>JAAXCT010000253.1:0-600000 GCA_012490785.1 Eragrostis nindensis | reverse complement strand
TTGCTCTTCTTGATTGGCTTCGGACATTCCTTGGCAAAATGACCCTTCTCCCCACAATTATAGCACTCGGCATCTTTCTTGTTGATGAATCTTCTCTTGAAGAAGTTGCTTCTCTTCATGAGGAGTGCTAGATCATTGGGATGAAGTTGCAACAAGTCTTCAACGTCTTCTTCAAGCTCTTCATCACTTGAATCTTGAGTCACCACCTTCTTCATCTTCTTGCTTGACCCCTCGGATGCAAAAGCAAGATTCTTGGAGGGCTTCTCATCAAGCTTCTTGTCGAGGTGGTAGCTCTCGAAGGCGGTGATCTTCCCAAGTAGCTTGTGGGTGGTGAGGTCTCGCATGTCGGTGTTGAAGAGGCATGTGATGAGTGCTCCATATTTCTCCCTTGGGAGAATCCTCAAGATCTTCCGCACAAGGTCACCTTCATCAATCTTCTCCTTCACACCGAGCGAGTTGATATCCTCTACAAGCACATTCAAGCGAGAGTAAGCATCATTGATTAGCTCATTTGAAGACATGGCAAAGTCATCATACTTGTTCTTTAGCACATAGTATCTTTCCTCTTTCACGTCCGTGGAACCCTCATGAATTTGTTGAATTTGAGTCCACACTTCATGAGCGGTACCCGCGGACTTGACTCGAGCAAAGACCTCTTTAGTGATAGCTTCAAACAAGGCATTTTTAGCTTTAGCATTTGCCTTTGCAAGATTCACATCTAGAGTACCAATGGGAGTCCTTAGAGAGACACCGGTACTTACCACCTCCCATGCGAGAGGATCGAGAGCCTCGAGGTAAGCTTGCATGCGAGCTTTCCAATAGGCATAGTCGGTCCCATCGAACGGGGGCGGCCCATGATCTCTCGGCATCCTTACTCAAGGCGGTTAAGCCCTATTTGAGCAACGAGGCTCTGATACCACTTGAAAGGATCAAGGGCACCGAGAGGGGGGGGTGAATCGGTGTGTCAACAATTTCTCCCAAACGTACTTTAGGCGTGAAGCTAGCAAGACTAGATATGGTGATAACAAAAGCAAGCGATGCGCGCACACAATCTAGTCTATGCAACAAGCAACACCCTAGCAAGCAATTCTACCAAGTAGTAAAGAGACAACTTATCATGCAATTCTACTAGCACATAAAAGTAAATGCGGAAGCGTAAATGCTAGTATGTAAAGGAGATAAGGATAGGAATGCTCATGATTTTTCCCGTGGTCTCGGAAGGGTGGCGCCTTCCCCTACTCCACGTTGGGTCACTCCCGCCGGAGTCTCGACCCCGTCCCTCCGCTCGAAGGCGATCCCTCCTAGAGCACACTTCACCCTCCGAGTGAAGTCGCGGGCACGTCCCGCCGGGCTCGATCCCGGGTACTCTTCCGGAGGTAAGGCTCCGCACGTGATGCGTGCCAAAGGGCGCTCCACTAGTGATGCTTCTTTCGCACGGGAAGCTCCAAGACCGTGTACAAACTTGTGTTAGCTTCCACAATCTCCTTGGACAGCTCAACACCAACGCCTAACCGGTCTAGGCCTCGCCATAGACCAAGAGTAACAAACCGAAGTGACTCTCTCAAGCTCACACTAGCCTAGAGATCAAGTGGATGCAATTGCTACTCTCTCAAGCACTAGGATCACTCCAAATCCTTCACAAGTGCTTCTCTCCCTTGCTCTTGGCTTCCTCTGAGTTTCCTGCACTCCAACAATGGCCAAGAGACCCCTAAAGGGGCGGGCAACCAACTATTTATAGGCTACCAACCCAAAACTAGCCGTTGCCCAAAAGTGCCCTGCGAAACTAGAGACCGTACAAAGGACCGTACTGTCCGGTCTCTTCCAGACCGTATTGTCCGGTCTCTATTTCCAGGCGCATCTCCATCTTCTTCTTCATCTCCAATGAAGACCGTACTGTCCGGTCCCTAGGACCGTACCGTCCGGTCGATTGTCCGGTCTTCATTTCTTCCACTTCCAGAAACTCCAACTTCTCTGTCTGGAAATCCTCTGATGACCGTACCATACGGTCCCTAGACCGTACTGTCCGGTCCTATTGTCCGGTCTTCATTTTCTCAGCATCCCGAGACTTCACTTCTCTGTCTGGATCTTCAATGAAGACCGCATTGTACGGTCCCTAGGACCGTACTGTCCGGTCTCTTCCGGATAAGCTGAAAACTTGATCCACTCTTGATCCTTGCTTCCAACTTCTTCATCCTTGGTTCCTCTTCTTCTCTTCAGCCACCCTAGCCCTCAAGAGACTCACAATGCATCCATTTGATCTCTAACCTAGTGTGCTCTAAGAGAACCAATTCGATCCCTCTTGATAGTCCGGTTTTTCCTATGGACTCAAGCTAACATCTAACCAAGCAACACTCGCTTGGATCTAGCATGTCCTTAGCCTTGATCCACATCTTCTCCGCGACTCCATCAAGCTCTCGATCCGAATTGTCGAGGCAACCAATCACCAAGTCGTCGATAGATAGAGTATGTGAGACGACGCTTCATTGACATGACCATTTGAATATCCTACAAGGAAATGTTAGTCACATCAATATGGTCACCCAATCACCAAAACATTCATACCTTTGGGGTTTCCAAACTCCAATGGTCATGAAGCTTACACCAACTCACTGAATGTGCAATTTGAGAAGAGTGCCAACCGATCACGCAATTTAGTGTTCAGCCCTCGGCGGAAACATTTCCTCTTCTTTGCATCGGTGTCCACATGATATGATGCATATTGGGCGAGTTGGTTGAACCTCCTGGAGTACTCATGCACATTTGCTACCACCTTGCTTAAGTTCCAGAAATTCTTGAAGCTTGCGATTCATGAGGCCTTGTGGAACGTGGTGCTCACGAAATTGTGTGCGAAACTCCGCCCACGGAACTTGGTGGCCAGCTGGAAGTGTGTCCACATAATTAGCCCACCACACGCCCGCGGACCCACGGAGTTGCTGGGCCGTGAACAAGGTCTTCTGATGCTCGGTGCAGCGGAGGAGCCCAAACTTGGACTCGATGGTGCGAAGCCAATGATCGGCCTCCAACGGTTCACCCACCTCAACGAACACCAGAGGGTGAGTGGAGAGGAAGTCAGCATACGAGGCCTCTGGAGGTGGCCCATGTCCTTGTTGATGGCCTCCACCTCGAGCATTGTTATTCCCCATCATCATGCGGAGGAGGTCATTCTGAGGGGCCAGCAGCTGCTCAATGCTACCCCGAAGTGGGGGTGGGGGTGGTGCCCCATCCCGCTGAGCCGACGTCCCGGTGTCCTCATGTGGCCCGTTGCCACTACGAGTGTTCACCATCTGTCATAAGTATTATTTAAACCATCAGATGAAGTATTTAATGGTCAAATACATGCTATAATTAAACATTACAAAGCATAAGGACAGGAAAAATTTTAGATCTGAATATGCGAGGAACAACAGCAATATATTCATTCATAAACGTGGAAGTTACACCATATTTGAACATATACGTTGTTCGTTAACTAGAGGATGTTCAAACCATGTTACAAAGCAAAATGACGGTGCGTAGCTACCATACACCGTATGGTTACATCCCCAAGAAGTTAACACTAGTGTTCCTGATACATGACACCGGCAACTACATATGTTACAACAAAAGTCGCAGCATCCCAAAAGCACAAAGCTGCGTGCCTCGAGGAGACAAGTCCCACTACAAGTTACTCCTAAGCATAGCCCTACACGCAACATATATACAATGAGAGCCAACTACAAAGTCTACTCCCCATGTGGCATGGTGCTACCCGCATCGGAGAGCACGTCATCATCCATAGGAGACGGTGGTGCCTCATACTCCACCCCGATGCACCTTGCACAACGTCTTGATCGTCTATGGAAAGGGGCTGTGGGTTGTGGTGCTGCTCCACATGAATCTGCATGAGCTGCTCGAAGTCATTATGGACAGCATCAACTTCGGCTTGGAGTTGATGGATCATAGCATCGGCTTGAGCAAGATTGTCCAAAGCTGCATTCAACTGCGCCTGGAACTGATTAATTTCCTCCACTTGCTGCGCATTGGTGTTGAGAACTCGAGTGATCTCCTTGTCGATCGCAATACGCTGCTCATCTATATAATCAGCGTCCTCCTTCAAATGGGCGTATTCATAGCCCATTTCTTCGACCCTTGCCTCAAGTCTGGTATTTTCCTCATTAAGATCTTGGACCAGCCCTTGAAGGTCTTGAACATTCTCAAGGAGTGCAGCATTGTAGTTCTGAAGCACTTGACGCTCATGCTCAGATTGCATGAGTTGAGCTTCCAACTCTGCAATGCGCGCAGCCAAGGTGGCGTTCTCCTCCACAAGCTTGTCGGGTGCCATCTGCGGGAATCAAGTTTGCAACAAGTCAAACCTCAATGCCGAGCAGTAGAATATGTCAGAAATCAACATATAGTGCTTCCAACAAGTGTAGAGCAAAGTATCAAACTTATGGAATAAAAATCCAATCAGTTCAACAACATTGACAGAATCTGTCACAATCTGGCAGCAGTGACAAAAATGTAAATTGACATTTTTCTGGGATAAAACAGCAAAACGGTCAATTAGAAACGTCGTAGAGAACTTCAAAAGCTATTCAAAGAGTACTCATACGACCCTATACAATAAAAGACGCAGGAGATAAAATCTGTGAAAGTCGACAGGCGCGGCACAATTTCCTGTTCTGGACAGATTGACCTCGACTGAAAGATCTGATGTTTAAGCAAATTTGGCAGGCGAATTTTAAAAGAATGCAAAAGCAAAATTGTAGTAAATTTCAAGGCCTTTCCAGAGAGTACTCAAACTGCACAATTGGATCAGAAATGAGGGAGATATGGATTTTTGAAGTAGACCGAAAAATTCTGGAAATTTCCAGATTGTGATTTCCATTGACGATTATGCTAAAGATTTACGATCGATTGATTTGGACTGATTCCACCCCAAAGAAGTATGCTACGAGTGACGAACAGAAAAGCATGTTTTTCAAGTGTTTTACTCCATCTTTCTTTTTTTTTTGAATTCAAATTGGTCGGATTTGGATAGCATCAATTTTTTTCCATGCAAAATGTGAATGCAAAGCTGGTCAAATTTTTATCTTACAAAACCTTTGTTGATTAGAGAGTGAGCAATAAGGAGAGGCAAGCTTTTACTTGAGTTTTTCATGCTATGCAATGCAGCAATTTTTAGTTAGTCTAATTCATTCGGCCTCACCAAAAAGAAAATAATGCCATTATATCGGCATCCGTATTTCGGTGGCAAAATCGTGCCTCAACCGTGTTAGACTAGCAAACGGTGTGACCTCTAACGTGGTTGGTACCTGCAGAAGATTCACAAACAACAAAATAAAGCATAAACAACAAAAAGGCCATGCGATCAACGATCCATGCCTAAACAACACAAACAACCTACAGGCCATGCGGTCCACGACCCATGCCTCACAACATCTGCAACCTCAACATTAGCAACCTCAACATCAACAACCTCATACCTTACCTTTACATCTCGATGACATTTTGAGAGAAAAAGAAAAACAAACAGCCTATTCAAACACGACACTCTACTATGCCACCTGGAACTAACATCCTTATATAGGGCCGACTATTCTGTACATCACCGTAAGCGTGGTTTTCCAAAATAACGCTCATTAGTGTGGTACTAACCCCGATTTAGCTTTGATGCCAGCTGTAGCATTCCCACCTAAAAAATAAGGGGTTAGCTTAACAGGATCGAGATCGGGTGACAATTGGCGAAGCAAGAGTCCTAAAGTACACACATATGAGCATAAATAAAATAGAGTACGACATTGATTCAAATATTACAACTTAGGTTCAGATTTGCTTACATAAAAGAGTTCAAGTTCACAAGTTCAGTTTTAAACATGAAGGAGTTCGAAATCAGATTTCATAGACGACTAACGGAAGCGACGAAAACGACTCGACGATACATATCTTATAAAGAAACCATGTCCGGCCGTAGACACTATTTCATTCATCTTGCTCTTGGTTCGGGGAGGCGGGAACCCACTCAATGGACCAGTCCTTGGGTGGTTCACCTTCACACACCACCTTGCCACAACAATCACAGTAGATGTGGTTAGGAATACCTGCAAAAAGATTTCAACAAAAGCCCTGAGCAACTAATACTCAGCAAGTCTTACCCGTCAAATTGGCCTTCTAAGACCGACTTCTAGCATGCAGGAGGCTGACCGGGTTGCGGAAATTGCAAAAACAGCACTACTAATTGGTCCTTATTTTTCAGATTTTAGCCAATTCAAAAGGGTTCATGCATAAATATAAATATTAGCACCTATGCTATTACATACAAAGTTGCAATACAAATATTTAAGTATCAAGACAGCATATATACATCATCATGTGCGCTTTTTACTACGATGTGACTCAATGAACAAGCGGTACTCAATAACCGCGAGGGGACGGCGATTCGAATCGTTTTACACCTGCAGGCGAAAACCAGACAACACGACGTACGCACACTCACAAAGAGTCACACACGGCAACCTTTCACAAGACCTCATAAAGCCGGGCCGGTACTCACCTCTCCCGAGTACACGTCCTCCACGCAATACCCACGCCGGAGCTATCCGTGGTTAGCCCGTGCACCCTCCCTTCTAACACTATCCCATTAACCGCCATAACCATCTTCATCACCAAAAGAGAGGTGGGTTGCCGTCCAACAATACAATAATCAAGTTACATCGGTTTACTAGTGCCCATGTCACTAGCATGCATCCGGTACGTTCAAACTTGCTCAAGTAGGGCCACAACGACGATCCTCAACCGACACAAACGGGTCTATGGCAAACAAGGACGAACCTTGTCACCTCAACCTACACATGAACTTCCCCGTTCGGTCTCATATTCATCATCATAACGTGTGAGAGCATAAAGTAAACCCGATTCCACTTATATCGAGCGGTCTCCATACCGCCCGATTTTTCTACCGAGGACTCGACATTAAGCATAGCAATTCCTATCGTGTGGCTGTACAAACTGACCCATCCCATAGGTAGACTTAAGGCAAAGTTGTAAGCTTCATGGCCATAGGAGTTCGGAAACCCCAAAAGTATGAATGTTTTGGTGATTGGGTGACTATATTGATGTGACTAACATTTTCATGCATGATATATTAATGGTCATGTCAAGGAAGCGTCGTCTCACAAATCCTACCTTTATCGACGACTTGGTGATTGGTTGCCTCGACAATTCGGATCGAGAACTTGATGGAGTCAAGATTGAAGATGGATCACGACTAAGGACATGATAGACCCAAGCAAGTGTTGGCTTGGTACGGATGTTAGCTTGAGTCCATAGGAAAAACCAGACTATCAAGAGGGATCAAATTGGTTCTCTTAGAGCATACTAGTTTAGAGATCATGTGGATGCATTGTGAGTCTCTTGAGGGCTAGGGTGGCTGAAGAGAAGAGGAGGAACCAAGAATGGAAAAGTTGGAAGTAAGGATCAAGAGTGGATCAAGTTTTCAGCTTATGCAGAAGAGGCCGGATGGAACGGTCCTAGGGACCGAACGGTACGGTCTTCATTGAAGATCCATACAGAGAAGAGAAGTCTCGGGATGCTGAGAAAATGAAGACCGGACCATTGACCGGACCATATGGTCTGTTGACCAGACGGTACGGTCATCAGAGGAATTCTATACAGAGAAGATGTTTCCTCGGGTCTCTGGAGAAATGAAGACCGGACTATTAACCGGATAGTACGGTCCTAGGGACCGAACGGTACGGTCTTCATTGGAGAAGTTTCAGACAGAGAAGAAGAAAATGGAGAAATGCCTGTAAATGAAGACCGGACCATATGGTCAGATGGAGACCGGACGGTACGGTTCATGGTGCGGTCATCATATTTCCTGGACACTTTTTAGCAACGGCTAGTTTTAGGTTGGTAGCCTATAAATAGTTGGTTGCTGGGCCCTTGAGGGCTCTCTTGGCCATTGTTAGAGTGCAGGAAACTCAGAGGAAGCCAAGAGCAAGGAAGGGAAGCACTTGTGAAGGATTTGGAGTGATCCTAATGCTTGAGAGACTAGCAATTGTATCCACTTGATCTCTAGGCTAGTGTGAGCTTGAGAGAGTCACTTCGGTTTGTTACTTTTGGTCTATGGCAAGGCCTAGACCGGTTAGGCGTCGGTGTTGAGCTGTCCAAGAAGATTGTGGAGGCCGACACAAGTTTGTACACGGTCTTGGAGCTTCACGTGTGAAAGAAGCATCACTAGTGGAGCGCCCTTTAGCACGCATCAAGTGCGGAGCCTTACCTCCAGAAGAGTACCTGGGAGAGAGCCCGGCGGGACGTGCCCGCGACTTTAATTGGAGGGTGAAGTGTGCTCTAAGAGGGATCGCCATCGAGTGGAGGGACGGGGTCAAGACTCCGACGGGAGTGACCCAACGTGGAGTAAGGGGAAGGCGCCATCCTTTCGATACCACGGGAAAACATCATGAGCATTCCTATCTCTATCTCTTTTACTTACTAGCTTTTACGTTTCCGCATTTACTCTTGTGCCAGTAGATTGCATGATAGGTTGTCTCTTTGTTACTTGGTAGAATTGCTTGTTAGGGTGTTTCTCTTTGCTAGACTAGATTGTGTGTGCGCATCGCTAGCTTCTTGTCATCACCATATCTAGTCTTGCTTGCTTCACACCTCGAGTACGTTTGGGAGAAATTAAATAGACACCGATTCACCCCCCCCCCCCCCCCCCTCGGTGCCCTTGATCCTTTCAAAAGTGCATCTACGGCTCCATACAGCTCCTAATGCACAAATCATGACCTCGAAAACATGTGACAAAAGTGAAAACTTGCAAACATAGGGGCCTGCCTTGGGCCTGGTGGTTAGTGCAAACAAGGTGGTTCAAGTCAGCGCCGGTCTCCTCGGCCTCGATCTCCACGTCCTCGGTTCCAGCGTCGGTTCCTATAATGATGCAATGCAAAGCAAGAATTAAAGAGAAAGTTAATGGAACTTCCTTGATAAAGGAATGCAAAGAAATGGTGCTTAAGAGAATGATGTGATGCTCAGACACTACTCAAAAAGGTTTCAAGGTGCTTGCATTTGGAGTGCTTTTCAAAAAGGCGACAAGCTTTTAAGGAAACAACAATTTCCTTCTCGAATTTATTTAACATGGTTCTGGAAGTCAAATATTTTACCTCGCATTTTTCCTAGCATGGAACTACTATGAACAGTGATATATCCAAAAATTGGATTAAAAGCATGCAGGAATAAATTTATGGAAAAGAAACAAGGTAAAGCTTGAAAATGAAATTACTGTTAAAGTATGCAGAGATTAGATGTGCCACTCGGGGAACAGTTCAGGGATTCCATGAGATGCATGCACACCAAACTTCATAAACTTTGCATGTACAGAAAAGGCTACAAAAATCTATTTATATTTTTCTTCTCTGAATTTTGTAAAATTATTTATGGTGTATCTTAGTTATATTCTTGCACCATTGGATAGATCTGGTTAAGGGTATTCCAACGAAATTTAGTTTACTATTTTTAGATTTTTATTTTATTTTCTATCAAGTTTACAATAGCAGCTAAATTTCTGAGAAAAGAAAAGGTAAAAGAAACGTGGAACTGTAGCTATGCCACCAGCGCGCATGGCGGGCGCGCTCTACTGCTATGGCGGCATGGCCGCGTTTCGGAGAAACGGCGACAAAATAGACGACGAGAAGAGGACCAACGCGACCAGCAGAGCAAGGAGAACACGGCGCAATGGTACGCACTCGTGCTCGGCGATCGGAGCATGGTCGGTGTCGAACGGCGGCGCCGGCGGCCATGGCGGCACGGCGTTCCGGCGAAGGGGAAGGTCGGAGAGCTCACCAAGCGCGAGCATGGACTACTAGAGGACGAGGGGAACCTCACCTTGCGAGATTTAGACGACGGGGGTGGCCGGGAGGAGGAGTTTGACAGAGAGGGGCGGGTCCGGCGGTCGGCGGCATCGAAGAAGACCCTTTTTCTGGCGAGCTCGGTGAAGGAGGCTAGACGAGAGCAGGTAAGAGACGTGCGCAAGGAAGTATAGAATCTACATGGGTGAGGAATCGAGACATCGCTCACCGAGAAGGGAGGAATTGACGGCAACGTGGAGCTCGCTCACCCGGCGGCCATGGTGCGAATCCGGCTTCGATCTCGCGGGGAAGGCTGGGAAGTTGAAGTTTGTGCTAGGGAAAGGGTATAGGGTTGCCTGGTGCAGCTTTTTGCAATTGGGGTCGAGCTCGGAGGAGCAGCGAGGCGGCGGCGAGCTCGAGCTCGGAGGAGGGCGGCAATGGCGGCTTGAGTTCTTGGCCCAGTGGGGAAGAAAGAAAAGAGAGCGAGTGGAGGAGGAAAGGAGCCGGTTTTGGGGGGGGGGGGGGGGGGGGGGGGGGGGGGGGGGGGGATGATCCTGCGCGGTGGCGTGCGAGCGTTGCCACCATGGAGTGCGCACGCGCGCTGGGCTGCGGCGGCAGCAGGCGGCGCGGCAGAGTGCCCAGCGAGAGAGAGCAGAGAGGAGCGAATGACATGGAGGGCCTACAGTACGATTTTTCAAATGCAATTCAAACGTGCTGAGTTTGAGAGCTCCAAACACAAGCTTCCAAGAGTTGGAAAAATCTGGAAAATTGAGGACTTGGAGGTCAACTCTACAGGAGCATTTTTCATTATTGGAACTTTTCAAAATTCGACCCAGAATTAGAATTAAAAATTCGGGTTAAGGCAAAATTATTTGAATGTTCCTTGCATTATTTAAAATGCTTCCTTTTGTGATAAAAATCTGGAAAAATCTCCAAAATTCTATCATGGCACATGTACCCCAAATACCATGTCAGTGGGTCCCACTTTTGTGCAAAATGTTGTCGATCTAGTTCAAGCTCATAATTGACCATATTTGAATGATTTGTTTAAATCGGGATTTTCAAATACATCACTTGAACTTTTGGTTACTTTGCACTAATAGAGTGTTTATAAACATGATTAGCGTAGGGATGTTACAGTGTCGTCGTCCATTCCCTTTCTAGTAGTACTCTTGCTCTTCCCCGCTGCCGCTCCAATATGCAAGCCATCACTCTCTCTCTCTCCCCTTGATCTCAAGAAGAAAAGTAATGCTTTTGAGTTGAGCAAGGAGAGTGTTTTGATTTTGAGTGTATCTAGCAATATATTTGACAATAATCACTGTTAAGTAGAAACTCTTGAGACGACTTCAAGAAAAAAATCCTCAGCACTTAGATTTAGAAAAAATCCTCATTGCTTTCTTCACTAGTGGATAAATAATATCTACCGTATACTTTGAAAAAAAAACAAACATCTACCGTATAACTCTACCCACACAACACTAACACTTCTTTCTTTATGTTTAAATTAGACCATAAGAAAGGTTGCGACGAATGATAACTTCCTATCAGCCACAAAACTTCAAATTTATGCTGAAATTACAAATTTTTTCGTAAAGTTCCACGTTTCGAAGCCGCGTAGCATCTGTGTTCAATTTGATAAAGCAACTACCCGAAATCAACAGATAGCCTCCTCTTTCGATAAAGGCCCTCCCCTCGACGGCAGGGTGCCGTCGTCGTCGACCGCCCGCCATCCCCGCCACCACCAATCCTCGCCTCGCCTCCATGGCGTCCCTCGCCGCCTTCCACCCTACCCTTCCCCACGCCCACACGCACCGCCACCCCGCGCGCCCCAACCCGACCACCGGCCTCCTCCGCCTGCTGCCCCAGCGCCGCCGCCCCCGGCCCCGCGCGGCCGTCCGTCTCCTCGCCGTCTCCGCCACCGCCTCCCCCACCTCCCCGGCCCCGCCGCCCTCGGCCGACCGGTCCCCGGACTCCGCCGCGTCGTCGCTGGAGCGGTGCCTCTCGGCAGCGGCCGGGGCCGCGCCGGTCTCCGCGCCGCCGCGCGCCCCGCCGCTGATGAAGGGGGGACGGAAGCAGTTCGGGGCCGTCACGCTCGAGAAGGCCAAGCTCGACCTATCCCAGCGCCGGAAGAAGATCATGCCCGAGGTAGGCACCTTATCCTAATGATCTCATTGGATGCCGTTATCATACCGCGACATGGGAGGGAATGTTTGCTATAGGGTTTAGGGAAATTCTGGAGATAAGCCTGCTTGTTTGAAATTATCAGCTTTGGAATTCACATCAAATCCTGATGGTCAGAATGCCAAAGTATTGGATAAGGCATGAGAACCTGTGTGCTTTCGTGGTGGTTTATGCTAGATTTTGTTGTTATGGATGGTTTCTTTAGAAATCATGGAAGACATGGTGTGATTTAATGATCATTTGATGGCCTCCTGTGCCTGTATTGTGTAACCATGCTATAATATATTCAGAGTTCCTACAAAGCTTGGATGCCTGCTTCACATTTTCCCTGTTTGCGTGATCAAAATGATTAATGGTTGTTGCGCATTTCACAGCACCATGTTTGAAACCGAGATTAGAGTAATCATCCTTGTTTAGCGTGGCATGAGTGGGGATTGTTATAGTGCATTCAACATTCCTCACAATACCCAATGGTCTGCCTGCCTGAATGATGTTATTGCTGGGTGGATAATAGGAAATAAGAATTAGAGCTTCATTGCCTGCGCGTTATCATGCACTTCAATTTTCCAATAATGTTTGCTGTGGTGCTGAACAATTAACTTTGATGACCGATATCTTTACAATTTACCCGTTTCAGTATATGTTTCTATCTTTACTTTAGTGTTGTATTTTGAAGAATGTTACTCCCAAATTTTATTTCAATCAGTTGCCTCTGCTCACTCTATATTTGTTAACTACCTGCAACTTACTCACTTCAGATTAAACATTTATTTGACTATTGAGATGTTTCAGAACACCCAACGTTACTTATGGGGTATTCATGATGCTGCTATTATTTGACTTGTAAAAGTACGCAACCCTTGAGCTTGTAGTATGATTTTTAACTTCATTTCATTCAATTGGAGTTCTCATTTTGCAAATTAGCTTGATAAAGTATATGATGCATTGACATTCCTTGTGCCACATGTAATCCTTAGGATTGAGGTAATTTATGCTGCCCTTGAAGTTGAACACCACCACCACTATAGTTGTAGTGGAAAAGCTGGTTCTGTGAGTTGACAGTTTTCTCTGTGCATCAATTAATTCGTGACGTGAGGGGCTGGCCTGTGAGTTGATATTTCCCTGTGATGAGGACAATGAGTTTGTGACAGACGCACGCACACTCTTAAGAGTTTAAGGGGAAAAAAAACATAGTTTGTATCATAGCCAGACTGAATTAATGAAATTATTTATTTGAGGTAGCCATGATCATGCAACTTGTATGGTACGTGGGAAACCATGCACTGGTCTAATTTTGATTCTCAGGTAGCTAAGTCGGTCCTATATTAACTCAGCATTTTGTTGAAAAATTACAGTCAAGCGCACATGACTGGATGTGTTAATGGGTTCACTTTGTATACAAGTGGTTGTATAGGCAGTAGTCACCAACTATTTGATGCGGTAATAAACCGAACAAAATAGTATCCTGGTTTTTGTGGCACCACCTAGGCGTTGCAACTTGCAAGGGTGGTGGGTCACCCACGTGGTTTTAGTTATGCAGTTATGCCTCGATGCCTAGACTCTGTGACCTGTGGGGGATGGGTCACCACAGGATGTCACAACGCCACAATTTCTTGTCATAGCTGTTTTTTTCCTTTATGATTGGCAATTCCTCTTCTTAGGGATGGTATAGTGACAGATATTAAAATTTCACCATAATTGTAGGGATCAATATATGTGTTCGCATTCAAGAATGCCTTTTCCTATGTTGCAATAATCATAATTGACTAGATCCAGTACCATATATGGTACTATTTGACTACTTGCTGTTTTAATAAGTTTTTTTTTCTTTAGCATTCATTAAAACTCATTTAATAATCCATCGAAGTGGGCAAGTTCTGGAAATGTCAAAGAAAAAAGAAGTTTGCTTTATGATGTTAAAAAAAAAACTAGGATTAACTGTATATCCTAATGAACCGCGTGACATTTGGTTACTGTCTATTCCATCAACTCAAGATTCAGTTAGGGATATATTGTCCCTTGTCCCAACTATTTCTTGTAATCTTACAACACATCGTGTGGTTATCATATGCACCAGATTTATTGTGGGGGTCATATGCTTTGTAAAATGTCACAACTCTGCCTGCATGGATCACATACATCTTTTCCAAATTTCAGCTGGCGACAGGTGGTGGTGGTGGTGACATTGGAAAAAGGATTGGTCATGGAGGGGGTGACGGTGGAGATGATGACGGTGATGATGATGATTACTTTGATGATTTTGATGATGGAGAGGAAGAAGAAGGTGGACTTTTCAGGAGGCGTATTGTTGTACAGGAGGTAAAATTCTAATGTTTTGGATTCAGATGAAGCAGCATCTGAGTCCTGATGATTGTTGGGGCTTCTGAGCTAATTACTGCTTCTTTTGTTGAAGCAGCTTTTCAATAGAGAGTTTTTGGAAGCTGTGCTGCAAGAATGGTGCAAAACGATGAGTAATTTACCTGCTGGTCTTCGCCAAGCTTATGAGATGGTAAAAATTCTTTCGTATGTCATACTTTGGTATGAAATTAGATTAATATAGGCCTTACATGATGTATCGATCTAGGGTCTTGTGAGTTCTGCTCAGCTGGTGCAGTACTTATCAATATTTGCAAGGCCTACAAATACAAGGTCCTTTTCAAGAGCTCTTCCAGGATGGCTTTCCAGGGGTCTTGTTGGAAGGTAACTTCTGAACCATCTGCACACTGGTGTCCTATTTGAGAGGGGATTGCTCTTGGTACCATATGGATTTTGTTGAAATAATTATGATAAATTCTGTTACAAATCCTCAAATCTAAATAGATCCTTGGTTTGTTGATCAGATTGAGTAAGCTGTTTGCATATATATTACTTCCTTGCTGATTAATAGTAAGAAGTTTCAATAAATTGTCTGTTGTATGGAACATGTGCATATAGTAGTTCTTTTTTATTTGTTCCTCCTACTTGTTTTTGTTATGACAGTCCCAACTGCACTTATCGTTCTAATACAAATGAATGTGATTAATGAGTTTTACTCTTATGCTGACAAAATTTCATAAATTTTAGTTGAAGAAAATGCACATATTTATTCTTCTCTTTTTATTTGTAGTAGTAATTTCAAACTCAGTTTTTCGTTGATATTTCTGGCTGGTGGAACTTAAAACCCAGGTTGTGATTTTTGGCTATTTGCAAGAAAGAAAACTCGCTTTTAATGGCCAAATAGTTGTAGAAAATCACAGGATTTATGGTTTACGGTTTCTCAAAAAACTACCCTAGCTAAATCTTAGCCTGTTGGCACTAGAATGGAGGTTTAGTCGTGCACCAGAGATGCATCGATGCAGTAACTTGAGGAGGCAGACTTGTGGGATTTATGGACTGAATTACTTTGGATGCTGTTTTGTGCAACCTCATGACCATAAACCTACGGTTTTCTGCAATTATTTGGCCATAATTCGGACGTATTTCAAGTAGTGCTGTAACTTGGATGGACAAGCTTTTGCCTTGGATACTCTGTTCTTTGTTGGATTTATGAACATCTTCTTTACTTTTCATGTTGCAGAACACTTGCAGATCCATCATTCCCACATAAGATGGCTTTCGAGTTCATGGCTACCTTTTTTTCATCTGTTTGGTGGGAGGTGAATATTCGCAGGGAGAGGTGCGTTGTGCATTATCCAGTATTTAACTATTTCACTTGACTCGAAATAATCCCACACCATTGAAACGTCAGGTTTCAGCAAGAATGGGATCTGGTGGTTGTTAATGCTTTGACTGCATCTTGTTGCAATTTGATGGTTCTTGGGCTTTTGGCACCATGCCGTTCGTATGGGAGTACATCTCGATTCGACTTCCAAAATGCGATTGAGAAACTTCCAAACAACATATTTGAGAAGAGCTATCCATTGAGGGAGTTTGATCTACCGAAACGAATCAGTGCATTCTTTTACAAGGCTGCTGAGCTTAGCTTGGTTGGCGTTGTTGCTGGCTCTGTTCAAGGTGGTGTATCGAAAGTCTTGTCTTCAAGAAAAGAAAGGAGGTGGGTTTTATTAGAGTATCCATTTACTACATCAGAGTATCCATCTAAGGTTTCACTGATGCGTTATTATTTTTTTTCATACTTCGATTTAGGTTATCTGTGAGCATTCCTTCTGTCGGCACCAATGCTCTTGGTTATGGAGCTTTCCTAGGACTCTATGCAAACTTGAGGTATCAATTATTGTGCGGACTAGACCAATATATGGTCAAGCGCTTTGATGTCCTTGGTGTTGCGATCTTCTTCAGCACGGCTGCAAGGTACATTTCTGTTCATTTGAAAATGGAATGGTTGAAGGGTTTGCAAAAAGACTTAGTTCAAGCAACCAGCAGCAAAATGCAAACATACACAATTGCCTCCTGAACTGTCTGTTTATCCATTGATCAAAGTCTACTGATGGAATTATAACCAAGTTGTATTAGATTTTGTATGTCTATTATCTCTGAAGTTCATTACATTGGTCGTTTATGCTTGCTTTTTTTTTTTTTTTTTGGCAAACGTATGAAGATTTGTGTGTTACATTCTCATCATGTGTGTCTGTCAAATTGCATTATTTAGGGACTCTCCCACTGACTAAACATTTAATTTGGTATATGTTTCAAACTGTTAAAATTTTGTTCTTTTTTTTGTCTTCCCATCATTATTAGTTGGTTGTTGATTAGATTGCATAACGGCACCTTGAAGTAAAGGTGGGTTTTGACGCGATAGATGGTCTATAAATGATATATAATCACCACATGATTCATAACATGTTATTTAATGTGACTGCTACCACATCTTTGTGACTTCTGTGAAATGTGACGAGCATACGAAAATAGTGGCATGTAAGGAATCACCAGGATGCTGAATATGATGTCCTCTTTTTACACAGATCTGGATAGTCAAAAGTTTTGTGCGTGGATCAGTGCTTTCATCATAGTTGTGTACAATTATTAGTTCTGTTTTTACCTCACCCCATTTTTATTTGCACTACATCCTACAAGCATTCCATAGTCTTCTGCAGGTGCCTATTCTATTACTCATTATATGTGATCGAATATTTGTTGCAGGTTGATGAACATTCAGATTGGTGAGGCATCAAGACGCACATGGCTTGGGGAGGAAGCGGATCCACAGTACTCAGATCGTTTGCTGCGAGCATACAAGAGGCCAGATGTTTATGCGGACCAACAAGACTCAAGGTGGTTTATTTCGAAGGATGCAATGGTATCTGGCCTTGGTCTTTTGGGCATCAGGCAGGGTGGATCTGAGGCAGCATTGTCTAAGCCCCGCCGAAAGAGAGTTGTCCGGAAAAAGGTTGCCTCAGGTTGAACTTGTTAGCAGTGCTGGAACAATTTTGCCTCAGTTCCGCTATGCTATATGGAGTTACTATGCGTAGAAATTTGGAAAAGCTTTCGTTGGCAACCAGCATGCACTCAAGCAGGAAAGGTGTCTAATTGTGACATGGAAGGGGGGTGGGTTCAGTTTGTAGGGTCCTTACCATTTTGTATCATTTTCCCATAATTTTGTTTCTTCTGAAGAATTCATAATGTATTCAGTTTCGTGTACTGTTTGTGAGCTAAGTAGACACGCATAGTGGTAGTCTTGGGTATTGTTAAAGATGATGTCCTTAACATGAGAAATGGATACTGCAGCATTTTTGATTTAGATCAAACAACTGACTTCATGCCTACTTGTAACATTGTTTTGATGTGTAACCAATAGTTTGCTCAGCTTCTTTACTGCTTTTTCTTGGACGATGTCTGCGTGGACTATGAATGCCAGCAGAGCACCCTTAGTCTTGTCCCTTTCCTCGAAAAGTATAGGAAATTCCCTTATTATAGTGTGAGGGACTGTATTCTAGAGCAATCTTTCTATCCGTTGAGGAGTAGGTGCAGCAGAAATGACCTAAAATTGAAAGCTCACAGATTACCTAGAAAGGATGCCTGGCGGTTTCTTCGTGGGCAGGACTTTGGCACATTGTGTTACTCATAAGAAAACTTCTAGAGACAAGGATGCTAGCAAAACTAACCAAAAGATCTAAACGGTTGCAGAATGCAGGGTTGCACAAATCTGTGTCATTTGTCAGATTGCCAAGGTTTAATTGTGGCGTCCTATGCAGATCCAGAATCTCCCTTTGTGCTTGAGGACAAGTCTGTTTCCACTGACAAGCAAGCGAAAAAGTCCCTGCTGTACGGGCTCTCACACACGATTCAACTGAACTCGATCACCAGCTTCGGTTAAGGCAATGCAGGCTCCATGTGACCAGCTATATATGTCATCTGCCGACTGCAAGCAGCCCTGGCTGGACCAACAGCTCACCACTTGTTGGTAAAGAAGCAACACATCTTTGGCTGGACCAACAACTAATTAACCCTAGGCGCTCAGTGTGTGTGTTGTTGTTGTTTTTGGTGCGGCGGTTTAGTGTGCGTTTGTTTGTAGTCGATATCAATATACAAACGTTGTAATGCCTCTTTCTAGTTGCAGAAATGATTTCATATTACAGGTGCGATTCAGCGAAACATTGCATTGTGATAACTGGTGTGGTTTTGAAAGTTTACTGCAAACACCTCTTGTAAGAAACTAATTAAATCCTGTTCTGATGTTAAGCAAAAGTTGTCAAAGCTCGCTACCTCCTCGAGAGAGTAGACCCTGTTTGCCTTCCAAGTCCTCCTCATACTTATAAGTTCTCAAAGCACCATTTTTTCTATAATAGAATGATCTGATGCTTCCGACCGAAAACACAAGCCTCTGCTTTTAGTAAAAGGCAAGTAAAAACCAGTGATGCACTGACTTGCCCCATCCACACACTTCAGTTCAGCATGCAACTGAACTCGAACTGCATGCCAGTGCTTCTATTTGACAGTTATCATAAGGGTCATGTGTAATTAAGCCATGTGCTTCCTTCTTGTTGACCGAATATGCATGAAGGAGCTCCTGTGAGGACGTGTACAAGGAGTCTAATTAATTACACCATTTAATAGTTGTGGACGTGTTAAGAAGTTGATGATGAAACCCTTCCAACAACAAGCAAATAAGAAAGGAACGAAAAAAAGAAACAAAACTTTGATGTATGACGCAGTTAATCATCCACATCACATGCATTCCACACACCACTCTCTTTTGACACTTGCTTCATTAACAGTTGAAAGGCATACACGGCGTGTGATCGCCATGCAAAGGCAGCAGCAGTACAGCACTGCTCAGTCTATATCATCAGTTCACTGAACTAGCTTTAATTGCACAAGGCCAATTAAGCCACTCCACTCACTCCGTGTACGTAGTAGCGCAGATCGAGCTGCCAACCAAGCAACCGATCGAGAGATGGCTGGACTCCGCCGCCGCGGCCGCCGCCACTCCCTTCTCCCCGTCGTCGTCGTCCCCATCCTCCTCGCCGCCGGCCTCGCCATAGTAGCGCATCTGCTAACAACCGAGCAACCGAGAGATGGTTGGTCGTCGGAAGAAGACGGGGACATCAGGATCAGCGTCCGGTACCCGTCGGCGGAGGACTCCGAGTGGCTGGACCGCTGGGCGGCCAAGTACAAGAAGGCGCCGCCCGGCTCCGGCTCCGGCTCCGACCACGGCGGCTTCTCGGTGACGCCGGCCACCGATGAGGAGTCGGCGTACCTGAACCGCATGTTCGCCAACGCCAAGAAGGGAGCGCCCGGCTACGACGGCCGCATCGAGTTCGACGACAACGACCGTCCGTACGTATCCTCGATCCTCACCTTTCGCTCCCACATGCTAATTAACCTGCTGTCTCCGCGCGCCTTAATTAGCTTGTTCACAATGTAATTAATTAATGAATAATCTTGCTTGTGCCTGGTTAATTTGCAGTCGAATCGTCGTGGACGCCATGCATCACTCTACTGCTGGTTCGTCCAAGTAGGAGAAGGCCCGCGTCGAGCCGTCGAGGTACGTAGACAATTAATGTTTCAGGTACTGATGATCATATATTCATTTTTTTTCGAGTAATATGTTCTTCATGCTCATGAACTCGCTCTCTTCTTCGCACAACGAATGACGTCCAGGACCAGTAGGACTAGTGAAGAAGGAAACTGGCTAGTGATCATTACGGCCATTGATGATGACCCGGCCGGTCGACATCGGCTTGGAGGGCGCGTACGTTGCAGCCGCAAGTTTGTTGTGTGACATCAACCTTTTTTAGTCGCTTAATTAATTATCACATCTTGGCAATCAGTATATGGGTAGTCCTAATAAGGAGTGATTGAGTAAATGAGTAATGCGTTAAGCGATTGGATACTTGTAATTTTTTTTTTTTAGAATAAAAGGGCTTCACCCCGGTCCATTATGCCTCAGCAACAAGACCAAACGTTTTACAGCACAGGTTTGAGAGCATCAACTCTCACACGCTCCACTTCACCACACCTGGTGCTCCACTCAACACATATTCAGTTTTACAACCAGACAGCTCAAGGAAGAGAACCCTACTCTACTATAGGTCGATGCGAGGTCCTCACGATCTCTGGGGTCCTGACTCCCCAAGCCTCCAGCTTCACAACCTTTCTGGTCTTGAGGTCAGCTCCTCCAGCAGTTGCCTCTTTTGTCAATAGCCCTCTGCATGTTTCAGCGGGCACAAGAGTTCCCAGTTTTTCAGCATAATGAGGATCTGTTTCCACAGCTTCAACATGCCCCTCCATGACCCATTCTGAACAAGGAGTATTTCTTAGCTTCCAAAGACCCCACAGAACAGCTGCTGTGAACATGTTAAACACTACAAATCTACTACTACTTAACCAACAAGTTGCCAGGTTTTCAAAAGTAACTATCATTCTATTGGATACTTGTAATCCAGTGGGTTATTCACTTATTCTGCACTAGAGATGTTGCGCACTGGTGAACCGCTTGTCACTACACGACACTTTATGGTCTTCGCCTGACGAGCAATCAACGTACTCGGGGGCAGTTGCATTGCCATTTGGTACTTTGCACAAAACATGGCACCCTAATATGTTACTACGTGGAACAATTTTTTTTCTCGAAAACGTAGGAGAACGATGCTTCATTATATTAAAAAAAAAGAAAAAGTGGTCAAAACCCAATACAACACACGCCACATACACCCCCATATGTCTTAGCTTGCATACGCGTCTTTTAAAAACATCGACACGACCCCGGAGCAACACAACTCAACTCTAATCACCCGGTAGAGGGACAGTCAAGAGGGGTAGGCCTCGAGCCTCTGCTATCGACCACAAATAGGATCTCATACTGATCAATTGTATAAATGCTAGTTATTATTTGTTTAACAGCAGAACTACTTTTTTTTTCAATTAGAAGACAAAAGTGTTCTTCTGTGATTAGCTTTCAGTTATCTAAAAAATGGCCAGCAGAGCACCCTTAGTGTTGTCCCTTTGCGCGGAAAGTATTAGGAAATTCCCTTATTAGTGTGTGTGACTGTATTCTAAAGAAAGCTTTCCATCTGTAGAGGTGTAGGTGCAGCAGAGGGAGATGACCCAAAATTGAAAGCTCCCACAGATTACCTAGAAAGGATGCCCACCTGTTTCTTCCTGGCCAGGACATTGCCGCATCGTGTTACCCATCGAAAACTTCCAGAGAGACAAAGGGCAAGGCCATTCCACATCATAACTTTGGACGACGATGGTCAAAGATGCTGGTTCAAGAGGGGCCAGGTAGAGCTGGCAAAACTAACCAAAAAGAACTAAACAGTTACAGAGTTGCACAAATCTATATTATTTGTCAGATTGCCAAGATTTAAATGCGGCATACTATGCAGATCGAGAATCCCCTTTGTGCTTGAGGACAAGTCTGTTTGTTTCCACTGACAAGCAAGCAAAAGGTGTCCCTCCTCCTGTACTGGCTCTCACACACACTTCAGGCAACCAGGTCAAGTGAACTGACCAGCCTTTGTTATTAGCTAGGAGGCAACGCAGGCTCCCAAAATGTAAATTTTATTATCATACAAAAGTGAAAGAAAACACTGGCATTGTACAAACTGAACAAAAAAGACACTCAAAAGAGGGGAAAAACAAAACTGTACAAAGCACTATACAAGGGAGTCAACCCAAGAAAGGAGATGACCCGATCATCTTCTTTTATTCTATAAGCCTGTAGCCTGCAGAAAGTTGAAACCCTTCTTCCAAGCCAGGTGTTTTATTCTCAAAGATTTATTGTTACAGGTTCGGTTGCAGTCGATATCAGTGCCCAAAACGCATATATAAAACAGAAATGGCTGCAATATTTTTGTTTATAGTTACAGCAACATTTTCAAATCACTGGTGCCGTTCAGCGAAACATTGCATCGACAGATGTAATCACTGGTGTGGTTTGTAAACTTTTACTGCGAACACCTGAGACAAATTAAATCCTCTTCTAAAGCAAGTCTCACGCATCCAGTGAGGCAATCAAAAGCTCTGCCTCCTCCTAGAGAGAGAGTAGAGCCAGTTTGACTCGCAGCATTGCTTTCCTATTTGAAAAGTCGTATTTTTTCGATGAAAATAAAAGTCTGTTTTTACTGAAGCAAGTAAAAAATCTTGATCTTGATGCACTGAGGTGACCCATCCACACACTTGAGTTGAGCAGCCCATCTGCATGCAATTGGAGAACAAACGTACTGCAAGCCAGTGCTGCTTTTGACTGCAAGGAGGCACCCGCAGTCCATGCATGTGAGACGGTCACTGGCTCATGTAAGCCGTACGTATACCAATTATCACAGCACAGGATCATGTAAGCCATGTGCTTCATCTTGACCGAATAAGAAGGAGCTGTGATAATGTGGTCTCTAATTACACCATAAACATACTAGTTGTGTGGATGTGTTAAGAAGTCGAAACCCTTTGAATAACAAGGAGATAAGTAATATAGAAGGAAAACTCTGATCTCTCATCGCCTCACAAACTGTACCTGGCAGTTATTAATTAATTAATCACCGCATGCATTCCACACACCACTCTCCCTCTCTTTGGCACTCTGCTTCACAGTTGGAAGGTACACACGGCGTGAGACCACCACCATCCATATATACCACGAGACTCGATCCATCAGTTCACTCAACTAGCTCGATCGCTCTGCGCAAGGCCACTCCATCCAGCACTCACTCCATCATCTTCTTCCAAGCAACCGATCGAGAGATGGCTGGACTCCACCACCGCCGCTCCCTCCTCCCCGTCGCCGCTGCCCTCCTCCTCCTCGCCGCCGCCGGCCTCGCCGTGGCGGCGGCGGATGATCGGTCGTCGGAAGAAGTGGGCATAAGGATCAGCGTGAGGTACCCGTCGGCGGAGGATTCCGAGTGGCTGGACCGCTGGGCGGCCAAGTACCACCAGGAGCCGGCCGGCTCCGGCTCCGGCCACGACGACTTCTCGATCACGCCGGCCACCGACGAGGAGTCGGCGTACCTGAACCGCATGGTCGCCAAGGCCAAGAAGGGAGCGCCCGGTTACGACGGACGCATCGAGTTCGACCACAACGATCGTCCGTACGTATCCTCCTCTCCTCACCTCCCACATGCTAATTAACCTGCTGCCAATGCGCACCGCCGGCTTAATTAGCTTGTTCACAATGTAATTAATTAATTAATTAATGATCTTGCTTGTGTCTGGTTAATTTGCAGTCGAATCGTCGTGGACGCCATTATGCGTCGCTCTACTGCTGGTTCGTCCAAGGTGAACGACGACGATGATCTGGGGAGCCAGGAGGAGAAGGCCCGCGTCGAGGTAGACTGTTTCAAGCACTGATGACTGCATTCACATTCTTTCTAGTTACAAATGAATATGTTCTTCTTAATGCTCATGAACTCGGAAACTTAATCTCTTCTTCGTGCAATGACGTCCAGGATCTGTAGGAGGAGTGAAGAAGGAAACTAGTCATCGATCATGGGGATGGATGATCCGGTCGACCATCGGCTGATGAAATAATGGAGGGCGCGTTGCAGCAGCAAGTTGTTTTGTGTGTCATCAACCTGTTTTAATTAGTCTCTTAGTTAATTATCATGTCGTCGTAGTAAGTATGGGTAGTCCCAAGGAGTGATCGAATGAGTAATGCGTGAAGCGATTTGATAGCTGTAATCCAGTGGATTATTCACTTATTCTGCATTGTAATGGTATCGACGACCTTGGGAACTTATCTGTTTCTTCATATTGCGAACTGCTATTGAATTTCAGTGAATCGAAAGAGGCATCCTTTTTTTTTAAACTAGTCTGATCATTAGATGTTGGGCACCGGTGTACAGGTTACCAGTACGGGCATTCAACGCAGTGTCAACACACCGCTGGTACTCCTGGGGGCTGTTTTACTAGGCTGATCCTGCACGTGTTTACTTTGAAGTAGTGACCCACAGCTGAGCTGAGTTAGCTTTATTTGGTACTTCGGCAGAGAACATGTGGAAACTAAAGAACTGTATGCGTTGTTTTTGTAAAAATAAAGAGAAAAGTCAGCGACTCTCACAATCGGTGACAAACACAGAAAAGAAACAAGCGACCATTCCGCACCATCTTTCACTGCACCTAAAGTAACTCCAAACGAGCATCAGTAATTCAACACGGACACCTCCGATTTCACAAGCTAAATTTTCACCAATGCGCACCATTTCAAAGTATTTGTCAATTCACAAACTTTACAATAGGAATGTGCTCATTGGATTAGCAAAGTAGCGCTTTTTACACCTAGGAGGTTTGTGAGAGGGATCTTGCTTGAAAAGGCTTCGCAAAATGGTCGGAGCAGTTGGCAAAGGTTCATCAAGCACTCGAACATTGAGGTGCTTCTCGGACGTTAGCTTATCCAACAAGGTCCTGCAAGTCTACAAACAGGATGCAAGCCGATCAAAATATTGTCGCTTAAACATCCATATTTCAATATCCATGACGGAGTTGAAAAAGAGAGCATATTTATGTGTTTTTTGGCCACATGCATGTCTGCTGGTCTCAATATGTTCTGGCCGCTATTCTCAGAGACTGGCATAAACTGAAGAAAAAGTGATAACATACCTGAGGATTCAAAACATTCAAACGACGGATAACATCTTCCTAAAACAACAAAAAACAAATGACACGTTCAGAAATTTGAAAGTAATAATTTCACAAAAAAGGGGTATGGCTAAGAAACAATAAATAAAACATGATCACCCAAAAGACAAACCAAATCAGAAGGAAAACGAATCAAGCAAAGTAACATTAACAAGACAACACATGCAAAAGTCATTAAACTGAGTGGTAGATATGATAAAAACAGCCTACAATCTTTAATTGAATTTTTACTGTTGATGCATCGCTGAAACTTTGATAGTGGTGGAAAAAAAAAATCTCACTTCTCAAGATGATAGAAGAGCAGTGTCCAAGTGAAAAAGTCACAGTATATCATATCAAAACATCAAAACATCCTATTAGAAATCAGGAATAGTCCCTGATAATGCCAGCACAATTAAATATGGTGTTTACATCTACTCCCTCCGTCCCGAAATTGCTGTCGTTCTAGCAGAACGCACCGAAACCAAAGCGGTGGATCATTTTACGCTGCTGCCCTCATTCATTGCTTCTCCTCCCACTCTCGCCTGTCGCGTGCTGCAGACGTTGTCGGCCACTCCGCCCGTTCCCTCCCCTCCTTTCCCCGTAACCCATCGGCCGTCTATCCTTCCTCTTTTCCCCTCCTTCCCCGTCACCAGCCACCGGAGTTTCATCTCAGAGCGCTGTCCCCTGTAAAGAAGCTTCATGGAGAGCAGCATCTCAGAGCACCTGTCCACTGTACAGAAGCTTCATGGCGAGCTTCATCTCAGAGCAACTGCTTCACAGGAGCTCGAGCTCGTGGTACCCGGTGCCAACCTGCAGGAAGCCAAGTTCGCCCATGCCGCCACCCTGCGGCGAGCGTCCCTGACGCTCGACACGCCGCGCACGAGCTCCATAGCTCGCCGGGTCGCCTCGCAGCGCGATGCTCGCGTGGCCGTGCGCGAGCTCCGTGCCCGCTCTGCGGCGGAGGGCCGCGCGCCAGCGTCGCGCGGGGCGGAGCTCCGCGGCGGAGGGCCGCGCGCAACCGCCGTGACGGCGAGCCGCGCGCCAGCTCCGCGACGCGCGAGCTCCAGTCATCAAGCCGCGCGCAACTGCCGTGCCGGCGAGCCGCGCGCCTTGCCGCTGTAGCCGTGCAGGTCAGGGAAGTCCTCCGCGCAGGTCGCCGTCGTGCGGCTCCATGCCGCTGCCGCGCAGTTCGATCCCACCTCCGCGTGCCTCCGCATCGCCGCGCATCTCGCCACCGCGCTCCTCCGCCCGGCGGCTGCCCAGCTCACCGCCGTCGCCTCCGCATATTATCATGGCCGGGGAGGGAGGGGATTTGGGGATTTGGTCAGGGAATGAGGCAATTTCGCCTGGAGAGAGAGAAGAGAGACCGAGAGATTTTTTTTTTCTGGGAGGAGTACGACCCTGCGTGGGATTAGATGGGAGCGTGGGCCCGGGAGCGGTGGCGACAGCTATTGTGGGACAAACGTTTTTGGCTAGAACGACAGCAATTCCGGGACGGAGGGAGTAGGCAACTAGTATGGCCAATGTGACTGAAAATACCGATGCTAATTGATTCTTTGGTTCTTACTATTCTCCCAGGTCACAACAGGTGACTTGGGGTTAAGTTTCAGTGGTCAATAATGTCATACAACTTATGAAGAAAGAGCAAGAGGTTCTTTTCCCATGTTGAAAATTAAGCAGGTGTAAATGATAGGAACGCACCTCCACCATTCCAGGATATTGCATGACATAGCCTATAACTCGACGACTTAAACCTTCATAGACAGTGCTATTAATGGTACCATCAGCATTTAACCATGGCAATATAGGTTGATACGCATGTCTGTCTTGAGCATGATAGCAATTTCTCTCCTTATTGTCCTCTCCTGGAGTTGTTGGCCCCTCATCTCCAAGTTCACTGCAACTCTGAGCTGAGCTCGAAGTACTTTCAACATTGATGACTGTCATCGTGTGCCCATCAGCAAGCACTTTTGTAGTTCCCAAAAGGTTACTATGCATTGTATTCTTCTGTCTCAGTACATTTTTTGGGTCTACAACATCCACAGGTTGATAAGCTGGAGCTCCTGAACAGCTGCCATGATTGCATTCTGCAATTGTGGTTATGTGATACTTCGACATATGCAATGAATCAATAATCTGAACACCATCATACGCATTGACCTGTGAAGCAATTGAGTGAACAATAAAAGTTGTGCCCATGAAAGCAGAGTGACAGCTTCTAACACGTAACCAGAGGAAATACTTATAACACTTGAGCCCTGCATACTCACCCAGCAACTAAAGCCTCTACCTAAAAAGGAAAATACAAACAAGACATGCGCATGCACACCTAATAATGGTTTAAAGACCATATTGTAAACCTTCAGACTTGTCTGCTTGTCTGCCCAAAAAAAAACTACAGAACCATACCAAAGGCATACACCACGAAGAAAATGAGAATGCTTCATCCTCAAAATTTTGAATGAATGACTGAATCGTGCAGTAGCTGCAGGGCTTGCACCTATTGTAGTATGTTGGGAATACTGATTATACAATTAGATATTAAAGGAGAATTACTAAGTCACGCCAAATATCCCAAGGATTCATTTCATTAGTTTCTCCCTATGTCCCTTTGGTAACACATGCATAGCAGAGTCCAACCTAAGTCACCGGGAACGTGGAGCGTGGCCACGTTCCCCGTCCCGGGAACTTCGTTCCAAAACGTGGAACGGGAATGACGCGGGTCACCGTCCGGGTCGCTGGTGGGAACTCGTCCCGGTGCAAAAGAAGGTTTCCAGGGGGGAAAGGATACTAGAGAGGAGAGGAGGATGAGAGCTACCCATTTTGCTAGTCCCCATGCGAGAAGGTGGCCGCCGGCGAGCGATCTGTAGCAGCCATTGCCATCTCTTTTGGGAGAAGAGAGGTAGCGAGAGGAAGAAGATGTGGTGGCGGCTGGCTGTTTTGCTGGGGTTAGGTTAAGTAGTGGTAGTGGGCTGATGGGCCGACTGGGCCAAACAATGGAAATAGCTCCTATTACCTCATTTCCTTTTCTTTTTTATTTCCTTTTTCTGTTACAAACATGAATATTTGTGACACATCTGCTGTAGCGTTCCCATTTACCGTTCCAAATTTTTTTGGTTCACGTTCCACGTTCCCAAATTATCGTTCCGAAGATGTATACCCCCAAACGTACCGGTTTTTAATAAGTTGCGTACCATGTCCCACGTTCCCGTTCCTCGACCCTATCGTTCCGGGAACTTTGTGGCTTAGAGTCCAACTGAACGAATAAGCAGATCCTACTTCTATTTAATTATAACTGGCAGCACCAGTGTCCTACATAGATTTGTTAATAGATTCATGGTAACAAACAAAGACAAGAAACGGAGGGGTTGTGTCAGTAGTCAGTGGAGAATAAAATATTTCATTAAACAAAAATCTCTGAATAATCATTAACCATTAAAGGTCAGTTAGTATTAAAAGAAAACTGTAGTACTATATGCTCTACTTGTTTAAAGCTTTACCTTAGCGGCCAGTTTGAAACTCATGAGCGTATCAACAATCACATAAACCCACTGCATACCTGCACAGTTTGGTAAGGAATAATGAGCAGTAACCAAAGGCTGTAGATTATGCAACAAATAAAACATACGAAACTGCAGAAATCTTAATCCATATGTAAGTACCTATAGGATGTAGTGCATGCGACAACTCTATCAAAGTAACTCCTTGTTCACCAGCTTGATGAATAGCACAAAATGCTTTTCTGAATAGTTCAGAAGACACGATGAATGACTCATTTTGGTTATTAGATACTGATGGTAACTCGTTGACATATTTTTCCATAGCATCCCAAGGCCATCCATTATAAGAATCTTCCAGCTCAGATGCAGAGAGTAAACGACGGTATGAACTGGAGTCATTTGAAAAGGATGGCATGTTATGACTTTCCACATGCAAATTAACATCCTTGCCCCTTGATGTAAAAATAAGACATTCATTTCTATGTCGCAGTTGAATGTGATTGCGCGACTGACTTCTGTCCTGATTCAGAGCCACTTGGATACCAGGGAACCCTTTCTCCCGGCGGTAGCAATAGTCACTTTCTATCTTGGGCAAAGGCTTGTGTTTCTTAGTCTTGTCACTTTTCTGTTTCATCATATCCCGTTTGCGTTTCCGAGCACTATCATCGAATCCTTCGGTATCTTCGGCCAAATGATTAGAGCTGTTAGGATCATCAGCCTCCCCTACACCTTCAGCTGGCATGAAAGGAGAAATGGACAGCTCTCCTGACAAAATCAGGGAGAAGAGATGAACGATTTCTCCACATTCTAGATCTGGATACAAATAAACTCCATTCTCCATAGCATTCATCTGCTGAGCTACAAGCCATTTCGAGAATTCAGACGCTTTTTTCCCTGAACCAAATGGGAAGGGTGAATGGGAAGCATTGAAAAAGAATGTTCCAGAAAGGGCATATGGCTTTGCCACATTTCCAGTAACCTGAAAAACAGGGAAGAAGTATGAATCATGGCTCAAGAAGAATTGGTCTCTCAAATACCGAGTCACACCTATTTTTAGAAAAGAAAATCAACTAGTTAGCAGGATACGAAAAGAACTGATCTTTCACATTGTGACAAACAGCGAAAACAAACATATTTCATTACGCGAACCTATCAATAAACTCTTACAGATTATTCAATGTGGCTGCACTGCTTCTTATGACATTAGGAAAGTGAGTACATGATAATATGCAAGTGAGTAATGAGCAAACCTATGTAAATCTAGACCACATCACATTACAAGATAAACAAGAAAGAGACAGAATTCGAGGAATCACACCTATCAAGCTGAATACTGGAAGCAAAATATTAATTAAGCAGGATGTAATCCGTAATTCAATATGGCAGTATCCATTAAGTTATTGTACTCCATGTGCCAACATTGGGAGCTAATATGGTTCAGAAGATGTAAGATTGGCAGAGCATACTGATGAAGTTGAACAAATAAAAGAGACTGGATATTCAACAGAAACATGAGTTCACAAATACTAACCATGAAGTTCTTTTCTTTTAGGAATGAGAAGGCAGTAAATATTTCACTCTCGGAATAGAGCTGGAGGGTTGACGCTAGTGAAGCTTGTACATCTGACCCAGATGATGTGTTCAGGAAAACTAACTTCAGAAGCTCCAATGCATTTGCAATAGCCAAGGATTTGAGTAAATCGCTTTCGGAAATTTTATTTTTATTGATCTTAGTGACCATGCCACCACTTGCCTCGACTGCATTTGACCTTCTGCGTTTCAAACGACCATACGGTCCATTTTCCAGAACTGCCATGCTTTTGCTGGTTCCACCAGTAACCTGATTATTCTAAGGTGAAAATAATCAGTAATAGAGAATCACTATGTTGCCAATTGATAAAAAACAAATAATTATTACCAGCACTTCTTGTGAACATGTTGTGTCCTCTGTGAGCTCATTCTCGTTATTCTTGGGACCACATCTTTTGATCTGGTCCATTTTTTCTATTCGGATTAATTCAAGAACATCATCAAGTGCACTTTTTATTTCTGGATCTTCAAAATTATCCCAATTGAGTTGCTCCAAGTCTGTATCCACACAGTTTTCTTGAATAGTATTTGAGATTTGGTGAAGCAATCTTGTCCTTTCCCATCTCCTAACGTTTTCAAGGTGTCCAGTGTACCGTTTACTCATAAGGTTACATATTCGCCTTACGGCTCCCATTATATTTTCGCTTTTCCTTAATAATGCCATCCTTCTACGACATGTAGGAGCTGGAGCTGGAAGGTCAGATAGAGAACTCCAATCTACACGAGTATATCTTGCTCCAAGCATTGCACGGAATCTAATGTATACCATCAACAGTTTTCTGCAAATTGTAACAAACCAGTCACGCCTCAGAATCATGTGCAAACTTAAACTAAGTTTTCGAAGTATTCGGTTACCAGAAAATATAGTAATAGGCAAAGAAAAATATACCTATCAGATTCAAAGGTCCACAAAAATCTTTTACTTCTCATTATGCTTTTCCTTAAGATGGTAGATCGACTGATCATTGAAGTGCCTTCCATATCTTTATCTTCATGGTATTTGGATGGGCTACCACATCCTGCTACAAACATATCACTTTGTCCATCTAGGTCAGTGCGTGATGGAGAGATTCTGTCTGGTACTTCCTCAGCTAGGGTAGACTGGTCAGAAACCAGTTCAGCAGCTCCACCCATTTGAGCTTTTTGTTTGATAAACTTCATTGTAATCTCATCAGCAGATCTCTTCTTTTTCCGAGAAGTCAATCTAGGACTAACTCTTTGCTGCCTCTGTGTAGCAGGAGTGCATGTCTGTTCTTTAAGACTAGACTGCCGAGCGTACGAAACACGAAGCACCTATATAACGAGCCAATCATGCCTATTAGTAGCAGTGTAGAGGAATAATAGACATATTGAAGGGGGAAAAATCAGCTCAGGAGTGAAAAGACAAACAAATCAATCATGGTGAAAAGTATTTCTTGGGTTACGACGCTTGGTGGTGCTCCCCTACTTCAACAATGTGCTCACTTGGATATGACTCCAGTACTTGAAAATACCATTATATATATTTACATACGCCCATCATTTTTTTTTTGAGGGGAATACAGTAGAGGAAGCCACTACTTAACTCCCACCGCCTTGTTAGGAAAATAGGAAGAATGCTTGGTAATTTGTTTGTAATTCTTGTCTGACTGCTCCAGGGATGTATTAACATTCCAATCTACATTGCAATTAGCTTTCCTTTTAACATTCCAGTCTACATTGCAATTAGTTTTCTCTTTTCTTTTCTTTTTTTTTTCCTTCCCTGTTTGCTGCTCTACTATTAGTAACTTTTATAGTCAAATGAAATTAAGCAGAGACCATAAGTTGCTTGCCAGACCTAGGCACAGGCAACTTTTCTCGATCTATGACACGCGTCTCGTGCCTTTCCCTTACTTACCCCAGACATCCCAAGTTCCCTACTTAGTAGCCTAGTAGGTTGTAGCTGTGCAGTATGAAATCAGACCACTAGTGCAAGGAACAGTGAAAATAAGTCATTAAGGTCCCAAACAAGAAGTTAAACAAGCGTAGGTGTGAAAATGGAGATCAAGGTGGTCTCAAATATATACCTTCTCTACAGAGAGATTCAATTCCCTTGCTATTCTAACACAATCTTTAAAAGGAATTTTCCCCTTTTCACTGACATTCATAACACGTTTCTGCAGTTCTAGCCGTTGTTCAGTACTCATGACTCTAATTGTGCTCCATGCTTTGCGATGAGAAACCTACATGGAGAGAGCAAGATACAATATCTTAGACGATGTGACAAGGGGGGGAAACACAGTGCCCAACAAGTAAATCTGTTCCAGCTAATACAACAGAACATAAGCACAAACAAGAAACAAAGCATAATTGACCAAAAAAATCCTCAGGAAACTAAGTGTTCCAAATAGCACAGTATTAAGATTGTTGTGCAGCAATCAGTCACAAACAATAAGTAGACAACAAAACTAGCAGCAGCAACCACAAATGGCACTGTACCCAGATGGCAGAAATGGTTGTGAAGCTATGAACTGTATGGATACATGATGGCGCTGACTTCTAGAACATGCACATTTAGTTAAAATGATATTATGTGCGGAAAAGAAATATTTCATTATTGAGCCCAGAAGATGAAATAATGAAAAATATATGAGAATCATAGAAAATGGTTAAAACATAGATATATTCGATCTGTTTTCTATGTAAAGAAAGGATAAATACAAAGTTATGAATCTTTGACCATAGTTAATATGATGCTTTGGACAAGGCATGGACTCCGATAACCAAACTTTGGCCATAAGGTAACATAGTTAGGAACCCTGGGTGTCCAGATTCATAGAATGTTCAGCGAACTTGGACAAACAGGTTGTCCAGGTTTAGAGAATCTTCAATGAACATGATAGAAAGCCAGGATGACAAGTAATTTGGGACAGAGGGAGTATCATATTAAGAAAGTACTTGTCAAATCTAATGATAACTGTTTCCACATCATCATAAATAGTAATGATTAGGAACTTTGAACATTCAAAGTACACCCTGACCAAACGTTCAGTCCTCTTCTTAATTAAAAGCCATCTAGTTCCTCCTAGGTTGGTCGAGTTTTTCTTTTAAGTACGTATTTGTGAACAGAACTAATTAGGCTATAGTCCGAAAACAAACCTCAGGTACAGCACAACCAGGGAAGGAACTAGAACTCTCAGCCAATCCATAACAGTACTCTAATGTTTCCCAATATGCATCAACAAACTCTGGCTTTAAAAGGACAAAGTCATGACGAATTTTTTGACGATTATTTGCTTGGGATGATGGAAGAATTATCGGTATAGGTTCTTCAATGTAAGGCCTGAGCTCCATTGAATGTGTAGGCACCTCATCTGATGGCACACAAACATCCTCAACAGGTTCTTTCGCAAGTTGGACCAACTAGAAAAAAAGAACCATAGAAATGTTATCAGTCTCTGCATCCAATTAACTTACAGTGTTAGCTGGATTGTAACGAACATGAATGGTTTTCTAAATGGGAGAAGCAAATATCAAACAAAATGGAATTCAAGACTTGTTTTCAATAAAAGATTTAGAAAAAACGGCAAGAGGTTTAGATCAATAAATTTAACTGGAATGGTTAAAAATATACAGTTAAGAACATCACCTTGAGCTTGTCTAAAATATTGACTAGACGAGAGAGTCTGCTCCTTGCATGAGTATCCATGAGCACATTGTATTCCTTGGTATGAATTTCTGAGAGTGTTTTTCCAAGCCGACACTTAGTAATCATGTTATCGATTTTCTTTGCTGATCCAACAACTTGTAAGAAGAGTTCAAGGGGCATTTCTTTCATAGCTGCTACCATAGAAAATAAAATGCATGACTGGCAATGGTTCTTGTCAGCATCCACTTCTTCAGCAGATTCAAATGCATTACACCAATTTGGTAAATTACTAACATATGACCACAAAAATTTATGGAACAGCTTTACCCGGACCATTTTTGCACCTATGAATCCATTGGCATTCATAGCTTCTAATAATAAAGGTTTTTTAACTTTAACTCTGCGTGAAATCTTCAGGCCAGATATGGAAGTCATATTTTTGTTTTGCTTCATTTTAGCTGCCGCGCCTGAACGAGTTTCAGTATCAAAATTCCTTTGCCTGATCCTAATTTGATCCACAAGTTCCGGTGACAGGTCCCCAACAGAAGAATGCAGTATTACATCAATGAGACGGCTGCGTGTGTAGTTTGTAACCAAAGGAACGCTAACTTTGATACATCTACAGGTGCCCTCTTGCTGAAGCTTATTCAAAGTGCGAGTCAGTGTCTTCCGATCCATTAGTTTTCCATTTTTCTTTTCAAGTCTTTCTAACCATTTATGTAACTCCACCTTCAGTACAAATTTCTTTTTCTGCAGGGACAAAAGACAGTAGTTACTACATAATAATGAAGTGAATCACCAAAGCAAAGGCGTGCAAAGACAATGCACCGACATTAAAATCAAGACAGGAAAATAAAATAGGAATGTGATTGTTCTTTTCAATTGTCACAATAGTAAACATAATCTAACCTGCCTTGATAGAGGGTATATGCATCTGAATTAATTAATGGCGAAAATGAATACGGATTCAGTCAAACCACATAAACATGTGTGTCCATATAAATACAGTGTTAATTTTTCATTGAATTAACAAAACAATATATAACAGTGAAAACTAAAAATAAGGACAGCACAGCGCAGAAGATGCATGCATAGGCGCACTGGTGAAGCTACATAGAGCTAAGGTGGTGCAAGGAACAAGGGTACAAGAAAATTTCAGTAGTAAGTACTTGTTAAACATTATTTTATCCTCTTTAGGCAAATTATCAGCACCACCACAATTTTACTGCTAGCTTTGCCCCTGCACAGGGGATTTAATTAAAATATGACAAAGGTGAAGATAATATTATGCTCCCATAAAGTGCAACAAATCGAGAGAAAAGTGTGGAATCCTTCAATATTCTTTCGAACCTTTTTTCACATTCGAATTAGTTCACTAATTGACATCCTAACGTCATGTAAGAAAGATTGGAGAAGTATAAACAAGTACATTAAATTATATCAAATTTTACTTCACATGTCATTCAAGCGAAAAGTTTTAGCTGACAAATACTACCTCTAACGTATGCAGAATTCTTTGATGCCGTCGCTCATCGGAAGTTGATGGAGGACGCCGCCGCCTCTTCCTTTGACCCAAAGAAATCGTATCTTAAAAAGAGATAAAAAAGGGGCGGATGTTATCAATTCATTGACTTCAGTGGCAATTTGTCTTTGCAAAGTATATTATAAGAAAATTTTCAATTTGACAAAGAGGAAAGCATTAGCTAATTCATTCTGGACTTGAAGATACTCAAGAAGAAAAACTAAAATTCCGCTAAAAAAAATAAGAACAATACTATTTAGACAGAGTGAGCACAGGTAACTGGTAGTCGGACAACAAATTCTGGATCTATGAACCCCTTATAGCATACCAAAGAATGTTCTTTTTTATCTGACCAGGACTCTCGAAAAAAAAAGCAAGGTATGCAGGGTTTAAAATGTATTATAAACTCATATCAGATATGTATTTGCAAGTTCACTTGTATGAAATCACCTATCTGAACCAGACTCTTGGAGAGAGAAAAAAATATGGTGGGTTTAAAGTTACCATAAACAAAAGGATGCATCATATCAGATGTGTGATTGCAAGTTTGCTTGTATGAAAGTACTTAAATATATTGAATGTGTTAGTGTTCAAAAGTCAAAGTCCAAAAGCCGTGCCTCAGGCAGTACAAATACTGCAAGGTGCAAGCTACAGCAGCATTCCAATGCCCAACTAGATCTAAGCACTAAGTATTAAGGCATTAAACAGATATTTCTGCAAATCCAGATCACGGTACCTTCCTTAACTGATTGAGAAGCTCCTGCACAAGAATCAAAGCTGTTCTGGATAAGATGTCCAACTGGTTCATCATGGGTCGCTGCTTCAAGCAAGAGTTTGCTATTAACAAATAAATCACCATCAGGGCTAGGAGAATCCGATGCTTTAGATGGAACCAGTGACCACAAATCAGATCGATTGTCATAATCTTCTGGTAGCTCCTCAAGACTTTGCAGACCAGTACCAGCTTTGAAAAGCAAGAAATTTTTTGAAGTCCAAACTCGGTACTGTGATGTTTTATCTGAAACTTCAGCCTCCCACGTCAAATTGAATTTCTGGAGCATGGATGATACTCTTTTGTGAAGCCTTTTGGAATTGTTGTATCCAAGACGTCTGCCAATCTGATCGAAATTATTGTGAGACACTAGTTGCTAACTTCCAAGAAAGATAGAAAACAAACGTAATATCCCACTCAAGAGGACAAAAGGAACATATACACTGGTATATATTCAAGCAATATGCATGAGGGTTCATGACGGGCTTTTGCTCATGGAGCTATTTTTATACTCACTAGGAAAGATGATGTATCAGCAAGAATGCTACGACAAACATGTCACCATACCTCATGTATGCCTAGAAATGTATTATGTAAAAAAAGTAATAAAAAAAAAACTCGGCCGGTGGGGAAAGACCACCCCAGGGTATTGTAATTAAGAGCTCAACCAGAGCCCGGCCGAGAAAAGTCACGAAAGTTGGCCCCCCTTGCAACATGAGGGTCCGCCCCCCCCCTGGTTTTTGTGGCATAGCCTAGGCGTCGCCTAGGCGACAAGGCACTCACAGGTGACGGGGCGTCTCGATCACCAAATCTAAGGCCGTATGGCGTCCGCCACGCAGTTGTAGGCGTCGCCTAGGCGCGATTTGGCGTCGATAGGACGCCCAGGTGCTTGTGGCGGTCGCCGTAGGAGCCAATTGCTGGAGGCGGGCGGGAAACTGGCTGGCGCGCGCGGGGTCAAGTCGGTCGGGCGCGAAACTGGCTGGAGCGCGCGGGAATAGGTCGGGCGCGCGGGAATCATGTCCGCCCGGGCTAGTTACCCGAGCTGAGCGCGCCACTTCAGAGAGAGACCGAGACAGAGAGAGAGAGAAGAGAAGGAGAGAGGGGGAGGGAGAGGGCGGACTGGATCTGGAGCTCGTGGAGGCGGATTGGACCTGGAGCACGGAGGCTGCGGCTTGGACCTGGAGCTGGGAGGAGGCTGCTCTTCCCCAATCGTAAGTTCCCCCTCCATCTTCTCCCCTGCTAGTGCGTGCGCTGCAGTACTGCTTGTTGTGCCTTGCTCTGCTTATCTTGCGATGTGTGCTGTGCTTGTTGCCTCTGCTAGCTCTGCTACTTTTATATGTGCATGTTCACTGCCCGATTGCTTGTGCCTGTGTTTTTATATGCTTTGTGCTCTGCTTTGCTCATGGATTCCTGGCCCCCATCGTGTGATGTGCCAATTGTTTAGTGCAGTAACACAAATGTTTGTTTGTTAGTGACAGCCACATGCAGATTTAATAATGCTTGTGCCTCTGGTGGTGCCTGATGCCCTTATTGTTTTCTTCTTTTTCATGTAGCAGCCAGCAGCATAATGTCAAGCGCAGGTGCAGGTGCAGGTGCAGCTGATAGCTATGATCCAAAAACTGATCCTGCAAGGAAGGCAAGGTCCCAGGATCCAGGCTGGAAGTATGGCTATTGGAAGGACAAGACTAAACGAGATGTGGTGACATGTACTCTGTGTGACAAAGATGTTCCAGGAGGTATAAAAAGGTTGAAGCAACATCTAGCTGGAGGATATGAAGATGTGACATTGTGTCCGGAAGTTAGCTCTGAACTCAGAATACAGATGGAAGCATACTTGAATTCCAAGAGAAGGAGGAGGCCATTGTTCTTAGGTAACGAGGAAGATGGGGATGATGATGATGATGATGATGTTGTGGAGGTTCCACCAACAGATGTGACAGCAGCAGCAGCACCACCACCACCTGTGACTAGAAAGACAAAGCCAAGTTCTGGAACAGCTGCGAAAAGAAGGCATGCGACCTATCAATACAAGGCTGCCGCAAATAAGGGCAATAAAACACCTCAGTCCAAGAAGACAGTTGCTGATTTGCTAAGAAGAACTCCTGAACAGGTGGTAGATCAAAGGCGTGCCAAGAGACATCAACCTAGCATTGAGTCCAGCACAAAGACCAAGGAGGAGAGGCGCCATGTTTGTGTGCAATGGGCATTGTGGTTTGCGGAGGGAGGTGTAGCTTTCAATGCCATAAACTCAAGGCAGTTTGAGATTGCTTGTGAGGCAACTGCACAATACGGTTCAGAGGCAACTGCACTTTATCTGTTGTACCCCTTTTGTGTGTGCTGAACTGATGGCATACCCATGGTTGTAGGCTGCAGGCATGCAACTAGTAGTAATATATAGCTGGCTGCATGCATGCAGCTGGTAGTAATATATAGCTAGATGAAGTCAGACTCAGTTAATGGACTTTAATATTAATTTATCATGCACTGATGTTTCCTTATTTGTCTTTTTGCTTCTTATTTCTAGTTAATTCTTTGCAATGGACATGGTTTTCAATGAATTGTTATCAGAATTGTGCCCTTTTGCTGATTGGTTGTTGTTTTTTGTGTTTTGTAGTTTGCTACAAGAAAGAGGGATGTCATATGGGTGCAAGAAATGGCAGCAAGGTAAATGTGAACTCCACTAATGCTCCTTACATTCTATCTGAACTAGCGCCTCATGGCGCCTAGGATTTGGTTATGGCGTCGCCTAGGCGTCCGCCATATACGCCTAGGCGCTGTGGCGGGGGTAGCACGCCACAGGATGCCACAACGCCACAAAAACGTGGCCGCCCCCCATGAATCAGGTCTTTACCCATGCTTTGAGCCCCACCCTAGCCCCTACACAAGGATTTATCCCCCCCAAAGCTCAGTCCATCTCGGATGCACGACCAGGGGAACCAGGGACTATTTTGTTCACCGCAGCCTGAAAATCAAACCCAGGACCCTGGGGGTGCAATTAAGAGTCTTAACCACTAGAATAAGACCCCTTTTGCTAGGAAAAAAGAAAACCATATCAGTCATCTAGAAAGAACAATGCATTTAATACAACATATGAAACAGACAAACCTCATGCTTTTATCAGTGTCATTTACTCGACTAGATTACCCTACAAATAAGTAGGTTTAAGATGAATAGACTACTGTTATCAATAGTGAACATTCACTTGCAGTTTGTCATTTATGCTGTTTTCATAACAGTGCAGCGATTTGGTCCATGATCTTAAAAGAGAAAATGAGAGCAATATGGATATGAATACAACACAACAGTGCAGCTAATATAAATGCTGAGAGTAATGTAAGTTTGTAGTAGTAAAATAGCAAATTAGAAACTTTCAGAACCACAGCTAGGATAACCAACTACTTTTCAGATGCAGGGATCAGTTGCCACCAACTAAATCCCTGTAACAGGAGCTAGCCTATCTAGGTATGGCAAAATTGACCCCTGCCTCCAGGTTCCTAAATAAAATAACTAGTTAAGGAAATAATCTACTAAAGAGAGTACAATATCTTCAGTCTGATTGTAGGAAGTAATAACCATAATCAAATATCGAAGAGAAAAGTAGGTAGAGAATATGCATCACTAAAAATAAAACAGAACAGACCATCAATATGAAAGGTACGAAAGCATCATAGATTCTATCAAAAGGCATATCATCTCATTGAATTGAAAAACATATAATATAGATCATTGTAGGGATCAGAGGAGTACCTCGACAAGTGTTATACCTTTTGTCCCTTGCGCACTGATCATATCATATATGCAGTTCTCTAATGGAAGTTCCATAACTTGATCGGTTGCCTGACCTTTCTTGCCAGATTTGTAGCTTGGTGCTGTAGTTTTAGACTGAAACTCATTTGGATCAAATTTCTTTATTAGACGCAAACAGTGAACAACCTGAAAAAAGAAACCATCCATTTATACTTCATAGTTTTGACAAAGTATGGTAAAGAGAATGATGAAACATGTTACATGAGTGACCTAGCGTGAACTGAATCAGCTCAACGGTTAAAGGCTTAAAGCATAATCAGTTATTATGCCATATGCCTGTGTTTTTTTTTCTTAGCTTTCATTATTTGCAATCATGCATGTCAGTTTTATAGTACTCTATCCATGTCTCTCTCCCCAAGTTTTCAGACCCTTCTTGTCATTGGGTTGTAGTGCATGAAGCCTCAGCTCTAGCGCCTTATGTAGTCTGTCTCATTTAATCAAAATTGGAATCCGGGGCTCTAGCGGTCTAGTCTCTTCAGGTCCAAAGTAAGTTCAAGATTAAAGCACATATGAACTGGTGCAGCAAACAGTGCTGATAAACAGTAACTAACTTCACATAAAATTCAAGGTAGAACCACTTGTAGAAAGCAACAGTATTCTAATTAAAGAATCAAAATCTAGCATTCCAATCTCGACATAAAGGACCACGAATAAAAAGAATGAACAACTAACCAGTTACAAAATGGCCTCAATTAGTAAGAGAAAATGCAAAACAAGAGGAAACACTAGAAAAACCTTATCATTGACTGAGGCATCAAACTCTGTAACAAGTCCTGCATCTTTGAGCCTATGCAATACCTGAAGAACAGGACAACTCAGTATCAACTTATAAGGAATAAAAAGAAGAGTACGGGTCCTATGCAGTACTGCGGCATTTGATTTGAGTGGAATTGTGAACAAACTATCTAAACCTAATCAACCAATTTATTTTGAAGAATGGAATTGATTGGTTCATCACCACCTCATCCTTCATAAGCAAAGGTCACATATGAAAGGGATAATATCATCCTACCAAAACATTAGGATCATACAAATATCCAATAATGATGAAGACATATAGGACAAGTTCATTCTTCAAAACCAAACTCCATAGGTGAATTCAAGCAAGCTTACATTGCGCCATGCTCTATGTCCATATGCCATCCTGTAATCAAGATCAATTTTTATATCTGACACCACGAGAGCCTATAGGGGAAATAATAGCACAGCGTCAGCAAAAAAAAAAAAAAAAAAAAAAAAAAAAAAAAAGGGAATCGAAAGCAAATTTTCAGCAGACTGATATGGTCAAAACGTGAGAAGAATTGACCTTTCCACTAGCTTTGTCAAGTTTATCACATATTGCTTTCATTGCTGGAAGATAATCATGAACAGATACATCATTCTTGAAGTTTACACCAAAAGCCCCATCTTCTTGAGAAAGATCTACATTGGATTCTTCATTGCTTCCCAGTAGCTCTGGCTTTATAATCTCAATTCTTTGGTGTGAATTCATGTTCATCTCTTTCGCATAACGGGAGAGATACAGGGAATTCGTGTTGGTAACCTGTTTACTCTGTGAGCCATCTTCCCCCTCAGTTCCATGATCTTTCACCTTTATGAGCGTTGATTGTTTAACTATTAAATGCTGTGATTCAAGACTCTTCACAATAAAATGAAAATTGTTCCCTTTCATGTGAAAGTTTTTGCATAGATCACTTTGTGTTACACCAGAAGTCCTATGAAAAAGGCGGGGAAAGGATATAAATCGCTGTAAACAAAAATATCAAAGGTATGATATCTTCCTGCCTATGTATCTATACGTTACGGAAACAAAACATATATAGATTGAAAAATAAAAGGGGCAATTGCAAACCAACCACACTTTTGAAGTCCAATTGTTAAACAACTATCGATTTTTCAGATTCTGCGATTTTACCAAAGTTTTCGAAAAACCTATGGAGATCTTGCAAACTATTTTTCGATTTCACCACAGAGTTTTTTTAAAAAAAAAAATCTGTGGTGATCTTGTAGAATCTAAAGAAAATCTGTGGTGATTTTGCAAAATCTGAAAATCGATGGTTGTTTCAAACTTGGGGTCTAAAATTATTATGGTTAAAACGGTATTATCCATAAATAAAAACATGGTAGAAATGCTAATAACATTGTACAGTATTTGATAATGCTAATTTGGGACGAATAATATAATTACCACCACTTAGAAACATAAGGCATGTTGTTGCAAACTCTGAATATTATGCATGGTATGTTTGGTTTGTTACCCAAACCAATCATGACAAGCCCCAAGAGTTTTGGCCATTTCTCTGTCTTGCCAGACTCCGGCCATGGGTATTGAAACAAAGTGGAGTAACAATCATATTTTTTTCCCGAAAGCATGGCCGATCTTACCTGCTCGCCGCAACACACTCCAGGGCCGCCTTCTGGACGGCACTCAGCTCCGCCTTGGCGAACCTGCGCTCGTACATCCCGAGGAAGTTGTCCCTGATGGCCGGGCTCGCCACCAGCCGCACGCCGCGCCGCTCGGCCTCCTCCACGTCCCACGCCGCCGCGTCGCCGGCCGCCACAGGCGCCCCGTCCCCGCCCCCCTCCACGAGGCTGACGACGGGGAGCGCGAGGAGGCGGGCCCACAGCGCGCGCTTGACGGGCGGGCCGAGCGGGAGGCCCGCGGCCTCGGCCGCCCCGCGGAGCGCCGGCCAGAGGTCCGCGGCGGGGATCCCCGGCGAGAGGCGCGCGCACACCTCCTCCAGCGCCGCTGCGACGAGCGCGTCCATGGGGTCGCGGGTGGCCGGGTGGGTGGGTTTAGGGTTTTGGATGTCACCGCATCGGGTCTGGATGCCTGACGGACGGAGGGAGCGAGGTCTGGGGAGGAGGCACGGAAGCGCGCGTGCGAAGGGCTGGGTCGAGGGAGGAGACGCCGGCGTCGCCGCGGGAGGGTGCCGGGTGGTGAGTTCGCCGGTGGCCGCGCGCGAGCAGACGCGGCGGATGTGGCGGAGCCGGCCGGAACGGTCGGGTGGTCTCGTTTTGGGCTTCAGAGTTTGGGCTAGCGCGAGACAGCCCAACGAGGCCCAGCAACTAACTCTGCTAAAAAATCTACAAATTAGGAGTTCAAACAATAGAATATTTTCGTCATCATCAGTCAATTAGGATTTAGGAGTACTATTCAAGCTAATGTGCCAAAAATGTTGGGGGAAGAACAGAAAAAGGTACAGCTGGCAAAAACTTGAAAAACAAAATGTAAAATGGTTATTTTCCCTTCTGCCGGCTAGCAGGTCTAGCTGCACTGTGGACTCATCTTGTAGCAGAGACAACGTAGCTATTATGACCGGAAAGACCAGACATTTTAACAGACCATATGCTTAAGTTGACAGTTAGTACGTCCTCATTTACAATTAGCACACCCACACATACGAACGAACGCAAGGATCACACTGCCCTCTGCAGCCTCTGCAAAGGCAACTGGGACTCGTCTCCCTTGACCCGCGCGTTCTTGTTTTCTTGTCGAGGTACGTACGTTTCGCAGCGGGATGGCCACCGCCGACGCGGAAGGTGTCGATCAGCCAGGTTATTCCTATCCTATCCTTTTTCTTTTTTTCACAGAACAAAAGAAAGAAGAACTATTACAAAACTTTTGGTGTTACAAATGTATAACAGGTTATACAAAAAAAATACGTATAACAGGCAGGCAAAGTAGGGGAAAAAAGGGGGAGGGGGGGCTTCAAGCCGGCCAGTTGAAGTCATCCCCGATCCACACCATTCCGGGTCTCACTCGCTGCTAAAATTCACTGCATGCATGCTGGTGCTGCTAGTATACTTCCCTTCAATCACACACTCGTTGATCCCCGTACGCAGAGAAACCATGGTGTTTGTTACTGGTAGTCAACAAGCTTAGCAGCTGGAGGGCGCCGCTTGCCGCGTGAGAGAGAAGAGAACGACCGAAAAAAAACGTATCTAGAGCATCTCCAAAAGATTACCAAAAAATAGCCTCATAAACTTGTTTTTGGGAGTAACTAAAAAATTATACGAGACAATTTTTCTTTTCTCCTCCAACAGTTCCTCCCTAAAAGTGGATCAAAACACTTTTGATAAAAAAAAACATTTTTGATTGGGTCACGTCAGCATTTGAGGCCACAAAATCATTAATTCTAGTGAAAGAAGAAGGAATGGGGATCATAATTCTTTCCCTGTTTGTAGCTACAAATGAGGAGAGTTTAGGGGGTATGAAAAAGTTGGGAGTAGTTTTGGGGGCTGTTGGAGATGATTTTTTTGATTGAATCCTATTATTTTGATTTAAAGAAAGGTTTGGAGCTCTTTTGGAGATGCTTTTATATACTGGTACGTTGATCGCCTCCCCCCGCCTTTTCATCAAAAATAAATCATCCGTTTGCTTCTGTTTTAATTAGCATACTTGTCGCTGAAATATCAGTCCTATATAGTCTAGAACATTAACAGCGTGAAAAAAGACAAGACAGAATAGAACAAAGCAAAATACTGATACGAAAAGATGCGAATGTGCGTAGGTCTCGTTTCATGAACAAATATATACGTACATCACGCATCTTGGCAGCAGCACCTGTCTCATCCTAGGTTTGGTATTTTCATGTGGATGATCTTCTTACTAACTTAATGAGCTTGTCCTGCAATAGTTGAGAGCTTCTTTAACTTTCTTATTAGTTGCTCTATTTTATTGCCGTGGTACCGTTGGTTAAAGTTTTCTAATTTTGGAAAAAAAAAAACCGAGTCGGTCACATAAAGAGGGGAAATATATATGAGGGAGTAGAGAGTAGCCAACAAACTAAAAGTATCCTCTTGCCCAATGCAGCTCTTTTCAAGGATTACAGGGAGGTGACTATACACTATACTCCTAGATTAGATATTTTCGTAAAACAAATAATGAGTAGAAGAATTGCATACTACATTGAAACAATTTAATATTCAGGTACTACCAAAAATATGGTATGATCTAAAGATGACATACTCTCATGTCCAAGACAAACATGACTCATAAAGTTATAGTTAAATAGGGCATGGGACTAAATTTCTAGTAGTTTTGTGATGTTTCCTGTGAAACATCCCTAGATTGAGGTTTTTTTTTCCTTTACCAAGGAACCATACACTCAATGCTTTGAGTAGGTTTTCTTCAATCTGAGGATGGAACACATAGTAAAGAACTAGTGATATGCGAAAGGGACTGTAGCCTAGTGGTTACAAGAGCCTTAGTAGCATCTGAGGTACTGGGTTCGACTCCCCATGGGAGCGAATTTTCTAGGATTTAACGGCGTTGTGCGTTCAGCGGGAGGCGACATGGCCGTCGACAACGAGGCGCCAATGATGACTTCTTCAGTCTCGAGGATTTACCGGCTCAGTCTTCGAAGATGCTCATAGAGGCAGGGTTTGCGTTTGTGCCTTCATAAGGGTGAGTGTGCGTGCGTTGTGAGTGTCTGAGTTGTACTGTGTAATCGCAAAAAAAAAAAGAACTAGTGATATCTTTGTAGGCCAATTGTCATGCTCCTCATCACTTACAAGGTGAAGAGGGGGAGAGCTTTAGAAAAAGCTCCAAAGCAAGGTGGCCTACTGCGGTGGATCGGCTCAAAAACAACAACAAAGTAACTCGACTGCTTTAAAATAGGTTTCTTAGGCCAAATTCATCATGCTTTCTTTTCTGAGCTGAATTACTTACGTTTTCTCTTTATTTTTTATGTGATTACTGATTTTTTAGTAGATTCGAAACATTGTAGTGTACGAAAACATTTTATCATATATTTTGGATTGTTTCAACAATAAATTAAAATTATCTAATATGATATTTTAATTATTCTTTGTCTATAGAAATGTTTTTATTATATGTTTTTATAGAGACGTGGTAGTTTATATTAATTTTATGTTTTCTTGGTCATGTTTTGAAACAAAACAAATGCATATATGAAACTGGTTTTCTCCTGAACTAGGTACTTTTAATGCTTGAGGCATTGCTTGGCAAGTTTGCTTAGTGCGCATGCAGGAATGTGGCAACATGTTTACGGGATCCCAACAATAGTTTTATGTTATGCTATTTAGCTAGGCAAACAAATCACAAAAAGATTTCTCTATTTGCCCAAAGGGAAGTAAAAGAAATGTGGGTGTGTTAGTGTACAAAAGTATCAAAACAAAAGAAATGGGGAAACACAACTTTATTCATATTAAATAGTACAAATGCATTTTCCATAAATATGCGTGCTCTACTTGACTTAGGAGATGTGGTCTTCTTGGTTCCTAAGGCTTGAAAAGCTCCTAGTTAATTACATTTGTGAGTCATGCTCAGAGATCACCTTCGATTAAGTTGAGCTGCCGTTGTCTTCTGACTTCACTTCTTCTGACTTCACTTCGCATTCTCCATAATATATGTGTTGATCATGGTAGATTGGGGTTCCGGCATTATCCTTGACCTACTTGGTCCATAATGTGTTTACAAGAGGTATTTGTTTCAACATTTTATTAAATAATTTTGATTATTGATGCGATCTGAAGAGTTATCTGAGATGGTCGGTAAATTACTACTACTACATTTTCCCTGTAGGCTTGTTTTCCTAGGGATCATGTAACTAACTTAAACAACTTGTATAGCAACAATTCCATGCTCCTTCTTTTTGTTGTTCTTAATTTCATTGTTTTGATGTTGTGTTGCAATACTGGTTGTGACATATTTCTAATGCTGACACAAATCACAAGATCATTGAGTGGTTCATATAAAGAGAAAAATATGTGGAGTTGTAATAAGTAGCCCACAAATTGGAAGTGACCTCCTGTTACCCTATGCAGCTGTTTTTAAGGACTATGAGGAAGTGACTACACAGATCTATACGCCCCTAGATATTTTCATAAAAAATACTGAGTAAAAATTTTTGTTCTGCATAGAAATAATTTAGTTTCATATACTACCATAATTACGGTATAATCTAAGGGTACCATAGTCATGTTAACTGCATGCACAAATATGGTAGGCGGTAAGAGTCATAGGTAACTAGGGAATGGGACTAAAAATTTATAGTAGTTTTGTCATGTTTCCTGCGAAGCACCTCTAGATTGAGAAAGGAGTAGACATTCGGTAGGTTTTTTTTTTTTTATCAAGGAAGGATATATGCTCTGCGAACCCTAAATTGAGAAACCAGGGCTCACACTGGTGGTCAGTGGTCAGGACACGAGATTAGCAATTGGTTGAGGGCACTCTGTTTGAACGAATCCTTGAATTAATCAAGGCGAGGATCGTGGAGGTGGACGTACGGCGATGGGGGCAGCTAGCGCCTGATCAAGCAGAGGCTTCACGTTTGTGGACGACAACGACGTGCCTCACGTGGGTAACTACATTTTCGTCATTTCCCCCAAGTTAATTACAACCACGCACTCTGTTCAGCGAATGCTAATTCAGGTTGTTGCCTAGCTTCTTCAGCACGAAGACGTCCAGGATCGATCTTTGGGACCGAATGAAGGAGCCTCATTAAGCTGTCGATCCATGCAATGGCCTCTGATGGAGGGGGTCATGGACAGGGAGGACTGCAGGAGGGGACTTGTTGTGTGTTAATTAATACCCTGTGGTTAATTCTTCCGTTGAGAGGGAGTAGTGATTTAGGCCTTGTTTGGCGAGGCTTATTGATGGGCTTTTGCTTTGGTTTATAGCCCTATAAGTCATAAATCTTGCAAAACAAGAGAAAAGCGAAACAACTTATTGTTACAGGATGCAATAAGCTATTTACAAATTTGTATTAGGATAAGCGATTTTGCATAAGCAAAAAAAATAGCTTTTTGCAGCTCACTCTGAATAAGCTGTTTGATAAGCCGTTTTGCTAAACAACCTAACTGGATAAGCTAAATAAACCAGAATAAGCTGATATAAAATATTTTTCAAGATAAGTCAGAACAAAAACTATTTTTTAATAAGCATAAGCTGTGCCAAACACACTTTTAGCTATAGAATGTCCTCAGTTCAACCACGACAAGCTTGAGAGGGTGGAGTCCTTCTCATCAGCATGTCCATGTTTCCTGCTTGGTATACTGTAATTGCGTACTTACTCTGTTCCATAAGGTGCAGTGTCCTTGTGATCCGTACTGCTTATGATCCGCTTGTCGTTCCTAATTTCCTGCTTCATGTAAACCTGCGTGTTCCGGTAAAAAGAAACCGTGTGTTTGCCTCTGATTTAAGTAGCGTACGTGTCCCTGTAAAAGTATCAGTCGAACTTACTCTAGAACATTGACGGCGTGAAAAGAGACAAGAGAAGACACGAAAATTATGCGAATATACGTAGATCTGGTCTGTTTTCATGAACAAATGCATCTCGCATCTTGGCATGTGCAGCGTTGTGTTCAAGGAACAAATTTGTGTAAGCAAGCAACAGAAACCACATATATGCATCGTCCATCCACACACTCCATGATCGGATCAGACACCAAAATGGAAGTACCAGCAGCAGGGACCGGTAGGAACTTCTTGATCACTCGGCGGGCTGTGTTTCCTTGCACAGTTGCCTGGGAACTCTCGTCAGCTTACCGTCCGTACGGTCACATGCAGCAGCAGCTATGACTATGAGAGCATTTTTCAGGTAATTAAGATTGGATAATGAAGTTATGAAGTGCAGAGATGAATCATTTTGCAACCAATGCCTACCGCTTGTTAGCTGAGCAGCAATAGATGCTCCGACCCTAACCCTAAAAAAAAAAAAAAGATGCTCCGACCCTAACCCTGTATTTGGGTCCGTCTATACATTGCCTAGGCATTTTTTAAAGAATAATAATGCCTGAATTTTCAACCATCAAATCTTGTTTTTACAGATGAGATTTACACATGGTAAAGAAAAAAATTCAGGCATTTTAAAGGATCTTAGCGCTTGATTTTTATTTACACCATGTATAGTCAAGAATTACATCGAAATAATCACTGTAAATCTGGTATACAATAAATGTAACTTTAATATATATTGATTGTAACTCCAGGTGAGAAACAATTCAGGTATTTCAAGCCTTAAAAATGCCTGAATTTTGTTTTATGCATGCAACCTAAAAAGAATATGTTGGAAAGAAAATATGGGCGCTAGAAAGCAATGGATTGTCTTGGCAATTTTTAGCAATCCCCATGTATTTCTTTTTCTACCAAAACTAAAAGGAGTCCATCTCTTCTTAATCGGCTAGAGCTCACTTTTGGTGGTAGAATTAAATGTAGGCCCGAAACGTACAAAACGTGAGTAGGAAAAAAAGAAAAAAAAAACAGAGAGAGAAAGAAAACCGGGTTCGAGCCGTGCAGCTAGCTGAACTCATCTTGAGTGGGCAAGGGAAACGCCTTTTCTTTTTGTTTCGACCTTGACCGAAAAGACGAGTCCGTTTTCTTGCCAATGGCATCGATGATCGATCACGCTCCAGGCCTCAGTCGCCGCTCAGACTCTGCTCCGGCCCTGCAGATGACCACGGTGCTGGTCAGAAGCTAGCAGTTGGAGAGCACTTGCCGCGTGACTGCGTGAGAGAGAGAGAGGACGGCACAAGCAATATATACATACGGCCCCTGCAGCAGCAGCAGCTCTCGCACCAGGCACACAACTACAAGCACTAGTACTGCGCAAGAACACCACTCGCGACCATGGCAAGCCGGCTCCTCCTCCGCCGCCGGCCGCTCGCGATCTCCCTTCCCCTGGTCCTGGTCCTCCTCGCCGGCGCAGACCTCCTCCTCCCCGCGTCCGCTGCCGGCGCAGCGGACAACGAGAAGACGAAGAAGGTGGGGCTGACGATGCGGGTCGCCGACGAGGAGGAGGCCCGGTGGATGGACCGGTTCGCGGAGACGCACCAGCCGCTGGGCCAGGGCCCGCTCCTGTTCCGCCCCGCCACCCCGGAGGAGGCGCGCCGGATGGAAAGCTTGAGCGGAAAGAACAAGCAGCACAAGGAGGACGGCGGCAACGTCCTCGAGTTCGACCAGGACAACCCGTACGTGTCTCCTCCTTCCTTACTGTGTGTGTGTTCCCCGCTTTAATTTGCATCCACTCCTGTCCTGTCCTGTCCTGTCCTGCGGCCGCCGTCGAGCCGTCCGTGCCACTTGTTGCTGCTAGCTGCCTGCCACCGTTTCAAGCCCTGTTCTGTTCTTGCGACAGATCCTAAATAAATCGTGCGTGGTGTGTCGTCTTCTTCTTCTGCACGCAGGTACTACCGCGCGCTGCAGGCCTGGGTGCAGCGCCTCATCAAGCAGAGCGGCGGCATCAAGATCGTCGACGACGACGGCTCCGTGGTAGTATACTACGCGGCTCATTCCTTTTCATGCTCTGCTCTGCTGTGTGATGGAATGAATTCACGGATCTCGGCCGGGTTCCTGCTTATTGATTCTGAGTGTCTTGTTTGTTCTGCAGAGAGATTACGGGGATCTTTAATTAGGACCCGATGGAGATGGATGGATGAACCTGAATAAGCCAGCCGTCCATGGTGCGCCCCGTCGATCGAGGAGGGAGGGGGTCGTTGTGGAGTCGCCGCCGGCTGGGTAGTTGCTGGATGATTATCGATCGATCGTCGTGCTGTGCTGTTACTTTTAACTAGTTCAAAATCCTCATGCTTCGTCCTTTGAGAGCCAGTACTACTAGTAGTAGTGATTGGTCAAGTAGTGCCTCAGTTGTCTTCTTCTTCTGGTAGTAGCAATTGAGTCCTCTGTTCCGTGACGGTGTGGTGTCCTTGTGATCGATCAGCTTGTTGTTCTTTGCTGCTAGACATGATTGGGTACTGTGTTTGGTAATGGTGGCGTAGTGCCCTTGCGATCAGTACACAGCTACTCCTTTCCTTCTGCTTGGCATTTAGTTTACTACTACTCTGTTCCGCAATGTGCAGTGTCTTAAACTTGTGATCAGCAGATTCAGCACCACTACTGCACGGTGAAATCGTTTGTTTCCCTTTGTTTTCAGCAGCGTACGTATTGCCCTAATTAAACTTCAGTGCACAGCTTTAAAAGTGACAAAAAATACGAAATGGAAAATAACAAGAAATGACGTAGAAAAATGCAAATGTATACAGAGGACTTCTTCATGAACAAAGGCATCTTCCTAGAACTATGCATGTTTTACTGAAGGGAAAAAAATTATCGTACTGCAAACAAGAAACGGAAACCACATGCATCCAACACACTCTTTGTCAGGGCATCCTGCTCTGCTCCTACTCTTCCCGGGACAGGTGAGAGGCAGACACCATATGAGCTGATCACACCAAAACGGAAGTGGTAGAAGCTGTAACTGGCACATGCATGCATCATCACTCGGCAGCTTGGATGGAGCCTAGCACAAAAGCCATGGCTTCTGAGATCAGTTCATCACATCAAAACCTAGTTAATTAGTGTGGTGTGTCAAGGCCGATAAGAACTCCCTTTTTTGTTCGTGTAGTTAATGCAGTTATATGCGTTTTTGATATGTACATGTGTTTACTCAACAAACACAGAACACTTCGCAGATAATCCACTGGGACCGAGCACAAAGCTGTTAGCGCAGCCTAAATTGTGGAATGTGCATTACATGATCCAATCTCCAAAATACCTCACTTTTTTGTGCAGATGCTCTACCTTCTGTCTAATCATGTAATTAATCATTTGTTTGCTATCCATGATAACCCTACATTCTACTATTGCAGAGGGCACAACTACAAATGGGGATTATCTGCATCCATACAAGACAGGGTTGAGTATCAGTGGCAAATTCATGTATACTTGAATTTTGACTGCCCTACAATGAGATAAACACATGATAAATACCATGTTAGGGGTGAGTATCAGTAGCAAATTCATGTATACAGTATGCAAATAATGTATGGAAATTAATTGTAGTGGAGGCATGTTCACCGTTGCAAACTTTTGAAAATAATCACTTGAAATGGTCATATCCTACCATTTTATTGAACTATGTTGACTACCATTTGACAATCCTCATTTCTGTTTTCAGAGAAACTTGATTCTTTCAGAACTTGGGCTAGCAGAAAAGCGAGTGTACCATGCGGAATTGAATGGTAATTGTCTACATCGTGCTTTATTTACATCAGAAAGATGATTGAAATGCTGTTTGGTTCTATAATACTGACAATTTAGTGTCTTCCAAACCAATTTAGATATCTTGCAATGCTGCACCAATGCATTCACATGTTTGCGAGCTTATTTTTTATTGTGCTAAGTTAATGTGGATCTTTTTATCTATCATATCTATAAAGGTCATACCATATAAAGCTCAACTCTCATGCAGCCACATCATCCAAATAATTTCAACCATTGGATCAGGGTCCACAACAAATCATGTCCGTCACTTTCTCCCTCCCTCATTCCCGAAATTTTCTTCCTCCTGTGCCCGCAATTTCTTTTCTATGTGTCTCACTAGGCTGAGCAGTTAATGGCTCTAATGGCATTAACACTGCATCAATCACGTAGGGTACCAATCCTAAAAATAAGCTTCAGGCTCCATCCTCATATACATGCTCTTTCTTGCGTATCATTTGCTTCAAGCTTTTCATAGTCGTTTTTATACTGCTGTTGATTTCAATCTCTGTTCAGTCAGGCTATTCTATTTCCATCTGTAATTGCTCATACTATGTGATCGAATATCTGATGCATGTGTGTTTGATTTCTCCTCAGGATATATTGCCTGAGCTTTGATCTTTTTCAATCATTCGGGTAAGAAAAGGCACTGTATGGATTCTTTTTTAGTTACATTACAAATGTTCAACTGTCCTTCATCCTATTACCTTCATAAATCAACCATCATATGCTCTATTTTTTATAAGCATTCTAATGTCATAATCATCTACATCTGGAGTTGTTTATTTTCATGTAAGTCAACCTCTCTGCTGCATGTTTATTTGATTGCTCCTTCCAATATAGCCAGACCAGTCAGTCAGAAAAAAAGTGCTCACATTTTATATATTGTTCATCATTCACTTTAGAAGATGTTCAGTTGGATGGTCATGACGCCGTCCATCACATGTTTCGATTCGTCGGCTTAATCATGCTACTGTTCATGAGAACTGACATAGATGTAGAGCATGCATGGAGGGTAACAACAGAAAATTATGATTTAGACATATTAGTACTCTTCCATATAACCTCTTTCCTGGCGATCATTTATTCCTCCATGCTTATTTTCATCCCCACAACAAAGCACGAGTATCACAATATTGATATGAATAAAACCCTTTTATCAAGGCTATCTTAAGTTCATAGTATATTTTTTCTCTGAGAATTTGTCATTGGTAAACATTACAGAATATTCCTCCATATAAACCTTAGGTGTTAAATGCCTCCCCCCTCATGAACAATTTTTATGACAGAATAATTATTACACCTTCAATGTCTCCTTCAATTTCTGCATTGTAACTCTCACAAGCTTTACGTTAAGCTCATAATTATTTTTGTTTTAATTTTGTATGTTTTATCTTCTCAATTAACTACCAAAATATATACTCATTCCGAACAGGATGGTGTCAAAACACTCATACGGTTATCTTCGTGGCTCTTCAATAAGTTCCCTTCATAAGATGAACAGTGAATATATGGATGTCTAAAGAATAATCTCAAGGATTCTACAAGATCAAAAGAATGTCTAAAGCCCACAAGTTAATCTCAAAAGGTAAAGACATAACCAAGTAAGTGCCAGCTGACAATCACGAGATCATTGTTGACCACAATAAGGAAGGGAAAACCATACCCCAGGCAATTTTTAGTGAGAGCTGTTGTGGAATAACCAAAAAAAAAGCCTTTTCGGACATTTGCTTGAACTGTTCAAATTCAATTTTGTTTAAAAGCTAAGATTAATTAAATATATTTTATATTTTTAACGGATAGCCCGTGGCAACGCACGGGCATTTTTGCTAGTTCATCATAAAGCAACCTCTTTCATGTGAAGACCTTTCCATACTTGACCAGGAATTCGGTCCACATGCATCCATACATGTTAAGTAGTATAAAACAAACGGTGGCTAAACCATATCGAAGAAATGGCTAACCCATGTGGAACAAATGGACAAACCATATGGAACATATGGATAAAACACATATTAAAGGCTAATGGGCATGTAGCCTAGTGGTTACAGGAGCCACCTTAGGTCCTGTGTTCGACTCTCTGTGAGAGTGAATTTTGTAGGATTTAACGGCGTTGTGCTTTCATCGGTAGGCGACGTGGCCGTCGACAGCAAGACGCCAGTGGTATTTACGCGAGAAGAATGAGGAACGCGAGTAAGTTCCATCTTCCATCATCCTCGCGGCGGCGTAGGTGAGGTGGTGGAAATTGGCCATCTGTCGACTCTAGGATCAACCTCCGTATCACGGTACGCTCCTCGATCCCCTATTCTTCCGATTGGATGCTGTAAATTTGTTCGTTTTATGTGGTAAGTAAACAAGGATCGGAAAAAAACCCTCAACTCATCTATGTACTAATTAATTTTTTTCCATGGCGCCGGCGCGACAAGACTGGGGACAAGGGCGACCTGTGCGCTATGGAGACCGACGGTGAAGCTTTGTCCGGTTTGTTGAAGCGGAATGAAGGAAATGATCCTTTCCTCGAAGATCCGAAGAGTGGGTATCGAGCTTCCTCCGTGGTACGCTTTTAGGCCCCGTTCATCCGATGCGATGCATTATTTTTGGTCTCCTTCTGTGGTTATGAACAAGGATCGATAATTCTTTCTAATGTATGTGCACTTGTTTTTTTCGAAAGACCTAATCTATATGCACTTGTTCTCGGACCTTGGATGCTTGTGGGGAAGCAGAAGAAGGCACGAAAGTTTGACGCAAGCGATCCCCAAGAGCAGGGTGATTTCAACCAAAACCGTGAGTTCATATTCCGCAATTAACATATCAATCGTTCATGTGTAAATCCTTCATCCGCTTAACTTGTTTTGTAGCACGTTTTTTCTGGATGTGTCATGTAAAACCAATATCTTGTTTTCAGCTTCTGTTGGCAGTCTGCACACACGACGCCCGAAGAGTAGCTTTGACCGCGGCAAGTTTAGTGACAAGGACGAGCTAGATTATGGCAGCAGTGACGACGAGCTAGATTATGGCAGCAGTGACATGAGCCATCTGTCCATTCGGGACCATTTTCATGCTTGTGTGAAGAATGCACTGCCCAATCAGATGTCGGAGTGGAAGCAGAATAAGGATTTGTTGGAGCCACCTATCCTCAGTAAGGAGGAGGAGGCGGCGGAGGCTCTTAACAGGATTCGCTGCGAGGAGATAACTGAATTTGACCCAAAGCTGCGTATTCATGTCCCTACCCGCTTCTGCCGAGTCAATATAGCCTTTTTCGACTTCGAGAAAGAGTGTGAGTACATTCCCATCATTCGTCTTCACTTCATCTCTATTGAGTTGCATCAGTTAATATTCGAAGCAATTTTGTATATGTATTTTCTTAGCTCTCTGTTCGGATGTACAGAGCTATTTTATAATTTAAGATTCCGTCTGATTTGGCTTTGATTTTACAGCAGAGGTGAGGCCTGGGCCCCGATTTAGGGAGATCCCTGATTCTGAGTATTGGAACTTAGATGGGTCCATGAATGTTATCTCAATCAAAGTTGCTCAGTCTGATGTCTCTTATCCCATCAACATATATGGCACTGTGCTGGCAAGGGATCAAAATGACAAGCGTGGCAAAGATGATCCCCAGCTCATCACTGAGACGGTCAGCATGAATTTATTCCTCCCTTATAGTTCTACTAATTATACTACTTGCTAATCCAATCTGTATGATGTTCCTTTACAGTTCAATATAAATTAAAATCACATAACATACCATTAGAACTCTTTAATTACCATTAATTAGTAGTTTATTTTGCATGCTATTCTCAAAGTTGAGTACATTGTGAAGTCAAATTGATACACTTCTGTCACATCTTGTTTGCATCTACACATTCCTCTGTGTAACTTGCAAAAGTGGGACATGTCTGTCCAAATTTTCCCCAACATAACCTTGTTCTGAGTTATGTTTGGTTTGATTGCTTTGTTTGTGTTTAAATAATATCATTTTTACACGTTTTATCCTAAATTGTTGTGCAGGATGATACACTAACCTTAACCGGCCCTTATTGAGCTCTTTCTGGTCTAGATAGTATGTTTTTTGAGTTCGATCTGAAGATACGTAGTGATGAGGGATTGGACCAAGATTTCAGCAAAGGTTTGCTTGTATGTGAGGGCTGCTGTGATACATATGAATCCCCAACTCTGTCACTGGAAAGTTGGTTGAGTACAGTTGAAATGCTGTATACGCCCATTCCACTTGCTGTGCAAGCTTTCCTTGAAGTCAATATTTTGAATGGGAAATCTAATTTCATTGGCAAAATAACTGCTTCCACTGGAGAGGATAAAACCAAAATTATTCTGTATGACAGTAAAGTGGCCAGCACTGAGTTAAAACTTGGAAATGGTGGATCTGTCTCGTTAACTCGTTCTACAGTGGCTGTATCACACAATGAAAAGCTGGTACTGAAGATATATGTTTCTGAAGATGATGTATCTAAAAAGGTCAAGCTTTTTTTGGGGCATTTTGATGAAGAACAAACCTGCACACTAGGCTCCTATCAGTTGCAGGTGAAGATTATTTGGACTGGCGTATTCAGACAGGAACGCCCCGATATGTGGATGCACTTCAAACATTCCTTAGTGTTATCCTAATGTGATATTCTCTTAGCCAAGTCGTCAACGTGCATTTTATAATAGGTTTGCTCACTTTTTTTTTTTACAGGAAACAGAAGGGGATTACCCCTGCTGTATTTTTATTGATTAGTACGTTAGTTTATTTTACAAGAAAGAGACAAAATTACAAAGAAGCCAGCCATAGCGTCATGTCTTGCCTGAGGCTAGGCTTACTCTGTGCATAGTCAGCGAGAAGGCTGATCTAAATTCTGCTTTCCATCTAGGGAAACTAAGTGATCGTCTAATAGGTTTGCTCACTATTGGTCTTTTGTAATACAACATGATCCATCTGTGATCAGTATTTGGATGTGAGCCATGTGACATGATTATATTCGGTTATTTGCATGCAGAACAAGTGTGTAGAAAAACGTTTTATAGTATATTTTGAATTGTTTCATCAACAAATTCAAATTATATAAATATTACAATTTAATTATTCTTGAAAATCTGTTAACTGTGATTATTGTATTTTTTACAGAGACGTAGTTTAGATTTTTTATTTTTTCTTGGTCATGTTTTGAAACAAAATAAATACATGTATGAAACTGTTTTTCCCCTGAACTAGTGCTTTTAATGCTTGAGGCATAGCCTTGCGAGTTAGCTTGCTGCAAACGAGGAATGAGGCAACAGGTTTATGAGATGCCAACATACTTGTTCATCTGTTTTGATTTGGCCATCCTATTAAAAAAATGCAAATATTTTTTTTGATTGAACTGGAGGGGAAAGCTACCCTACAGGTTATAATATATTAAAGATAAAAGAGTTTTAAAGTATATAGCGACTAAAAAATAAAAGAAAAACAAAGAAAACAAGAAAACTAGAAAATGCAAATCTTGGTTATTATGTTTGGTTGTGTTGATACGATCATTGTCCTGATAATTATACGTATTTGAGTGACGTGGCATACGTATTGCTGTGTATGGCGTCCAACTTGGAAACTTTGGCTGTGCATGGCGGAACACCTCTCTTTATCTATTTCCCCCCTTCACATGATTTATTACCATGTCTGGTCATTTTGTGTATGGCACTAGATCAAATTCTTGCAATCGGTAAAATGAGGTCGAGCGACTAGTGGCGGTGCATGGCTGGCAACCAACAAGGTTGATTATGCGAGCGGCTGCAACCTGCAACCTGATGAGTTAGGCACATGTCGATGGTAGCAGGCTAGCAATGGCGGCCTGTCTCCCGCAAAGACGGTGAGCGAAGGTTCCTGCTAGGACTGGCAATGTCTCGAGCTCAAATGTGTGAAGACTGTAGCTGAAGCCACAAAAATGTTTGTTGTTGAGTAGATTTAAATTACTCATAGGATGGAAGAAGCATACGCTGTCAAGAAGGCAAAGACAACATTATTTTGTCATGCTGATCTCTTTCTCTCTCTCTCTCTTTTTTTGCGAAGGATCTTTTCAATTTTCTTCTCTAAATTTATCATGTCAAATGGATGCGCTAATTGAACATGAGCATTTTGGTAGCTTTTGAAACATCATGCGCTTTCATTAGATGCAACTTTATTAACTTGTTATTTGATACTTCCTCCAATGTCAAAAAAGCTATCATTTTGGACATCAACCACGGTCTTCAAAACATAGCTTTGACTAATACCTTTTGCTATAAAAAATTAATAAAATATAACTGAAGTGTACTTTTATGAAAAAAATATTTCAATATGAATCCACTCATGTCATTCTCACATTTTAAAACTTAACATATAAAGGGAGTACTTTTTTAGTTGCAAAACTTGGGTTTGTTGTAAGGCACAGACCAGCAATCACCTGTGTAGCAAATGAGTCAGAGAGGTGTTGTTTTGTGCGGTGTCTTGTGATCCGTACTGCTTATAATCTGCTTGTTGTACATTCTTCCCTGCTTCGTATAAACCTGCGAGTTCCGGTAAAAAAATAGTCTATTTGCCTCCATTTTAAGTAGCGTACGTGTCGCTGCAGACATTAACCGTGTACGTGCCGAATATACTCTAGCACATTAACTTTGTGTAAAAAGACTAGAAGACAGAATAGACAAAGGGAAATATATACTAAAATAAAATGAGACAGAATAGAACAAAGGAAAATATATACTAAAATAAAATGCGTCTTGCATCTTGGCAGCGCCACTTTTCTCTTCTTATGGACGAATGGCATCTGCAACGTTGTGCTTAACAAACAAATTGTATAAGGAAGAAACAGAAACCACAGGCATCGTCCATCGACACACTCTGTATTTCGTTTTATTTTTATTTTTTATTTTTTTTTTGCGAGGGGACACTCTTGGTCAGGGCATCGACCTGCATCCTGCGGTCAGTACTCCTCTGAGGAAAGTAAAGAGTCAGGCAGACAGGCACTACATAATTGATTCATCACATGTTCTACTTTTTTTTATTACACAGTACAACTCAGACACTCATAACGCACGCACACTCACCTCTATGAACACACGTACGCAAACCCTATCTCTATGAGCATCTTCAAAGACTGAGCCGGCAAATCTAGAGATTGACGAAGTCACCACTGGCGTCTCGCTGTCGACGGAAGCGTCGCCTACCACTGAAAGCACAAATGCCGTTAAATCCTTGAAAATTTGCTCTCACAGGGAGTCGAACCTAGGACCTCACGTGCTACTGAAGTTCTTGTAACCACTAGGCTACAGGCCCTTTCGCCATCACATATTCTACTTAGTAATTCATTCAGGAATATATTTCAAACCATTGGTGTCTGATTAAAATCTTCATTGCTTATTGTTCCATCAAATTTAAGTTTTGCTTACATTTTGCAACAGATGCCATTACGCTACGCACACCCTACCTCTCCTTTAGCTGGGCAGCAGTATATAAGGTCCGTTTGGCAGGGTTTTAGCTTATTATGAAAACAGCTCATCCGATGGCTTATTTGAGAAAACAGCTTTTCTGGCTCATTCTACCTTCTATGTGAAAACAGCTTATCCTGTCAAACTGTTTGGCAAAACAGCTTATCATGTCTTTTCTAAAAACGGTTTATCCTGTCAAAATGTCTCTAGTACCCCTTGAAAGGATCAAGGGCATCAAGAGAGGGGGGGGGGGGGGGGGATGAATCGGTGTGTCAATAATTTCTCCCAAACGTACTTTAGACGTGAAGCTAGCAAGACTAGATATGGTGATAACAAAAGCAAGCGATGCGCGCACACAATCTAGTCTATGCAACTAGCAACACCCTAACAAGCAATTCTACCAAGTAGTAAAGAGACAACCTATCATGCAATTCTACTAGCACAAAAGGTAAATGCGGAAACGTAAATGCTAGTAAGTAAAGGAGATAAGGATAGGAATGCTCAAGATTTTTCCCGTGGTCTCGGAAGACCAGCACGTCGTCGCCCCACCACGCGCAATCCCGCCGGAGTCTCGACCATGTCCCTCCGCTCGATGGCGATCCCTCCTAGAGCACATTCACCCTCCGAGTGAAGTCGCGGGCACGTCCCGCCGGGCTCGATCCCGGGTACTCTTCCAGAGGTAAGGCTCCGCACGTGATGCGTGCCAAAGGACACTCCACTAGTGATGCTTCTTTCGCACGGGAAGCTCCAAGACCGTGTACAAACTTGTGTTAGCTTCCACAATCTCCTTGGACAGCTCAACACCGACGCCTAACTGGTCTAGGCCTTGCCATAGACCAAGAGTAACAAACCGAAGTGACTCTCTCAAGCTCACACTAGCCTAGAGATCAAGTGGATGCAATTGCTACTCTCTCAAGCACTAGGATCACTCCAAATCCTTCACAAGTGCTTTTCTCTCTTGCTCTTGGCTTCCTCTGAGTTTCCTGCACTCCAACAATGGCCAAGAGACCCCTCAAGGGGCGGGCAACCAACTATATATAGGCTACCAACCCAAAACTAGCCGTTGCCCAAAAGTGCCCTGCGAAACTAGAGACCGTACAATAGGACCGTACTGTCCGGTCTCTTCCAGACCGTATTGTCCGGTCTCTATTTCCAGGCGCATCTCCATTTTCTTCTTCATCTCCAATGAAGACCGTACTGTCCGGTCCCTAGGACCGTACCATCCGGTCGATTGTCCGGTCTTCATTTCTTCCACTTCCAGAAACTTCAACTTCTCTGTCTGGAAATCTTCTGATGACCGTATTGTCGGGTCTCCTTGACCGTACCATACGGTCCTATTGTCCGGTCTTCATTTTCTCAGCATCCCGAGACTTCACTTCTCTGTCTGGATCTTCAAAGAAGACCGTACCATACGGTCCCTAGGACCGGACTGTCCGGTCTCTACCGGATAAGCTGAAAACTTGATCCACTCTTGATCCTTGCTTCCAACTTCTTCATTCTTGGTTCCTCTTCTTCTCTTCAGCCACCCTAGCCCTCGAGAGACTCACTATGCATCCATATGATCTCTAACCTAGTGTGCGCTAAGAGAACCAATTCGATCCCTCTTGATAGTCCGGTTTTTCCTATGGACTCAAGCTAACATCTACCAAGCCAACACTTGTTTGGTCTATCATGTCCTTAGCCTTGATCCATCTTCAACCTTGACTCCATCAAGTTCTCGATCCGAATTGTCGAGGCAACCAATCACCAAGTCGTCGATAGATAGAGTATGTGAGACGACACTTCATTGACATGACCATTTGAATATCCTACAAGGAAATGTTAATCACATCAATATGGTCACCCAATCACCAAAACATTCATACCTTTGGGGTTTCCGAACTCCAATGGTCATGAAGCTCACAATCTCCCCCTTTTTGGTGATTGGTGACAACACATATCAAAAGATAAAGAATGGAATGCGTAAGAGTGATCGAGAAGATTAGATAAGCATGAAGAACAAGTAAAACGGAGAACAAGGTAGTCATAGCTCAAAAGGTATCACCTGCAAAATAGAGTTAGAGCACATAGGTGATATATAGGAATAAAACAAGAGCTATGACCACAACACTTGTGATGATAAGTTTATAAGATAATCCTGCAAAAGCAAGTGAGTGCGCATATCATCACAAAAAGAGGAAATCTGGCAAGATAGATATAAATAAGCAGATCCAGGATAGCATACACAAACTCAGAGCAATATACAAGATATATAGATAACGAGCAAGTGTATGAAGCGAAACCAAGTGCATTCTTGATGAGCTAAACACCAGCAAAAGCAAATCAAGCTCAACAAGAACCACGAAGTACCAAAAGAATATACAAATGAAGTCACAAATGGTCTCCTCCTGGACAAAAACTGTCTCACACTCCCCCTGGACACAAGATCACTCTGCTACTCCCCCTGGACCTATACAAGATCTCTCTAACTCTCTCCCCCTTTGGCACCAATGACCAAAAAGAGAAAGAAGGAAAAGAGAAAAACAGCTGTCCTACGCGTCGGAGGCTGGAGGAGGTGCAGTGGCAGCAGGTGCTGAAGAACTGGTAGGCCGAGCACTGTCCTGCTGCTGCTGAGAGGGTGGCGCTGGAGGTGTCCAAGTCCAAGTCCGCGGCATCCCCAAAGACTCCTGAGGCTGAAAGAGTGGTGTGTACGGCACAAGCTGCCTGTGAGCTATCCCAGGAGAGTCTGTCTGAAGGAATGTCTGCTCAAGCTGCCCTGCGTACTGGACTGCCTCTGAGTCTGAAGCTGAGTGGACTGAAGGAGAGGGTGAGCGACTGGGGGTCCAAGTGAAACTGCCAGTAGGTGAGGCTGCTCTGGATGGTGGATCCTGTCCTGTAGCAAGAGCCTCATCTACCTCCTCACGGGTGTACCCGAAGTCTGTGAGATCCACTGCTGCTGTCTCAGGTGTAGTAGTCACGACCTCTGCCTGTGAAGCTGTAAGCACTGAGTCTGTCTGTACTGAGGCGGTCTGTGCTACTGTATCAAAGTCAAGTGTGCGAGCAGGCAATGGTGACACGAAGAAAGGACTCGTCAGCTGGAGCGGTGAGAAGCTCGGAGCTGTAGAAGCAAGAAGCGCTGACGGTGTCATGGAGAGGCCTGGTGAAGAACGGTACTGGTGTGAAGGTCCTGCCTCTCCTGCCAAACCAGCAAACGTGGACGACGACGGCCCCACCGTAGGTGCACCAGAAGGTGAGATGGGAGCCGTGAGTAAGGAACTGAAGTACTGTCCCTGGCTGGCTGACTGTCCTGCCTGTGCCTGGGCAAACTGGTGCTGCTGCTGCTGTAGCTGCTGAAACTGTACTATATCTGGTGGCAGCACACCTGAGAAAGTGATAGGAGCGAACGACGGGAGTCCTGGCAATGCCTGTCCAAAGAGGCGAAGAGTCTGAGCAATCGCATCAAAGCCTGTGAACAGCGACGACAAGCCAGAGGCCATCTCCCTCTGAGTGAGAACCACGCTGTCTAGCATCTGTCGGTCTCTCTCCCTATCCTCTCGCTGACTCTGGAGCTCTCTACGGATAGCTGCAAGCTCTGCACGTAGTACTGAATCTGTCTGAGCTGGAGCTGTAGCTGAGCCTGAAGGTCCTGCTCTAGAGTCCGGAGTCACGTCCTCAGGAATGGACTCCATCTGGCTACCAGTCTGTATGTGCTGCTCTGTCTCGGTAGCTGTGTCACCTAGGCCCTGTGAAGAACTCTCCTGTGAAGCTGACTCCCGGGTAGCAACCCGTCTGTCGGAGGTAGGTAAAGGAGTGTACGCTGTAGTCTTCTTGGGCAACTCATCGTAGTCCTCCTGAGACAACAACTGTAGCCTCCTCAAAATATAGCAAATCAGTGGAGCGAAGGCTAAGTGTCTAGCAGTTATGCTCTCTGCAATGACGTCCTCCATCTGGCTCAGTATAAGATCCACCAGGTCAAAACCTCTGTGCCTCAGTATCAGCATGACGACCCACTGTGAGAGTATAGAAAACTGATCCCTGTATCCACTCCTCGGCACAATGGTCTTGCTAAGAATGCTCCTGAGAACTCTGCCCTCGTGAGTAAGTCTGGTGTGAGCTCGGCTGAAGTTCTCCGGGTGAGGTGGAGGGAAAGCAATGCTCATATCCTCGTCTGACGGTAGGTGTCCCCCAAGAGGTCTGCGGGGAGGCTCCATCCCTGGGTGAGCAAGAGGGAACACCCTGGTCTCGTGCTGAACAGTCTCAAGGGCCGCTACGAGGTCCTCCCTCGTCACTCTGTGGGGCTGCCCTCTGAGCATGAACCATATCGCTGAGCGATCCTGAGCAATCCACAAGGAAGCGTAGAAGTCCATCACTATATCATAGTCCCATCTCATCTGTGTGGTGATGATCTCCTCGAGGCCCGGGATATAGGACAAGTGCTGTGTGAAGTCTGTCCCGGCACCTCTGCTAGCAGCCTGTATGCTGCAGTGCTGGTGAGTGACAAAGAGCTTATCAGCTCCACCAGTACGCAGTCTACTCCTCAAACCAGCTGCAATCCTCTGCTGAAGCAAAGTCCAGAACCGACCTCCTGCCTGTGAGTCTCTCCTAGCAGGTACCCAAACCTCCTCACTGACTCTCCTGAACTTCTTGAGAACGGGGCCTGGCAGCCTGAGAGCGTCCTCAGCAAGCACGTCCCTGAGTGAAGCAGTCCTGTCGAGTGCACAGAACTTGGCAGCCATCCTCTGTCTGTCACCCTTTGTGACCTCGTCACGGGAGCTGGAAAAGCTCTCCTCCTCCTCTGACTGAGCCTGCTGCTCCTGCGCGGTCCTCGACGTACCAACCCCGCGGGTGGACGGAGTCCGCTGCACTGTAGCTCTAGCTCTGGAGGACCTCCTCGGAGTCTCCCCCTGTCCTCCAGCAGGTGAGTCCCTGATCCGGAACCCTGTGTCTCTGCCGGTAGGAAGGGTCCACCTCAGCTGCCCTGAGAGCCCGATCCCACTCTGGATCACCTGTCCTCTGCTTCTTCCTCTTGGGCTGTGGATCTGGAGCCTTGGCCTTGCCCTTATCACGGTCACCTCTGCCTCTGCCTCAGCCTCTGCTAGAACCTGCCATAGCTGCTGACTGGGCTGCAGACAAGATAGGGCGAGTGAGCTTGGCTCACCAACCCGTCCACTGACGGCTGACTGCCAAAGATAGGACTAAGGGCTTGGCCCTTAATCCGTCCACTGTCTCTGCTCTGCTGTCAACTGCCCACTGCCTGCTGACAACTGCCACTGCACGATAGGAATAGACAGGGTATATGAGTATAGAATAACCTACTATAATCTACAAGCAAGAATCGTAGGTAAGCGCGTAAATCTAGATGAAGTCCTAGCGTAGAGGTAAAGGATACAATGCCGGCAAATATGCAAAGGGGAACTACGGCATTGTCGATTATGGGTGGAGATCAACTAGTGTACATAGATCATATGCAATAGACTCAATGTACCACTAATCGAGGATTGTACTAAGTGTCGAGCTAGTGTATGGTATGGAATCGAAAATCGACACAATAGTGAACAACTACCAATATGTCATAGATAAATGAAGTGCAATACTCGAACACTATGACAATGGTAGACAAATGACCTAAATTGCGAAGCAATAGTCAGCAATGCATATCGATTTCGCAATAAAGGATCGATTTTGATTGAAATTTCTAGGGATTTCAAACGAGGAAGGAGACGATCGGCTCAAACCCTAGATAGGAAATGTAATCGAGGCTACTGTGCAATACGATTAACAGTGGCTCACCGAAGCAAATCGATCGATGACGATCGTCTGAAAGAGTGCTCGAGCTCGGTGAAGCCGGCGGGGAGGAACTCGTTGCGCGCGAGATGGAAGGAGCAGCTCGCAGTCAACCGCGCGTGAGGGTGGAGCTCCTTGCCCTGGAGCACGGCGACGGCGAGGTCGTCGTCCCCGGCAATCAGCGGCGCGCGGGTGGAGTGGCAGCTCGGCGAAGTGGTGGCACGGCGACGCGGTGCTAGGGTTGTAGGAGTGCGGGTGCGTGCGCGGGTGCGTGGAGCAAGGCGGCGGCGCGCGGCTGCTGGTGGCGTGGAGCTCGTCGGCGAGGCGCTCGACGGCGGCGACGAGGCGTACGGCGGCGTGAAGACGTGCGCGCGCGCGGGAAGGTGGAGCGGAGGCGCGAGTACGGCGAGCGGCGGCGTAATGGAAAGGGGATGCACAGTAACCGTCGAGAAATCCGTTAAGATTAAGTCATATTTGAATTGTCGGTCCAGATTGACTCAAACAGGAATCAACGGATCAGATTGGAATGGATCTCGCGATGAAGTTAACCAGACCGTATTGTACGGTCTTCAGGATCGTATTGTACGGTCTCCTTTAACCCTGACAGTTACTTTATAGAAACCGTATTGTACGGTCATCATGACCGTATTGTACGATCTCCATTCTGCCTCAGGTTTTAAGGATCTCGTGCAAAGGCACACCGTATTGTACGGTCCCTATGACCGTATTGTACGGTCCAGTCCAGAAAAACAGATTTTCAAGGAATTTCCTTCTAAGTCCAAGTTTCTCACACAAAAACCAAATAAACGCCAAACATGGACTCGAAGGGGAACTCTCAAACACTCCTTTGAAAATAGACCAATATAGGTTGCGCATAGGCTTATAGTAAATTTTCAATCGGCAAATAAGAAGCATCCCATAAGAACCAAAAGAGATAAAACCAAAGGAGGGGTATGTATGAGCCCTTTGCCTATGATCCGTGCAAGTAGATTTAACCTTGAGGATCATTTAGCAAGACTCAATGGGCATGAAGCACAATTCTTTTCTTTCGTCACACTTCTATGAGATGTGAGTTCATATTGCGAATGAAGCACTTCCTCATAGTGTGACCACTCCTTTGTGATTTCCTATATGCAATGCATAAGACAAGCATATCATACAAATGCGAAAGTAAATATGCCATATGATATGCAAGCAAAGTTAAGACAACGCATAAAGGAAACCTACTCAAGGTCAAGTTTGAGCCTCTCTCATGCTTACTCACTATGAGCCAAACCTTGCCTTGAGCCCGTCGGTCCACCAACTCAAGCATCCCCCATACTCATAGCTATCTTGAGAAAGTTAGACCTTGAACTAATTTTTTTTGTTCTTTTCTTTTAGTTATTTACATATGCATGGATGCAAACATACTAGTTCACAAAGGAGCACCTAGCTACCATGCAAGCAATGCAAGAAAAGAAACTACTATATATGATACAAGTTACCTCCTTGAAGAGTAGATTTGTCGATGAAGCACACATTGCTTGTGGTGGACGTTCATGAGTTGACGTTGCGGCGCACGGTCCACCACCATCAGCCTTCTAGGTCTTGTTCTTGGGAGCCCACTCGCACTTGGTTGGCCTCTCAAGGTCAACTATGCATTTGGGCACTCAAATCTTCCTCATCATCCTCCTCTTGTCGGGCGATCCAAGAGCCTTTGCCTTCACCCTTCCTTTCTTGTCCCTAAAGAGCTTGTAGTGTGTATTCTCATGGAACAAGTTAGCGTTGGGCAAAACTTTGGAACTTCTCACCTTGGGACAATTCTTGCTAGTGTGCCCGTCACGGCAACACTTCTCACAATAGTAGTCGTCCGCCATGAGGGGAACTACCCAAGGTGGAATGTCCTCGTCCTTGCCGATGAGGTTGATGGCGGCGGGGTAGGAGCCGAGTCCCTTGTGCCCGGGGTTGTTCACAAGGTTCCGACCAAGTATCTCCTTATGAATGGTCCTTCCCCTTGTGAGCCTCTCGAAGCCGTCCATCACCGAAGCTCTCTCCTCCTTGAGTTGATGATATTCCTTCAATATGTTCTCATCAAGAGAGATGCTCTCAAGAGAGGGAGTTAGTCCATCACAAGTAATATATGAAGAATCGGAAATAGATGAACTAGAAGAAGAAGTGTTACTCTTTTCAAGGATGGATTGATGTTCCTCCTCAAGAACCTTGAACTTGTCGTTGAGCCTCTTGTGATCAACCTTGAGCTTGTCCTAGCTCTCATCCAAGGTTATGAGAGAGGTGGAAAGGTGCTTGAGCTCATCCTCTAGTAACTTGGACTTCTCCTTGAGCTTCATGTGATCTTCCTCAAGCTTGTCATAGTCTTCATCAAGAGCCTTGTGAGAGATGGATAAGTCCCTAAGTTCACCCTCAAGTTGACGAACTCGGAAAGCGGCCACTTCATGTTCCTTCTCCAGCGGAGCAATGGTCTTGTCCCTCTTCTTGATCATCTTGCCGGTTAGGAGAATGCTATCCAAGAGTTCCTCATATGTGGGCTTATCCTCCTCACCAAACTCTTCATCGGACTCGCTCTTCTCATCTTCACTACTATCATCATCTTTGGCCATCAAGCAAGTAGGTGGTGGAGGTAGAGTCTCGGAGATGTTGGTGAGAGCTATGCCGGCCATCTTCTTTCCCTTGGAGGATGAGTCATCACTTTCTTCTTCTTCACTATCATCATCCGTGACCCACTCTCCAACAAAGAGTCCCTTGCGAGATGATCTTCTCTTGTCTTTGCCTCTAGAGCTTTCCTTCTTGACAAACCTCTTCCTTGTCTTGTACTTGCTTCTAGGGTCTTCTTCTTCATCATCGCTTGACTCTTGAGTCTTCTTCTTGCTCTTCTTGATTGGCTTCGGGCATTCCTTGGCAAAGTGACCCTTCTCCCCACAATTGTAGCACTCGGCATCTTTCTTGTTGATGAATGTTCTCTTGAAGAAGTTGCTTCTCTTCATGAGGAGTGCTAGATCATTAGGATGAAGCTGCAACAAGTCTTCAACGTCTTCTTCAAGCTCTTCATCACTTGAATCTTGAGTCACCACCTTCTTCATCTTCTTGCTTGACCCCTGGGATGCAAAAGCAAGATTCTTGGAGGGCTTCTCATCAAGCTTCTTGTCGAGGTTGTAGCTCTCAAAGGCGGTGATCTTCCCAAGTAGCTTGTGGGTGGTGAGGTCTCGCATGTCGGTGTTGAAGAGGCATGTGATGAGTGCTCCATATTTCTCCCTTGGGAGAATCCTCATGATCTTCCGCACAAGGTCACCATCATCAATCTTGTCCTTCACACCGAGAGAGTTGATATCCTCTACAAGCACATTCAAGCGAGAGTAAGTGTTATTGATTAGCTCATTTGAAGACATGGCAAAGTCATCATATTTGTTCTTTAGCACATAGTATCTTTCCTCTTTCACGTCCGTGGAACCCTCATGAATTTGTTGAATTTGTGTCCATACTTCATGAGCGGTACCCACGGACTTGACTCGAGCAAAGACCTCTTTAGTGATAGCTTCAAACAAGGCATTTTTAGCTTTAGCATTTGCCTTTGCGAGATTCACATCAAGAGTACCAATGGGAGTCCTTAGAGAGACACCGGAACTTGTCACCTCCCATGCGATAGGGTCGAGAGCCTCGAGGTAAGCTTGCATGCGAGCTTTCCAATAGGCATAGTCGGTCCCATCGAACGGGGGCGGTCCATGATCTCTCGGCATCCTTACTCAAGGCGGTTAAGCCCTATTTGAGCAACGAGGCTCTGATACCACTTGAAAGGATCAAGGGCACCGAGGGGGGGGGGTGAATCGGTGTGTCAACAATTTCTCCCAAACGTACTTTAGACGTGAAGCTAGCAAGACTAGATATGGTGATAACAAAAGCAAGCGATGCGCGCACACAATCTAGTCTATGCAACTAGCAACACCCTAACAAGCAATTCTACCAAGTAGTAAAGAGACAACCTATCATGCAATTCTACTAGCACAAAAGGTAAATGCGGAAACGTAAATGCTAGTAAGTAAAGGAGATAAGGATAGGAATGCTCATGATTTTTCCAGTGGTCTCGGAAGGATGGCGCCTTCCCCTACTCCACGTTGGGTCACTCCCGCCGGAGTCTCGACCGCGTCCCTCCGCTCGATGGCGATCCCTCCTAGAGCACACTTCACCCTCCGAGTGAAGTCGCGGGCACGTCCCGCCGGGCTCGATCCCGGGTACTCTTCCGGAGGTAAGGCTCCGCACGTGATGCGTGCCAAAGGGCGCTCCACTAGTGATGCTTCTTTCGCACGGGAAGCTCCAAGACCGTGTACAAACTTGTGTTAGCTTCCACAATCTCCTTGGACAGCTCAACACCGATGCCTAACCGGTCTAGGCCTTGCCATAGACCAAGAGTAACAAACCGAAGTGACTCTCTCAAGCTCACACTAGCCTAGAGATCAAGTGGATGCAATTGCTACTCTCTCAAGCACTAGGATCACTCCAAATCCTTCACAAGTGCTTTTCTCTCTTGCTCTTGGCTTCCTCTGAGTTTCCTGCACTCCAACAATGGCCAGGCGCATCTCCATTTTCTTCTTCATCTCCAATGAAGACCGTACTGTCCGGTCCCTAGGACCGTACCATCCGGTCGATTGTCCGGTCTTCATTTCTTCCACTTCCAGAAACTTCAACTTCTCTGTCTGGAAATCCTCTGATGACCGTATTGTCGTGTCTCCTTGACCGTACCATACGGTCCCATTGTCCGGTCTTCATTTTCTCAGCATCCCGAGACTTCACTTCTCTGTCTGGATCTTCAATGAAGACCGTACCATACGGTCCCTAGGACCGTACTGTCCGGTCTCTACCGGATAAGCTGAAAACTTGATCCACTCTTGATCCTTGCTTCCAACTTCTTCATTCTTGGTTCCTCTTCTTCTCTTCAGCCACCCTAGCCCTCGAGAGACTCACTATGCATCCATATGATCTCTAACCTAGTGTGCGCTAAGAGAACCAATTCGATCCCTCTTGATAGTCCGGTTTTTCCTATGGACTCAAGCTAACATCTACCAAGCCAACACTTGCTTGGTCTATCATGTCCTTAGCTTTGATCCATCTTCAACCTTGACTCCATCAAGTTCTCGGTCCGAATTGTCGAGGCAACCAATCACCAAGTCGTCGATAGATAGAGTATGTGAGACGACACTTCATTGACATGACCATTTGAATATCCTACAAGGAAATGTTAGTCACATCAATATGGTCACCCAATCACCAAAACATTCATACCTTTGGGGTTTCCGAACTCCAACGGTCATGAAGCTTACACCCCTGTCCATTTAACATGGTTATATGCATGTAATTTCTGTGAAATGAAAGAAATAATAATAGAAATAAATTAAGCTGAACTAATAATTTAGGGTCCGTTTGGCAGGGCTTTAGTTTATTATGAAAACAGCTTATCTGATGGCTTATTTGTGTAAACATCTTTTCTGGCTCATTCTGGCTTATATGTGAAAACAGCTTATCCTGTCAAACTGTTTGGCAAAACAGCTTATCATGTCTTTTCTAAACCCCTGTCCATTTAACATGGTTATATGCATGTAATTTCTGTGAAATGAAAGAAATAATGTTGGAAATAAATTAAGCTGAACTAATAATTTATAGTGACAAAGGCTTGTTTTTTTGAAATGTTTTATCTATGTCAAATGTCTATAGTTCCCCTTTTTTCACTTGATTGTACATATAGAGTGAATGGAGATTAGTCATGAGAGTTTTTCTGTTAGTATTATTCATGAGAAATTAAAATACTAATTAGTGGTTTTCTATAATAGAATAGTGTTTACAAAAGTAGATAAATAATTAATGTTTTCTTCTTTCATTTGGAACCTCCACCAAGAACGAATTTTTCATTTGTGGCTAAAGCTTGTTTAATCACTGACCATCATGGATTGATTAACGTGCCAAAAAAAAAAGAACTGTCAAACACTGCAGTGAGACACGTGAGAGAGAAGCCTGCACATGCGCTCTGTTTCATTCGTTCCATGGCAATCTCGTAATATTCAAGAATGGCAGGTGGGTAATTACGTCAAAGTGGAGGGTGACAGTGGGGGCAAAGCAATGCATAAGCCAGATGAGCTAGTTTTTTGGGCTTATGGTTTCTAGTGCAAATATGAAAACAGCTTATTGCTACTCATTCTCATAAGCCGTTTTTCATTCATGTGTTTGGCAGGGCTTTTGCCCTTTTCCTCTATAAGCCACTCAATAAGCCAAGCAAAAAGCTTTGCCAAACAAGGGAAATCCTATCTATTTTTTTTTAAAGGGAAATCCTATCTATTGTTTTTTTCTATCAAAACTTAGCTAGAAGATAACTTTTGTTGGTAGAAAATGTTGGCCGAAGAAGTACAAAATGTAAAAAGTAGACAAAAGGAAAAGAAGAAGAGCACGAAAAAAATAACGGGTTCGAGCCGGCCAGCTGAACTCATCTCTGAGTTTTTTTTCCTTGAAAGGAACTCATCTCCGAGTTAGTAGGACGATCGATTCCATTGACGCCCCTCACGTTCCCGGCCTCGGTCACTGCTCAGGCTCACCTGATGATGGTTGAGCTCACCGCTTAGTTGCTAGTACTTCCCATTTGACCGTTGCGGGACTCTGCAACCAATGCCATTACGCACCCTTAAAGGGAAAACGTACTTTTGCTGTTTTACAATGAGGGATTGGTGAGTGCGATATCGTACGGTGAAAATCGTTCCCGATCTGATGATCAGATCAGGAGACGTTGCTCTTGTGAATGTTAGATCCTTCTCGAAGGTGTCTTCTTGTCAGACATTAAAATCTTTAATCATTGGATCAAGCAGTGGAGGCACGAAGCCGTCTTCTTGTTGGAGGTGTCGTTTTGGACATAGCCACCTGCCACCTTCCTTGCCTTGTGGCATTGGAGCTCATCATGTTTGTTTAGCCATACTAGAAGTTGTTATAGGGGCGTGGTGATTTGTTCTGTTTTTTTTAGAGAACCTTTACGGTGCACTGTACCACTTTAAAGAGAAGACTAGTATGAATGAAATCTAAAAGCGTTGATTGGAAAGGATAGTTTGGTAATTGTCTTCCTAGCCAAACAATTTACTTGATTGCCACCGCAGATTAGTTGCCCATTAATCCCATCAAATGGTTATGCGATTGAAATGAAACGCATATGGATTGTCCAGCCGCCGCCGCGGTCATGGTTCCTTTCTGCTAACCAGTTCGCCGCGGACACTTCTTCCCGTGGCGCCATCGTGGCCAGAAGGATAGGAGTGTTCCGTCGGCGTGGTACACATCTGTCCGTCGCGGCTGCACATTCGAGTCCATGTTTTTTTGAGATTACACAGTACAACTCAGACACTCACAACGCACGCACACTCACCCCTATGAACACACGTACGCAAACCCTACCCTATGAGCATCTTCGAAGACTGAGCCGGCAAATCCAGAGATACGAAGTCACCACTGGCGCCTCGCTGTCGACGGGAGCGTCGCCTACCACTGAAAGCACAAATGCCGTTAAATCCTTGAAAATTCGCTCCCACAGGGAGTCGAACCCAGGACCTGAGAGGTGTTACTCGGATGACATAACCACTAGGCCAAGACCCCTTTCACGCACATTCGAGTCCATGTGACGCACATTCGACTCGTTGAATCTCATATTCTGAATAGAGAGGCTCTTGAGCTAACGCAGCAGCCGCAACGCAGTAGATTTAAAATATTGACAAGATACAAACAAAATGTTGACACGGTAGATTTAAAACATTGACAAAAATTTTGAATTTTAAATTTTTTAAAAAATATTCATATTGAATCTCATTTTTCTCCCCCTTTCCCACCTGCCCCAATAGGAAGTTGCCACGTGTTAGCTTCTGGCTCCTCCTTTTTGCACCAGTCTGAATCTCATACGTTGATCTAGTCTCGCACGAATCTCAAACACTATTCTATCGAAGCTTAGTTGTAGCCCGCCCTAAATATAGGATTAGCCTAGTTGCGTTGGGCCGTCTTTCCTGTGTCGTGGCCCATCTTCTCGCTAGCATCGTCGGTCAACATCTGGCCCATAAGGCCTTCCACAGTGGGGAGCGCTCTATGAAAAAAAAAAAAAATGAGACCCACAGCTCTAAACAGGAACCGCTCTAAAAATGGCACAATGCGAGGATTTGATAGCTGGGACCCGCCAACTGAATAAACAAATAAAACTATTGCACGTTTGTGAGAGGTGTGCTCTGGCAGCTCCGGGTTTCTCGCGCAGCGTTGGTTCGGAAATAGTATAGTTTAATCAGATGGAACCGGCGCTTGAACAAGAACCGCTCTCCGTTTTCAGGAACCGCATGCAAATGGGCACCGGGGTGCACAATGTGTGGAGCGATTCCTAAAACCAGAAAAACGATTTTGGGCACCGGTTGCACAGTACACTGTGGAGGGCCTAACAATACCAGTGCAGTAGAGCACGTTATCATACCGGATGGCCGTTTTCTTGATCTGCGCAATGGCACATATTGCCGCTCGCGTTCTCACTGCCTACAGGGATCCATGGGGGTTTTGTCAAACCGTGCTGCTGCGGCGACCCATCGATTTCGCCAATGTATGCGTTGCGAGAACACAAGCTGTAGTAGGCAACTGCAGTTGCAGGGCAGCCGGTGGTGTGTTTGCATTAGCTGTCCATTGAGGCGCGCCATGGTGGTACTTCAGCAACTCGACGAGCATGAGTGCTGACATTGCCATGTTGATCGCGGCCTTGACACGGCTGTGAACAAGAGCACGACTGTTGAATGCTCGGCGAGACGTGATGTATTCCCGGTGTCTTCCATCCCTACAGTAGTTTGACAGTTTTTGTAAATATAGCAGCTCGTGGCTTCCTGCAATGGAGGCCGTCACGTTAAATACGGTCCTGACTGGAAACAACACTAAGATGCAGAACAAATGTGTCTGTGTCCCTCGTTTTGTGAGCTGTGATAATTTTTCTACCATATCTATTGACGAGTGTCGCATTTCGGAGTCGTTTATATAGACGGGCGACGCCTGTGGGTCTGGCTGTTTGCTCCCTTGTTTTTCGTCTTAGGCCAGTGCTATCAGCAGTAAAAGAGAAGAAATGACTCTGTGGCGGCCTCCACTTTCCCAGCATGTGCTGTCAGCTGTAAAGGACCTCTGCGCTTTGATACCTCTACTTTCATGTGTACGTTACGTACATGTCGCGCTAAGATATATACTACCTTCGTTTGCCAATTCTTGTTGTTCGTGACAATAGAAATGAACTAAAAAGAAGCTATGCTGCCGTGTCCGAACGTCAAGAATTTGAATACGGAGGGAGTACGAGCTGTTAAAGTCACCCAAACTAATCCCGTGCATCCTTGTAATTCCAAATGATGAATATTGTTCATCCTGCGTTCCATGTCCTGGTATGACGCATAGTTCAGAACAGACAACTGGTTAAGGTACTTCAATTTAATTTGTGTTCATCCTTAAGGTGGCGTTTGGATGCAACTTGGGTTGGGAAAATGGAAATGAGGTGGGATATGAGGAGGCAGGTTTGAGTTAGGGATATGCACTTCATTTTCTTTTCCATTGTTCGGATACATGGCTTGGGATATGGAAATTGCAATGGGCCCACACACCACCAGCTGCACCACGAGCTTATCTTGTTCCTTGCTTCACGTTCTAACGCTTCCTCTCTCTTCTGATCCAAAATCAAGTGCGCTACTAAAAAACCCGATCGATCTTAGGGGAGCGGACCAAGGCAGCTTGGTGAGATCCTGTGGGCGCAAGAGGAACGAAGGATTGATTAAAAAAAGTGCTAAAGATGTCAGTATTAGCAGCATTCAGCAATGGTGTGAGCAGACAATGCCCGAGTGTGCGGCGGTGGCTGAACCATCTTCACGGTGAGTGAGGTGGGGTGATGGCGTCACTACGTCATGTCAGGCCTTTAGTAACACATGTACGTGTTACTAAAGTTAGAGAAAAGTGTTATTAAGACCTATAATAACACATATAATAAATAATATATATGCATGTTCTAGTATAACACATATACGTGTTACTTCTTGTGAAAAATATGTACAATAATAATATAGAAACACGTGTAAGTGTGTTACTATGTCTAAAAAATGTGATACTAGTAACACAAAAAATATTACAAATAATTATGGTTGCTAGGATTCGATCCTAGAACCTAACCATCAATAATTGTTGAGTTTCCACTATACTACTCATGCATATGTGATTAGAAGTTACCATTAATTGCTTTTAACTTTAAAATTATTTGAATATATGTTACTATAGCCTAAGAAAAGTGTTACTACGGTTTATAGTAACACATAAATGTAACATTTGTTTGTGTTACTAAGTTCAAGGTTTGCTATGCTTAGAACATATTGCTTTCCATGTAACATTATAGTTGTAACACTATTTTTGTGTTACTAGAACAATTATCTGTAACACTTTTACAAAACAAGAATTTGTGTTACAAACACACTCAGTAACATAAATAATTGTGTTATAATGAAATATTTTTGTAACACATTCTTATTTTTGTTACAGATATGTGTTACAAAAGCCATGTTTTGTCGTGCGGCGGTGCAGGTGACGACAGGCAATGGATTCACTTCGCTAGGTGTTGTGCGTCTCATTTCCAGCCATAACCCACACCTCTCGGTGGGATGAGATTGCTGAAAAATGGGGTGCTCATTTCTTTAACCCATTCCATACCCATTTCCCTAAGACCCTGGTATCCAAACGTTGGAAATGATATCCAGGCTTTCCTCCGTAACCCAATTCTCATTTCCTGGAATGCTGTACGTTGGAAACGAGCGTTCAACCAATTTAATCTCAAAGGCACTCATGTTCTGAATCACACAGATCCCCCAAGTTTGTATTCGCAAGCATAAAAGCCACAAATTTGTACAGTGCGGATCAAATATTGCATGGTTCATGCAAGACCAGGCCAGTTACAATGGCAACACACAAGTCTGATACCAGTCACCAGAATATGGCACCGCAAAAGAAACAAATTGGCACGACAAACTCTGCGTGCTATGGTATCCGACCTGCGTGCTATGGTATCCGATCCATTTGAGATTAGGCCTAAGTGGCCCATATGCACTAGTGTGCATGAGGTGGTAAGAGTTTAGTCTCACCTTACTAGTGTTGTGAGAGAAAAACCAATATACAAGTCTAGGTTGTCTAACACCCATCACTTTGAGTTAACCTTTTTACGTAAAGCGAGGTCGAAAGCGTAAAAGGTTGATGGAACGAGTAGGGTCCGAACAACATATTAACGGGCCCAGTCAGGTTTGGAACCTAAGATGTTACACGTACCCTCCACGTCATCTTGCATCCATCCTTCTTTCTAATTTCCCCCTTTGTTTACCCCGTTCTTTTTTACCTCCGTCATACGTCCTTGTTAGTGGAGTTACATGATCCAGTTGGTTAAGCTTTTCTTCAATCCCGAAGTGAGCACTTTGGACGATTCTCAGCTAATTCTATCGTTGAGGACACTTATATCAATAGTGCTTTTTTCCAATTCTACAAAAGGTATCTCGATTGGAACCGTCAGATCTAATGGATTCAACGACAAACAAAACGTGGGCGCACTGCTCGGTACCGCGCGGGCTGACATATCAAATAAGGGCATTTTTGTAATTTTGAACTCTTTTTGCCCCCAATCCACCTCCCGTCTACCTCCCGTCGATCAAGGTGTTACTTAGAGCATCTCTAAGACTGACTCCAACCGAACACCTATATCGTGATCTATACCCAAAATACGTCGTAAAAGAGTAAAAACAGGTCTCCAATGGATGACCCAAAGGAGCTACCGAATTTAGGAACGCTGCCTCACGCGACCCACAAATGGATCAATTCCTCGCGCGACCCACCCGTCGGCGAGCCTCTCTCCCTCCTCCCGCGCCCCGCTGCCGCCTGCCTCTCCCTCTCCTCCTCCCGTGGGCCGCTGCCGGCCGCCTCTCCCGCGAAGCTCCTCCTCCCTCCACGCCCCGCCGCCGCCTCTCCCCCTCCTCCTCCCCCTCCTCTGGATCGAGCTCCTTCTCCTTTTCCCCTCTCTTTCACTCTCTTCTTCCCTGGTCAACCGCCATGGGCGCCCCAACCAAGAGCTCGTCGCCCACCGCCTCCAGCTGCTCCCTGCCTAAACCGACGCCACCAAACGATGCGCAAGGATCCACTACAGCAAATCCCCATCTCCTTCTTCTTCATTCCGCACCGAGTAGTTCGAATGGAGGCGTTTTCTTCTCCGGCGTCGAACCGAACCACCACCACCTCGCCGTCGATTCGGTCGTCCACGGTGACCTTCAGTTCAATTGCTTTTGAGGGAAGTTGCGCAACTCCATCTTCTACCTCCCTGACCATACCCTCCCCTGATTCCGCAGTCGAGTTTGCCAGGACGAACCTTTCCCCGCCGCCGTCCGTCGGACTCGCCACCTCCACGTCGACGTCCACCTCCCGGACTCACTGTCGCCGCCAACCGCACCCTCCGCCTCGCCTTCCGCCACCGCCGCTCCATGGCTCCCCATCCCCTTGCTCCACCCCTCCGCCGGCGGCGCGACGGCGCGGAGTGGGGTGGCGCCGGCCTGCGCGGCACGGAGCTGGTCCCTGGAGGCGTCGCGGTGAGGAGGCCGGCGAGGGGGCGCGGTGGGGTTCGCCTGGCGAGGGGAGACCACGGTGGACGACGGGGACGAGAGAGAGAAGGGAGGACCAGATACGGACTTCGGTTGGAGATGCACGTTTTTAGGTCTTGTACTTTGATGTTCATGAGCACCCATTTGGCCTTTTAGGTCTTCAATTTGGGTATGCAGCCTTGGAGTCAGTCTAAGAGATTACCAAAAAATTAGCCCCATAAACTTATTTTTAAGGCTAACCAAAAAATTATACGGGACAATTTTTCTTTCCTCCTCCAACAGTTCCTCCCTAAAAATGGATCAAAACACTTTTAATTGGGCCACATCAGCATTTGAGGCCACAAAATCATTAATTCTAGTGAAAAAAGAAGGAATAGGAATCCTAATTCTTCTCCTGTTTGTAGCTACAAATGAGAGGAGTTTAGGGGGTATGAAAAAGTTGGGAGTAGTTTTGGGCTGCTGTTGGAGATGATTTTTGATTGAATACCATTATTTTGATTTAAGGAGAGGTTTTGGGGCTTTTTTGGAGATGCTCTTATAGGTTTCATGAAGGTGTTTGTTTATTTTTTTTAACAATCCAAATAAGTACAAAAGACACCGCCAAAGCAGAGCACCAACTGCGTCATCCTCCACGCACAAGAACACAAACACGTTGCACTCCATCATCCATCTCGTCGCCATTATGTTGCCGTAGCGCCAGCGGCCTCGACATCGTTTCCGCCACCGGTCTCCTGGAGCTCCATGATGGGCTTGACGTTGCGGTCGGTGATGGCGATGCAGATGTCGTTGGGGAAGAGGTTTCGGAGCACGAATGCGTGCACCATGGTCGTGGCGAAGAGCGCGAGCACGGTGAAGGTGGCGACGGCGGACAGCGTGACGCACATGGCCTTGGTGAACCCGTTGTCCACCTCCGTGGAGTACCTGATCGTCGCCACGGCCGCGCTGGCCATGGGCGACGTGTACGCCCACCAAGCGAGCGAGAACCTGAACCCGCGGAAGAAGTTGACCCGCACAGCGAGCGACGCGTACAGGAACACGCCGACGAAGTAGGCGAGCCGCGACGCGTCGCCGAACCCGCCAGTGATCTTCGCCCACGCCATGGACGACACGGTGGGCCCGGCTACGAAGAGGAAGAACACCGGGTGCAGGTCCCGGGGCATCGTCTCGTTGGTGGGCAGCTGCTGGTACAGCGTCACGAAGAGGACGATGTAGTGCGCCAGCCCGACGGCGAAGAAGAAGACGGGGCCCTCCCGGAGGCCCATAGTGGCGCCTAGCTGCGCGCCAACGAAGGTGCCGATCACGGTGAGGTGGTTCGACGGGTTGGCCACCTTGGATAGGCGGCGCTGGCCGCCGGACATCCACTGGCCGTAGATCTTGAGCCCCAGGCACAGGAAGGGGGACATGAGCAGGTACCAGAGCCAGTGCGGCAGCGCCGCCGTGGACGCGACGGAGTGCGGCACGCCGACGGCGAGGTAGAGGAGCGTGATCCAGGGCCCGAAGAAGAAGTTGACGCGGATGGGGTGGTAGTACTCGCGGCGGACGGCCTCGAAGAAGAAGGCCACCTTGCAGGCGTAGGTGAGGGAGACGGCGAACGTGAGCGCCACCGAGACGCACCAGAGGACGAGGTTCACCTTGGTGGTCACGTGCAGGAACGTGGTGGGCACCGACGTGGCGATCTTCTTCCACAGGATCGCCTGACTGCTCACGCCCATGCAGATACCAAACGCGGAGATCGGGAACCGCAGCAGGAACGGCCACAGTGTGTCCGACGGGAGCACCAGGTCCTCCGACGGCTGAACTCACAAGAAGAATATTTGAGCTTCAATATACAAAGCTAGTGAAATATATATTATTTGACATTTTTGACTTTCACACATCAGATTTCATTGTTCTGTCTTATTCAAAAATTTGTGCAGATATCTTTTATTTTGTTGTGTCTTTCTTTTATAATTAAAGATACTTGAAGCATGAATGTTACCTTGAGTTGGTCCAGCTCGGGGCCTTCCAACGCGGCGTAGAAGCGATCAACCTCGGGCACTGACGTCGCAGTGGTGCGGCGGCTGGCTGCGAAGTCGTCACCGTCGTCGAGCTCATCCCCGTCGAACTCATGCCCTCCGGCGAGGTGGGTGATCTGCCGCTCCAGCATCCCGGACCACGTCTTGAACGAGTCGTAGCGCCTGTCCATGGCGGCGGCCCTGCGAGCGCGGCTCCGGGCGCGCGCCGGCGGCGGACGCGGGATCGGCTGGGACCGGAACATCATCTCGTCCCTGTCCGGCGGCGCGAACTGGAAGCTGTTGCTGCCCTTGTCCTGCGCCGCCAGCCGGTGCGGCGTGCGCGCGGCGGCGTTGGCCAGGGCCTGCCGCCGGAGGTCGGCGGAGTCGGTGGTCACGGCGGTGGGCGTCGGCACGCCGAAGCTGCCGGGCGACGCCGGCATGCTCATCGACACGGGCTGCGTGAAACGGAAGCCCGGATGCTGGAACGCCGTGTGCAGCGGCGGGAGGACGACGTCGCCGCGCCGTGGCGGTGGCGGCGTCGGCACCTGCATTGGAAATAAAATGAAATGATGCGTCATTTCGTTGCCCACCGTCGTTGCCGATCGAACCAGGAGGGATAGGGAGACTTGCCCAGGTGTGAGACGCCGGCCTGGTGTTGGGCTGAGCGTGCGGGCTGCGCTCGGTCTCCGAGTCGCCTGCGAGCTCTGAGACCTCACTCTCCGACACGACGTCCAGCTTGGTGCTGTGGGCTTCCATTGTCCTCAGCTGGCAGCAGAGACCTGCACGGAGCATGCAGCAGTGGCATCTGAAGAGTGAGCTTTGTATTGTGATACTTTGTGATGTGCATTCACACCTCCGCTTTTAGGATTTTAATTTAAAAGAAAAAAGTCAAATTTACTCCGCGAACAATTCACTTTGTCCATTTTACATCCTAAACAAAACCATAGCTCACTTTACTCGTCCAAACAATTCTACGTAGTATGAAATATGCCAAGTTTGTCTTTTTTATTTCTTGGCATACAAGTAGAATTTGAAGCTCAAATTTTGCATGATGACAACTCACACTACAGCCTATGTTAAGAAAGACTAATGTAATAATGTAGACATACGTAGCTAATAGAAATATTAGAAAGCATATACATATCGACATTCAGAGCATGTTAATATGTATGTATATGAAAGTGTTTCCGTTCCCGAAGAAATACAAAATTTGGTGGACTCACCTAGCAGCTTAGATTGCGGATTATGCCGTGTGATCAACTTGAAGTGATGTGCTGCTTCATGAAACCACTGCACCTAGCGCAGGGCGTTTTATCTATCCCTGGTCTTGAGCTTTGGTGCCTCTCCTCTGGCTTCCTTCATCTCTTATTTGTAAGTGCCAGATATCGTTTCAAAAAAAAAAGTGCCAGATATGCCGGGCTCTGGTAACAAACCCATCAGACATGGTCCGTTTCGCTCTCTTTTAGAATTCGGCATAGTTTAAATTTTTAGAAGCACATGGGGCCGTTGCCACTGTAGTCTATAGGATCTTACGTGGATGTTGCAATCCTTTTTGTTAACCACGAACTTCTTTCCCCCAAATAAAATTATCAGTATTCTGACGCATATGCAGTCTGAAAACATTAGGGTACACCACAGATAATTGATACAGTAGTGCCACTAGCAGGTCGTACAGGGTGAACAGGAATGTAATGTCAAAAATATGATCTATGCTCGTAGGAGGTGTAATGTTAAAAGAAAATTGCACAACTCTCCATACCAATTTAGCTATCTGACAATAAAAAAAAGATGTTGTATTGATTCATTCATGTTACAAAAACAACACTTTAGACTTCCTTTCCATTGTCTTTTTACTAAATTATCTTTAGCGAGAACGATACCTTTAATTAAATACCAAATGAAGATCTTTATTTTCAAGGGCAGCTTCAACTTCCAAATAATATGATTTCGTCGTAACATTGGGTGCAGCTAAAGACCTATACATAGACTTTACTGTAAACTTCCAATCCTGCTGCAATGTCCATTTAAAAGTGTCCTTTTGATCTGTTTGTTGAGTATTAATAACTTTTGCTACCTGCTGATACCAGGCTACCAAGTTATTACCCACTACTGATCTTCTAAATGCCACATTAGAGGATTAGACCAAAGTACCGTTGCAACGCGTTGCACTCTTCTTTCTTACTATGTTATATAAGCTAGGGAATTGTTCTTTAAAAGGCAAGTGTTCCAGCTATTCTTCCCAAAATCTAACTCGAGTACCATCTCCTAAATCAAACTTACCCATTCTCAGAAAGTCATTCTTAACCTTCATAAGGCCGGACCAGAAATGAGAATCTCGAGACATATGTTCGATTTGTGTAATAGTTTTATTTCTCAACTATTTATTTCTAAGAAGTTTCTGCCACACTCCATCCTCATTAATCAGTTTGAACAACCATTTGCTAAGAAGACATTTATTCTGTATGTCTAGGTCCAAAATACCAAGGCCCCCCCTGATCCTTTGATGTACAAAGAATTCCCCATTTTGTCAATCTATATTTCTTCGTATGCCCGTCACTTTGCCAAAAAAAATCTAGATCTATAATAGTCTAGTTTCTATAAATATAGGAAGCCACATGCAACAGCGGCAGACGAAGCGCTTGGGCGAACTCCTGTGTGAATGGTCCTCAAATTCGAATTCGGTTCAGTTTTAGTGCTTTTGTGATGTGTCTTTTACGCATCTTATGGAAAATCTGAGTCGGGAGTTGGACTTCTAAACTCTCATAGTTCTATCTCAATAAATAGATGCTGACCGTGGCTAGCTACAAAGTAGACCACGAAATGAAGGCCTCACAAGTTAGGGTTTTGCCGCCTCCAGTTATGGTGTCACTCGTAGTCCAGTCCATCCCAATAACAATTATGGACAAGCGAACAAGAGCGGCTCTTCAAAACCGTCGTTCTTTCAGATCCGTGCTTGGGTTTCTCTAGGTTCATCCAGTAAATCAAAGGATTTATTTTGACCCAAGATAAGGAGGGAAAAAAATAATCCCGGAATTGAGTAATACCATTAGCGTCATCATGCACGTCTTCTCATATAAGTTACACCTCCGTGTCAAAGTGCAGATCCCTCTTAGTATCCAGGAATATATGCAGAAATGTTTGTTCTACAATACTTCTGTCCGATTTAGTGATCACAGACAGTCTGTCATGGTACATTCCTTAATTAGTCGCCTCGTGAAACACTCACCATCAGTTAATTGCATAATGCCATTTGGTTACCTAATATGCCTCCGTGATCAAAGCAGCACTATCACATCAAATCATGAAGTTCTCGTCACAAATTCTTATAGAATATGGTTGATATATGGACGAAAGCAAGAAAGTTTATCTGTTTGGCTCAATATTAATATATTTGGGGTCATCAGATCGGTCACCATGAACTTTAGGAGCAGCGAGTGGTTGCACAGATGCACTATCATCCTCCCATACTAATAGTAGAAAATGGAATCATGGATGAAGGGCACCGATAATCGCACGAAGAGCACACCATCCGCCACTATTTATATATTTTATTACCTTTTTTGTACTTATTTTGATTGTTTTGTTATTCGTAAAGTTTTCTTCTGTGATTCTCCAATGCACTGATCTGAATGAGGGCAGTTGTAGCGGAGATAGGCACAATTACTTTGGAAGAAGCTGCCATGACACAAAGATCCATGCAACGCAACGGAATGGAATAAACCAAGAAAGGAATGTCTATGTAGTTCCAAAATCTGTACGGTTTTTTTATATAGACGGCAATATACAAGTAACAAGTTGGATCATGCCACACGAGCCTGTCTTTAATTATTACATTGTCACGCATCAGAGATACAATAGTTCTGATCTGTCAACACTTACTCTTTTTTTTTTCTTTTGCGGAAAATCTGTCAACACATACTATCCCTGATCATAACCACTAGCTGAAATGCTTTCCAGGTGATAGCATGCAATTATTTTAATTTAGTTTTGCTGATACTTCTCGATTTAGTGCACCTCCATTTTCTGCTTTACTCTCAAGCTTCCAAAATAAAAATACCTCTAATCGCATCTGAAGCATTCCCACATAAATTGTTCTAGAAACAACAATTATGTGAACAGTACACATGTATAAAAAAAGCAGTAACTTGGTTTAGAACAACATCCAGATTTGATAGATTAGTGAGGATATTGGTCTAATTAAAAAGGTCCAAACGATGAAAGAACTAGTTTGTACTATGACAGCGTGTCCAACGTTTTAATGTGAAAAATCAAATAGCACTAAAGAAACTAAAAATCAGTAGATATTAGTGAAAGGGCCTGTAGCCTAGTGGTTGCAAGAGCCTCCGTAGCACATCAAGTCCTGGGTTCCACTTCACGTGAGAGCGAATTTTCTATGATTTAATGGCGTTGTGCTTTCAGCAATAGGCGACGTGACCGCCGACAGCGAGGCGCCAGTGATGACTTCGTCAATCTCGAGGATTTGACGACTTAGTTTTCGAAGATGCTCATAGGTTTTGCGTATGTGACTTCATAAGGATGAGTGTGTGTGCGTTGTGAGTGTCTGAGTTGTACTGTGTAATCACAAAAAAAATAAGTAGATATTAAATTTTATAATACTTTTGACGCAAAATATTGTCTAGTCAGTTAGTGCTCACCAGCAACTATGATGGTACATCTAGCGCGTGATGCATGTGGAGCAGGCATCACAGCACGGGCAGGCAGATCGAGGCATGTGACCTGGCCATCGCAACCTCAGCAACCATGCGTGTCCAATGGTACCATTTCAGCTGACTCTTAGGGGTCCATATCATTCTTTTGTTGAGGTAGAAGAGAGACACTATGTAAGAAATCAAGTTTGCAGACGCGTCTCATTGTACATTGCAGACGAAATTTTTTTTCGTCTCGAAATTTGCATCTGTGATGTGAGGTCATTGCAGACGCGGAAAAACGCGTCTCCGATTACCCACTCATAGCAGACGCGTGTCGGCAAAATGCGTCTCCAATGAGCCTACCATAGCAGACGCGTTTTGGCAAAAACGAGTCTGCTATGAGTGGTCGTTGCAGACTCGTTTTTGGCAAAACGCGTCTCCAATGAGAAATTAAAAAATAAAAAAAAGAAAAATACAAATGCTTCTCCATTACATACAATACAAATACACATGCTTTATCTATGATATACATTACAAATACACATACTTTATCCATGATATACATTACAAATACACTATCTTGATCCATTCAAGTGATCTACAAATTAACTATTACATCTATCGCTACCACTAGATATCATCCTTACAGTTTACTAGCCTTCTCTTCAGCATTTTAACTAGATTAAAGCATGTTAGGCATGTCAACAGAAAATCCAGGTCAATTAGCAAGAATATGCCATATTGGTTGCAGTTCAGTTTTCTAGAGAAGAGCATCTACCTGTTATTTTTAGAAGGCACTTATACCTCACTGATCTTATTTTTGGAGTTGGTCCAGTTAGTTTCATGTTGTCAACTTCATGCCTGAAAGTATTAAACATGAGCAATATCAGATAAGTACCCACCATACTGATGAAACCATTGCCAAACTGAAGGTGAATGAATGACAAAAAGAACACACTTAAGGTGCACGAGTTTGAGACATGCTATGAGACCAAGTGATGCGTGACGATGCATAGCAGGAAGAGAATTTCAGAGCAACAATGCAATAATGGGTCTCCTCTGTACATACATGCATGTATATATCTATGATTACAAGCATGTTATATAAAGATCGAAATGTAGATATGTGCTTCCTTATGTTTCCCTACTAAAATTCTGAACTCAACAATCCAGTATGCATGAACAATACAGTACTCAGCTGTTAATTGCTAACAACAAATGTCACGCCAAAGCTATCAGATTTATACTAAGCTAATGCTTTAGGAAAATGCGCATACAGATCATTACACCAGTAGCACAAATCAATTACAGCTTAGAGATCTTAGCCTATTACGGAGATACACCAGAGGAACTAATACAACATAGATGAACCATGACTTGGCAGATTTCAGAAGAAAAGGCATGCATGACTCTGTAAGAAGTATAAGAGGACAGGGCAAAGATAGTAAACAATGGTATCATAAACCATTACAACATGCGTGTGAACTGAAGTATTGATGTGCATCAGAACTGGCACTAGATACTGCTTTAAAGAGAATATTTAAGCTCAAGGGAACAGAGTGTACCTTGAAGCTCTGGCACTGCAGCTTCAGCACAATCTTCTTGTACTGAGTGGCCTTGTGGAGAGTGTGTGCTTCTTTTGCACTCCTTGTTCTTGCAGTATGTCTTCTTGATCTTAGGAACATTCACCTGTACAACATTTCGAAGACAAAAATGACACTATAAGTTACAAAAGGATTTGATAAAGAGGCGGCATAAGGTGAGCAACATAGCAACAGTAACAAAAGAAATTAGAAACTGCATCAGTAGAATCTAGGTATGTGCATGTAATGTGAAGACGCTAGCAATATCATTATGGTCAGATCAACCTGTTAACATGCTACTGAGAGATCTGACAAGCTACTAATATGGCAGAGGTAAATACGATTCGAGATGAAATGTAAAGTTGAGCGTTAGCCAGTATACCTGATTCAAAAACAACCACCAACTAATTAACCCAACTAATTAACAGCATAAAGCGAATGAGCAGGTTCAAGACTTGATTCAAAAGTTTGTTAAGCTAGTCAGATTCAGTTAGATGCAAAAGTTTACATGTTACAGACATAGAATAGTTGACCTCAAATACTATGTGCACAGAACATAATGTGCTAACATATGTGATCACTCAACATAGGGATATCAGCTTTACAGTTGACCTTAAATACTAAAATGTGTGGTAGTTTTAGGCTTTAGTAGCCTTCACTTCTCAGCTAATCACATTTTGTAAAATGGTTTGTAAAGTTCTGTTAAAGTAGACAGAAGGGATAATCAATTATCCATGCAAGCTGGAAAGTGATTTCTATGTGCACACATGATAGTGATTTCTGCTATATTACCTCTATTGTAGCAACCAAGGAGGTGACCTGTACATTCGGCCAGGAAAGGACCGAAATCATTTAAGCAACATTTTCATGGTCCATTAAAAAAAAAACAAGTATTGCCTTAACTAATAACTGATGAACACATATAGCAGTATACCATCCCAATGACAAAGATGAGCCATTACACTTACGGGAAAAAGATACAGTAAAGGAAATAAATGTTCCCAGTCAGGAGAGACTATGGATCTAAAGCTAAGTAATCTGAAATCATAGTAGAACTGTTACCTTTTCATCGCTTGCTGTTGGGGTCTTCCTTTCACCTTTCAAAAGTAGGCTAATTCTGCATTAAAGAAAATCAGAAAGTCATGTGCACTTTAATTACTTCAGATACATTATTGACATTAGGCAAATATCCATTTCAGGTTGGCAGGAAAAGAGCTGACTAAGAACTAGCTAGATAATCTCCAAATGTATTATTCGAACATTCATGCTAGCAGGAAAAGAGCCCAATCAATATGCTGCATTCACAAGCTCAATCAATTCGTGAAGTTTTTCATTCTTTTTCAGATTACCAGAGAGAACTGAACAATGTATTAAAATATTACCACTACTTTTTCATTCTAGTGTTGGAAGTTCAGGTCCAGAAGTAAAAGCCTGCATTCATAAAAAGAAAGAAAATGATTGTGCAGATTAGCATACACACAGAAGCCAACATTCGTGTATTCTGAAGAGCTACTCATGGAAAGAAAGTGCTAGCAGAAGAGCTTAATCCACATGCTACATTCACAAGCTACAGATGCCAATGGCAACAAGATCACATCACCGCTTGCAGAAGATTGAGATGCTGCTACCTACGCCCTGCATGTCTCGTGGATGGAGGAGAAGACGAGGGGGCCAGCGTTGGGCTCATTCAGCAATTTCGTCGAACAGGCAACATGCAGGAGAGCAAGTGAGCAAACCTGACAATGCGTGGCTGAAGAATCCGAACCTAGCGCTGCTAGCTCCTCTGGCTGCTCTGCATCGGCATATCCAGCGACATCCTCATGCCGAGCAGCCGCGATGAGGCCGATGGCAGCCGCGACGCGATGCTCCCCCGAATCGGTTGAACTGAATCCACCCGGCAGCAGCGACGAGGCCGACGTAGGGGAGCCGCGCCGTCGCTCCGAACCCTAGCTCGCTGCCGCGGAGAAGCACGCTGATGGAGATGGAGCCGCTAGATCCACACCGCCCCGCCTCGATCCATGCCGCCCTGCCTCGATCTCGGTTCTAGAACAGAGCAGGCACATCTTACCTGGATGGCGATGGGGATGTGGGGAACCTAGTGCTGGAGCTCCGTCACTGCCGGATCCGTCCTCTCCCACCTCAGCTCTGGCTCCATCAGTTCAGTCGCCGCTGGATCTTCCTGAACCCTAACCCTAGGGCCTTTGCTGCCGACGCTACTCGGACGAGGGGGGCGCGGTGGCTTGGGTCGACGAGGAGCAGGTGCGAGGTCGGGCGAGGTGGAGGCACAGCTGCTCCGCCTCCGGCGAGGTGAGGGTGCGGCGGCTCGGGTAGATGAGGAGGCACGAGGAGGCACAAGGAGGTGGCGAGGTGGAGGCGCGGCTGCCCCGGCGAGGTGGGGGCGCGGCGGCTCGGGTCAATGAGAAGGAGGCGCGGCTGCTCCAACGATGGAGAGGTGGGGCGCGGCGGCTCCGGTCGGCGAGGAGCAGGGCGAGGTGGGTGGAGAGTGGGAGGGAACGGGGGGAGGGGGTGCGGTGCTGTGTTGGGAGGGAGGACGAATGGGTCACGGGGTCGCGTTGGGCGTGCGGACGAGAGGCCAACTCCCGAATAGGCTGAAACGAAGGAAAATTTCGGGTCTGGGTTCCTTGGTTTGGCGACGCGTTTCCTGGGAACGCGTCTGCTATAGACCTTGCCTGCGGTAGCAGACGTGTTTCGTTCCGCCGCGTCTCCTATATTAGCACATAGCAGACGCGTTTTGTTGAGAACAACCATATAGCAGACGCGTTTGGTCAATACACGTCTGCAATCTTTCATCGCAGACGCGTTTTAAAAACGCGTCTCTGAGTGTCAGTGTCTAGTTTTTGTGTTTTTTACATAGTGAGAGGAGAGAGGAATAAGTTGTGTCTAGCTCTTCTGCAAAAGATAGTCTCGCTCGATTCCAAGCTCATGGCATTAGACGTGACAGTGCTTTCTCACGCTATCCATGGTCCGATTCGGTAGTGGCTGGGCCCATTAGTTTTCTTGAACAATGTGTCAAGAGTCTGAAGACGAAGGAGAGAAATCTTTAATGGTTGTCTCGTATGTGCAGTGGCAGAAAAATTGCTGGCTCTAGTGCCAAACATTTGGGCATGCTCTAACGCTCTTCCTCCACACATCAGGTGCCACCCAGCTACTCTCGCATCGCCAGTTTCGTCCACTGGTTCCTCCAATGAGCATCATCAAATCCGCTTTGCCCCAAATCAGAAGCGCCCACGTGGCCATGGGAGTCACCATCGACCGAATGGAGTATGAATGGAGTATTTCAACTTGATAAGGCACCAACTTCTTTTTTTCGTTAATGTCACGGGTGTGAGTATTTTAGTTGATATTATGGGTGTGAGTATAAAAGAGGCACTGCCACATTTAACAAGGCAATTTTCAACATATATAATAATATTTCTAATTTGATAGTGACATCGTCAAAGCTATATGGACAACTTAAGATATCTCTACTCCTTATTATTTGTCTTCTGACTCCACCTGCGTGCGTTGCGCGCCCCTCCCACTGCGAAAAACGGCGCCGACAGGTGGGGCCTACCCCGCCGATGATAAAAAATGGCGCAGGCACTCTCGGCTCCCTCGCTCCGCCCGCCCGCCGCCGCCGCAGCTCCTCGGTCCGTCCCCGCCTGCTCACGCGTGCCCCCACTTCACCCCGTCGCCCTCCTTCCATCACTCTCCCTCCCCTCCCGAAACCTAATTTGCATCGGCGCCGCCATCGAGGTCCCCCGTCCCTGCCGTGCCCAGGTCGAGCGCGACGAGACGACGGTTCCGCCGTCGTCCGCTCAGCCCCTCACAAACTCTAGCCGTCCGCGCGCCACCTTTGGTTGGATCGACCAGCAGCGGCCTGGTGATAGGCCCGGCCCTGGCGGGGGGCGAGCGGGGCGGCCGCCCTAGGCCCCCAAAACTGGAGGGGCCCAACCTATGTTCGATGCATATAGGCCACAGGCCCAAATTACGTACAACACCCGATTTCATTTGCTCGTAGAATCCCAGCAGCTACGAAACACACACGTCTTCCGTCGCCGCCATCTCCATTGCGCTAGCTAGCATCAGCCTCCCTTGATCGGGTCCTCTTCATTGGCAGTGGCCGTCCATCTGCATCAAGGATCGGTCGACAATATCCGGCCGCCTCTATTCTTGGTCTCCTTCTGCATCTACGCCCATGTACATACAAGATTTTTTTGTGGTTATTTTTGATTCCTCGCACATCACAGTTTTTCAGTTTTCTCAATGATTTGTGCTTAGACTTTGATTTCAACAGTAGGAGATTCCTGTTGTTTTCACCGAGATTAGAAAGCAGGTTACGAAAAATGCAAACATAATTATTATATTGTTAAATCCATGAATTGGTGATCTTTTATGTACAAATGTTATGTTAACGTGGTTGATTTCTCAAAATTTATTAGGTGTACAAGCATTGTGTTCATGGCCATATATTACAAATCGTACAATTCAAATCATTGTGTAACTCATATTGGTATTATAGTAAATATGAATGTCGTGTTTGTTGATTTTTTCATAATCTAGATTTTTGTTATACATTTTCATGGGACTATACAAAAAGAAAACACCAATTCTTATATGCTTCTTTTTGCTGGATATAAGTAAACACCTTTAGTTAGATATTTATGTATACCGCTCCACTTACTGATTTTAGAAGGTGAAGGCTTGAAAAAAAAATGAATGGCCCCCACTTTACGTTTCGCCCCGGGTCAACAAAATCTCAGGACCGGCCCTGCCTGGTGAGGCGTCTCCAGGTGGTGGTGCAGTGGCGGATGCGGTGGAGGAGAACTCCGGCGGGGAGCAGGATGAGGAGGAACGGGAGGAGAAACAGGAGGCCATTGCCTCGGCTTCAAGAAGCAGCAGCCCTCGTCGACGACGCCGTGCCGGATCCTGACGGCCCGGGACCTTAAGCGAGCGGCCCTGTCTACGGACTCCGCCTCCGTGTCATCGTCCTCCCCCGCGGTAGGGGTAGGGACTGTGACGGCGAGCAGGAGGGCCAAGGGGCAGGCGGCGCCCACCTCGTCACTAACGGTTTCTTCGGGACACCCACAGAGGTGAGCAGCTACAACAGCTCCATGCTTCTTGCCTCTGTCGAACATCAGCTGCAAGCATGCACTTTTTCTTTCTAGGGCAGTTAGAGAACAAGCGCAGAGGATGTATAGGTTAGAGTTGGGTCGATTAGTCACTATTTGTTTCTAGAATCGAGCATGAATTATTTGGCATCTGATCAATTTTTATTATACTTGGGGAAAAATTGAGTGGCTCACGTTGACCGAGAGCGGCCGATCGGAGGGCCAGGAAGGTAGGAGGAAAGTGGAGGAAATCAGATGGAGGAAAAAATTACCTCCATCTATCTCTATGACGAGTGGGCCTTGGAGGAAACAATTTCCTCCACTTTCCTCCACCAAAAGTGGGGATTAGGACATGGCAAAAATTGCATTTTTGGAGTTCTTATTTTTTGACAAGGGTAGAACGGTATCTTCATAAATGGGAAATTAATGTTTTGAGGGAGAGGTGGCGCTCGCGGTGGGAGAGGTGGCGCTCGCGGTAGGAGAGGTGGCGCTCGCGGCGGCGTCCTGCTGTTCTTCCCCAGTTCATCCGCCACAGACGTTTTCTTATTTTGATTCATACTACAAAACGGAAACTTGTAAATCTTTCGCATACGAAGTCCAAATGACCTACTTTTTTTTCCTACTTGTTCATAAAGATATTCTCTGCGTAAATATATCATGAATTGTCAACTTTAGCAGAATGAAATGTACTGTAACGGCAAAGAATGTTTTACCAAAATTTCACTCATTTTTTCAATTTCGTAACAAGCGAAAGAAAATAGATCTGCCCATCCAAACTTGTGGAGATGGAGAGCATGGTCACCTATACACGTATAAATTTTGTAAACATTTCTTCGAGGTTTCAATATTGGAGAGTGTTCACTTCTCCTTCTACTTGGGTCAAACTTCCATGTGTTTAGTAGGAACTAGTCCAATTTGAACACACTTTGATGGGTTTGTTTTCCAAAAAATTAACCAAAAATCATGTAGGCTGGTATTGACATGGGACAGTCACAAACCAAATTTCAGCCAAAAAAAAATTTCTTTCACAAAGGGAACATGTGCTATTCTTGTTGTGTCCAATTCAGAACAAAAATGCCAAAAAATTTGTGTGCGGACCGCCCGTCACCAGCACAACCAACAAGCCCAGGCTGCGAATGCGGAATCGATCGGGAAAGCCGATCATCACCAGCACTGCGAGCAGCCCAAAGGCCCTACCACGGGCCGAGAATAGGGTGCGGCATAGGACGGCCCGCACAGATGTTCGGTCAGACACAGGCACAGCAGAAGCAGGGGACTGGGATGGGATCAAGTGAGTTCGGAGCGTGCAAGCCAAACTCCGTTTTTAAGTTGGTGCGGCGCGCGCTGCGCAGCCGATGTGGGACTAATCCTCGGCGCGCGCCAGCGCGCGCGCGGGACGTGAAGGCGGCTCCCGGTTTTACGCTTACGGCCGCGCCCGCGGGAGTGCAACGGGCCGAAATCGGCCGTGGCCCAAATCACCACCGAAGCACGGCACGTGAAGGCGGCCCAATGTTGTTGCAAAGGCAGCAAGAAAGCGTAAATCTCGTTCTACGCCTTCAGCGTGGGCTGCCACGCGGGCCCAGATGCCGGTCCCGCCTGTCATTGAGTGTGGGCCAAACTTTCCCACGTGCAGGAGGCGCCCGAAAGCGCAAAACCATGCCGCGGCCGAAAGCGTAATATGCTCGAGGCGCCTTCGGCAGGCGTGGCTCGGTTCTTCCACTGTTCTTGTGCCGGTTGCTCTTTTTTATTTTAATTCACAGTTATAATTTCAAACTTGTATATATTACGCTTAAAAGCTCCAAATGACCTCGTTTTTTTCCTGACTGCTCTTAAAAATATTATCTGTCCGAATCTTGGACTTCCTCAACAGTTCATAAGAAGGAAATGTACTGAAACGGCAAGACATATTTGAACATTTTTTTTGTCAAATTTGTGATTTGTGTAAATCTCGATGCAAAAAGGTTCTGCACATGAAATTTCGTAGAGATGGACATCTTGGCAACCTTAGTACATATAAGTTATGTTTAGATTTTTTCGAAGTTTGAATTTTGGAAAGTGTTCAGTTCTCCCTGGTTTCGAGTGAAACTTCCATTTGGTTAGTGAGGAGTTGTCCATTTTGAACACACTTTCGTGGGTACTTTTTCAAAAAAAATAACAAAAAATCCCATGACTTTGTGCTGACATGAAACATTCACAAACCAAATTTGAGGTCAAAATTCGTTAGAGTTTGTGAGAAAAAATTCGCCAAAACAATTGAAAAAAACACTCATTTATTCATTTTTTTATATCTCCCGAAGTTTTCTGAAACTCATGGTACAATTTGGTGAGTGTGTGTATATGGTCGTTACAAATTCACATGAATTTTGGTATATTTTTTTGAACTTTTTTGCTATGTACATGTGAGAAAAGTTTGAAAACAGTTCAGACATTTACCTACGTCCCGGAATACCCTCACTTGTTCTGTGGGCCCGAAACAGTTTCTGTCCCACCCGTCATTGACAGGAGATAATATATCTCGCGTGCATCAGGTCCTGTGGTGACACATGTCTTGTGGTGACCCCGGTCCGCGCCGCTCCGCTTGAGCCCGTGGTCCGCCGCGGCCCACAGTTTCGCCCCTAGTCAATGACGCGCGGGACCCCAAAATCGTTGGGACCACTGGACCCGCTCGTCATTGACTAGAGCTAATCGATCGTGCGTGCAGGGGATGGGCACGCGCGCCCGCCAGCGCATCAGCTACCGGGTCATGTGAATACCCTCACTTGTTGTGGTCCCCGCCATTTGCGGGTCCCGTCCGTCATGGACTCTTGGCGAATCTATCACGCGTGCAAATGACGGAAGCTTCCGGAGAAGGCCTCCGCCGGACGCGTCTCCTCCCCTTCTTAAGCGGGCCAGCTAGTCAGTGAACTGAGCGAAGGCCAAACGGCTCTGGGTCCCTTTCGTCTCCCCTTCCGTTGGCACTCCAGCTCCTGTTCACTCCAGTCGTTCCCTTCCGCCTCGTCTTCTCCGGCACTGTTCCGCCACCTCGATGGCTCCTTCAGGCAACCGCGACCGCCTCGTCCTCGGCGCCGCCTACGAGCACGGCGACTCCTCCAGGCGCACCCGAGGTCTCCCCGCTCCGCCACCTGCTCTCGGTGCCAGCGGCGACTCGGTACGTCTTCCTCCTCGGTACGAGCACGGCGATTTGGGGAAAAAGGCGGCATTTTGATTGATTTTGGGCATTTCTTTGCAGGCCCGCGGCCGCCGGCGGAGCCGCTGTCGCCGCTCAAGGCGCGTGCGCCATCGCCAGGCACGCCTGGCGCGCCCGCCGTCGCCATGGGCGCCATGGCCGGACCACCACGAGGCTCCATGGGCGCCATGGCCGGACCACCGCGAGGCTCCATGGGCGCCATGGCCGGACCACCGCGAGGCGCCATGGGCGCCATGGCCGGACCACCGCGAGGCGCCTTGGGCGCCATGGCCGGACCACCGCGAGGAGGGGGAACGCCCGGCGCAGACCGTGGTGGCCCCCGTGCAGGCCCCCGTGGTGGCCCCCGTGGTGGCCCCCGTGCAGGCCCCCGTGGTGGAGGAGGAGGAGGACGACGACGACTACGACGACGAGGAGGAGGACTTCTACTTGACTTCATCAGACGAGGAGGGGTTGAGGCACGACCCAAGGTACCAGGTGAAGCTGAGGTGGAGCAGAGGCGCCGGCATTCCCTGGTACTGCTGCCAGTTCTGCCCGGACCAAATCTGGTTCGGCTCACTGGCGCAGCTGATGACGCACGTCAAGGAGAGCGTCCAGAACGGCGGGGAGGACGAGAACGGCAATCTGGATGAGCACGCCATGGAGCACCACAGGCTAGCCGTGGCGCAGGGCTGGGCGTAGCTCGATCGCCGGTGCCGCGTCAAGTATCGAGTCGCGTCAGTTTGTGTTCGTGGTGTTCGCATTAGTGGTGTTCGCGTCAAGTATCGCGTCAGTTTGTGTGTTCGCGTCAACTATCTGCGAGTTCGCTCCGAGCGTTCGCGTCCATGTCTGTAGCTGCACTTTGAAATGAAATGAATGCCTGTCGTTCGCGTCCATGTCTGTACTCTCCTTGGTTGATGCCTTGGCCTTGGGAGGGAAGAGCAACTAGTAGTAGCTGGGGAAGGGGGAAGAGGTTGTGACTGAACTGAAGAATTTGATTGGCTGTGCAGCAGGGTCATGAGTGTTCATGGCAGAGGAGGAGCAGGCTTGCAGTCTTGCAGAGCCTGGGGGAATGATGCCCTTGGGAACCTTTGGGGGGTTTTTTTGGGGTTTTTGCTAGTAGCTGGGTGGTGAAGGGAAGCTATCAAGTGTGAGTGAACTGAAGATTCTGATTGGCTGTGCAGCAGGGTTGTGGGAAGCTGAGGGGTCATGGCCTGGAGGAGCTCCAATTGGCCTGCAAGTACCAGCTACAGCAGATGCTCATGTGGCTTCTTATGGGAGAGTTCCATGTTGTTCAGGTTTGCAAGTTTTGGGGCTGTCCTTGATGCTGCATGGATGGGATAGTGGCGGGCCCGGTCAGGTGGACTTCTGGGTCCTTCCCTTCCTGCTGAAGGAAAAGGTGGCGGGCCCGGCCTGTTCTTGTAGCCGATTTTTGTCGCGGCTACGAGCAACGATCGCGTCGCGCACTCTGACACAACGCTTGTCGCGGCTACGAGCAACGATCGCGTCGCGCACTCTGACAGAATGGATGGGAGAGGGCCGCTGCCTCTCTCACCTGCACTCAGACTGGGCCTGCTTGGTTGCCAGCCTCAGCTGGCCACGCCACGCTCGCCGCCGCCACACTGTGGCGCAGGAATCGGCCGCCACACTCGCCACACTTTTTCTGCCTTGTTTCTGCTGTGGCGACCGTACTGTGGCGAGTAAACAAACGCTGCCGCACCTTCCGTGGCTGCCGAATGTTACGTGTGGCGAGTAGTGGCTGGCAACCATGCCTCTCTCACCTCACTCTGCCTCTCTCACTCTGACAGAATGGATGGGAGAGGGCCGCTGCCTCTCTCACCTGCACGTGGTACGACCCCCGAGGGGGCGTTTATTCGGCGCAGCGTTGGCCGGCCTGGGCGCGCGCGTGGGCGCGACATCGGCGACGCGGCCACCGGGGTCAGGCATGCTTCACCTGGCAAGGTGAGATTTTGGGGTGAGTGGCCTCCATTGCCTCACAAGGCATTTGGGGTGGCTAAATGACCCCCTCCGGAGAATCCAATTTTTTTTGAAATTTTTAAAAATTCTGAAAAAAATTACAGAGCTTGTCGTTGACTTGAAAACTGACTGAGAACTAGTTTGAGTTCAAAATTCAAAAACTTTTATGAGTTCGAAAAAAAACAAAAGTAGCATGAATCACTTGTCATAGCAACGATCCTTGGGGTTTTTGCTACTCCTACCATTTGCTGGTGTGAACAGGGAAGGGGGAGCTGATGGGTCATGGAGTGTGGCTCTGAACTGTGAAGTGTGAGTGAGTATGGTGAACAGGGAAGGGGGAGCTGCATGTGAGTGAAGTGAAGAGAAAGTGGCGGGCCCGGCCAGGTGGACTTTTGGGTCATCCTCCTTGTGAAGGAAAAGGTGGTGGACCCGGCATTTTGACTTGTTGGGGTAAAGTCTGTGCATTAGGACTGTGCACTAATAAAGCCACTGCATGAAGTTAACTTGAAACTGTTAACTGAACAAGATCACATTACAAAGACTACCATTAGTAAAGCCATAGAAGCATACATAACATCAGGTGTCCACAATTACAAGCACCTATCCATAGGCCATTCAGGCATCATCATCACCAAAATGTAACTAGCACCAACTACAGAACCAAAATAGCCTCCCTACGGGCAGCTAGTGTTGTATCATTTCCATATCTACCAGCAGCACCAGCAGCAAGTCCAAGCACAGCAGATCAAACCTAAACCTATGTCCAGCATTACCTGGCCCCCAGCATTACCTTGTCCAACCAAAATCTATCTACACCAAAAGGACTACTTTCCTACAGGCCAGTCCCAATTCAGGTGAAAATGTGGTGCCACCCAACGGCCAACATAGCCGTCATCATCCCAAGTGTGAAGATGACCATGCGGCTTGCCCGTGAAGCCATCACTTGGCTCCCACGCAGAGCAGCAAGGGCATCCTCCTTCTGTTGCACCGCCAACTTGATTTCTTCCTCATAGTCTTGAACCACTCCCCACATGGTGAGGATCACGTTTTTGACCGGCTTAGCCCACTCCGGATCAATCCACTGGATGAAGGTGCACGGCTTCTCCTGCAACCATGAACAAATGATTAGCTTCAATAAAGCTTCAATAAAGCATCAATAAAGAACTTTTCACAAATTAGCTACAACATTGCAAGGGAATCATCACAAAAACCTTGCGACGGCAGCAGTAGAAGTAGCGGCCGGTGTTGGCACCATCCCAGCAGTACTTGCGCCGTGCAGGTTCTCCATGCTTGCACTTGACCGGCCCGCCTTCCTTGTCCGAGTCCGAGATGGCGCCTTGCGGGACGTTCGTCATGGAATCCGGCTTCAACAAAGCAAAAAGACAGTGAACAACTACTAATCAACGAGAACACGACGGCAAACAAAATCTATTCTACGATGGGAAACGAATTCTTGATTCGGCTCCACAAAAATCCGTAGATCTAGGTAGCAATGCAACATTGGAGGGAGAAATGTACCGGGGAATCGGAGACCAGGTACTGCGCGACATCTTCGCTGTCCGCTTGGTCACCTTCGCTGGCCGCTTTCCGGTTCCTCGAGCCAGAGTCGACGCTCGCCGCTGCATGCTTCTCGACGAGGGTCGCGGGGGACGAGGCAACGGAGATGATTTCTTCGTCCCGGACTCGACCGATCAGAATCCTCCTCACCCTGAAGCGATTGAGGTCCATGACCGCCTGGATCTCCGACATCGACGGGGAGGTGATGGCGAAGGGGAACGAGAAGGAACGGCGGCGAGGAAGGAGAAAGGTCGGGAAGAAAGGGGAAGAGAATGACCGGTTCAGCTGGCCTGGGTACGGTTTATGTACATTTGCGGGTTCAAGTACGGTTTTCTTCTTTTGGCTGCATCTGAGGGCCCTGAGGGAGCTGCGGGCGCGCGTGGACATGACCCGGTGTGGCCACCAAGGGATGACATGCGGGACCGGATACCAACTGGGACCACAAATCAAGTAAGAGTACACAGTGGGCAGGTAAGTGGTGACCCAGTATTCAAAAACTCGCAAAAATCAGAAATGATTGTCTTTACAATTTTTTGGTGATTTTTATCTCTCGAAATAAAACGAATTTTGAACTCAAATTTGGCATGTGACCGTTTCATGATGCTATAAACCCAAGTTATTTTTTCCTGATTTTTTTGAAAGATGATCCACAAAAATGTGTTCAAATTGGACAACTCCTCTCATACCAAATGGAACCTTCACACAAATCCAAGGAGAAGTGAACACTTTCCAAATTGCGAGCTTCAAAAAAATGTAAACATAATTTCTTTGCGTGAAGGTTGCCAAGATGTCTATCATCAAGAATTCCCATGTGCAGAACGGTTTTGTATCGAGATTTACAAAAATGACAAATTCGAGATAAAAATTGATCAAATATGACTTGCTGATTCAGTACATTTCCTAGTGCTAAACTGACGATCAGGTCCAAGAACTGGACAGAGGCTATTTTTATAAACAAGTAGGAAAAAAAACGAGGTCATTTGGATCTTTTATGCGCCATACATACAAGTTTGACATTATAACTGCGAATCAAAATAAAATAAGGGCACCAGCCACAAGAACAGTGCATGAACAGCGCCACGTAAGCCTTCACGTGGGTCCAACATGCGGGTCTCTCGTGTAAGCCCCACCTCAGACCTGCACGTGGGTCCCCTTGTGGGTCCGCGAGGACACGTGCCTGCGCGTCCGAAGGCGTGTCACGCGTATACGCTTTCGCGCTCCCGTTACAGCAGCATCGGGCCAGTTCTTGGGTGGTGATTTGGGCCACGGCCGGTTTCGGCCCGTTGCACCCCCGCGGGCGCGGCCGGAAGCGTAAACACGCGAGCCGCCTTCATGTCCGGCGGATGGGAGGGACGGAAGAGTCACTGGGCCTCTTTATGGGCCACGGCGGATTACGGCCTGTTGCACCCCCGCAGCCGCGTCTCGCGCGGACGCGCGTGCCCGCGGTGAGGTTTAGTCCCACCTCGCTTGCCCAGGGTGCGCCGCACCAACTTAAAAGCGGAGGGGACTGGGACGCGTCGAATTCCCTATATCTCGTTCCAATCCCTGGTTGCTCTGTGCGGGCCGCCTTTAAGCCCCTGCCTGTGCCGGTGCTGATCCATGGATCGATTCCGCACACGCAGCCTGTGCCGGTGCTGATCCATGGATCGATTCCGCACACGCAGCCTGTGCGGTGCTGATCCATGGATCGATTCCGCACACGCAGCCTGTGCCGGTGCTGATCCATGGATCGATTCCGCGCTTGCCCCATGTGTTGGGCTGGTATTGCTGGTGATGGGCGGTCCGCAAAGAAAAACCAATTTTTTTGCACTTTTTGGCCCGTGATGGAGAAGACAATTCACAAGAGAAAGGAAATTTCCAGAACTTAAACTGAATAGTTCAACATCAAACTTTATAAATTGCCATGCTTCTGTCTGACAACTACTACTGCTACATCTAGAGGAACAGACAGCTTCGAGAGGCCAACGAGCAGCAACGCCGAGTTAGGCTGACGACGACGAAGAAGACTTCCCTACTGACTGCAACGGGGGTTTGGTGGGCTAGAGCTCCATGCATCACTCGACAACCTGCAAAAGATGTACAAGTCACGACAGGGTCAGGAGAGTGGTTGGGATTGGGTTATAGTGATAACATTCATCCTAGTTTGAATTTGAAACATCAATAACCTTATGTAATTCAGGCCTGGTTTCAACCTTCATTTTGAGATCATCGATCATCATTTTGAGATCATCGATAACCTTGGACATTTCGTGTATCTGCCTTGCTTGGTACATTTGGTCACTTTTCATAGCAACGATCCTCTTCTTTGTGCGACGGATCTTTTGTTTAAGCAACTGCAAAGAATACTGGAAAATCTAATGCCAATGCAACAAATTACATGCAGTAATGTAGTACAAAAGTCAATGCTGTCATGCTACAAGAATACCTCATATTCTGAGTCGTCGTCGTCGGAACTCGATTCCGAGAGACAACACCCCATGACGCATTTGCGGACCTCTTCGCACCAGCAGTTGCAGCAAAACGCGTTCGGGTTGCCGAGGCCACCGATTGGAGACATGCATGGAGAAAGATAGATTGCACAGTTAGGGCATAAGTAATGCTTGCATCGGGTTTGGCACCGAGAGCATGGGGGAGGCCGTAACCCCTGAAAGGGTATGATCTGTTGATGGTGGCGATCTGCCATCTCGATCAGTCGGCAGGAGAGATGGGAGTGCGTAGGGGATGGAGAGGCAGGAGAGATGGGATTGCGTGGTGGAAGGGGCGCAACAGAGGCGGCGGCTTCCCACCTTAAATCGCGGCAGGGTGACGCCTAGCGCAACAGAAAAGGAAGGATCCTAATCTCTCGCGAGGTGGGTGGGTCCCACGTTTGAGCTTCTTTGTCAATGCCATGTGGGTCCCGCCTGGGGGTCCCACCCGTGGCGCTGCCCGCAATTTTTCGGCTTTAGGAAACCATAATTATAGGATCTATAGTTTCTCTTTTCGGCTATAGCAGTAGCAGCGCGGCGACGATCAGGCGGGGACGAAGTACGTCCACCCCGGGAGCAGCTCTATCGCCGGGCGACATCACCGGGATCGGGAGGCCGACGACGGCGGCCACGACAGAGGCAGCGGCAGCATGGACACGTCAGGAGAAGGAGAGCGGGCCCCCCATACGCCGTTCAACGTGTCTACAGGTATCCCTGGTAATTGATTGAAAAGTTAATTAGTAGATCGTTAAGCTAGGGCAGCCTTGATGCCGCAAGCCTACGCGTGGCCGCCGTTGATTGAAAAGTTAGTAAGTAGATCGTTAAGCTAGGGCAGCCTTGTATGCCGCAAGCCTACGCGTGGAAGTCTCTCTTCGATCTGCTGCCGGCGCCCGACAATGCTGCCTCGTGCTACCTCCTTTAGTCTATGGTTATCCCTTATAAATCATAAACTTTGTAAATTTGGCACCACCACCATGCTAGCTCTAGCTTCGCAACTGTGGGAGTTTGGAGTGGTTGTTGTAAATAGAATCTTCACTAAGTGGCGTCGTCCAAGTCTTGTACTAAGACATTTGTTGTTTGCAAAAATTAATTTATGCAGGTACCAACCGTAGCAAGTGTCGCACAAACAACAACCAAGATGGGTGTAGCAGCACGGTAATCTCCATATGAAGTTTTATTTTCGTTTACGTTACCTCTACAATTTGATCAACTTATCATGACCAACTTGTTGTTGCAGAATCCTAAGATGAGAGTTTTCCACTCTCCAGTGAGATTTTGTAATGTTGTTAAAAAAATTAAGGAATCTAAAGAACAGGTACATGCTATTGAGTCTATTGGATTTGGGGGACTGCTTCAGATGCCTAATATCAGTTTGAGGAAAAACATGCTAAAGGACATTGCAGAAGTATACGACATCAGCAACACAGGTTTCAAGTTATGTGGTCAAATTGTTAGGTTTGCTCTGGAAGATGTCCATAATATATTGGGACTCGAGATTTCAGGCACTGATGTAATGCAATATATTAATGAAAAAGGGAAGAGTGAAGATGAAACTGTGCACAGTGAATTATTCCAAAGGTTTGCCAGTGAAAACAACAAGCTCGAGCTACAAGGACTGGAAAACATGCTTCATAAAGATCGGCCTGCGGACGCAGACTTTGTAAGAGCTTTCGTCTTGTTCACGATTGGTGTCATCCTAGCATCAAACACAGGGTCCACCATCCATTGGAGCTACATAGAAGCTGTTAGAGATATAGCACAAATTCCACGTTTCAATTGGGGCCAATTTACTCTGGATCATCTGTTGAACTCATGCACTTCTTACATTAATAAGAGCGAAAAAACCCTGAAGGGAAATTTGGTTCTTCTACAGGTCAGTTCTATATTGTACGTCAAAACCGTTAAACATTGTATATTTTCTGACATCCATATCTACTTCATATTTTTAATAGTTTTGGTACTGGGAGCGAGTTAGAGTGGCCAACCAGTATGGCATCAAGTATGAAGAAAGGATAACCCGACCACCAGTAATGGTATTCTGGAATGAAGGAAATGCCAAGCTGCGACAAACTGCTTGGGAGAAGGATGGGTTACACGGAGGAACTGTAAGTAATCAAACATTGCACCAATGCGTTTGTGTTGTTACGCATTTAAGTTAGCCCCTCAATTTTTTGTAGCTTAATTTGCCCGTTGCTTCACACACCAAACAAAAAAGAGAAGCAACAGTGTCACAAGCAAAATACACACCCGAGGGTCCAAGCATCCAACCAGTAAGTATGTCATATGTTTAAGTGTCGTAGCTTATTTGTGTGCGTAATTCACTATTTCGTAAATTTGTAGGTGCAAAGCCTTGAACATTGGAAGAAAGCAACTAAACTGGAGCTTAGTCTAGATCTTGAGCAGAAACTTCTTGAATTGGAACACAAACAGGATATCAAATTTTTGGAACATAAGAAGGAGTTTGCTTCATTTAGAAACGACAGCATCCTGGAAGATAGGATCAATACTCTAGAAGCTAAGGTATACGCTGATTTCGAAGAAACGCGAACGAAGATGCAGGTAACCAGCGTGATATTACTAATTTTTACGTACTATCAAGCTTAAATATTTAACAAAATACACAACTAACAGGAAATCCATGAGCTAGTGCGCACACTTATTGACCAACCTATATCTCAAACTGGCCATGCTCAGCAACATGTTAAGGTATTGTAGTTTCACAAGTTTTATCACTGTTCTTGTTTGACGATAGAAATGATATTTTTGAATCTAAAGAAACTATTTAATTGCAGGTAACGCCACGCACACGTTTCCACCAGGCGAAGAATAGGATCGATCAATCACCCATTGCAAGAAATGATACTATGGAAACGACCATGGAGCAACACAGGGACCCCGCTATAACGCATATCAAAAAGAGAGAACCAATTATCGACGACGATTACAATACTGGTTCAATTGACAGAGAAGCTGCCATGTTCTTATTACAGAGTTACGAGGACGCTTGGGTTGTAGACATAGATGGCATTAGGATTAAAGCAGGACAATTGTGCCGAAATGTCTCACAGCAGTACATATTTGGAGAGGTAATATTCTTTCAGATCCATGTCGTCAGTATAAACATGCGCACACCTAATATTTACTAAATCCAAACTTTGCAGGTAATAAATGCATATGTCCAGTTGAGCGACGTTGAGAATGATACAACGTCATTCATATCAACGTTTGATGTTCAAAAGTTGGCAGACAAAAGATGGGAGCAAACCAAAAATTATAAGAAGCGAATTGCAGATAAATGTAAAGGAAAACATTTGGTACGTAATATTGATTTTGTTTTGTTTCATTTTCTGGGTTCCTATGTCACGAATTACTATGATTTTTGGAAACGTCCCCTGTTTGGATTCAAGCCATGCATTCAAACTTCATTGATTAATTAACTTTCAGGTATTCGTTCCAATGAACATTAATGGCAACCACTGGGGACTCCTGGTCCTGAACTTTATGAAGCATGAGGTACAGATCCTTGAATCTTTAAGCTTACGAGATGAAGAACTAGAGACGACATTGGTAAGTATGTAACCAACTATTCTGTACACATCTACAAACACATGATCAAACTTCTCATGTATGTGACCATTCACTATAGGTGGAAAGTATACAATGTTGCGTCGAATTTTCGATCATGGAAGGCTTGGTTAACTTTGAAAATCCTTTTGACTTGCGCATGTGGGAAAGAGTTCCATATGTAGACATACCAAGACAAGATAACAGGTTATCTTTTCCTTTTTTATTTTCTTGATGCATTTCAGTTACTCATGTTATGCTACTACGTTGCAGCTTCACATGTGCAGCGTTTGTAATACAATATATTCTGGCATGGGATGGAGAGAAAATGGCTCATGAATTCACAAGTGTGAGTGTTAGAGTTATTGTTATTTTCAAAATTATACAAAATTAAATGAAAACTGCCATGTGATGATGTGCACTACATTTCTCATGTACAGGAGGCAATGGAAAGTTTTTGCTACAGGATATGCACGCGGCTCCTACATTCCGATCGCAATAGTCTTCGCTTCGAATCATACGAAAAACCTATCACGGTTTGTGCATTTACTGCATTTTACAATAAATTGGTGTACACAACTTGTTCCAGACTGCACAAAATAATCTTGTTTTACATTTTCTGTTGACGATTACTTAGAAGGAAGCCTACTTGCTGAAAAATCCGGATGAACGAGAGGGGAATCGACATGATAGTGATGTAGAAGATGTTCAGATAATATCGTCGGCAACGGAAACTCAAAGCAAAGGGGAAGCAATTCCAGCTTCGGGAACAACAATGACGAGAAGACCAAGAGGACGGCCGCGAAAGATTAGGGTTGATGAAAGATCTACAAAAGTTCCAGGAATTGAAGGTGGAACTCCAAAAGTTAGAGGAGCCACAAGTAGGAAAAGAGCTAAACCCTCAAGGATCACAGCTGACACTGCTCCTCGTACTGTATTAGAAGATTTCAGTTCAGAAGCTATCTCAAATCGCATTAACAAACGGAAGAAGCAGCCAGGAAAACTGCTAAGTAGCCCTTATCAGCCTAACTAGGTTCATAATTATTCTGTAATTTCTTTGTGGCTTTGCAATCAACCGGACACATTGTTACATTTCAGACACATTTATCTGCACTTTGAGACATTGTTATATTTCTCACATATTTTTCGTTACACGACTGACATTACAATATTAGCCATAGGCCTCCACCTATTACAATGGAGAAACACAGCAACAACGTAATACATCTACGTTGTTCAACAATTATTGATTTGAGTTCACGATTTTCTCTGCGTGTTCTCTGTCGATCAGCATACATGGCATCCCATTGTTCAGAAGAATTCACAAACAGTTGTGTCATGCTTTGTCGCATAGACACTAAGTCTGCGATCACCTTTCTTGCTCTACCAGAAAAATCTTTGTCTATCCAATACTTGAATTGACATGGCTCATCAGCTAAGGGGCATGCCAAGAACCTCCTTCCTGCATCTGAACCTGACCAACAGCAACTCAAGATTGGGCACAAGTCATGGTGGCATCGCAAACCAGTCCTGACCACCATCCCCTCTCTATGATCCTCCAGTAGCCGTTCAAGCTGCATTTTCGAACATGAATAAATAAACTGGCTCCAAATCCATGCATCTGTAAACAATCAATAAAAAAAAAGGTACCTCCAAATCCATGGCAAGGGAGTCCAATGGCTGAGCTCCTGGAGTCTGCATCTCGTCCGCAACGTGCGCTGCTCTCCTCCTTGCCCTAGTTGGGCCTCTAGCTCTCCCTTCGGCAGAGCTCGACATCGAGTCGGTAGTGGACGGCGGGGACGCGATTTGGTGGGGGGCGCCGATCTTGTAGGCGGCGAGCTGCTAGGTCATGAGGAAAATGGATGAGGGGCCAGCTCCAGCGCAGCTCAGCAGCAGCAGCCGAGCGGCCCAGATTCAGCCCAGCGCCAATCCGCGCGTCACACCCCACCTCCCGCACGCCGAGGCCGCCCCTGGCATTAAACCCGCACGCCGAGGCCAGCTCCAGCGCAGCTCAGCAGCAGCAGCCGAGCGGCCCAGATTCAGCCCAGCGCCAATCCGCGCGTCACACCCCACCCCCCGCACGCCGAGGCCGCCCCTGGCATTAAACCCGCACGCCGAGGCCGCAGCTGGCAGTGGACCCGCACGCCGCCACGATAAAGGTCGCCCCCACCGCACCTGCGCCGCCACGAGCCCCAGACCTAGCCAGCGCGCCGCCATAGCCGACGCGTACGCAGGACGACCCGGCGCCACCGCCGCTGATCTACGCTTCGACGGCGTTGCCGGCCACGAGACCCCTACCACGTCCTTCATTGCGAGGTGAGCAATCTGCCGTATAATAAAGCTGTCTAATTTAAATTGCCTGTGTTCAAATTATGAATTACGATGTATAATGAAGATAGACACTAGTCAACGTCAGTGCAATTAAGATAAAGATGTCACAATCAGCAAGTGATAGTCACATGTTGAATCCATCTCAAATAAAAAATGGAAAACCATTCATTGTAGAACATTGTACTGTATACTTTATTTCAAATTAGTGGAAATTGATTACTGCTGAATATTTGTGACTCTGATTGCTTGTATTACTACAATTCATGTGTTTTATTGCTTGTATTACTACATTTCCATTCATCCATTTAGAGGCAAAGAAGCTCAATTTTAGGACAGCAAAACAAAATTTATTGGAGCTGCTATTACAGAACTGAAATACATGCCTGATCTTGAAACTCAATTTTTTGCCATATGATTTAATCTATAATTTGTTAGTTTCTAGGTGTCATGGATCAAGTTATGAGGTGTCTCCAAGAGATCGAGGAGAAGGCTACACAACGTAAGAAGGATTTTAACAATGAGTATTCCAAGATCAGGCTTGGCCTTACCAAATCTTACATCCAGAAGAAGAAGGAACAAGAACAAACTGATAAGGACATATTGCTTCAGCGTGACCAGCTGCAAAAAGCACAAGAGAAAGAGCTTTCAGACTTTGCCAAAAGAGTTGAAAAAGAACTGGTTGCCCAGCTGAAGAAAGCGCTTCATGATCAGCGTGGTTTCTTTGCCGGCATGGTAGAACAGGAAAGTGCTATTGCAGATAGTGTGTTGTCAAAGACCCGTGCAGAAATTGATGAGATCATAAATAAACACGAACAAACTATTGATTCATTTAACAAGCATGCAAGGTTACAAATCCAAGAGTTACAGAATGACGTCTCAAGATTGAAGGGTATGATTCACAACTTGATCCCTTGATCAAACAACAGGAGGTCCCTCTCCATAAGAAAGTCGAGGTAACCACGATAGTAAATTATTTTGTAATATACATTTTATATTATGTATTGTATAGGTAGCCATCTGAACGTTTGCACTTTCAGGTAGAAGATGAGATCTGCATATCTCCAAGCAACCTCTTTGTATTAATGGACAGCGAATGTGGCTTGGTATATGCAATTTTTTTCTTGCTTTTTTGTGTACAAACTCTGAATAGCCAAATGATCTTTATTCATGTAATCTATATACATGCAGGATGAAGTCATGCGATTTAAGGTGCATACAGTGGATGAACTTTATCCGGATCTAAAAAAGTACTATGACAGTCGGGAATATAATATTGGCCAGTTTACCATTAGCAAGCCAGCCACTACTGTTGAGTTCATCGAAATGTTGGACACTTTGACAAATTATGGATATAGAGGAGGCGCAATGTTGTACTACCTGAATCCCGTTCCTGGGAGTACACCATCAATTGGGCATGGTTTAAAAAAGATTGATGGACAAGAAGATGTGAATGAATTGGTGCTCGCTCATGCTGAACAGAGGACCAAGATTTGTCATCTGTACCTAGTGGGACCTGAGGATGTGAGTCGTTTCTTTCCAGAAATAATCTTGTTAAAACAACCATTGATGTTATAATAACATATAAACAACTTAATGCAGGACATGGAGGACATGTACTACTACGATGACGGAGAAGAACAAGACGCTATGTGCCGTGATGTCCATACTCCAGGGGATAGTACTGACGGCATCAAGACACCTTGACTTGTTGAACTATGGGAGGATTACAAACTTGTTAGGTTGCATTAAGTTTTTGTTCGAAATTAGGCTTAGTTTGTTAGGTCTTTTCAGGGAATTGTTAGTAGAACTATTTTCAGGGAATTGTTATTTGAACTAGAGAACTTGTTTTCTCCCATGCCTTCTTCTCCCTTGTTTATGAGATGATGATATAATTCTTCAATTACATGCAATGGCAGCTAACCATTTATTCCCACATGTTCTTGCAATTCAAAATGGTTGCGATAGACATTCATTTCAACAGATAGAGTAGTAGTAACGGCAATTCATAATCTATAAAATTCAGTGTCCACTTATTTGGCATTTCAACAGATGCATGCGGTGCCAGAACAGTTGTCACAATTTACTTTGCCCAACTTCAGATCATATGAACCACAATCAGTGAATGATCTCATCAAAATCATCAAAATTGTAGTTACCTTTGGTAATTCATATATCCAACACATCCTCAGGGAGCATTGTTTCCTACGAATGAAGAGGAGCATTAGTCACAAAAGCACACATGACTCACATACAACCAATTGATTGCTTTAATAACAATTACTCTTAGCTTACCTCATCTCTCAAGTAGCATGTTCGCCGATTGTGACCCTCCTCTTTACAAAATGTACATTTCTTATTAGATTTAGCTGAACTTGACTTCATCTTTTTCTTCGGGGCCCCTCTGCCAGCCACTCGTATGGGATCCAAGACATTGTTGGACTCCGCATAATCATCAAGGCCTCCTTGTGTGAGCACAGGACCAAACCTGTTGCCTCCACCCTCTCCCTCTCCTCTATTTGGAAGGATCATAGCAGCTTCCTCTTCAAGAACGCGTTTGAGCCGTTCATATGCTTCAAGTGATTGAGATGCTGCGAAGGATGTCATTTGACTGATATTGTGTAGCTCATGGTACCTCTGTACGCTATCAGAATAGTCATACATGGTGCTCTTCCTTGTAGGAGGAAATCCACGCTTGGCACCCATCGTCCACCTTTCCAAAACACAGCAGTCTGGAAGCTTACTTTCTCCGCGAAGGCCCAACACAAAGAAGATGTGTGAGCATGGGGTTCCAAGGGACTGTAACTTTAGACAAGAACATGAAATTTCCTTCACCTTGTCCTCATGAACACAGATCTCACATTCTACAAAGTATTGTTTGTCTCCTTTATCAACCCTTCCAACTTTATACTCAACAATGCCATAGCCATCCATTTCCTCAATCAAAAAACACTTCGAGGCTGTTTTAAGACTGTACTGCACATCAGCATAATAAACACTTGGTGTGAACCTTTCTGCAGCCTCATTCACAATAACTGAAGCATCTGGTTCCAAGCATGGCTTGTAACTTGCTTCAAAGTCCAGATTCGCTTCTCTAATGCGCAGCTTTTGAACAGTGTTGTCAAAGTGTTGTAACAGCTCTACCAGTGACATTTTCCGATCTAGATTAAACTGAATCCTAGAGTGAAGGCTCTCGCTACGCTGGTTGCTCCTCAGTCCTAAATAGCGCTTACTAGCATGATACGCAGCACACCAGACTTGCCTCCTCTCATACAGCTGATATAGCCACGAATCCTTATCTGTAACCTCATTCTTCTTCAAGAATTCCATCCATTTCCTATCAATCTCTTCTATAGAGCAACGATCGTAAAGAAAGCCCCTAATCCCTTCCTTCACGTTGTCGTCCTTAATATTACTCACAATGTTATTCTCAATATGCCATCCGCATAGCCTATGCGATGAATTCGGCCACACAATACTGATTGCTTTTTGCATAGCAAGGTCTCCGTCGGTGATCACTGAAACTGGATGTTTCTGAGACATGGCATCACTGAATGCCCTAAGCAGCCACACATACGACTCAGTATCCTCATGAGCAACAACTCCACAAGCAAAAAGAACTGTGCTCTTATGATGATTCACCCCAACAAAAGGAACAAGGGGCAGGTTGTATCTATTCGTCTTGTACGTGCCATCAAATACGACGACATCACCAAATGCTCTATAATCCATCTGACTTGCAAAGTCGCACCATAGCACTCCCGTCAAGTGCCCTCTCCCATCTCTCTTGTATTGGAAAAAGAAATCTGGATCTCTACGTTTCTGAACTACCATGTAATTGATGATTGTTTGAGCATCACCGGGGGAGAGTGTCTGCAACTTATTGCGATGTAAGAAATTGTAAAGGTCCCTTGATGTAAATCCAACTCTATCATAACCACCGTACCGCTTTAGCATAATGTCCATTATCTGGTGTTTACGGATCCCAGAAATCTGTAGAAGCACAATCTCTGCTTTCTGCTCATCACTGATTCTTCTATGTGAACGCAGAAAAAGAAAGGTCTGGATCAATCATCGGATGGTTGTGTTCATCGATGAAATCCTTCACATACCACTGCTCCGTGTTCTGATCCTGTGCAATCACAAGTTTAGCAGGGCATCCACAGCGAGTGATATTGCGCGACCTCCGCATCTTGATCTCCCTCGTCAGGTGCTTCTCTGCGCGGAAACCTTCACAGCTGCAAACAAACTTGCGAAGGGTCTTCTCATCGTGGCCGCTGTCCCACTCGCAGTAATCCTTTCTCACACCAAAGCCTTTCTCATAAGCATAGTCGTTATAAAACTCATATCCGTCGTCTTCACTGTAAAACATCTTCATAACTATTTCACTGTACTCCAGCAAAGAATTATCATTGGACATTTCCCCTTGAAAAGAAAAAGAATAAGCTTCCATTAGAACAGTCATGGAAATCTAAGAAAAATCCAACTCGATTGTCATGTACAGAGATTAATTACTAGTGAAATCTCATTACTAGTACATCTACAACATCTAGTAAACGAATCAAGAACTACTGCATCTACAAGGGGTATATACACTAGATCAATAACTTGTAACTGAATCAAAGGAATACTACATCTACAAGGTTCTCCATGAATCAAGAAACCCTAGCAATCACGGGAGAGAAGAGGAGAAATGCGTGGATGGTTGACTCACCGGCGAGAAGACAGCGTTCGATGGGAGAAATGTGGATGGGCGCACAAGCACGGGAAGAAGACCGCGTCGGCGTTGCCGCGCCGACCTGCCTTGCCGCCGTCGGTAGGGGAGTCGTCGTCGGGAGAGGGAGGGGGAACGAAGTCGCCGGCGGGCGGAGGCGTCGGCGCGGCAGGGCCACCGGCGCGACGCCTTCCGAGGGCGCCGGCGGCAGATGGAGGGAGGGAGGGCGCCGGCGACGACGAGGTGGAGATGAGGACGGCACGGGGACGAAATTGGATCGGTGTTGCGAGGGCGCCGGCGGCAGATGGAGGGAGGGAGGGCGCCGGCGACGACGAGGTGGAGACGAATTGGATCGGTGTTCGGGCTGGGAGAGGCGAAGTGGCGGTGGGGGTTGGGGGGGTGCGTGGGTGCGGGGGTGCGAAGTTGAATTACCAACATACCCTTTGTTACAGAAAATAAAATTGAAGGGAGGAAATGGGAGGAAAGTGGAGGAAATTCCAAGCACCATAAAAGGTCTCTTAACTATATCATCAGATCATTTTTTGATGTAAAACTATCTCATGGTGACATTTGGTTGGTTTTCTATTTGCAGGTGGATTATTGTTAAAAGCTTTTTGACGTATCCATTCTTGATTGCTAATGGTGTGGTGGTCACCTTGGAACTGAATTAGAGGTATATCAATTCAGCCCTTTGTTCTGCCAGTTGAGGTTTATCTACCCCTTATTAAGTTTAACCAACAATTGAACCGTGGAATCAGTGATAGGTCTTCGCTTTCTGTTATGTTGTTAGCATTGTAGGCATTGTCATCACCCATCGTTGTTAGCTTAAATGGACGATCTTGCAGAAGTCTATAAGAGATGTTAGGAAAATTGATTTGTTAATTATCTATCGTGTGCTTGGGTGTTCAAGTCAGTGACATAACATGGATACGTGCATTGAGTCAACAAATCTTCCTTTAACAATTTTGATAGCATTATACGACTGGCTACAAAACGACGTTGCTTTCGCTGGTTGGTTGCCCTATCCACGTAATTAATTTGGGGTTTGGTTGCTTCTCATTGATAAATATTACGACTTGGCCCTTATTGCTTTCTGCCAGAGCCTTGGATCCTGGCTTGCTGGATGCACAGTAGAAGTGTAGACTCATTTATGAAAGTTTCAAACGCTGTAGTTCTGCAAATGATTACTCACAGGATCTTGTTATTGCTACTAATTGCATTGCTTTTTAACATAAAAGGAGAATCTGTGCCTTTATGGGTGCCCCAATGAGACCTGGGAGGTGACCCTGCAAGCTGAAGAAGTACCCCCAGATATCCGTGAACCAGCATTAGGAATCAACTTTGCTATGGATGGCGTGAATGAGAAGGATTGGTTGGCGCTGGTTACGGTGCACACTGACTCCTGGTTACTGTTTGTAGCGTTCTACAATGGAGCTCGGTTTGGATTTGACAAAGAATGCTTTGCTAGGATTGAGCCATGCTTTTTCCACTCCATAGTTTGTGTCAGAAAAGGCACTAGGTAGCCATTTTATTCATGTGTATAGTGTGTGGTAATTATTAAAGCATAACTATTTTGGATTCGATTTATGGTCAGAATGAAACATGGCCTCTATTTTTTCCGAAAAAGATGCCCGCTAGACCTGCTTTGGTGAAAAAAAATTTGCTTTGTACATATTAAGTGGGACTGGTACCTTGCCTGAGCACCTCAGTTCTCAGGGGTACATGCAATGAGAAACGCTTATGTAGTGCCTTTTTGCTAAATGATCCTCCACAACAAAGTAGCAACAGTTTATAGTCAATGTAAATGCATCCTTCAGTGTTAGTTAGCTATGTAGGTTCAAGTGTTTCAGCAATCATGCTAAGCAGCTAGGTCTCAAGAGGAGATATGATGATGCAACCTGTTCATAGTGGGATCACTGAGATTATTCTGTTAATACTACGTCACAACAGGCCTTTAGTAACACATATAAACACATATAATATATGTGTTACTAAAGTTAGAAAAAAGTGTTACAGAGACCTAAAGTAACACATATAATAAGTGATACATATGCTGGTGTTACTAGAGCATGTTCTAGTGTAACACATATATGTGTTACTGTGTTACTGCTTTTGAAAAATATGTTACAATAATAATGTAGGAACACATGTAAGTGTGTTACTATATCTAAAAAGATGTGTTACTAGTAGCACAAAAAAAATTGCATATAATTAATGATTGCTAGGATTCGATCTTAGGACCTTATCCAACACTAGTTGTTGAGTTTCCACTGCACTACTCATGCATATGTGATTAAAAGTTACCCTTAATAGCTTTTAACTTTAAAATTATTTGAATATATGTCAATATAGCCTAAGAAAAGTGTTACTACGGTTTGTAGTAACACATAACAGTAACATTTGTTTGTGTTACTATCAGTTCAATGCTTGCTATGCGTAGAACATATTGCTTTCCATGTAACACTATAGTTGTAACACTATTTTTGTGTTACTAGAATAACTATTTGTAACACATTTTTACAAAACAAGAATTTGTGTTACTAGAACACTCAGTAACATAAATGATTGTGTTACTATGAAATATTTTTGTAACACATTCGTACTTCTGTTACAGGTATGTGTTACAAAAGCCACGTTTTGTTGTAGTGTAAGTGGTTCATCTATAGTTATAGGATTGTGTTCACAATTTTTTTTATTTGGCATACAGAAAGAATGAAGTCCTTGCCACTGTGGAACCCAATTAATGGCTTATTGAGCTATTTTTTCCTTCGTGCAGATACTGTCATCAATGATTGAACAGAATGAGTTCTTCAAGCTTTGGATAATTGGATTATAGTGAAAACAATTGTGGCGTGGAATGGAAGGTTAGTCCTTTCTCAGAGGTTTAGACACAGAATGCTCCTTTAGTAAAGTTAAATTTTGTGTCCGGATAATCCAATATAAAAGCATTGCTTCTTTTTGTTGAGCGACAATTAAACTTCTGAGAGGTGTTTGAATTATGTGTTGTTAAACTTCTCTGTTCCATAAGCAATAAAAAAATCTACAGAGTTGGGGACTCCCTTCTCTGTTCATTCCAATATTTGCTGCTTGTATAAGTCCAGAATTTTTACCCGAAGCTAACTTCAATTATGATCTTGGAATGATTATTGTTCTGTTCAAACAAAAGAGGTAGCATTAATTGAAGGAAGGTGCACATTCATTTTTTTTTTCGTGACGACACTTCTCATAGGCAAGATAGAAAAGCTCCGTGTGTCAAACAAGTTTTTGGTGCTGACAGTCTGTAGCTAGCACATCCTCAGTACATTTTGTGAGCCAAATGTTGTGCCACAACGCAACGCCTATTCAGTTTAAGTTTGGTCTTTGGATCTGTATTGAATGAATGAGGCAGATTAGTGTTAACTTCCTCTGATCTTATCTCCCTTGCTTACTTACATGGAAGACTTGGTGTCATACTTATTTTGGATATTATATATGCATACATTATTTGTTAATCTCTTTTAAAGTTATGAATCATATAGTTTCGAACAAATATAATATAGTTGTATGAGTAACAGTAAAAAGTACTATGTTAAAACAATATCAAGATTTTTTTTCAGCTAGCCCGTGGCAACGCACGGGCACTTTTGCTATATGAAAATAGTTGGTTGTATACATGCATAAATGATCGGACAACTTATGAAAGTTATATGAAAAACGTCACACCGTATAAAGCAAAATGACTGGGAGGCAAGCAGGTAAATGGAATGGTAGAGTGGTACTAAGATGTATAGCAAGGGAATCACGGAGATGGATAGTGAATCTAAATGATTTGTTCATCGCTACACATGTTATATAACAGGAAAATCAATAATGCTGAGTATGGCCCTGGAAGCACATTAATATGTGTATATTTCCTAATAGGTATGTATCATCTGTGACTTATTAGTGGACACCTGCCCTATGGTTGAGGCTTCCCTTCTTTTAAAACTGGCCATGCTTTTCCTTTTGTCATATCTAATTTTATCATCCAAATTTTACACATTTGGGTCAGAAGGGAAATGGGACTGGTTAAGAAGACAGCAATATCAATGCAAGAAACCATCTGTTTAACGTCTGAAGTAAGATGCATTTATCTCAGAAATTTGAGGCATCAAGATTCAGGAACATCTGCAGGTGCCATGCAAATGGAGCAGACGTGGTTTTGATACTCTGAACAACCTGCCGCATCATACCTTGCACCTCGGACTATAATAGAAGCAAGCACAGAATTCTTGGTACCAGTAGAATTGGGGCTTCGTTCTACAGACAAATTGTCACAGATATGGGTGGGATGCCCAATTCAACTGTGAAATGAAACGCTGCTAGAGTTACCGTATGATACTATGCACGCCGGCCATTGTCCACTCTTTTTCTTGTGAAGGAAACTACGGCAACCCCTTAGGTATTGCCTGAACTTATATTGCATTGGTAACAATGTACATATTGTCACTAAGTACTACAAGAGAGATTTATATTTAAGTGAGTAATCAGAGAAAAACCTGAAAACTACAAGGGACAAACTAATTAAGAAAGGATTACAATCCAACCAATCAAGAGACGTGATCCTTAGCTTGTGGCACCGATGAGACCAGCGAGCAACAACCAGAAGACACCTAAGAGTGACTGCGATTCCTCTTTACGGCGAAAAACTTTCCTAATCCTGCATTTCCAGATGTTCCTCAAGAAACAGGTACGGAGAGCTCTGTGTATCGTGGAACGGCAGCCATAACTTGAAAGCAACTCTACAACGCAGCCAGAATTTATTTACTTGATGTATTGCCTTTTTAGAAAAAAAAAATGCTTGTTGCATTTGCGGGCAGGGACAATCAAGTTCAGTGTAGTCCAGAGATGGTGGCCTGGAGCAAGTTAAAAATTGAGGGCCCTACGTTGCTGTCACATTGCGATTTGATCGCCTCATCGACTCATTTCTTGCTTTCCTTTTTCTCTGTCAGAACCATGCTTTCTATATGACATGGTAGGACTGAAAATTGAAAAAAAAAAGAGTGGGATGAATTACTTGATAATTTTTTGATTCATATCACTAAGGCAAGAACTTCAGCCTTGGCAAAACCCCATGCTAGCACTCCAGATCTCAGTGTAAAGAGTTGAAGCCTCGGCGTGATGGTGGCATGATGCATGGCAATGTGATGGTGGCAGGATGCCTCGAAGTTGTTGACAGCCCTTAAGTACCACTTTGGACCGTCAAGTACCTGCATGAAAGAAACCAGAAAGGCCACCATAAGTAGAAGTAGGCCCATTATCTAACCAATTCCACTTTGGACCGTCAGGTGATTTTGTGCATGCAGGTCCATTAAGCAGGTCCATTAAGCCCATAAAGAGGGAAAGCAACAAGGAAACATGAAGAAAATTCTTTCCTGGAAACCAGCCAAAAAAAGGAATTAAAGATGAGCCCATAAACACTTCCAAGTCAGCCCAAATTTCCCGAGGCATCCCAAAACAAAGTCAAGAATATTCTAGAGGATATACCAGAGAAGACTGGGGCCAGGGGGTGGACCTTAGAGGTCGGCCGATACCACGAGTCGGCCGACCTGTCCCTAAGGAGTCAAAAGGCTACAAATCAAGGGGTACCTCCTCCACTCCAACACACACAATAAGAGAAGAGCCATTCCACTCCCAAGGGCCGAGAGCCTCTTGTATACTAGTAGAGTAGGAGAGAGTAGAGTGGAGGGAAGGAGAGTGTTGGTCTTGTAGCATTTGTATTTCCTTGTACTCTAGCGGATACTTTCTTATTAATAGTTCATCGTTCGTTCTTTGTTCGTTCATCGTTCGTTCATCATCTGATCTATTACTTAAGCAAGTGTTCGTGATATTCTTGGGTTGGTTGTGTATCATGCATAGCATCTACATCTTGCAATACCTGCTTACGGGGTCATCGCCCTGCGAGGGGTGCCTTGATTCTCTAATAGTATCAGACCGGGATCAAGGGAGTAATCAAAAGCATAGACGTGGTGTCTAGGTCGGAGCCAAAATTACAATAGTGGTGGACTCAGTTCCATCCATCATTGCAGGCTCAGCGCGAGGTACTGTAGCAGCCAGCATTGCACACGGTGACATCAGCACAACAATCATGTATTAGTGACGTCAGCGAAGTCCGCCACTCCAGAAGACGCAGCAGTGGCAGACGGTGATGTCAGCACCCGCCACACCTCCCACCATTGCATACCCCAGGCCCATTGCCAACCCAAACGAGCCCAAACCGAGGGTGCACATATAAACATCTTCCTAAACCCTATCTCTTTCCCAGCTGCAAGTTCTCCCTCCCCTCTCTCCCTTCCTCAATCTCACCACGCCATAGCCTCCCCACCCCACCCCATCTCGACCGAGCCACCGCCTCTCTCTCCCCCCATCCAAAACGCTGCTGCCTCTCCTTCCTCCTCTCTCTAGCACTACTGTCGGCCTCTCCTCGACGCAACCCTAGCCAACCAAACGGCAGCATGGAGGCCCTTCTCGACGGCGAGCGCGCGATGTGGTCGCGTGCGGCTCCATCGAGGGGCACCTCCGTGTTGCCTGGAACGGTGCGGCGATGACAATGAGCGGCGCAGCGACGGTGGATCTAAACACAGCGACGGCGGATCTAGAGCAACGCGTCGCGTCGATGGCGGATCTAGAGCAGCGTGGCGGTCGGGTGGCGATGAAGCTACTCCATCGCGGATCGACCTCGGGCGGCATGTGGGCGCGGATCGACCATGGGTGGACCCGGCGTGGCGGCGCTTGCCCAGGGCCGACTCTATATTATAGTAGGCCCTGGGGCGAACAAGACGCTGGGGCCCTTAAGGTTACACGTATACATAATTCACTCACAACATATACGACAATGAAACAATAAACATCACGGCCGGCTCCATATTTTCGGTATACGATGAATGCTTTAAACTTTCATGCTCTATGGCATCACTACTGTCCTCATTTTCTTCATTAAAAATTTCATGCACAACAGCATTCCCTAACATAAGATGTTGTTGGTCATATTGTTCGTTACCAGAATTCCTTAATTAAGTCCTCGGGACTATCATTATAAGCTGCGTTACTTGGAAAGAAAAGAACATACGTATGGAACCATTTTCAACTGAATAAACTGATCAGAGGAACAAGATCAACACACAAGAACCCTAAGTCCCAAATCACCGGACATCAACACACAGCAGCCAATAGAGGAACAAAATTGATTTTCCTCTTTGCGGCGAGTCGGGAACTGCGATAAGAGGAGAAAATCTTGAAGATGACTCAAAAATTTTGGGAATAAAGAAAGAGGAGTTATCAGGCCTTACGTGGAGATCGAACGGGAGAGGCGATCGCGTGTCGCCGCCACGGAAGGAACGAGGAGAGATGAATGGACGATGGATTCCCATTTCCTAGCAAAAAGAAGATCTGAACGTTGTTTTCATTAGCTTTGCTTGTGCTTGCCGGCCAGTTAGCTGCACTGGTCTGTTTGCACTACAAGAAATTTAGTATTCCCCGACAGTATTCAGTCAATGGGCTACAGTTCCAGTCCCCCATTCATTTTCCTTTTAAGTGGCCGACAGTTTCCTAGCACAATTTCCCAACAGTTTCAACAATTTGCCAACAACACAATTCCCCACAATGTCATTACTCATAGTTTTTCTGGATACTTAGCAAAACATACTAGGCACTGTCAGCCACTTGCAACAAACTGTAGGGGAAAGATGTAAATCTTGTAGTGTTGGGCCTACTTTTTATTTGGGCTACCATGTTGGAATCACTATATATCAACTTTTCGGGGCCCTGCCTGGGCTAGGCCCTAGGCGGTCGCCCTCATTGCCCCGGCCCAGAGCCGGCCCTGACGCTTGGCGTGCTTGCTAGGGTTCCGGTTTGATGGAAACCAGGTCGGGCGGGCCGCTCCGGGCCTGCCATGGCCCGGCTCTATTTTTTTAAAACAATTTATGTGCCTTGTAGTGGCGGGCGTCCTGCCCATCACCGCTCTTTAGGTTTTAACAGTGGTGTAAAGGTAGTGGCGGGCAAACCGCCCGCCACTCCATGCGCAAATCGCTCGCCACTAAAAGGTGGATTTGTACTAGTGCGCTCTCTCTCTCTTAGGTAAACAAGTTAGAGTTCGATCACTAACGATCATGAAAAGTTAAAACTGATAGACTAGTTAGGTGATTTCCAAAGGAATTAATAAGCCTGTGGAGGACTGCAGATTGGCCTGCCTGAAGATGAAGAACATCGGGTCATCATCGTAAACATATACTTAATTGAACTGTTTGGCTATCACGATGATCTATGCAAAAAAAATTAATTTTTTTACTCTCCAATTATTTCCTCGCGCCCAAAGTTTTGACCGGGCCGGCATTCTGCATCATCCAACAGCAAAAATTTTTAAAAAGTTACGAGCACTCACTGAGGCACAGACAAGTCTAGTGATCTCTCCACTAGGTATGCACCAACAAATTCGGTAGTGCCTGTAAATGGAAGTCCAGTAGCCCACACACGCTTTCTAGTGATGTCCACTGGATACGCCGCATTTGACTTTCAAACGAATGGATTAGCTGCTCCACTTAAGAAACGGTAGGGTTATGTAAAAAGATGATTAGTAAATGATCATTGGTAGAGGAAAAGTTGTATGTTAATTAGTCAAGTAAAGGACAAATCATGTGTCATACTTAGTCAAACTAAAGCTTTGAAATACATGTAAGGACCATTTTGCTACAAAGCCGAATAATAGTTCCATTGTCTCTGGGAAATTTTGTGTGTTAACGGGAACCAGTTAACAACACTCTTGCGGCTCCAAAATTGATTGTGAGGAAGTATTATGTATTGGTGGACTAATGACTCATGTGCCATGTACCTGTTTGTTATTGTCTGCGTCTGTATTATGTTTTTTTTTTTAAAAGTAGATTCATGTGCATGCTTTTAGTGGGTCGCAATTATATGCTTCTAGCCGGGGCTCTGCATGCAAGGTAGACTTTCAATTATATGGATGAAATATTTTTCCAGCATGTTTATTTCTACTGATTATCAGCGCCTTTCAAATAAAATATTTGTAGTAGTATTACTCCCTCCCTTTTTAAATTGTTGACGCTATTGATTTTTTCTGTTACGTTTGACCATTTTTCTTATTCAAATAAGTTTTGAAATTATCATATATCTTGTTATGAATGGTTTTATTACTAAAGAAAGTTGAAATAACTTGTAATTTTGTATATTTAAGCTAATATTTTGAATAAGACGAACTGTCAAACGTAACAATAAAAATCAACTGCGTCAACAATTTAAAAACCGAGGGAGTATGTCAATAGCTACTATTTCGTTGGTTGGCAGAGCATTATGGATATGATTCGTGATATGAAGTGAACTGCTTGTGGCACTAAAATAGGGACTCCGCTAATCATGACTGCGTTTTCATCTTTGACGACGGTGGTACAAGGCTTCACTTTCCCCAATTCATTATGCTAAGGAAAGTTTACTTCACTCTTTGCGAACTTCTAGATGAGTTAGTTAGGGCATCTACAGTGGTGTAGACGGATGTTGTCTGCAAGTGTCTTGAATGTTGTACATAGTCAGCTAAATAGACAGTTTATGCAATGCATTGTCTTTTTATCTGTCTGTAATTTATGAGTAGACAAATAAATGATGTTGATTATGTGTACATTTGATCTTTGTGTATCATTTTGTGACTTTATTTGAGAGAGCACATAGTTTTTCTATATTTTGAAAACTAATGCGTAACAAATTCGGTCTAAAGGACTGAAATGTGATTTCGTAGTTCATATAGTACATCCTCTTTATTTACCTAAGGTCTCCCTTTTGAAAACTATCTTTGAAAAGGTTTTGTTTGCGAAATGGCAAGAGAAAACCGTTCCTTATCCATTCGTCCCCATCTGGTGCTCGGGCTTCGTTCTTATCCAGAGCTCGCACAGGGCCGCCAATGGCGTGGCCGCACCACGCAGCACCAGCAGGCACGCCGCGCGGCGGAGACGCGACATCGGGCGCGGCTGCCGTCGAGAGGCTCCCTGCAGCGCGATTTAAGTGCATCTCTGCGGCCCGCGGGAGGCCGAAGGACGCCGCAGCACGAGCCACGCTGCGGCCGGCGAATGGCCGGCGCGAGGTTCGGCAAGAAACTAGTTTGCGTTTTTCTCACTCGATCCAGAGCAAATAGCGACGGGTCGTACAGCCGTCGACGAAGCCGTCGCTGTGCGTGGGAGCACGAGCCGGTGCCGTCCTCTCGTGAGACGACGGCAACACCTTCTTTCCTCATTTATTTCGGTTTAAGGAGGAAAAATTTGCTGAGGTGGCACTATATAGACGGCATATTAATTGGCGTTGTACATGCCTTTAGTTGACTCTAGTAGCACTCTGACTCTTGATGGATCAATATTCAAGCCGGAGTTAAAAAAATCCTCTCATCTGTACCACGTTAAAACACAGATTTAAGGACCAGCCCAGATCGTTTTCATATAGGCCATGCTGTGGCTGTGTAAGGATGAGAGGGGGTCGAAAGTTTTTTTGACCTGCGTGAGACGGTTTTCTTTATACAAAACTACAAAGGATCCATGGATCAATGTTTTTTACTTTCCTCTTTAACCTATTGAGGTTTCTCAATTACAGTGCAAGAGAACAAACTAATCTGAACCCTTGATTTTGTGAAATTAAAAGAAATCAAAACTAGTAAATAAATGATTTCCTCCTTCCTTCCGGTTCTCCTCCCAAAACAATCGGCTCCATTCCTTTCTTTCCAGATCTCTGCCCTGAAAAATAGGATTGATCCCACTACTAGTCCTGATCTCCATTCTTGTTCCTCCCCACGTTTTTTTTGTTGTTATTCTGTTTTTGCACTTAAACAGCACGCTTTAAAAAACACGGTTTAATCAAAAATAAAAATTTTTATCTCACATACACGTAACAAGATCATCAACAATTCGAGCCTTCACGTGGATTTGTTAAAAAAATAATTGTGTACCAATTACCATGCACTTCATTTGTTGTCATGATTTTTTTTACATATCACATTCGATCAAACAGAAAAATTTGATACATTACTTGACACGTCTTTTTCTTTACAAAATGCAAACAATACCGGATTATTTTTGACTTTTTTTTTTCTTTGGAAACATGCTTATGTTACCATATGGAGTATAGGTGGTGTTCGTTTCTTTAGGCCTAAATTTAGCTCTGCTACAATCTTGTCATTTAGGGGTATTAAATAAAGTCTAATTAAACCCTGTGCTAACTCACGAGACGAATCTAAGGAGGGTAATTAAGCCATGATTAGACGATGGTTACTGTAGCATCACTGTAGCAAACATAGATTAATTAGGCTTGTTAGATTCATCTCGTAAATTAGCACACATCTGTAAAAAGGTTTTGTAATTAGACTTATTTAATAGGGAACGTATCTGGTGGAAACTAACCTTCCGTGCAAACTATGAAAACTTAAATCTGAGCCACACGATGTTGATCTAAGGGGGCGCTCAAGGGAGGTGGGAGAGGTGACTTTGCAAATCACCCCTTCCACCTCCTCTGAGCTTGTAAATCACCCCTTCCACCTCCCCTGAGCGTCCCCCTTGGATCAATATCGTGTGGTTTAGATTGAAGTTTTCATAGTTTGCACGGAAGGGTTGGTTTCCACCTGATACGTTCCCTATTTAATACTCTTAAATAGCAAGATTCTTTTTATGTAACATTTAGGCCTAAAAACGAACACCACCATAATTACACATATGAAATGAAAAATGAAACGTGCCATGATAGGAGACGTGTGACCATACGGTCTGTGCAACTTTGCTCCATACGCAATTGTTCTCTGACACATTGTTTAACGTACGTAACCAACTCAATTTGCTAACACATCTATCTCCTGCTACGCGCCGGCGAGCCCAGCCGTCTCCTGCTCCATGGAGCCACCCCCGGATCTGCTCGGCCCGCGTCAGTATCCCGCAGCCGCCAGCCCCCGGATCCGCTCCGGAGAGGAGCTCACCTTGCCTGGTCGAGAGCTGGGGAGAGGAAGAGATATGGCGATGGGAGAGAATTAAGGTGCAGTGGCCGGTGGTAGAGGAAAGAGGAGACATGTGCGGTGGGAATTGGGTACTTTATTGACTGTGGGACCTCTTTATACCCAGGAATGCTTACATTGTGGTGAAACTTTTGAATCCTTGGAATGCTTGTATGTGAACCGAAGGGAGTAATATCTAGCGTCAGGCTTTTAGAGGCCCGAAAGTGAAAATGAGGGGGCATTTCTACTGGCGGTCCGTTATTTGCCCGCCACGACGATAGTTTGGGTACTGCCACCACTACATATTGTTTTTGTATTAGTGACATTGACTGATGGGGCCTAATTAATGAAAAAACTGTCACGTACGTAGAATGCCAAGTTTCACAGACGTGACATGTCAACATGAGGTAATTATAAGAGTACCCCTCCAATATAATGTATATGATGCTTGTCTATTGCTTCCTAGGCTTCTCAAAGTACTTAAGTTTTGCCTATATGTTGTGAGCAATTATGATTTCAACACGGTTTTCTAATAAAAAATTCACTTTTATATATCATCTACATGACATACAGCATGGGCACGATATTGGGCTAAAACCAAGTTAAGTTTATAAATTATAATTGCTCATAACATATATTAAAATTACATGAGATAGTATGACTAGGATACAACAATGCATTGTCATCCACTGAAGCGGTCGTATCAATGAGCAAATTTACTGAAATCTTATTGATTTGGCACTTTTGGATATCGCACCATAATACTAAACGAGCATTGAGTGAGAGGTAAAAAAGACTTGTTTGACTTGTGGTAATTGGGCCAGTAATGGAGCCGCCTTTGACTTGTGTGAATATAGAGGAAACTTTATTTCCCTCGGATCATCCATGTACGGGGACCCGCCACCGAGAAGCTTGCCCATGAATCGTTCATTAAGGATTTTCTTTCTTCTAAAGATCTTGCTGCCAATTTCAAAAGGTAGATCCGGAGGGGAGTAAAAGTCCTCCAAATAGAAGAGCGTGTGGAAATTATGCTATTCAAAGAAAGTCTACTTTTATGACTGCTAAGCTGTATAAATTGTCGAAGCGTTCACCGGCTTGTGGCCGTGATGTACCCCTCGCGCAACATTCGATCGATCGGTATTTGGCTGTTTGCGGCTCTGCGGCTCCACCGCCTGCCATTTTTGTTCCACATTCCACTGGCCAGCTCGTACGCACGTCGCCGAGCAGTAAGCATCTCTTGCTCAATATCTCTCGTTCGTCTCATTCATGTGGGTTTGAGTGTTAGCTTCCAACTACAAGCTACATGCAGGCAGAAGATCGAAACAGCTTTAATTTAAGTGTTAGCTAGCTTTAGCTAAGGATATATATCAGAGCTAACAGTTGTCCTTTTTTTGTCATATATATAATAACAGAATTTAAACGAATATCTTATTCAGCCATATTTTCGTTAATGGACACCCTGTAAGGCTCTACGTGAAATATGCTGCTATAATCCTACGTAAGTTGGCCTCCTACTCTTTTGTGCTTTTATGTTCTGTTTCTCCCAATATCCCTGCTAATCAGGTCTAGTCACTGACACCAAAATTGGCAACATGAAACTCAAACACCTGTTAGATCTTAAACGTGATTGTGAGGATCATTTTTCTAAGCACATGAACACACAAAACTACTAAAAATTGGATGAACATGACCTCAGTTCTGAAGATGCAATTCAACGGCTGCTGACGCCCCCGTGCATTGATCCACCGATTATAGCAACAATGGCCCGAATCACCCGCGCAGATGGCCGCCGCTGGTTGTCTTGGACTCTTGGTCATCAACTCACTACCAACCTGATTGAGGTGAATGATTAGGATGAATATGACCTGATTTCTGAAGAAAATAGGAAAACATGTGACCCGTTTTCTAAACCCTAGCTGTGGTTGTCATCCGTTGGATCTATTTCATCAGCACCAGGAAACCATCATTAGGTAGCAAGATTAGGCACATTAGGTCTTTTCCTCCGCTCATTGAATTCGTCCTAATAAGATGGGTCTTATTTGAGTAAAGAGATTGTAGACATGGATGGTTAACAACTACGGTGTTCGCTATAAGGGGCGTCCACAAACATGGAAATGGATTAGGGACGCAAAAGTGCAAATATTTGGCGTATCTTGGGAGATGTCTGCTGCGGATCTTCCCCGCAAAAATTTGTACCCACAATTATCTAAACTTTGTCCTGTTCTTCATCTGTGTGGTCAGGTTATAAATTCAATAAGCCAAGCTATGGTGCTCAGAATACAGCTTCTGATCGTGCTCCTGGTGTGCCGTACTCATGTCGTCATCTGCTCACTCAACGGAAACCTCACAGATAGCCTGTCACTACTGGACTTCAAGAAGGCCATCAGCGATCCACAACAAGCATTGATATCCTGGAATGATAGCAATCACATGTGCAGTTGGCAAGGTGTCCTGTGTAGTGTCAAGCACCCACAACGTGTTGCTGCTCTGAATCTTACACATCAAGGTTTAATTGGTAGAATACATCCTTCTCTTGGAAACCTAACGTTCCTGAAAACCCTAGAACTGGCGGCCAATTCGTTCACTGGAGAGATCCCTTCGTCACTCGGTCAGTTGCATCACCTCCAAAATATCAACTTGGATAATAACACACTACAAGGAAGGGTACCTAGTCTCGCAAACTGCTCAGGACTGAAGGAATTGCGGCTCTACGAGAATCAACTTGATGGACAGATCCCTGCAGATCTTCCTAACAGCCTTCAAAAGCTCGCACTTGGGACTAATCATCTAACTGGATCCATCCCTGCTTCTCTTGGAAATATAACGATGCTAAAAATATTTGGCTGTGAAGATAATAACATAGAGGGAAGCATCCCTAGTGGGTTTGCAAAGTTGCTGGGATTGCAAGTACTGTACGTCGGTGTCAATAAGTTGCCAGGTCGTTTTCCTGAACTCATCCTGAATCTTTCTAATCTGGTTGGATTTGGCGTTTCTGAAAATAATCTTAGTGGAGATGTACCAGCTAGTGTTGGCAACTCTCTACCCAATCTTGAAGTTTTCGAGTTAGGCGGCAACTTCTTTTATGGGCGTATCCCATCTGGATTAACAAATGCTTCCAGGCTGTACAGAATTGATATATCAAGCAATAACTTCACAGGGGTGGTGCCTACCTCCATTGGAAAAATATCTAGACTATCTTGGTTGGATCTTCAATTAAATAAACTCCACGCAAGAGACAAGCAGGAGCGGGAATTCATGAATAGCTTGGCCAATTGCACCGAGCTACAGCTATTGTCGATAGGAGGAAATCGCCTGGAAGGTACTTTGCCAACGTCAATCGGTAACCTTTCCAGTCAACTCCAATATCTATACTTGACAAAGAACCAACTATCCGGTGATTTTCCATCTGGTATAAGAAACCTTCACAACTTGATTAGTTTATCCTTGTACGAGAATAAGTTTACAGGTGTGCTGCCAGAATGGCTTGGAACTCTCAAATGCTTGCAGCAACTATCCTTGGATTACAACAGCTTTACCGGACTCATCCCATCATCTCTTTCCAATTTAACTAATTTGCTTGGACTCTCCCTAGACTCAAACCAGTTGGAAGGACACATACCCCCAAGCCTCAGAGGCCTCCAAGTGCTTGAACAACTGTACATTTCTAGCAACAATCTTCATGGCCCTGTACCGATGGAGATTTTTTCGATTCCAACAATCAGGGAAGTTAGATTGTCTTCTAACAAGCTGGATGCACTGCTTCCTATCAACATCGATAATGCCAAACAGCTTGAATATTTGGATCTTTCATCAAATAATATATCTGGACATATTCCTAGCACATTGGGTAATTGTGCAAGCTTGGAAGAAATTAATCTGGCCCATAATATTTTAAGCGGAAGCATCCCCACTTCATTAGGCAACATAACTAGCTTAAAGGTTCTTAATTTATCTCAGAATAACTTGAGTGGATCGATACCAGTGTCTCTTGGCAACCTACAATTTGTTCAGCAACTAGATTTTTCATTCAACCATTTCAAGGGTGACGTCCCAACAAAAGGAATATTTCGCAATGCAAGTGCCTTAAGAATTGATGGGAATCTAGAGCTGTGTGGTGGGACACAAGGGTTACACCTACTTACATGTCCCAAGGTGCCATTGAATTCAAGAAAGCACAAGCATTCTACTATACAGAAATTGGTGATCCTATTTGCCAGCATTGTGCCACTTGCTATTGTCATAGTTATAATAATTCATCAGAGAGGTAAAAAAAAGAAAAGGACTATGGCAATTCCCTCTGTTATTAGTAATAAATTTCCCAAAGTTTCATACAATGATATTTCTAGAGCTACAGAGGGTTTCTCCGCATCCAATTTAATTGGTAAAGGAAGATATTCTTCTGTCTTTCAAGGAAAATTGTTCCAAGACAGAATTGTGGTTGCTATAAAAGTTTTCACCCTAGACACAAAGGGAGCACATAAGAGTTTCATCTCAGAGTGCAATGTTCTGAGAAATCTGCGGCATCGCAATCTAGTTCCTATCATAACTGCTTGCTCAAGCATTGATCGTAAAGGAAATGATTTCAAAGCCTTAATCTATGAGTTCATGCCACGAGGTGACCTGCATGCACTACTGTACTCAAATAAAGATGATGCAAACACTCCAAGTCCTAGCAGCATTACACTGGCTCAAAGATTAAGCATTTTGGTGGATGTTGCAGATGCATTAGAATATCTCCACCATAGCAACAATGGAACTATTGTTCATTGTGATCTGAAGCCTAGCAACATTCTTTTGGATGAGAACCTGACGGCTCATGTTGGAGACTTTGGGCTTGCAAAGTTCAAAGTTGATTCTACAGCATCATATTCTGGTGTTTCAGTCTCAACTTCTTCGGCTGCTATAAAGGGAACAGTTGGATATGTTGCACCTGGTAATACTAACTTGTATAATACGTTGTGATTCTCTACTAAACTTTGGACTAATCTTTGTTGGATGATATCCACAGAATCAGCAGCAGGTGGGGGAGTTTCAACTTCAGGGGATGTTTACGGATTTGGTATTGTTCTACTTGAAATATTCTCGCGGAAAAGACCAACTGACGATATGTTCGTGAATGGACTGACCATTGCGAAATTCGTCGAGGCAAACTTTCCTGACAGGATATTGCAGATTGTGGATCCTGAACTACTAGAAGAGCAGCATGATTTCTCACGAGAAAATTCACTGGCCATGAAGCAGAAAAGCTTGGATTGTTTACTTTCAGCGCTAAGCATTGGACTGCGATGTGTTAAGGCGTCACCAAATGAGCGCATGGATATGACGGAAGTGGCAGCAAAGCTACACGGAATCAAGGAAGCATACTTGCGGGGAAACTTAGGTAACATACTACATATACTCTGATATGTCCATGTTGCTGTTTACAAAGTGCTGAGAAGATGCTGTGGCTATTTCCTCTGCAGATTCCTCCCATCACTAGGACCGGCAAACTGAGGCTACCACTTGAAGCTGCAAAGCCGAGCCGTTGCTTTTCTGTTTTCTTTACGATCGGAGTATTATGGTTCTCGGTTTTAGCTAGTTTTTTTTTTTTTGGAAGATTAAGTATAAGGTCCTCCCTGGACCCGGAAGGTGATGAATGAGGTGATTTTCTCGGTCATATTTCATGTCACATACTTTGGCATCGCATATCGCCGTGAACTCAGAGCTGTTATCTCGGGGTGGTGCCAAGAAGTAGAACATGCAGGTTTGGGCTATGCCCCTGGATTCTTTGGTGTCATCGACACATACTGCACAAATGTATATGTATTCGAAATCTATTATATATAAAAACTTCCGTTTGATAATACTTGATAGGAAAAATTATCTCAGATACACCAAGCAATGGTGGTTTTGTCCACAACACACCAACAAAGTTGAATTTGTGTGCGATACACTACAATTTTAGGAATTCGTGTATGTGACACACTACGATCATTTAAGAATTATTTTCAACTTTTTTATCTCAATTTGTAAAATAGATTAGAATTTGGAACTTGGCACCAATACACATTGTTGCGTTATCTATCACGAAAAAATGAAGTCGGATTTTTTTCGATTGTTTGCATCATTTTCTTGACAAATTAAATATTAAAACAATGAGCAAACGACGCAAAAGAATCGAAATAAATCTGGTTCTATTTTTTAATGATAGATAATGCAACAATGTGTATTGGTGCCAAGTTTCAAATTCTACTGTATTTTATGAATTGAGATAAAAAAGTTTAAAATAATTATTCAATGATCATAGTGTGCCACAGAAGCGAATCTCCAAAATCGTAGTGTGTTGCAAACAAATTCGATTTTGTTGGTGTGCTGTGGATAAAGCCACAATTTCTCAGTGTCTCTCAGACAAATTTGCTTACTTGATAACTTTGATTTTTCCTGTTCATGCTTTGGCTATGCTAGAACTATATAATTTAGCAAACTAATAATACTATTAATAGACTTATTATCATAATAAATACTTTAATCATGTTATATGTTTCTGAATATTTGAGCAAATATTTATAGAAAAGACAAATGGTCAAATAGTTAACAATAAAGTCAAAGTTGATAAATTTTGAAAGTATGAACTAGTGTGGTGGCATGTGCACATCATGTATATATTAACAACCTGATTATTATATATTGTATCATTCTGAATGCCTCATTAATATATTGTAGCTTATGATAATCATTTTTTAAGGTCACTGATATTTTCTAGCTGATCATTTTTGTAACGATGGTGCTCATATAAACTTATATTTTAGTATTTCAAGCTATCTCTTAGTAACTTCTTTTTTTTTTTTTGAAACGAGGCCTTCCCCACCCCCAGCCAAAAACGACCGGGGGTCATCTCTTTGTAACTTCTAAAACATAGGGAGTACATTTAACACTAATTTTTTCATAATGACAATGGTGCATAATTTTTAATTTTCTCTGGTAAACAAAGTAATTTTTAACTTTTGAACACTAAGGTGGCTCATTTTCTTAAAACGAATACATTTTTGAACAAGATGACCCACCTTCATCCGAAGACGAAGGTCCAAAGTTTCAGAATTTGAAATCGTAGAAAAGAAAAAAGGTAGCACTACCCCCAGTTTACCACCAGCTCTCTAGAAACTAGCTTAAGACCCCGCGCGTTGCCGCGGGCATAGTTTATATTGCATCATGATTTATGTTGTATAAGGCATCTTACGCAAATACACACAAATTAAAAAGAAACAACAGAGTGTAAAAACTTATGGCGATTAGGCCTAATGGCGTTGTCAACTGGCCAACGGAGCGAACCGTACGTATGTCTAATGTGTGGAGGTGTTATCAGCCAGGCCCGGACAAAAGTTTGAAATTCTAAAACAAAGCTTTATAATCTGCTCCAAAGAGGCACCAACTGAATTGGATGTTGAAATTGGATTGATTTTTTATGGCCTGAGGTACGTACCTTAAAAATATGACCTTAGTTTGTATATCGCAGACACCTCAGAGCACAACAACAGTAAATCGAACTCTATTCGTTAGGCACTGTATTAGTGGTTATTCAGCATACCATATGTTTATTCAGTTATTCTACAGTTTTAGCCTTTCGTTTATGACATAAGCCATGCATTGGCGATTGGGTCTTAATCCAGAATGCTTTCAACTATATATGCCAATTTGGAGGTATCCAGGTCATGGCAGAACTACACTAAAGCGATTGCAATATTTGAATCCTAACGCCTGAATCTATGGATGTTAAATTGTTTGAACCAATGAATCACACTCGCCTGAGCTGTGACGTGACTGCAAGGAGCGAGATGGGGATGGACTTCAAGAAAAATCCGTCGAGGCCTAAGCCGAGGTGATAGCGAGAGCAATTAAAGCAATATCTGGAACGGCCTGCCTGCAGATAGAGATGGTCTTGGTGCCGGAAACCCGTTGCCGCACCGTGGCGTGCAAGAGCTGAGGCAAAGGGAAGCTGAGGTGATGATGCGGAAGAGTGATGGGGTGATGGGATCAGCGGCGGAGCTCGCTACTGGTATTTGGGGAAAGCTGCGAGAGGAAGGGCGATGAGATTCACGGCAGCTATGGTTTCCTTCCTCATTTCTTTCCCCTTTTTTGATTGTTGCGCCTGGAAGAGTGGAGAAGACGAAGAGCACCATCTGATGCACATCCAACAGAGTGAGAGGACGGCGGAGGAGTGGGCTTCTCAGGGTGCAGCGACGCTGTGGTTGCAGGTGGAGCCATGACCCACCTCCGACGACCGTGCGCCAGCGCGGGGACGCGGCCGAGGTGGCGCCGCTGCCGAGTTAGATGAGAAGCCGAAGACGCGGCTGGTGAGAGTGCTCTGTGGATCCTCCGCGCTGACGCGGCGTCACCAGTCACCACACCTAACTCCACCCCGAGGGCCGCGCCGAGCTCGCCGTCGAAAACGGCCGATGCGAGATCGCCGGTCTGGAGCTCGGTGGCCAATGGTTCGCCGGCGCCCTGCAGCTCAAGCGCTGCATCATCAGAGAAAGGACAGAAAGTTGGCGTGGTGGATCGGGGGAGGAGAAGAGGAGGAATGCCAGGAAGGAAGGATGGAGAAACCGTGGTGGGGGTGGGGGTGTGCCCGCGGCTAGGAAAACTATTTCGGAAATAAAAAAATTTCGAGGTCACCGATAAACATGAAATTTCGGGAATTTTGGAAATTTTGACGAACAAAATTTGAATTTTTCAAAAAGTTTTGACATGATTTCATAACATATTGCATCAAATCTATAAAACATCACGATTGCATACATAAACAAAATTGCATTGGTACTGTTCATTTCGAATTTCTTTCGGACCTCACCGGAAAAGGTGAAATATCAGATATTTCGGTGATATTTCGGTGAAGTTTAGACTCATGAAGGTGGTCGAGAAGAAAATTGCATTGGTACTGTTCATTTCGAATTTCTTTCGGACCTCACCGGAAAAGGTGAAATATCGGATATTTCGGTGAAATTTCGCCGAAATTTTTTTCCTAGGCCCGCGGAGAGGAGGAAAAATCGGGACGGAGGGGAATGGACTACTCGATGGAGGCCAGAGGTGTAATCCGACGGTAAAGGGCGAATGAACAGTACTAAAGTAGAATCTCGCGGCCCCATCTACAAAAACATAGAGAAAGGTAGATGGTATAAGACTGGGGTAAGTGACGCACAACAGCTAGTATGCTCCTACTTAGAAGTCACTAGCTATTACATTCCTGAGAGGATCGTGTAAGGATCGTGTGACCGAGAGGGGGGGGGGGGGGGTGAATCGGTGCACTCTAGAATCTATTTCCAAACACTTACACCCAAGCAACTCCTAGCGAGTATTTCTAGTAACAAGGTGAAACACACTAAGGAGTATCCTTAACCTATATAGCTAGTGCATATAGATAACACAACCACACCACACTAGCAACCTAGCACAAAATAGATAGATAACGGAAGACTTAAGCTAGGCAAGGCAAGGTAACAAGATAACTAGAGACAAGGCAACCAAGATACTAGGCACACTAAGTAGAGTCCTTAGAGCTACTAGATAGTCTATAACAAGTAAGCACACGAGCAAGGCAAACAAGCAAACCTAGTGAAGCTAGTAGGTACCAAGGTAAACACACAAGCAAGATAAGAGCACAACTCAAGTACCACAAGCAATCATGTGAAGTGCGATAAGTAAATACGAGTAGTAAAGGAGAAGGGATAGAGAATGCTCATGATGTTTTCCCGTGGTCTCGGAAGGATGGCGCCTTCCCCTACTCCACGTTGGGTCACTCCCGCTGGAGTCTCGACCCCGTCCCTCCGCTCGATGGCGATCCCTCCTAGAGCACACTTCACCCTCCGAGTGAAGTCGCGGGCACGTCCCGCCGGGCTCGATCCCGAGTACTCTTCCAGAGGTAAGGCTCCGCACTTGATGCGTGCCAAAGGGCGCTCCACTAGTGATGCTTCTTTCGCACGGGAAGCTCCAAGACCGTGTACAAACTTGTGTCGACTTCCACAATCTCCTTAGACAGCTCAACACCGACGCCTAACCGGTCTAGGCCTTGCCATAGACCAAGAGTAACAGCCCTAGATGACTCTCTCAAGCCCACACTAGCCTAGAGATCAAAGGATGCAACTTGCTACTCTCTCAAGCACTAGGATCACTCCAAATCCTTCTCAAGTGCTTCACACTTCTTCCTCTTGGCTTCTTAGCAGCACCTCCCCTCTTTCCTGGGTCCAAGAGCACCTCAAAGAGGTAAACAACCGACTATATATAGGCCTCCAACCTCAAACTTAGCCGTTGTCTAAAAGTGCCCAGTCTGCGTGATGACCGTACAGTAGACCGTACTGTCCGGTCTCCATCTGACCGTACTGTCCGGTCTTCACCAGACCGGCATCCAGGGAGTGCTGCAACTCATCTCAGACCAGACCGTATTGTACGGTCCCTAGGACCGTACTGTCCGGTCTCCATTCTTCTTCAGCCAACAGAAACTTCTCCTTCTCTGTTGCTCTTCGCCTGTAAGACCGTACTGTCCGGTCCTCGACCGTATTGTACGGTCAAATTGTCCGGTCTTCATTCTTCGACTTCCAGAAACTTCAGCTTCTCTGTCTGGAAAACCCAATAGAGACCGTACTGTCTGGTCCCTAGGACCGTATTGTCCGGTCCACTGTCCGGTCTCTATTCTTCAACTTCCAGAAACTTGAGCTTCTCTGTCTGGATTTCCTCTGTAGACCGTATTGTACGGTCTCTATGACCGTACTGTCCGGTCTCTTCTGCCTTCGCAGCTTCGATCTTCTTCTTGATCTTCTTCTTCAATACTTGATCTTTTTGGTTCCTTCAACTCTCTTCTGCCACCCTAGCCCCTGAGAGACTCACCATGCATCCAATGATCTCTATAACTAGTGTGTACTAAGAGAACCACCTCGAACCCTCTTGATAGTCCGGTTTTTCCTATAGACTCAAGCTAACATCTAACCAAACAACACCCGCTTGGATCTAGCATGTCCTTAGCCTTGATCCATGTCTTCTCCGTGACTCCATCAAGTCCGTTCTTGTGTAGATGAAGGCAACCAATCATCCTTGTCAATTAAGTTCATGGTGTGTTGGCGTTCACCACCAACGGACAGAGCTTTCTTCATATGTGACCTATAAGATCTCACAAAGAGTGTTAGTCACATTCATGGTTCTCATCCTATCACCAAAACATTCATACCTTGGGGTTTCCCTAGCTCCAATGGTCATGAAGCTTACAATCTCCCCCTTTTTGGTGATGGATGACAACCATGATAAAAATGATCGAGAAGATAAAGAATGTAATGACAAAAGCCAAGATAAAAACGCAACTCGATCAAGACACTAAACAACAAGTATATGATAGAGAGATAGCTACCTTGTTGATTAGGTCGAGGCAAGTCATAGCTCAAAAGAAGTCACAAGTTAGAGCAAAAACTCATATCACAAGTGAAAGAAAGCACATGGAGCTATGACAAGCAAAGGTTGCAAGGGGTTTACCTTCATACTTACTTTGTAGAATTTCGCTCCCCCTTGATAAGTGTACCAATCTCAAGATTGTGTGAAGATCGATCATCTTGATCACTTGATCTTCATTCGTACAAACTCCCCCTTGAGACGGCATTGATTCTCTTTATCACCTCAAGATTGTGCGAAGATCGATCGTCTTGATCCTTTGATCTTCTCTTGTACACACTCCCCCTTGAGGTGACATCTTCCACGACCCTTCATAGGGCCGAACGGCCGAACTCTTCTTCCCAACTCTTCTCCGCTCGAACTCTTCTCCCCCATATTCTTGCTCGATCATTAAGCCCAACTCTTCTCCCCCTTTGGCATCTATCACCCAAAAAGAAATCTTCCAAGGGAGAAAAGGTTAGTGTAAATATATGGGACAAGTGGGAAAATGAGTTACTTGATTTGGCGTGAAGCTCCCCCTTGATCCGTGATTCTCCATCTCCCAACAATTATCCCTACACACATTCTCAAAAGAATATTGTCTTAAAGTACATAGGGGTTAGTTGATGATGATGGAAATGTATGAACCCTTAGACTTTGAGCCGCGCAAGTGGTTTTAACCTTGGAGCTCAAAAATCTTGGTTCAATGGGCATGAAGCTCATATAGCATTGCTATAAATTCATCATAGGAGGTCATATACTCATATTGTGAATAAGCAACTCCCCGTAGATGGGTGCTCGGCGCCGAGACACTTATGCAAGATGCATGATGCGAATGCAAGGAATGATAAGTGTACAATGCATGATGCTATAAGGGTAAAACAAGAGAAAGCTAAGAACGAAGTTACCAACAACAAGTTTGGGCCCTCCATGAGCTTTATCACAACGAGCCATTCTTCAAAGCCTCGGGAGCCAAGTGCCACCAATCCCAAGCTTAACCCATGCTCATTGCTATCTCAAGTAGGTTAGTCGTCGGTCCTACAAAACAAGAAGAACACACAAAAACAACAACACAAACAAAAAACAAGCAAAGTATATATATACATGTATACAAAAGTAAGATCAAGGATATCAAGTGAAGTCGGAGAGGTCGAGAACATTAAGTTCTCCCCGGAGCTTACAAAAGGTCTTCTTGTCAAGTGGCTTGGTGAAGATGTCCGCCAATTGTTCATGAGTCCGAACACCAATCAATTCAATATCCTTCTTGGCCACATGATCTCGAATGAAATGATGCTTGACTTCAATGTGCTTGGCATGGCCGTGATCACCCTTGTTGAGAGCCATATTGATAGCACTTTCGCTATCACAATAGAGAGGTACTTGCCCATAAGATAATCCATAGTCCAATAGGGTTTGCTTCATGTATAAGAGTTGAGCACAACAAGCACCGGCCGCCAAATATTCCGCCTCCGCCGTAGAGATAGCCACACAATTTTGTTTCTTGGAACTCCATGAGATGAGTGATTGTCCAAGAAATTGGCATCCACCGGAGGTACTCTTTCTACTCACTTTGCATCCGGCGAAGTCCGAGTCCGCATAGCCAACAAGTCCAAAGTCCGAGCCTTTTGGATACCATAGGCCCATTGTAGGAGTGCTCTTGATGTACCTAAGAATTCTTTTCACGGCACTCATATGGGACTCCTTGGGGTTAGCTTGATAACGAGCACAAAGACACACACTAAACATGATATCCGGTCTAGATGCGGTAAGGTAGAGAAGTGAACCAATCATAAAACGATAGAGTTTAGGATCCACCGGTATACCTTTTAAATCCACATCAAGAGGAACACTTGTAGCCATAGGTGTGTCGTAGGGCTTGGAGTCTTCCATGCCGAATCTCTTAAGAAGATCCCGAGTGTACTTCTCTTGGTAGATGAACGTGCCCTCCTTCATTTGCTTAACTTGAAAACCGAGGAAGACATGAAGTTCACCTATCATGGACATCTCAAACTCTTTCTTCATAAGAGCACGGAACTCATCATTATAGATTTCGTTAGTGAAGCTATAGATGATATCATCAACATAGATTTGACAAACAAAGAGATCATCACCAATATGCTTAGTAAAGAGAGTGTTGTCGATACTACCGATCTTGTAGCCCTTGGTGATGAGATGATCTCGAAGTCGTTCATACCATGCTCTTGGTGCTTGTTTGAGTCCGTAGAGAGCCTTCTTGAGCTTGTACACATGGTCCGGATGCTCGGGGTCCTCGAAGCCGGGAGGTTGCTCTACATAAACTTCTTCATTGATTAGTCCATTGAGAAATGCACTTTTCACATCCATTTGGTGAAGTTTAAAATCAAAATGAGAAGCATAAGCAAGAAGTGTTCTTATAGCCTCAAGACGAGCGACGGGGGCGAAAGTCTCGTCAAAATCGACGCCTTCAACTTGAGAGTAGCCCTTCGCCACAAGTCTTGCCTTGTTCCTCACGATTGCTCCCTTCTCATCTTGCTTGTTCTTGAAGACCCACTTAGCGCCAATGACATTGGATCGCTTGGGACGCTTCACCAACTTCCAAACATCATTCCTCTTGAAGTTGTTGAGCTCCTCTTGCATGGATAGCACCCACTTGTGATCTTTCAAGGCTTCCTCGATCGTCTTCGGCTCTAGGGTAGAGACAAAAGAGAAATTCTCAACAATGTTAGCTTCATCAACATAATTAGGTTTATATTGACTTCTCCTAGTCTTTATCCCTTGAGAAGGACTCCCAATGATGAGATCACGTGAATGATCCCGAGCAATGGGTTTGTGCTTCCTTGAAGGTTCTTGTCGAGGAGGAGGAGGAGCCGGCGAAGTATCTTGCGCATCTCTTGCGGCTTGCTCCCTAGAGATGTGAGTGTCTTGTTGTCGAAGAGGTGAACCCGAGCCATCATCTTGAGTTGAAGTAGATTGTGCTTGTTCTTGATTGCTCGGTGAAGCTTGGCTCGTAGTTGCATGAGGTAGACTTGATGGCGCTTGTTGCGGTTCATTTGGAGTAGCTTGACTCGAAGATGCTTGTTGCGGATCACTTGAAGGTGCTTGATGTTGTTCACTTGAGGGAGAGCTTGGATTCTCTTGAGATGTGCTCGTAGAAGGTCCACTTGATGAAGTTGTTGGAGGAGGTGTCGGAGGTTCATCTTCACGAGGAATAACTTCACCAATAGGCATGTTCTCCAAAGCTTCCTCCACGGGTTCATCACCTACAATATGAGAAGAAGGAGGGTCTTCTTGAGACCCGTGAGACTCATCAAATTGCACATCATAGGTTTCTTCAACAAAGCCGGTAGAGGTGTTGTAAACCCGATAAGCTTTGGCCGAGCCCGAGTAACCGACAAGAATGCCCACGTCGGTCCTCTTCTCGAACTTGCCAAGTCTTTCCCTCTTCTTGTAGATGTAGCACTTGCAACCAAACACTCGGAAGTAGGCAACATTCGGTCTTCTCCCAACAATCACTTCATATGGAGTCTTGTTTAGCAACTTGTGAGGATAGATCCGGTTGGAGGTGTAGCATGCCGTGTTGATAGCTTCCGCCCAAAACTTCTCCGGAGTGTTGTACTCATCAAGCATAGCACGAGCAAGAGTGATAAGTGTCTTGTTCTTCCTCTCAACAACACCATTTTGTTGAGGAGTGTATGTAGCCGAGAACTCATGCTTTATGCCAACCTCATCACAATAGTCTTCAATGATAGAGTTTTTGAACTCCGTCCCATTGTCACTCCGAATCTTCTTGATGTGATGCCCATACTCATTTTGTACTCTTCTAGCAAACTTCTTGAATATCCCAATTGCTTGTGCCTTGTTCTCAAGAAAGAATACCCAAGTATATCTTGAGTAGTCGTCCACTACCACCAAGCAATAGAGATTTCCACCAATGCTCACATAAGTTGTAGGCCCGAAGAGATCAATGTGTAGGAGCTCAAGAGGTCTTGAAGTTGACAAGAAATTCTTGGATGGATGAGGTGAAGCCACTTGCTTTCCGGCTTGGCATGCACTACATAGCTTGTCCTTCTCAAAGGTGACATCCTTGACTCCTCTCACTAGCTTGTTCTTCATTACATGCTTGAGTTGACCCATACCAATGTGAGCAAGCCTTCGATGCCATAGCCAACCTAGAGCGGACTTAGTGAAGAGACAAGTGCTAGGGGCAACAATGTTAGTCTCAAAATCAACAACATATAGATTATTATGACGAAAGCCCTTGATAGTGAGACCCATAGCATCATTATGAAGAACCACCCCATTAGCATCAAAGTTACAAGAAAAGCCAAGATCACATATTTGAGCAACGGATAGAAGATTGAAGTTTAGGGACTCAACAAGCAATACATTAGAGATAGAGAGGTCATTTGAGATAGCCACCTTACCAAGACCTCTCACCTTGTGCTTGGAGTTGTCCCCAAATGTGACCTTGTCATGATCTTCATTTTCTTCCAAGTTGGTGAAGATGGATGAAGTACCGGTCATGTGTTGAGTGCACCCACTATCCAACACCCAATGTTTGCCACCAATCTTGTAGTTCACCTTGGAAGTAGCCATCAAGCAAAGAGGAGTGTTAGTATCATGAGAATCAATTGACATATCATTTACCTCTTGCTTGCTCTTGATGTAGGCCATAGGAACTCCATTGAGAAAGTCCAAGTCCAATGCATCCAAGGCGTCAATCATTGCCTTGGTGACTCCATTGTGTCTCCACATGGTCCGATCAACACCCATGTGTGTGACATGAGTTCCAAGTTGAAGACCTTGAAACCTTCCCACCTCTCCACTAGCATTGAAGTACTCAAGAATGTTGTAGATTTGATTCTCATAGGATAGTGCCATCAAGATCATGTCCTTGAGAGTCATACCACTAATATCATCATTGAGATCATTTAGAATGTGGACCTTCCTATTGTATGGTAGCATAGAGATCACCGTGTGAATAGCGTGTTCATCACTAATCTTGTCTTCTCCTTCAAAAGAGTTCACTCTAGCCACCAACACAAGAAGTCTCTTCCAACAATCAAGCCAAGACTCTCCATCTTCCTATAGAACACATCATACATGTCGAAGAGGTGATAGTGAGGCCGATCGGCAAGATCCGGCTCATACAAGTTGTAGTAGTCTTCAAAGAGGGATGGCAAGACTTCTCTCTTCATGTGATATTCCTTGATAGGCTCCGGCTCATCATCACTAGCACTTGAATAGTCATCATCACAATAGAAGACGGGAACTCTATCATCTTCTTCTTCTTCCTCATCATCACTTGGGGTCTTGAATGTGTTAGAGAGCATAGAGCGAGCCCTTCTTCTTGTGATGATCTCAATGACTTGCTCAATTGAGTAGGACTTGAGCTCGAAGATTTCAAACTCAATGTGATCACCATACTTGTCCTTCGGCAAAGCATCAAGAAACCTCTTGAGTCCCTCTTCCTTGGTGACTATCCAAAGCTTGTTCTCATTTATCCTCTTGATGAGTGAATCCATCCGAAGAGCAAACTCAACAAGATCTTCATTCGGCTTCATTGAGATGTGGTCCAACTCATCACATAGCTTGATATATCTATCCTCTTGATCCCGAGAAGAAGAACCTTCTCCAACACGAGATGATGATTGAGCTTGAGGTAGAGGTTGAGCTTCAATGTGTTGATCTTCACTTGCATGAGAGATATCCTTGCCCTTCTTGATATCCTCCTCAAGAGAGGAGAGAATAGCAACCACCTCATCATAGGGCAATTCACAAACTCATCCACTCGAGCAAAAGCAAGAATACCAAACCGTGAGAGTGGTAGAGATCGGATAAGCTTCTTCACAACATGCTTGTGCATAATAGATGGATATCCTCTTGACATGAGTTTCCTAGCGAGAACATACAAGCGAGATGCGAAGTTAGTGATATCCTCATTATCATTCAAAACAAGCTCATCATACTCGTCACGCACACCATAGTAGGAAATGTCATTAAGCACACAATCATAAGGCTCAATCAAGGTAGAGGCGATGGAAGTGTTAGAAACGTCATCATGAGTGGACTCCATTTTCCCACACACAATCCCGGTCACGACTCAAGGCGATAAAGCCCTAATAATGAGCACTTGGCTCTGATACCACTTGTAAGGATCGTGTGACCGAGAGGGGGGGTGAATCGGTGCACTCTAGAATCTATTTCCAAACACTTACACCCAAGCAACTCCTAGCGAGTATTTCTAGTAACAAGGTGAAACACACTAAGGAGTATCCTTAACCTATATAGCTAGTGCATATAGATAACACAACCACACCACACTAGCAACCTAGCACAAAATAGATAGATAACGGAAGACTTAAGCTAGGCAAGGCAAGGTAACAAGATAACTAGAGACAAGGCAACCAAGATACTAGGCACACTAAGTAGAGTCCTTAGAGCTACTAGATAGTCTATAACAAGTAAGCATACGAGCAAGGCAAACAAGCAAACCTAGTGAAGCTAGTAGGTACCAAGATAAACACACAAGCAAGATAAGAGCACAACTCAAGTACTACAAGCAATCATGTGAAGTGCGATAAGTAAATGCGAGTAGTAAAGGAGAAGGGATAGAGAATGCTCATGATGTTTTCCCGTGGTCTCGGAAGGATGGCGCCTTCCCCTACTCCACGTTGGGTCACTCCCGCCGGAGTCTCGACCCCGTCCCTCCGCTCGATGGCGATCCCTCCTAGAGCACACTTCACCCTCCGAGTGAAGTCGCGGGCACGTCCCGCCGGGCTCGATCCCGGGTACTCTTCCGGAGGTAAGGCTCCGCACTTGATGCGTGCCAAAGGGCGCTCCACTAGTGATGCTTCTTTCGCACGGGAACTCCAAGACCGTGTACAAACTTGTGTCGACTTCCACAATCTCCTTGGACAGCTCAACACCGACGCCTAACCGGTCTAGGCCTTGCCATAGACCAAGAGTAACAGCCCTAGATGACTCTCTCAAGCCCACACTAGCCTAGAGATCAAAGGATGCAACTTGCTACTCTCTCAAGCACTAGGATCACTCCAAATCCTTCTCAAGTGCTTCACACTTCTTCCTCTTGGCTTCTTGGCAGCACCTCCCCTCTTTCCTGGGTCCAAGAGCACATCAAAGAGGTAAACAACCGACTATATATAGGCCTCCAACCTCAAACTAGCCGTTGTCCAAAAGTGCCCAGTCTGCGTGATGACCGTACAGTAGACCGTACTGTCCGGTCTCCATCTGACCGTACTGTCCGGTCTTCACCAGACCGGCATCCAGGGAGTGCTGCAACTCATCTCAGACCAGACCGTATTGTACGGTCCCTAGGACCGTACTGTCCGGTCTCCATTCTTCTTCAGCTAACAGAAACTTCTCCTTCTCTGTTGCTCTTCGCCTGTAAGACCGTACTGTCCGGTCCTCGACCGTATTGTACGGTCAAACTGTCCGGTCTTCATTCTTCGACTTCCAGAAACTTCAGCTTCTCTGTCTGGAAAACCCAATAGAGACCGTACTGTCCGGTCCCTAGGACCGTACTGTCCGGTCCACTGTCCGGTCTCTATTCTTCAACTTCCAGAAACTTGAGCTTCTCTGTCTGGATTTCCTCTGTAGACCGTATTGTACGGTCTCCATGACCGTACTGTCCGGTCTCTTCTGCCTTCGCAGCTTCGATCTTCTTCTTGATCTTCTTCTTCAACACTTGATCTTTTTAGTTCCTTCAACTCTCTTCTGCCACCCTAGCCCCTGAGAGACTCACCATGCATCCAATGATCTCTATAACTAGTGTGTACTAAGAGAACCACCTCGAACCCTCTTGATAGTCCGGTTTTTCCTATGGACTCAAGCTAACATCTAACCAAGCAACACCTGCTTGGATCTAGCATGTCCTTAGCCTTGATCCATGTCTTCTCCGTGACTCCATCAAGTCCGTTCTTGTGTAGATGAAGGCAACCAATCATCCTTGTCAATTAAGTTCATGGTGTGTTGGCGTTCACCACCAACGGACGGAGCTTTCTTCATACGTGACCTATAAGATCTCACAAAGAGTGTTAGTCACATTCACGGTTCTCATCCTATCACCAAAACATTCATACCTTGGGGTTTCCCTAGCTCCAATGGTCATGAAGCTTACACCACGCCTTTGTTTGTTGAGGATGCTAATGGCTGTCTGCAGCATCATTTTAGCACCAGCCTTGACGATGTCGCTCATCTCCGCTGGATTTAGACCTGCCCAGTAACGAAGGAACGCACGCACATGGAAAATTATGTCACTTTGGTGCTTAATTATGACTTTGTCAAAGCATGCCATGTTTCTAGCTTTCCACATTGACCAGCAAATAGCTTCCAGCCCTTCTGCATAAACTTTCTCTCCATTTGGCAAGGCCAACTTGACCCACCGTTGAATACTACCAGGTCTGGTTTGAGTCTTCAAGCAGATTGCAATAACACCCCAAAGAGCTTTTGCTACACAACAGATAACAGAAGGTAATAAATAGTTTCAGGCATATTACAGAAGTGACATGTAGAGTCTTCTTGCCACTTATCCTCACCTATATTGTCCTTTGTTAGGATTGCACATTTTCAATCAGCCATAAAAAAAATATCTTTGGATGGACCTTTGTGTTCCAAATGTGTTTGTATGATAGGCCACTTTTTTTTTTTTGCGATTACACTATCTTATTTGGTGAGGTGTTCATATACAGATTTGACAGTAAACTGTCCAGAGGTAGTCCATAACCAATTTAGCCTTGTCCCAGCATCAGTGAGCACTTGCTCATTGAGCACGGCAGCCAGAGAGTATCATTGGGTATGTAGTTTATTAGGGAGATTGCCTCCGAAAACTGACCATTCTTAACCAAATATTAAGTTATTAATAAATAATCTCACATATTGTGCTCGAATATAATGTATATTATCCTCGTTTAATAATCTATATTAGATAGATCTGCATTCTATTGATTGATCGATTGCAACGAGGTGTCCATAGTAGAGCACGAGAAGTCAACACTGTCAAGAGATAACATATCCTATCATGTGTCCTTTAGTTGTAACATCGCTAAATGCGTATCTAAAATTTCAATACAATCGGTGTGTTAACAGCACGGCTTGCAACTGTTTATCTCGGATTCAGAACTCCGCAACTATTCAAAGGCTGTTTTCTCTTTCTCTTTTTTATTTCTCCTTGCACAAGTGTTAGATACACTCATTCAGATGTGTTAATGTGTTTGGTAACCCGGTAACATTTAACCCGGTTGTCACACACGATCTTTCCCATCAACACCGGTTAGCAATTCATTAACATGAACACGCGAAGCCTGTGTCAATAAGTAGTCAGAAAGACCGAAAAGGCGACCAGAGGGGGGTGAATCGGAGCCAATAAAAATTTTTCAATAGAACTTGGCCTATGTCTTACACACCAATGCACCTCTCTTTCAACCATCAAGATTACACACATCAATTTGAGATGATGTGCTTATCCTAGGAATGGCTAAGAAGTGGTATGAGCCAATGCGAAAGCGAGAACACATAAGAAACACTTTAAATGGTCAAAACAGAGTCTTGGCGGTCTAACCGTGAGAGGTCCAGAGCCGAGTGAAGTTTCTGTGACCTCGGCGGTCTGACCGGAGCTCTGTGCGGCCTGACTGGAGCTACTAGCGGTTTGACTTTGGTGCTGGTGGTCAGACTCATGGAATAGAACAAAAAAGCAAACTTCAAATCCTCTCGGGTTAATACAATACTAAACTTGAAATCCGACCAAACGACCTCCAAAATTGATGAACTTTGGACCATAGGTACATTATAGGATGGGAAATATCATCCAAAAGGATTCACCTCAAAAACCCCACAAAATCACCATGAATTTTGGATCGAACGGGATGAACTAGGGTTTGAAGGAAACTTCACAAATCCACGAAATCAAAGAGCTATCAAGGATTCTTCTAGCGCGTCATAACACCATGATCCCTCAAGAAATCTGCTCCAAAAAGCATCTGAAGTGGAGAATCGAAAATCATCTGAAAATAGCTCCGAAAATGAGAAAAAAGATAAATTCGGGAACTAGAAGGGGACAAGCAACTTGAGCACGAATTTGATTCCACCAAAACTCAATCCATTGATATAAGAACAAAATACAAAGGTATATTGCTAGGATGCCGCCCACATCCTCCCTCGCTTGTGAAGAACAAAGGAACACAAGCTCTCACCTCATCTCTCATCCTCTCCTCTTCTCTATAACTCTCTCCTAGCAAATCTTATCACAAGATGCAAAGTGGGAGGGGCTCAAGTGGCTGCTATCTCTTGCCCCCTCTCTCACCTTATCTACCCAACTTTCTTTCCCAACATGCCCTCAAGACATAATACACCCCCACCTACCAGTAGGGGCAAAACCGTCCAACTTTTTCTCCTTCGCCCAAGACCATCGGGTCCTTCATGACTTTGCTTTGCCTCGATGAAACCTTCGCGATGGTGCCATGTGCACCACCATCCGCTGCCGCCGGTTTTGAGGCCCAAACTGGGAACCGTCATGCGCGCTTCTCTCAAAGCGCGATCTCTCCGCTTGCTTACTCCTTAAGCAAGCCGCTCGTTGTCGACGCGTGTCACTTCGTCCTGCGAACCTCGTCGTCAAGTCTCCTCGGTCCCTCCCATCGGGCACCCTTCGCTTGACTCGGTCTCCGTTGGCCTTGACTTGGTCAATCCGCCTTCTTCATTACCTCCACGGTTTTGAGGCCAAACCGCGAAACCCTCCTGGCTTCTTGTCCGCTCCATGTGTACGGTGTGGATCAACCTTGAACTCACCCGGCCTCTCGATCGTCCAACCCCAAGCCTCACGCTTGGTCCCGATCTTCCCGTCGTTGACCATCAAGTTGACTCCATGGACCTACCCATCATTAGACAAGCAAACACATTTCTCCTTCTCCAATCTTCGAACACCTTCACCAACTCCGGTTAGCTATAAATATAATCATAAACATGCTTATGCAACTCAAAAATCCCGCATTTCAAACCCAAACTCATGTCCAACTCAAATCAACTATGTTGTCAATTACTCATCATCATCGAGAACCATGGCACATCTCAACATGGTTCCTCATAATCTACACTGGCAATGTGTCCTTTCATATAGTATCTCTCGGTGCGGATTCTTGTGGTGACATCTTGTTCCTATCCACTGTCTTCGTCCCCCATATTCGAAATCTTAATTTTGTACTAATTATTACTGCAGGCTAAGCTTCGCTTCCAGTGAGTTGATGGTTCTTCTAGGTTCTGAATTGAACTTCATGGTAGTGCTAACCCGGAGAACCTGCGGTGTATACCTACCTTGCACACAAAAAATCATGTATTCTTTTGTGTAGAAAATGCAGCAGATTAAATTGTCTTTGAATCAATCCCCTATATTTTCTATCTCGTATAGGCAAAACTGAATAACAGAGCAGTTTTTTGGTACAAAACACACATGATTGCAACATCCTCATGATTACGAGCTAAAACTTTGTAGCAGACTTGGAGTGACTCGAGCTGTATTTGCTATAATAGTAAAAATGTTACACACAAGAAAACAAATTCTTCAGCAACTTGACTGAAGAAGAGCCTTGCCCTTTTTCCTCCTTATGTTAGATCTTCTGAATTCGAAAAGGCTAAACCATCCAAAACAAAACAAGCACTTATCCACTGGAACAAAAAAATTCATTTGAGACCAGGTCCTGTTTTGCCTGGATATTTATCGAAACTTGGAAGGTTAATTGAAAAGCATGCTTGCAAGTTCCTGCTAAGTGTTCAGGGAGACTCCATGCTACTCTACTCCAGGAACGTGTTGAAGTACTTGGAGAGCTCGCTTGGACAGAAACCCTGGTGAGACAAGGCCTCAACATAGCCAACTGAACGGAGCCTCTTTCCCCTCATGTTGACCTCGATCACCCATGCTTTATCCTCTCTGCCTACATCACACACAATCGTTAGGAGGCCCTGGTAGCTATGGAGAGACCAGAGCTCTTCGCAGTCCACCACACAATCCTTCTCCCATGTCATGCCGTTCATCCTCAGCGTCCACGTGGTGATAGTGAAGGCGTGGAGGGAACACGCGCACGATGTCATGCCTGGGCCGCCGCAGCAGCACCGTGGAGGGACCTCGATGAACCTCACAGTGCTGCCACCACCGGTCACACACACTCTCCGATCCGTCTCAGGGCATTCCTCACATTCTTGGCGTCTCCTTAGGAGGGGCTTCACGGGCAAGGACACGTACCACAGCACGGGGTCCTTCTCCGACACGTCTGCAAAGATGGTGCCGCAGAAGAGGTTCACCCAGTGCAGCCACCGGGCGCCGACAGGGATGACCGGATAGGAGAGATCCTCGGCCTTCCCTTCGTCGTGGTTCACCGGCAGCTCTCGCTTGACTTCCCACTCGCCGGAGCGGAACAGGCAGAGCTCGCCTTCCAATTGATCGACGCTATTTGCCCAGAAATTGAGGTTTGCCACCAGCGGCGTTTAGTTGCCGCGACACATGATGGCGGTGCCCCGGTAGTCCATGTACATAGCGCTGCCTCCGTTCGTGGTGCGCTGCAGGGCCGGCTCTGGCGGGGGGCTGGCGGGGCGGCCGCCCAGTGCCCCCGAATCTGAGGGGCCCCACCCCATAGCATGTATGTACAAAGTTATAAACGTATTAGGCCCAGCCGCCAATGTTAGCAGGCTTAGTTCAGCAATTAAATATACCAACAGCAAACCATTGCCTTCTAATCGAGGCCCAAGCCACCCAATACAACAGCAGACCATGCTCTTCATCCCGACGCAAGCGGATGTAGCAAGGAGGAAGCAGAAATAACGACGGCTGCGTGAGGTGCCGCCGCCAGCGGCGAGGGCGGCGTTGCCGACGCTATAGATGAAATTGTTGGTTGCGATAAAGCGCCCGTTATGAGGCACAGGCATGATGTGAACCTTCACGAGGACAGAATCGCGATGCGCAGAGATGATCTGGAGATCGAAATTGTCCTCGTCTGGCGCACCCGGGTGGTCAAGGCGGACGCGGGATATTGCCGGCGTTGCCCTGAATTGGAAGGAGAAGCGCATGTGATGGCCGGAGGAGGTGACCGCCACAGCCATGGTGTTGGGGTCGTTGTGGCCCTGGTATTGTCTGGACTGGTCGAGCAGCACCCAGCGAGGGTACTCGGCCGGCGATGCACCATGGAAATAAAGAAGATCATTGAAAACAGATATCATGCAATGATAACCATTTCAAAATACAACTGCGGCTTTTTATAGCACCAAGTTCCATAGCAACCAAGTTTGCAAGACCGAAATCAATGTCTAGCACCGAATGAAATATTCACAGCATCAAACGTCCATGCTTTCAAATATGTCAGCAAGAACTGGAGCCTTGGGAGGGTGTCACTGTTGCTTTCTGAATCAATCACAAAGATTATCAGTCTCGGGCGCGGAGCTGATTAACTGAGCTCTTTATGCTAGGTTGGAACACCCACGAATTTTCATTGCTACAATAAAAATGTCACACAAAAGAATACGTTCTTCAGCCACTTCACGATTGATATAAAGCTTCCCGTCTTTTGGACCTTCTTGCCGGTTTCCCTTCGCAAGTTCTGGCCCAAGGCCGGCGATGGATCTTGAAGAATTGCCATGGAACAATTCATTTCCTCGTTCGGAACATTGGTTTCTTCGCCCGAAACACTGTTTGGTCACTTGGAGCAATTTGTTTCTGTGGCAACAAATTGTTCTCCATTTCGAACAAACTCTTTCTTCGTCGAATACATTTTTTTGCTTCGGTTGGAACAATTTAAGGAAGAAGAACCGCTCTTCAATTTAGCAATTGCATTTATTTTTTATTTTTTTTTTTGAATTGGGCCTATGCAATTGAATGTACTACCTATGCAATTTATCGGCAGTACCAACTTCTCCCCCTCATGTCTCTCTCATCACACAACAATAGACAAAGTAGACAAGAGATACGAATGTAGCTCGGGCTCTTCTCTTTATTCAATAATCAACTTATGTATGCAACACGGCCGGTTACTCAATAGTACATCTAGGGATGTTAGAATCCTCCTATTCATGATAGCAACCTTATATTTGCTAAAGCCTCTCACAAGGAGTAGTACTATGACTAGACCTTCAGGAGTCTTTAGTTTCTCTCCTAGTTAAGTTTCCTAACACTCCATCATAGCAGAAAGCATTCTACTGGAGTAAATCAGTCAGTAGAGGACATGGAACTGGCTGGATGCTTAATACAATTTCAGTTCCCCAGGTGTCACACCACTGCAAAGTCACATTTACCGATCCATAACAAACCTATTGACCGAAGTCGCCTCAGCTTGTTTGATGAAGAAATCTTGGCAGCTTTCAGGATGTTGGAAGCCTTGGTTACCTCACCCACTATGATTAAACTGCTAAACTGAATCGCGCCTTTGGACATCATACAAATAATTCAAAAACATCACGCTGGTAGCAAACATCCAAATTCTATAGGAATCAAATATGCATATTTGATTATGCAAAATTTTGCAAACCAGCCAAATAAAATATCAAATAAATTCAACAAACTAAAAGCTTTGAAAATAATTGGGATCTTGCTCAATGTTACATATGGATTGACTTATGTTAGATCTAAATTTGAAAGGGCCACTAATTCAACAAAATCAAGCACTTATTCAGTTAACTTTTCCCATTAACGTTGCAAACGTCCTCATGATTATAGTATACCAACCAAAAGTTTGTAACAGACTTTTTTTTCTTTTGGCGATGGAAGTTTGTAACAGACTTGAAGTGTCACTCAAGCTGTATAATAAAAGTGTTACACACAAAAAAACCAAATTCTGCAGCCACTTCATTTGACTGAAGAAGAGCCTTCCCCTTTTCCTTCCATATGTTGGATCTTCTGAATTCGAAAAGGCTAAACCATCCAACACAAACACAAGCACTTGTCCACGGGAATAAGAAATTCATGTGAGACCATGTCCTATCTTGCTAGGATATTTATCCGAAGTTCCTGCTTAGTGACTCCATGCTACTACTCTAGCAACGTCTTGAAGTACATGGAGAGCTAGGTTGGATGGAAACGATGGTGATACAAGGCCTCATCATAGTGAACTGACCGAAGCTTTTCGCCTCGTGTTGACCTCGATCACCCATGCTGCGGCCTCTTCGTCGACATCACACATGTACCTGTAACGACGGAGAACCAAGCAGATGACATTAGGATCTTCCAAACTCACAACGGGGTGTGTTGGTCTGAGTCTTGGGTGTTAGTTTTCCTTTTGTGTTGACCTGCGGGACAACAAATTCTGTTTTAAGGGAGATAAATACAGAAAGAAATAAAATAGAATAAGAGATAAAAGGGAAACAAATCAGGAGTCTGTTTTCTGCCTTGATCGGGAGGCAAATCAATATGTTTCCATCTGGGACTCGGCCCCGGGCCTACAGTGCGACCCTGTAAATAGAGGGGTACCCTCCAGGGTCCCTTTACGCCATCTTTTCCACCACCACCGATCATTAAGCGCACTGGAAGGACTGGAAGTCCGAAGACCAACAGGGCAGTGTCGATACCAACCTGAAGGTCATCGATACCCTCTGAAAAGCCTGAAGGAGCGCCTCCGTTACATCCCCAAGGAAGCCCTCATCGTCACCTCTGCACCGACCGCCATGGACACCACAGCAGCCGGTAACAGAGACTAAACTCTAAGTATTCCGCATTAGATTCATGTTTCTAGGTGTGATCTATTGTTGACTAGATGATCCTGCGATTAAGTTCTTAATTATGATTAATTAGATCCAACAGTTGGTATCAGTTAGCCTAATCTAGTTGATTAGATCCCCTAATCATGTTTAAGGTCTCTGTTAGTACTAGATCTCATTAAGTTGTTAGTCAGATTAGTTGATCTAGTTGCGCAGACGTGACATTCATCTGCTAGTCATGTTTTAGGTAAGATTATATTAGATCCGATAAGTTTGCATGACTAGATGATGTCAGGTTAAGATCTGTTTATGAGTAAGTTATGTTTTAATGATCGAAGTCATGTTTTAGTGTTTAATTAAGTCTCAGATGACTAGATCAGTAAGTTTTCATGATTATGTTCATTAGATCAGTGCATTTCGTTCATGTTTTAATGATTAACTTAATTAGATTAATGCACTGTTATGCTAAATTAGTCATGTTTTAATGGTTAATTAAGTAATTAATGTTAATTAAGTAAGCTAGGGTTTTTGGTTAATTAAGATTAACTTTTTGCCATGCACGATTTTTTAGATGGGTAATTAAGCTATTTTTTTGGGTTTTAATCTAAGCTAGGGTTTGCACTCACACACCTAACCCTAACCCTAACCCTAATTTGCATTAAGATTAAGTAAGTGGCCGAGCACTTACCTCGCCGTCGCCGGTCGCCGTGCACTGTGCGTGTGCCGACGACCACTTCTTCTCCTTCCCGGTCGCCGTCGAGCTCATCGCCTTGGGCGCGAGCTCGCCGTGCATCAGATCCGGGCCACGCGGCCTCAGATCTGCCGCGCGGGCTCCCCGGCACGAGCACGGCCATTCGGGTCTTCGCCGTCGTCGCCATTTCTTCTCGCCGCCGTGCGCCTCCGGGTGCCGGCGAGCTCCTGCCTCAGATCCGCGCCACCGACGCCGTAAGGGCGCCACGGTGAAGGGACTCGACGGTGCCGCGTGCGTTGATTCGCACGCGTGCGCCGGCGAGCCTCTCCCCGAGGCGCCATGGCGGCCGGCCGGCGCGGGGCGGCGTCCTCACGCGCGTGCGCGGCGGAGCGAGCGAGGGAGAAGAGGAGCGAGTGAGACGAGTGGGGGAGAGAGTGAAGGCGGGCGCTAGGGTTTCGGCCGGAGTTTTATTCCGAGCTCCGTGAACCATAGCCGTCCGATCCCCCCTCCTCTCGATCCAACGGCGCGAGCGCCGGCCTTAAGCTGGTTTCTGGGCCGTGTGCGCGGCGCGCGCTCGCGCACGTTGGGCCGCTTCGGCGGCCTGCCGACTGGTTTTCGGGCCTCCGGCCCGGCATCTTTTTTCAGCTGGCCCGCGCGGTTTTGAGTTTGCGCCAATTTTCGTGCGCACAGTCGCGGGCTTCGCTAGGCTGGATCTCACGAGATTCATTTTGGGCCACGCTAAGTTTTATTCAGCGTTTTATTCTTTTCTCTGTATTCAGTATTAAGTCTTTAAGCATAATTTGCCTGTTTAATTACTGTTTAAGCTCAGTTTTAAATACATTAATTTCAGATGTTGGTGTTTACGTTAATTTTAAGTTTTCAATCCACCAATATACTTTGAGATGCCTCTATTTAAATGGATCCACCGTGAAGTTTATTTAGAGTAAACTTGTGATTTTTTCTACCATCGTTGATCGATCATAAGTATTTTAAGATGAATTTCGTTTGTTTTTCCCACCGGTGATGCAAATTGAAATTTATTTGTGTGATTTTAATCAGACCACCGTAGGGTTATCATCATGCACTTATTTTGCATTTCATTGTATATTTTACTAAGCTCAGTTTTCTCTTATTTTCAGTGACGAACGTCAATGCTGTTACATCCTACCTTAGCAACATTGAGAACCTCAATGGAGCAAACTTCCCGGACTGGAAGGGAAAGGTCACCACATGCTTGGCATGGAATGATCTGGATGTGGCACTAAGGGTGGAGAAGACCGCTGCTCCTGCTGCTGATCAAGCTGCTACTCCTGCTTATGAGAAGTGGGAAAAGTCCAACTGCATGGCTCTCATGGTTATGAGTGGCACTATCAGCCCTAGCATCAAGGGTGCCATTCCTACTAAGAATTCAGAGGGGGTTGAGTACACTGCCAAGGAGTTCCTCGCTAAGATTGAGGAGAACTTTATGAGCTCCTCTAAGACCTATGCTAGTACACTCATCATGAAATTAGTGTCCTCTCAGTACACTGGACAGACTGGCATAAGGGAGCACATCCTGGGTATGTGTGACATGGCTCACAGGCTTAAGGAGATGAAGATGGAGATCTCTGACGGTTTCCTTGTTCATTTCATCATGACGTCCTTACCATCTACATGCAACGCCTTCAAGATCAACTACAATACCAACAAGACCGTTCGGTCCATCAGTGAATTAATCAGCTATTGTGTTGAAGAAGAAGAGCGCATTAAGACTGAGAAGATGAAGGATGTTGTGAACATGGTTGGCAACCTTAGTCTCAACTCCACTCCTAAGAATCAGCATGAGGCTAGCAGCAGCAAGCAAGGCCAGAAGAAGCATAAGAACAAAGGGAACAAGAACTTTGCTCCTAAGAAAAACAACAACAAGTTCAAGAACCACCAGTCTAAGGGTGGCAAGATGTCGTGCTCCTTCTGCGACTCGCCTAAGCACCTTCAGAAAGCTTGTCCAGGCTTTAAGGAATGGTTGAAGCAACAAGGTAATATTAAGTTTGATGTTGGTTCTTTCATTGATGAGTTATTCTTAGCAGATTTTTCCCCTAATACTTGGTGGATTGACTCAGGTGCCACCGTGTACATTTCTAATTCATTACGGGTATTCTGTTCGATCCGAACTATAAGAAGAGGGGAGCGAAGCCTAAGAGTGGCTGATGGAACGGCCGTTGAAGTTGAAGGCGTTGGAAGCTTCGACTTAGAGTTGCCAGGAAGCTTCCAGCTTCGTTTAGATGATGTCCTTTATGTTCCTAGTTTAAAGAGAAATTTAAATTTAGTTTCAGCATTAGATGATTCGGGACATGTGTGTGAGTTTGGCAATAAACAATGTGTGATCAAGTTTAATGAGATTAATGTCGGTCTTGCTAGTCGGCAAGGCATGCTTTATATACTCTCCCTTAATGATTCTGTGATGAATGTTACTTCACTTAAGCGTAAGCGTGATAATGAGACCTCTTCAAAATTGTGGCATTGTCGCCTTGGCCACATTTCGAGGGGGAGAACTGAGCGTCCCATTATGGACGAAATAATAGAGAAATTAGACTTCTCCAATTTAGAGCAGTGCATCGACTGCATTAAGGGAAAATATGCTAAGACAATTAAGAAAGGCGCTACTAGGAGTACGGGCGTGTTAGAAATAATTCACACAGACATCTGTGGCCCTCTCTCGGTGACTTCGGTAGATGGCTATGATTCTTTTATCACCTTTACCGATGATTATTCCCGCTATGGACATATCTACCCCATAAGAAAGCGTTCCGATGCGCTAGAGATATTTAAGATATATAGACAGGAAGTTGAGAAACATCACAACACCTCAAATAAGATTGTGCGGTCAGACAGGGGTGGAGAATACTACGGGAAACATGCTCAATATGGTCAAGTTAAGGGACCGTTCGCTAAGTATTTAGAAGAAAATGGCATTAGAGCGTAATACTCCATGCCAGGGGAACCACAGCAAAATGAAGTAGCTGAGCGGCATAATCGCACATTAATGGATATGGTAAGAAGCATGCTCAGTCATTCTAGTTTACCTGTTGAGCTGTGGATGGAAGCATTAAAGACAGCTGCCCACATATTTAATCGGGTTCCATCTAAGTCAGTTCCCAAGACACCTTTCGAGTGTGGAATGGGAGGAAACCGTCACTTAATTATTTTAAGAGTATGGGGCTGTCCCGCCGAGGCTAAGCAATTTGATCCTCAGCAAAAGAAATTAGATTATAAGACAGTGAGTTGTCACTTTGTTGGATATCTTGATAAGTCAAAAGGATACCGTTTCTACTGTCCTGGTCGCTTCACTAAGTTCGTTGAGACCAGACAGGCGGTGTTTCTTGAAAACTCAGATATCGGTGGTAATTTCCCGAAGATGGACATAAGTTTAGAAGAACTGCGGGTTGAGCTTCCCGATCCGAATTTTTAATCACCCACGCTGGTGTTTCAGTTCGTACCGCCAGTTATTACCAAAGATAAGCAACACAGTGGCACCCACTGTAACTCAGGCGCCAGCAGTTCAGGCGCCAGAGATGCAGGCGCCAGAAATTGAGGCCCCGGCGCCAGACGTTGGGCACCAGGCGCCAGTAGCAGAGTTCAGGCGCAAGATGCGCCATTAGTACAACCTCAACCTGTCCCTGAACCTACTGTGAATGAACCAGAAGTAAGAAGGTCAAGCAGGCAAAGGAGACCGGCGATTTCTGACATTTATGAGACATACTTGAGTGAAGACTTGTATGATGTCGGAAAGATTAATGACCCTGCCAACTTTAAGGAGGCAGTTCAGAGTGAGAATTCCACTAAATGGATCGAAGCCATGGAAGAAGAGCTTAAGTCTATGAGTTCTAATCAAGTGTGGGACTTAGTAGAAATTCCCGATGGAGTCAAACCAGTAGGCTGTAAGTGGGTTTACAAGACAAAACGTGACTCTAAAGGGAAGGTCGAAAGGTTCATAGCAAGGCTCGTTGCTAAAGGGTTTACGCAGAAAGAAGGGGTCGATTATAATGAAACCTTCTCTCCTGTGTCTTCCAAAGATTCTCTCAGAATAATCATGGCAATTGTGGCTCATTTTGATATGGAGCTACACCAGATGGATGTTAAGACTGCGTTCCTCGATGAAAATTTAGATGAGACTATTTACATGGTTCAGCCGGAAGGTTTTACCATTAAGGGTAAGGAACATATGGGTTGCAGATTAAGGAAATCCATTTATGGCCTTAAGCAAGCGGCCAGAATGTGGAACTTTAAGTTTGATGAGGTAATTAAGAGATTTGGATTTAAGAGCAATGATGTGGATCCTTGTATCTATATCAAATCCAAGGGTGGAAAGTTAATAATCCTAATGTTGTATGTTGATGACATACTATTAGCCTGCAACGATAAGAACATGTTGCATGAGACTAAGAACTTCTTGTCATCTCATTTTGACATGAAGGATCTAGGTGAAGCCTCGTATGTACTTGGCATTGAGATACATCGAGATAGAGCCAAAGGAATACTAGGGTTATCTCAGAAAGCATACATTGAGAAAATGCTTAAGGGGTGTAAGATGGATAAGTGTAATACATCTCCTGTCCCATTCCAAAAGGGCGATAAGCTTCATAAAAGTCAGTGCCCCAAGAATGATTTAGAAAAGAAAAGAATGGAGAAAGTTCCCTATGCATCAGCTATTGGTAGCTTGATGTATGCTCAGGTCTGTACGCGTCCAGACTTGGCATTTGCAACCAGAGTTTTTAGTAGATATCAGTCTAACCCAGGATGGGCTCACTGGGTGGCTGTTAAGAAGGCATTAAGATATTGCCAAGGCACTAAGGATTACATGCTCACATACAAGAGGACAAACGACCTTCAGGTCGAATGTTACACGGATGCCGACTTCGCTGGTGATAAAGATGAGTTAAGATCCACTTCTGGATACGTTTATATGCTAGCGGGGGGAGCAATTTCATGAAAGAGTGCTAAGCAATCTGTAACTGCTGCATCCACGATGCAAGCTGAATTCGTATCATGTTACGATGCCTCGGGACAGGCAAATCCGCTTAAGAATTTTATTCCGGGATTAAAGATTGTTGATAGTATCTCGAGACCTATCACAATGCACTGCGACAATCAAGCCGCAGTTTTCTTTTGCGCTAACGAGAAATTAAGTAGTGCTTCTAAGCACATCGACCTCAAGTATCTTATCGTGAAAGAAAGAAACCGGGACCGCGTAATTGATATTAAGCATATAAGTACTGAGTTAAATATTGCGGATCCGCTTACAAAAGGTTTACCACCACACCTCTTTGAGAGACATGTCCTTTATATGGGTCTGGTGGATAGCTTTGATAAGGTCCTGGTTTAAGGGCCGTTAATCTTCTCCAAATAAGAGTAAGAGTCCTGACAAGGTTTTCTAGTAGAGGCTATGGGTAATGCTGTCCCAGTGTGCCGTGGGCCGCTGTCGACGCATTGGTCTAGTGCTTGCTGGTTTACTAAGGAGGGATTTAAGTTTAAGTTAAGAGGAAGTTTAAGTTTAGTTGTTCACCCTTTGGTCAAGGGGGAGAATGTTAGTTTTCCTTTTGTGTTGACCTGCGGGACAACAAATTCTGTTTTAAGAGAGATAAATACAGAAAGAAATAAAACAAAATAAGAGATAAAAGGGAAACAAATCAGGAGTCCGTTTTCTGCCTTGATCGGGAGGCAAATCAATATGTTTCCATCTGGGACTCGGCCCCGGGCCTACAGTGCGACCCTATAAATAGAGGGGTACCCTCCAGGGTCCCTTTACGCCATCTTTTCCACCACCACCGATCATTAAGCGCACTGGAAGGACTGGAAGTCCGACGACCAACAGGGCAGTGTCGATACCGACCTGAAGGTCATCGATACCCTCTGAAAAGCCTGAAGGAGCGCCTCCGTTACATCCCCAAGGAAGCCCTCATCGTCACCTCTGCACCGACCGCCATGGACACCACAGCAGCCGGTAACAGAGACTAAACTCTAGGTGTTCCGCATTAGATTCATGTTTCTAGGTGTGATCTATCATTGACTAGATGATCCTGCGATTAAGTTCTTAATTATGATTAATTAGATCTAACATTGGGACGCCTTGGTAGCCATCAAGATGCCAGAGCTCTTCGCAGTCCACCACACCATCCTTCTCCCATGCCATGTCGTCCATCCTCAGCGTCCATGTAGTGATGGCGAAGGCGTAGCTGGAACGCGCGCACGACGTCGTGCCTGGGCCGCCACAGCAGCACCGTGGAGCGACCTGGATGAACCTCACAATGGTGCCGCCACCGGTCACGCAAACTCTTCGGTCCGTCTCAGGGCATTCTTTAGACGCCTTGCGTCTCCTGAGGAGGGGCTCCATGGGCAAGGACACGTACCGCAGCACGGGTTCCTCTTCCGACACCTCTGCGAAAATGACGCCGCGAAAGAGGTCGACCCAGCACAGCAAACTGTCGCCAACGGCGATGACCATGTCGGTTTGTTCCCAATAGGAGAGTTCAATGGCCTTCCCTGCATCATGGTGCACTGGCAGCCGCCGCTTGACGTCCCACTCGCCGGAGCGGAACAGGTAGAGCTCGCCGTCCAACCGATCGCCATTATCCTCAGAAATATAGTTCTGCCACCAGCAGCGTCTCCTTGCCGCGACACATGATGGCGGTGCTCCGGGAGTGCATGTAGCGCTGCTGCCGTTTGTCATGCGTCTCCTCTTCCTCCTGTACCGGATCATGCCGACTGATGTAGCACGGAGGAAGCAGCGACAACGATGGCTTGCCGGCGGCGTTGGCGTCGCCGGCGCTGTAGATGTAGTCGGTGGCGTTAGGGCTGCTGTTATCAGGCCGGGTGTGAACCTCAAGGAGGACGGAGTCGCGGTAGGCAGCGATGATCTGGACATTGAAACCGACCACGACCGGCGGCTGGCCGGGGTGGTCGACGTGGACGCCGGATATCGCCGGCGTTGCCACGAAGTGGAAGGAGACGCGGATGAGATGGCCGGAGGAGGTGAACGCAGCAGCCACGGTATTGGCGTCGTCGTGGGCCTCGTATTGTACGAACGGGTGGAGGAGCACCCACGGAGGGTACTCGGCCGGCGATGCTCCATCGTCGGACCGCTGGGTCTCCATGTCACGAGATCTCGTATGATGGAGCTTGGTTTTCGTAAGGGGATTGGATCTCGTATGATATGGAGCTTTGGTTTTCGTAAGTATGGCGGCGTTGATCGCTGCGTGTACGCGGCTGAGAGACCTGGCACCGTTATTTATTTTTTTATTTTTGTTTTGAGAGACACCGGGCACCGTTAATTTTTTTTTTTTTTTTTTGAGAATCCCGGGCACCGTTAATAAGCCATGTAAGTCCTATATTGGGCCGCGCTTCTTCTGCTTTTTGGGAACAATATATTTGCTATGGTTCTGCTTGGTTTAACCGAATGGCCCAGCTCAGCACTAGATCCGTTTTACACTAACAAATATAGGCTCACATGTATGTATAAGTTTTAAAAGAAGATAACCGCATTCAAAATATAAATCGATATTAGTGAGAAAAAAGGGTGGAAATAGATCTGGTCCAATGATAAGCATTTTAAAGTACGACTGCGGCTTTTAATTTTATGGCACCTAATTCCAGAGCACCCAAGTTTGTAAGTCCCAAAATCAATGTCTAGCCGCCAAACAAATCATCATATGCTAGCATCAAGCATCCATCCTTTCAATACATCAGGAAGAACTAGAACCTTGGGAGGGTGTCTCTGTTGTTGCTTTCTGAATCAATCATAAAAATTCTCGATCTCGGACGCGGTGGTAATTAACTGAGCACTTGATGCTATTTCGGAGCACACACTAATTTTCCCACTATAACTTTGAAACGCCCTTATCATGACAGACTAAACTTTGTAAGGTGTTCTTACTCAAGCTACATTTCTATAATAAAAATGTTACACGTGAATACATTTTTCAGCCACTTCATGACTGAAATAGAGCTTCCGGTCTTCTCTCCGTATGTTAGATCTCAATTTGAAAGGGCCAATCATTCAGAAAAAAACCAAGCACTTATCCAGTTGAATAAAAAATCATGTGAAACCACATGTGCCCCGGTGCGATCTAGCAAAGTTGTGTATTTATTTGACAAGACGTGATGGAAGCAACTAATGTGTTTCAAGCAGGCAGGCTACCACTCAAGCCACCTGCTTGGACGCTTGCAAGTTCCTCCAGAGTCTTCAGGCAGACTCCATGCCACTACTCTAGCAAGGTATTGAAGTACATGGAAAGCCCGCTGGGTTCGAAACCTTGGTTATAAAAAGCCTTATCGTACCGAACTGACCGGATCTTCTTGCTCTTCGTATCGACCTCGATCACCCATGTTGCAACCTCTCCGTCGACATCACACATGTTGCTGTTCTTATGGACCACCAAGCAGATAACATCGGGATCTTCCAAGCTCGCAACGGGGTAAGTTGGTCTGACCCTTGGGAGGCCCTGATATCCAGGAAGAGGCCAGAGCTCGTCGCAGTCGACCACACCATCTTTTTCCCACTTCATGTCATCAGTTCTGAGGGTCCACGTGGTGATTGTGAAAGCATAGCGGGAACGTGCGCACGACGTCATGCCTGGACCTCCGCAGCAGCACCGCGAAGCGACCTCGACGAACTTCACTGTGCTGCCTCCGCCGGTCGCGCACACTCTCCGGTACCTCTCGGGGCATGCTTCAGAATTATAACGTCTTCTCAAGAGAGGCTTCACTGGCAAGGACACATACCGCAGGACGGGGTCCTTCTCCGACACGTCTGCTAAGATGAATCCGCCGCGGAGGAGGTTCACCCAGTAAAGGAACCGGTCGCCGACGGCGATGACCATGTCTGTTTCTTCCCAATAGGAGAGCTCCTCGGCCTTCCCTTCGTCGTGGTGGATCGGCAGCCGCCGCTTGACTTCCCACTCGCCGGAGCGGAACATGCAGAGCTCAGCGTCCAGGGGGTTGCCGCCCTGCGCCCTGACGTCTAGTTCCGCTACCAATGGAATCTTCTTGCCCCAGCTCAGGATGGCAGTGCTCCGAAACTCCAGGTAGTGCTGCGTCTGTTCGTGGTGCTTATCCTCATCCTCTGCCTCCCGCATGCTGAGGTAGCAAGGAGGGAGCAGGGAAAGCGACGGCTGCAGGGAGGGATCGGTGGCGGCGGCGCCGTTGCAGGCGATATAGACGAAGTAGTCGGTCACATTACGGTGCCAGTCATCAAGCTCGGTGTCAATCTTCATGAGGACAGAGTCGCGGTGCATAGCTATGATCCGGAGATCTGTTATTCCGACCCCGTCTGGCAGGCCGGGGTGGTCGAGGCGCACGCGGGAGACCGCCGGTGGTGCCATCAGCCGGAAGGAAACGCGGATGAGATGGCCGGAGGATGTGAAGGCGGCAGCCACGGTGTTGCCGTCTTCGTGATGCTCGTAATGTACGGCCCCATGGGGCAGTACCCACCCAGGGTACTCGATCGGCGATGAACGAGGGGACGGCGGCTGGGTCTCCATGCAAGGATTCGGATCTACTCAAGGACAAGTCTGTAGGCGTTGATCGCTTTGTTCGCTGCCGCAGCAGACCTGGCACCGTTTTGGGCCGCGTTTGTGCTTCTGGACCCCATTTGCGATCAGGTTCAGCTTGGTTCAACCCATTTAAGATAGCCCAGCAAAGCTAGTTGCTAGTATGCACACAGTTCAGAGACTGCGTTTCTCTATTTTCTTACCCCTCACTAGTGATGGCCAAATAGGCCGGATTAAACAGGCGGATACGAAGCACGCAATTTTTAGCCCGGCCCAAGCACAGCACAGCCTGGTAAATTTTGTGCCTGGGCCGGCCCAGCCCGACCCTCGTGCCGTGCTATGGGCCGAGGGGGTGGCCCAATGGGCTGCAGGGCACGGCACGATATTAAATATAAATGTTTCATATAAGATAGCAAGCATGAGTCTAGTGGTAAGTCTCTTACTTCCAAAGCTATAGGTTGGGGGTTCAATTCTCCATTTTGTCATATTTTTATTCTGATCATGGTTTTCAACACTATTGAGCTGAAAAAGATGAAAATGGGCCGCCGTGCTCGCGGGCCAAGCAGGCCGGCACGGCCCGATTAGGCACGAAAAGGCCATTTCTTGCCGTGCCGTGAGCCAAGGGGAAGGCATGTGAGCTGGCACGCCACAGCCCGAAATGAAAAGCGTGCCGTGCCAGCCCGAATTAAACGGGTCGTGCCATTTCGGGCTCAGGCTCGGGCTAGGCCGTGCCGCGCCGCTCATTTGGCCATCACTACCCCTCGACAAAGTCAAGAGGCACATATGCATCTTTTTTTTCGAAAAAGGAATTTCATTAATATTGAAACATAGTATGGGAGATAAAAAACCGAAAATTCCACGAATCACCATCCCAAACGGATATGCCATAGAAAAAAATTCCGATGTGAACAAACACACCATCTCACCATTTACCACTGCCATCCTCATCTCTGGGGAAAACTAAACCAACCCTTTTGCAAAAGAGAGGTATAGACTGCTATTTCAGATGCAAGTACGAAGAACTCGCCGCCATCGAGGCCGTAGCCATGTCCGTCGTCTCCTTCACCATATTCCCTTTGGAGAAAAACAAATGAAAACAATATTTTATCGGAAACCAAACTCTCACTAGCCAAAATACCTTATTATCAAAGGTCCAAGAACAGTTTATTTTATTCTGCAGGAGGCGAGACACATATGTACTGTAGCTCTTTTCTTACAATAGGGGATACTCAACAGTATATCTAGCAAGGGGCCATAGAATCCTATTCATGGTAAAGCATCTCACACGGATCCGTAGGACTATGACTGACCTTCCGTAGACTTCTTACATAGTTTACTAACACTTTCACTTGGGCTTTTTGCGACGATATCTATGCTTCATCAAAAATTCTTTTTCAAAAACTCGGTGGGGAAAATGAAGAAAGTAGCAACGCTACTTTAGCAACGTATTGAAGTACTTGGAAAGCTCGCTTGGTAGGAAACCATCTCTGTAGAATAACTCATCGTTGCGAACTGACATGATGTTCTTACGCCTCGTGTCGACCTCGATAACCCATGTCGCATCATCTCCGTCGACATCACGCATGTTGTTGTTCTTATGTACCCCCAAGCAGATGACATCGGGGTCTTCCAAGCTCACGACGGGGTGACTCGTTCTGACCCTTGGAAGGCCCTGATAGCCATGGAAGGACCAGAGCTCCTCGCAGTCCACCACGCCATCCATGCCCTCCATCTTTAGAGTCCACGTGGTGACAGTAAAAGCATAGCAACGCGCACAGGACGTCCTGCCCGGGTCACCGCAGCAGCACCGTGGAGCGACCTCGACGAACCTCACCGTCCTGGTATCATCGCCGGTCGCGCACACTCTCCGGTAGTCCTCAGGGCATCCATCAGAAAAATAGCATCTTCTGAGGACTGTTCCACGGGCAAGGACACGTACCGCAGAACCGGGTCCTTCGCGGACACCTCTGCAAAGATGATGCCGCGGAAGAGGTTCACCCAGTAAAGGAACCGGTCGCCTACGGCGACGGCCATGGCGGTTACTTCCCAGTAGGACAGCTCCTCGCCCTTGCCGTCGTCGTGGTGCGCGGCAGCTGCCGCTTGGCCTCCCAATCACCGGAGCGGAACATGAAGAGATCACCGTGCACTTGGTTATTATCGCCATTGGTCCTGACATCAAGGTCCGCCACCAACGGCGTCGACTCGTCGCCACGGCACAGGATGGCGGTGCTCCGGTAGCCCATGTCGCGCTGCTTCCATGCATCGTGCGTCCCGGCCTCTTCGTCCGCTCGCGAGCTTAGGTAGCACTGAGGAAGCAGCGAAAGTGACGGCGGCCGTGAGGTCTCGCCGCCGGCGCTGTAGACGAAGTAGTCGGTCGTGGTACCGTAATCAGGCTCGGTCGTGTAAACCAACACGAGGACAGAGACGCGGTGGGCAGCCATGATATGGGTATCGAAACTGACCTCGTATGTGTCGGGGACACTGACGCAGGATATCCCCGGGGTTGCCGTCAGCTGGATGGAGACCTGGATGAGATGGCCGGAGGAGGTCAGGGCGGCAGCCATGGTATTTGCGTCTTTGTGGTCCTTATTGACTTATTGTATTCTACGGACGGGTCGAGCAGCACCCACGGAGGGTACTCTGCCGGAGATTCAGCATCGCCGGAGAGCTGGGTCTCCATATGTCACGTGATTGTAAATTTGCTGGAGCTTAGTTACTTTTCCTAAGGGGGATCTGATCAATTGGTGCCTAGGTCCACCAAGTATATATTCTACTCTCTCCGATTTTTAATATATGACGCTGTTGACTTTTTTCGTTACGTTTGACCGTTCGTCTTATTCAAAATATTTTGTGTAAATAGCTAAGTGTATAAGTTAACTTTAAAGTGCTTTTGATGATGAATTCAATATTATTCATTTCACATTAGAAAAATAATTATTTAAATATATATTGTTGGTCAAAGTTTAACAAAAAAGTCAACGGCGTCGTATAACTAAAAACAGAAGGAGTATTATTTAATATAAAATGAGTCCGTGTCAAAGTGTGAGATGGAGAACGGATTGATGGAGGAGATAGATTAAAGCCAAGCTTGTGTGCATCACACTAAGCGCGATGTTCGAATCCTTCACGGCTGCACCACCTCCCCGACAATCAGGTATGTAGCGTGCAGGGCAACATTCTGGTCAGCGCCCATGGCGATCCTTGTTGTATGCGGTCCTCAAGGCAGCCTAAGGCCTTCCACAATGTCGTCGCTATGCCTCAAATTTTTTGGGCCCCACAGGCGTGAAAATGGAACCGGATCTTTGATGCACAGCGTGGGCACCGAAGCCTCTCACCAAACGTGGGGCCTACATGAAATATAATACTCTTCCTTTTCTAAGCATGCCAGTCTCCAGACATGCATGGCCAGAAGAAAAATCGTTTTCTATTCACGAGTACACCAACAATCGTGTTTTATTCAGACGGAACCGGTGCTTCATCAAGCTCCGCTCCTCGTTTTTGGCACCGACTCGATTTAGTTTGCCAGCGGTATTTTTTTGTAAGGCTGCGAGTCCTGTACAAAGAACTTCCTTTGCTTATGAGTTTTATTTTGCTTTCTCTTTCGGTTGAACTTCCTCTGCTTACATGAGTTTTCTTTTTCTTTCGCTTTCGTTAACAAGTTCAATCTTCTGCCTTGTCTTTGTTTTTTCTTACTATGGTTTTATCCATTTTATTTTTCCTTTAGCATTTAGTATTGTACTTTTTGATCTTATCTTCTAACACATTTTTATTTGTATTAACTTTATGCTTTATTCTAACTTTCAGTTTTAAAATTCCTGTGATCCAATAGTTTTTTCCCGTATATATCCTTTGAATTGTCTCAATGGTGAAACGTGATGTTCTGGTATTATGACACACCTTCTTATTCATTAACATGCTCTATATTACATTAAATGAATTACTACAAAATGTCTCAAGAGTGTCGGTACGGTATAGACGAATTTTTTTTAAAAAACATGTCTGCATATGACTCAATCTCAGTCAGTACAGATCGAAAGATAACCTATACTCCCTTCAATTTTATATTTCTTAACGTATAATACATCCATGCGTTCAAATATGTCAGCAAGAACTGGAGCCTTCAGAGAGTGTCAGTGTTGTTTCTTTCTGAATGAATCATAAAGATTCTCGATCTCGGACGCAGAGCTGATTAACCGAGCACTTGATGCTAGTTCGCAACACACATGAAATTTCCCTCTATAACTTCGAAATGTATCGTGACAGACTATACATTGTATCAGACTTGATGGTGTTCTTACTCAAGCTACATTGCTATAATAAAAATGTCGCACAAGAATACATTCTTCAGCCACTTTTCACGACAATATAGACCTACCCGTCTTCTCTCCTTATGTTAGATCTGAATTTGAACGGCCAATCATTCAGAAAAATCAGGCACTTATCCAGTTGAATAAAAAAAAAATCATGTGAGACTACTTTGTCTTTCGCCCGGTGATGTGTATTTATTTGACAAGGCGTGATGGAAGCGAATTAATGTGTTTCAAGTAGGCCTGCGTTGATGCTTGCAAGTTCCTCGATAAGTCTACAGTCTTTATGAAGAGTCCATGCTACTACTCTTGCAACGTATTGAAGTACTTGGAGAGCTCGCTTGGAAGGAAACCTCGGTTATAGAAGGCATCATCGTTGCGAACTGCCCGGATGTTCTTACGCCTCATGTCGACCTCGATCACCCATGTTGCATCCTCTCCTTTGACATCAGACATGTAGCTGTTCTTATGAACCACCAAGCAGAGGACATCAGGGTCTTCCAAGCTCGCGACGGGGTGACTCGGTCTGACCCTTGGAAGGCCCTGGTATCCACGAAGAGGCCAGAGCTCATCGCAGTCCACCACACCATCTTTTTCCCAATGCATGTCATCCATCCGCAGAGTCCACGTCGTGACGGTAAAAGCGTAGCTGGAACGCGAGCACGACGTCCTGCCCGGGCCGCCGCAGCAGCACCGCGGAGCGACCTCGACGAACCTCACCGTGCTGCTATCGCCGCCGGTCGCGCACACTCTCCGGTGGTTCTCAGGGCATGCTTCAAAATCATAGCGTCTTCTGAGAAGCGGTTTCACGGGCAAGGACACGTACCGCAGAACCGGGTCCTTCTCCGACACGACGTCGGCGTAGATGATGCCGCGGAGGAGGTTCACCCAGTAAAGGAACCGGTCGCCGACGGCGACGACCATGTCGGTCACTTCCCAGTAGGAGAGCTCCTCGCCCTTGCCGTCGTCGTGGTGCACCGGCAGCCGCTGCTTTACTTCCCACTCGCCGGAGCGGAACATGCAGAGCTCACCGTGCAATGGGTTATTACCTCCTCTATTGGTGGCCCTGACATCAAGGCCCGCTACCAACGGCGTGTCGTCACCGCCGCCGCACAGGACGGCGGTGCTCCGGTAGTCCATGTAGCGCTGCTCCCGTTCGTTGTGCGTCCCGACCTCTTCGTCCGGTCGCGAGCTTAGGTAGCATTGAGGAAGCAGCAAAAGCGACGGCTGCCGGCGTGAGGTCTCGGCGATGTCGGCGGCAACGTTGCCGGCGCTGTAGACGAAGTAGTCGGTCGTGTTGCCAGGCTCGGTCGTGTTGACCTTGATGAGGATACAGTCGCGGTGGGCAGCGATGATACGGAGATCGAAACCGACTTCGTACGGGTCGTCGACACAGACGCTGGATATCGCCGGGGTTGCCATCAGCTGAAAGGAGACGCGGATGAGATGGCCGGAGGAGGTCAGAGCCGCAGCCACGGTGTTGGCGTCGTCGTGGTCCTCGTTTTGCACGGACTGATCAAACAGAACCCAGCGAGGGTACGCGGCCGGCGATTCACCATCGTCGGAGACCTGGGTCTCCATATGTCACGGGACTCTATTAATTTGCTGGAGCTTAGTTACTTTTCGTAAGGGGGATCTGATCAATAGGTGCCTAGGTCGGTCTACCAATTACGGGGCGGCTAACCAGACATATATATGGACTTTATTGATTATACGGTTATTTAATATATAAAATGAGTCCGTGTCAAAGTTGGAGATGGAGAACCATTGATTGAGGAAACGAAATTAAAGCCTAGCTTGTTGTGTGCGTCACTAAGCGCGACATTCGAATCCTTCACGGCTGCACGACCTCCCGAGAATCAGCTATGCAGGTTGCAGCATTCTGGTAGATCAGCGCCCATGGCGATCCTTTTGTATGCCTCAGGGTAGCCTGCTGTCAATTTAGGTTTTTTTTTACAGTCAATTTAGTTTTCCAGCTATATATATTGTTCTGTAAGCCTGCGAATGGCGTATAATGAAATTCCATTCCTTACATGAGGTTTCTTTTTCTTTCCCTTTCGTTTGAACTTTGTAACACCTCAGCCTATTTGTAACACATTAGTAGTAGTTTCCGCCCAAGTGTCTCAGAAGTAAATTGAAGTTGTATGGGAACAACCCAACATGGTTGTTTACGAGGGTGAGGATGAGCATATAACTCTTTTTTCTTCCAAGCATTGCACCTCCAGCTTAACATTTTTACATGAAGCGATGATGAAAATGTAAAAGTTGTGTTATGTGTATGCGCATGTCCGTCCCACATGGGTTGGAAGGTAAGTGGATTTTAGACGTATCGTTTTACAAACATGCTTTGCTTCCATGAGTTTTCTTTCTATTTCGCTGTCGGTAACAAGTTCAATCTTTTGCCTTGTCTTTATATTTTCTTATTTTTGTTTTATTCATTTTATTTATCCCTTAGCATTTTAGTATTGTACTTTTGGATCTTAGAATCTAACAACTTTGTATATTTATTAACTAGTATGGCGGCTCGCGCATTTACGCGGCTAGATTTGTAATTATTTATCAATTATGTACAATTTGAAGGAGTAATTAAGAGTGTCTGCTATCTGTAGATTGATTGCAGTTTAAGTATTCTTCATATTTTACTTCAAAATAAATTGGTTAATTCGTGTTGATGATTATTTTAGTTATCACTTTAATTCGCATAAAACACCAAACATATAAAAAACTTGATGTTCATAAAAAGGGCCAAGGATTATTATTTTAAAATATATTATTTTACTTAAAGTATTCTAAATTGTTTGCATACCTAATATTTAAAATTGTACTAGAAAGAGACCCCGCGGCATCAGCCACGGGCCAATTATGGTTATCTCAGTAATTGAGGGTTAGGAAACTGATACAACATATGGCAACTCTAAAAATTCACAAAATCATGTGGTGATCTCCAAGGAGGAGCAAACTGTCTGTCTAAAGCAGCAGAGGTCATGTTACTCTGCCATTTGACACCAATAATACACTCATTCTTTCTAACAAAATGAGCAACACCACATATTTCGATGGCAAGCAAGTCACAGGAAACGACATCAAAAGAATGTTGTTCAAAGTATGAGGCTGGCATCACAGCAAATGCAAGTCGCATAAGCAACAATTCTTTTGCATCAACTTTTCTCAACAGTTTGCTTGTTTCTATCAAATACTAACATCGTGTTCTCGGTATCAACATTTGTATATCATGATCATATAGAATCACATAGCTTGAAGAAAGATAGTTTTCTATAACGGGAAGAAATATGTGACCATAGTTGGAGGAATCATAGAAGACAAAACAGATGTTATGATGAATCCTTGTAAACACTTTTCCAGCAAACATAATCGCCATATCTTGGTTATCAGCTTTTCATCAGTATGATTATGTATTGGGCATGGAACATCAGCAATTAAATGTCTGCATAAGTAATCAGCGAGCAGCCTCCTGAAAGTACTAAGATATATTTAAAAAGTATGATTATGTAGAAGGAATCAGCTGCTATAAAACGAAACTACAAAGATTACATTAAAAGAGGTGGAAACATGTTTGATCTTTTGAAGAAAAAAGCTGATTATCTGATTCAATTGTCAGCTAACATCAACTACATTCAACTCACCGAAGTGAATGCTCAGTAGTGGCAGATCATCGTTCTGGAAGAAAAAGGAACAATGCAAGAGGAAAAAGTAAGTACCATGTTAAATTAAAATCATGGCGAAAAACATATATTTGCTAAATCATAGTTGCATAGTCAGTAAGTATATTTTGCATTCGGTTCTCCATATATATAGCTGCTGGTGGTACTCATTATTTGGTTTTCAGAAAGTCAAGGGAAATATTAAAATATGTCATTTAAACACAAAATTCCAGTTTGCTGCAAGAATACTTGACTATCTAAAGCTTCTTTTCTCAACGCACCTCATGACATCCTGTTGAAACAGTCATCATTCAAGTTCTTTAACTCGTAACCAACCCTCCTTGGAGATATTTTCGCCATAACCCAAGTAGGCCATTGGCTGATGTCTCTGCATAACAAAAAGGAATATTGTTTACTGCTAAGACAATGCACATTATATTATTTGAATTACACAAAGAAAGGGTGACATCATATGATCTTCAAACAAATTATTGCTAGGGAACCATTTTAACATAATGACGTTAGGGAACCCAGTGGCATGGATAAAAAAAAAAAAAAGAAATTCCTATAGATGCATCTATCTCATCTGAATGAGCAATTCTTGTTTTATTTTACATATCAGATTGGTGGAAGCACTCGAATATGTAAAATCGAATATAGTTATTATTTCTTTGACATCGAATATCCCAATGAGCAAAACCTGGGCATCCAATATAAGCAATGAGTTTTTTGTATAGATTGTCAACATGTTTGTAACATCGAATATTGTTAATATTTCTTTGGCATCAAATATTTTCAGCAAATAATTCATTGGCATCGACTATTATCAACATTTATTTCACATCAAATGCTATTAGAATGTTCTTCGCATCAAATATTATTAACATGGTTTTGGCATCATATATTATTGTCACGTCCTTGGCATTGAATATCATCATTTTTTTCCAGTCATTGGTTTTTTATACAATGATCTAGTAGGATTGTATGAGTCTCAAGAAGTACAAATGCTAAAAAATAAATAAAGAACAAAAGACATAAAAGATCCCCACTTACATTTATGAGTGCCGCTCAAGGTTGCAGTTCATGTTGGAGGATCAAAGCCATTAAGGATACAGTGCATTTATATACACATATGAAATATTTTGAAGCACACAAACAAATGGGAGGGGGAAAAGCATACCCGCCCCTGAGGTAGCCTGTATGTATGATTGGTGCTCTTGTCCTACATGAGAAGCAGTAGGAGTGTCCTGTTGTGGGTAATCTAAAGGTAAATTTAAATTATAATACGCTGACAAATGAACTAAAGGTATGGATATGAACCATGCGGGCTATGTGCAAAATCAGCCACAATGCCATAAATTCAGAAGATCAAACATACCAGATAGCTTCCATAGTTGGTGTGAACGCACACAATGATTGCATGAGAATTGGAAATATGTGGGAATATCACTTGTGCTCTCCAAACTGGCATTTTCCATGTCCTCTAGAAGGAAATGTTGTGTCTAGTTGACATGGCTCTAAGAAATAAGCAGAATGGTAAATTGAGAATCTACTATCACAACACATATAAGACGGTACCACTCAGCTAATGAAAACAGTAAAAGGAACCATTTAAATGTGACAAAGAGAGAGGCAGAAAAAGAACATGGAAAGCTAAAAACTCACCAGTAGGAGCAGCATCGATGCACACACATTGTCGGACCACACGTGAAGATGATAATTGGGATTCGATTGGTAAGGAATCACTGGTGCTTGGCGCCACCCTTTTTTTTTTTTCTAGAGGTAGTAGCAGGTAACACTGGTTGCGACATCTCTAATTAGAAACAAAGACACATGGATAAGCACAAACTCAATGTAAGGAGAAATAGTAACATAAAATAGACGGTGCAGGGGATTTCAATTTGGAAAGGGGACAGTTATTAAACTGGACATGCATTTTCCCCAACAATACACAGGGCCGTAATTCTTCAGAGCTAAAAGCAACTTTATTGCCAGCCCCATTTAACAGCCAAAGTGTTTTCTATTTTGATTTCCGATGAATTAGAAACAGCGTCAGATCTAAACAAAAGCCTGCCCCTAACAATGCACAGGGTTACGGTGATTCCTAATTTGTTTCGTGAGCAATTAGAATCAAATGCACCAGGACCAAATAAAGTCCAGCTCACTTCAAATAGCTAGCATCATGCTGTCATAAGGAAAAAACAAAAGAGCTAACCAACTTGAACAGCTGAGGAAACCTAATCGTTATAAAAATTGTAAAATCCACATCAAAAGCCATACCATCGGCCGCGGCACCACGGAGTGGGCGGAGCGAGCCACGCGGCAGCTCTGGTGGTCAGCCGGCATGGCGGCGTGAGCCTCGTGGCAAGGCGAGGGTCGAGCTGCGCGGCGGAGCAGCAGCGTGGGCGGCTAGGCGGCGCAGCGGTGCGGGGCGCGGGTGACGACCAGTCGTGCGGCGAGGTGTCGATGAATGGTGTGTGAGGTTCACCGGGCTGCCGTCGTACGGAGGAGGAGGAGGCGCTTTGTTTGGTGGATCGTGGCCAGGAGATTCGAGATTTGGTAGGGATGCGGCTGGAGAGCATAGAATCGCTGGGGGAGGAAGAATCGGGAAGGAGCTGTACCCTGTCGGTGTGGCAACGGATGGCTGGATGGAGCAAAATAGTGTAATCGGACGGCCACCAGATCGTGTTTTATTGGAACAGTAAATATTGAACTGTATGTTTTAGAAGGCGGGTCCCGCCGGGAAAACTATAAACATGGAGTAGTATCATTAGTAGACACAATTGTGTGTTTTCATACATTGTATTGCGATAGATTGATGTCTGTTGTAGTATCCTAAATTGCCATATTGTTAAGGGTACAGTTATCCACCAATGGTTGTGTTAAATAACAATGGTAGGGTTGATACGTGCGGACAAACATTGTTGTATATTAAAAGCTTGTACTGTAGATGAGTAGCTTATTTCTGAGAAATTTTTTTTGAAGGTGGAGCAGAGAAAGCAATACTGTAACTTCTCCAACTTTAAGAAAACCCAAAAATTGTCGAAGTCCAAGTCGGCGTAGTATTGAATTAGAAATATGCGAACTAAGGGGGAATTAAGTCTTAAGAAATTAATGTGTATAGTGCAATTAAGAATGTTTCAGCCTAATCTTGAATTTTGTTCATTTTGCATGTACCAAAGAGGTTTCCAATATATATACATTGGCATAGTAAAAGTTGACTACTAAGTACATATAAAAATAAATGCCCGGTTCATTTAGAAGGCTTCAGGGTTACTTGTTGCAGTCCTAAATCATAATTTTCCTAATGAGTTCATCAATCAAATGTAATTCCATAGCCATTGCTCGGTTGGTTTTACTAAGAGAATCAAGCTTTCACTTGCTCACTAAGCTAAGCTCTTTACGAAATCAACCCTATTGATCCATAAAAATTTTTGTTACCATCGTAAACCTTGTTCTCACCCCCCTTATCGCTATGTATGCACACTCTTCTCCGTTGGGATCCCTACTTATTTCCCATTAATTAGAGATATTGGTACCTGATACCAATCAAATTAGCACCCATGATATGATCTTGACAGGCTAGCGTGCTTAATTTTCCCCAGCACGTGCGTAGCATGCTGCCCTTGGTTACATTGCCTCAACGGAAGTAGCGCTCACCATGAAATGCCCCGCAATCACGATGGACCTGACCGACAGGATGAAGATTTCGCTGTTTCGTTCGTCCCTTCGTCAATCAATCTAAAGGTTAAGAGTCCTGAGAAATATGTCCGAATCAATCTAAAGGTTAAGAGTCCTGCCGTTCTTATAATTTGAAGGGTATTTTGGGCTAATTATTTCATAATTAGCTATTAAAACATTTTAAGCTATTTTTTAATAAAAATTTAGTTATTTTTTGGACTTATAATGGCATGACGGGTAATTTAGAAATAGGTGTGAAGGGTATTTTTGGTTTTTTTATTTTGCGAATTTAGCTATTTTTTTACTCATAATGGCATGGTGGGTAATTTAAAAATAGGTGTACGGGCATTTTTTGGCTATTTTTATTATATCAGAATTTAGCTCTTTTATACATATTTAGTGGTGGGTAATTTTCTCTTGTTATTTTCTCGGATTAACTTGGGAATTTCTTGGCCTTGAGAGCGAACGTAATAGCTTCTTTTCTTGGTCAATTATATATATATAATAGATTTTATGTTTCATTCCACCTTTCACTTGGAAAATTCTTGTGATCCAATAGTTTTGTTTCGCACATTCATTTGAATTGTGGCAGTGGTGAAATGTCGACGTTTTGGTATGATGAGATGGAAGGGAATAATTTTCTACATGCCACTGCAAATGTCCCCAACATTATATTTGCCCTCACCTATCATTGAAACAACAATAACAAATACGACATTACAAATCTATTCAGTGACAACTATAAAATTGTTCCCGAACAGATGTCTGCATATGACTCAATCATGTCAGTGGAAAGATAACCTAGTGGGCTGAGGATGTCACGAGGTCAAACGCTTGGTACAAATTGGTCAGTTCTTTGAGTACGTGATGTGTTTTGCAGTCAATCAAATTATAACTCGTAGTATTATATGCTCAGTCTGCGGTCGGTTATTTGTTTGGATCATATCGAGTATTTTTTTCGCTCAGTTTGAATCACGCCATTGTTTGGAAGGTGTGCCACATGTGTTTATGGCAACTTATAACAGTGTTTGTTTCCACGGGAACTAAAGAGGACTACCCTCACTTGAATAGTGCATGTGTTTGTTCTTTTGAAATGATTTTTAGTGGCAATTTCAAGGTCTTCTTCTCTCACCTCGTTGTCTTGGGTTTCTGCATGAAGTCGGAGGAAGAATATGCAACACTCTGATAAAAGTATGTGTATTTTTCTGGTTTCATAGAAAGTATAAAACTTAATATTATACATATTTGCAGCAACATATGTCCGTGATTATTGATTATTTTTTTTATATTTGGATGAACAGATGAACGGCGGACGGATATATATGGAGAACCGTTATTTTAAGAAAAGTTTAGTTATAATTTTCATTAAAGATTTCTTAAAAACTTTGTGAAAAGTTAGATCAAAAGTTATAAATAAAGTTTAAGAAAAAGTTTGACTAGTTGCAAAAAACTATGTTGTTAGCACTTGGGAGCAAAACTATCCAAAATAAAAAATCGTAAGGGCTATCTGCTAGCGAGCATGTGCGAATGAGCATGCATGGCAGTAAAAATATAATATGCTGAAGTGAGCATAGAGTTTTTGCTTGTGCTTAAATATTTTTTATGATCTCACTATATATTTGAGCAACAATGCTTTTTTCCATACGTCATAAAAAAGATTTTAAGATGCTTTTAATTTAAAGAAGTTATCTATTCTTACAACCCAACCGAGCCAAAATTTGTGGGGAAACGAACTTACAAGCAAGAGCACAAGTAACGCAAAAGTTCTAGAAGTTTAGAACCTATATATTACAACATCATTTGTCACCAATCAGTTACATCATACAATCCCTCCTTTAAGAGGTTCTGGAAAGATTGGAATCATGACTTCAACATGATCAACCGCACGTTCATCTTCTTGTGGTCTTGGGTGCTAAGAAAAAGTCTCCACTGCTGCATGAACGATAAGATTTTCCGTATGATGTTACAAGTGTTACGGCTAAACTTTCTTTTGATCATTTTCATTTCTCCAGGAAACTCAAGCCGAAATAGCAAAGCAGAAAATGTTCAGACTACGGTTATGATCCCCCAAACATGAGCCAGTTTTTTTATAAGTTAGTCATAGAAGTTGGAATTAATAAATCCCAGCGAAAAACCTCTTTTGCTCAATCCCAAAACATACTGAGCCGTCAGACGCTTGAATAGAATGCGGTCAGTTTTTTCCGGAACCCCACACAACTCCCAGTTTCTGCTACCCCTCCATTTCTTTTCCTTCAACACGTACCACACCTGTTTGCAATTTATTTTGGAAAGCCAGTCACCTTAACACTTTCAGTTTCGTTGGCTGTTTATTCTTCTACAGCTTTTGCATCCCTCAGCATGCCACGACCCTGAAAACTATTAATCTGTACATTGATATGGTCGAGAATTTACCGTTCCTTTCTAAAGCCCATGTCACACTGTCATTTTCTTCATTCCAGGATGTCTGCTGCTATTCTGTCAGCAACTCCATCCATTCCTCCGTATCTCTAGCAGATAAGTTTCTTCTGCGCTCCACCACTCACTCAAGTCCATTCCAATATTCACTTACTAGGTTCTCCTTTCTCCTACATATATTAAAAGTATTGGTCTGGACGATATCGAGTGGCAGGTAACAATGTTGGCCTTGGCGTCGACATCTGGACGAAACGCTGCAACTGAAATTTGGCAAAGAAGCGAGAGAAATGCCAAAACAAATTCAAGACAGATAATGATACACCAAACAAACACACCACACCACACCATATGACTACGAAAGGCATAAACAGTCGTGGCGCACTCGTGCCCAGCCACATTGTTCGAGAAAACTCGTGCCCAGCCAGTACTGACCACAAGGCGCGCAGCAGCAGCTTAGTTTTCTGTCACACCCTTCTAAATCCAAAAGCAGCACACCGCCATGGGTTACTAGGACGCCGCCGCAGGGAAGCTATAGCTCGCTATAGCTCACCAGCGGCGTGGGCGTCGAGCGGGGGCGTCTACAAGGAGTTTCTCATCATGGCGCTGCCCACGGACAACAGCCTCGACGACGCCGAGGTCGCCGAAGTCGTCGGCGTCAGCCTGCCGGACGTCGGAGGAGCCGTGAGGGTAAGGAAATCTCCCCGTCTCTCATTTCGGTGGTTTGGCTGATGCAGCGATGAGGGCCTGAAATCCCAACGATTAATTTGGAGTGCCTAATTTGTGTAATCTGATTAAGCTGCCAAACGGTGCTTTAATTTCCCCATTGGAGTCATGATTTGGTTCCAGACTATTGAGGCAATATTTCGTTATTGATATTCGAATTCATACATTTGGTCATTTGGGCAAGCTCTGCAGAACTCTGTATTTGGCTCAGCGGGATTTTACTGTTGAGTCGCATGTAGAGTTTGTCCGTTCTCGTTGGAAGTTGGAACTGCTTATAGTGGTTCATTTCAGTTGCCGATGCGTTGCATTTCTTTTTTTTCTTGTTCATTTTCAGTCCAGTAAGCATACATATCTTAGCTTGGTTGTCATGCATTGGTGCCTCTTGTTGATAACTGCTTCCATTTCATGTGATCAGTGATCTTTTATTCATTCAAATCTGCCTCTTTCTTCCCTTTTTCCCCTTTCATTTCTCCGCATAGCCTTATGTTCCATATTTCCATTGATATGTATGGTACATCTGAGGTTACACTATTATTTTTGTTTTAATGTGAGGTTACTAAGACTATTGATACGTACAATTGATGTGTACGTGCCTGTTGTCATATTTTCCGTAGCATTTAAGTTGATAATTGTAGTTTGTTGGGGGGAAGTTGGATCTGTTTTAAGGAAGCAATGTTTAGTACCATATAAGTGGGAATACTGATAGTTAAAACTATCAGCAGATGAAATATCTGCACTTTGCACCCTTGTTAGCTAGTTGAGAATGGGAATCTGATATGAAGCTTGAATTCAAGAAGTCAAACAGAATAAACATGATTATTTGAATAGTGCTTTGTTTGACCTCACGATTATTATTTTTCGAATGGTTCTACTCACTTTTGTGTGTCAGCCAACTTAGAGAAAATTGTGGTCCATAGTATACAGAGAAAATTGTGGTCCACAGTATATCCTCCATAGCACGTTTGGACAAAGTGTTTATTTCAAAGATGGAACGATATTTGTCATTCTCTGTCCATGTTTTTTTGTGGTCTTTATCCACTTATTTGGAAATTCAGTTACCTATTTGTTCTCTTGTGCCTTCAATTACTTCTTCCAATTACCAAGATGGGATTATTTCATTTGCGCACAAAAAACTATTTGAACTTTGTCTTTACTTATTGTGATGTTGCTCTTGTTGGAGCTGTCTGTATTGGTGGGTTTTCCCTAGAGAAGTACTTTTGATTTATTTTATCATTAATGCTTAAGACATTTAACTTTGAAGATGTTCAGTGAGTTCGATTGATTGTTTGAAGTATTTCTTTGCATTCATCATAGAGTATTTTGGGGCGCCGAGAGATCAGAGAATTTGCCAGTGGGGCATTAGCTGGTGGTATGTCTAAAGCTATTCTTGCCCCTCTTGAGACTATCAGGTATTCGCTGACTTTGATCTCACTGTCCATTTAATTTCCTTAAGCAATAAAAGGCTAGATGGTAAATTGTTGACGTATCATGCTCAACATTGAAACAGTATGATTTGTTATTTTTTTAAGATTTGACGTTGGTGTATGCAGTTCAGAGATCCGGTGCACCACCAATTTGGCACCAGATTACTCGACATGGCATCTTATTTTGCGTGCATGACGTTGTGTTCTGAAAGATGGCATGTACCGAAGATTCACAACCAATTATAGTTTCTCATTGTTTAAAAACCTTTACGATTTTGCCCTTGCACTGCTCGTTCTATTATTCTGAAGTACAACTATAAAACAATGCAATACTGAAAATGAAGAGACATTGTTCTGTTTTTGTGTGTGTGTAATGAAGAGACATTGTTCACGCTCCCTCGTATAGGAAAATTATTTGTTTAGTGGAGACTGCAGAGCATTCCTAGTTCAAAAGAACATATTTACACTTGTTTGCTGCATGCTGATGTCTAATTTATTTCTGCATTTATTTACAATAAATGTACAGTGTGTGTCTTGAATGCAAAGGAATGGTCATATCATTCCTTTGGTATACTGGTTTCAGGACAAGAATGGTTGTAGGGGTAGGATCGAGACATATTTTAGGCAGTTTTGTGGAGATCATTCAACAAAATGGGTGGCGAGGGCTTTGGGCAGGTAACACAATCAACATGGTTCGCATTATTCCAACACAAGCAGTTGAGCTCGGAACATTTGAGTGTGTCAAAAGGAGCATGGCAGAGGCACAGGAGCATTGGAAAGAGAATGGATACCCAAAGATACAACTTGGTAATCTGAAAATTGAACTGCCACTCCACTTCTTATCTCCGGTTGCTATTGCTGGTGCAGCTGCTGGAATAGCTGCTACGCTAGCTTGCCATCCTCTTGAAGTTATTAAGGTATTTACTGAACTGTGTCCTTGTTTGTCAGCGTTATTTCTTCATATATGTGTTCAATTGTAGAAATCATATATTACTTAATGTCACATGTTGACGGTTTTGCAGGATCGCGTGACTATCAACCGAGAAACTTACCCAAGCATTAGCCTTGCTTTCAGCAAGATCTACCGAACAGATGGTATTCGTGGTTTCTATGCAGGTCTATGTCCAACACTAATTGGCATGGTTCCATACTGTACATTCTATTTTTTTATGTACGACAAAATCAAGAGCTCATACTGCCGCTTGCATAAGAAGTCGTCTTTGACTCGTCCTGAGCTGATATTTATTGGTGCTATGTCAGGTAAAGGATTCAGCACCCCCTAAATTGTACATCTTATCTCTGTCAATCACCTTTGGTCTATCATTTCAACATTTTAGTTTCTATCCTATGTTACAAACGAGAAAAATCAGGGGCATTCCATATATTGCTCATCAATTATAAGTTTTGAGTTTGAACTAGCAGAACTGTTAGGCATTTTGTTATTGAATCCACAGGTCTTACTGCAAGTACAATCAGCTTCCCACTCGAAGTAGCAAGGAAGCGGCTAATGGTTGGTGCACTGCGAGGCAAGTGCCCGCCCAACATGATCACTGCCTGGTCCGAAGTGATCCAGGAGGAGGGCCTCCTGGGCCTTTACCGCGGGTGGGGCGCAAGCTGCCTGAAGGTCATGCCGAATTCCGGCATCACCTGGATGCTCTTCGAGGCATGGAAGGACATTCTTCTGACGGACAAGCAGTGTGCTTAGCCCACGAGCTATGGCCAATGAAATCCTTGCCGACTTGACATAGAAGATTTCTCCTTGGTCGGGATTTCTGATTCATTTTCAGTTTTGGTATCCCACTTGTGCCAAATGATTACTCAAAAGGAATCGGAAATCCTTCCCATGCCGCCATATGTGTTGTTTTTTTTGGTCGATGAGTGAAAGCATTTATTGTTTCTCACCATTTCAAAAATTTGGTTATCAGTTTTGTTAACAAAAAGATTTCATGATCTTGTACTTTTTATACCCCTTTGTGATTAGTACCAAAAGGAAAAGAAAGGAGAAAATCACTCAAACTTACCAAAGTGTCCACCACCTCCATCACATTCTCTATCGCCGCTGCCATGCACCATTGTTGTCGTTCTCACGACTCTCTGTTTCTTGGTCATTAAAATCAACATGAGAAGAGGAGGATGTGTCTCTACCAGCCGCTTTTGCCATCTCATAAATGGCAAAAGCATTGTTAAAAGCCAACATCTCGCTGGGGTGGGGTGGTGGGGGGGGGGGGGGGGGGGGGGGAGGATTCGGAGATTCTACATATTAAGATAACGGGAAGATTGTATTAATTTTAACCTTGGCTTTCAAAAAAGCTGCGGTCTCACTGACCTTGACTTTCAAAAAAGTTACAGCCAAAATACAACCATCGATATATTCAACAAGCCATAAAAGTGCACAATTGCATTATGATGACATAAAAACCACAAAAGAAAAAGAAGAAAAGTCTTCGAATTGCAGCGTGATTGTCTTCCAGAGTGGCCATATGAGTAAGGTCAACTCCCAAACATACCTCCATCCGCCAACGGAACCATAACAGTACTGAAGCATCTGCCAATCCAAGGGCGAACCACCTCTAACGATTGTTGCAAAGACCACTCAAACCACATCTCTGAACAAGTGCATTCTCAATCACCATCTGAAAGGGATGACCTGAGAATTACTAATGGCATCATTCGCCGATGTAAGCTTCATGACCATTGGAGCTAGGGAAACCCTAAGGTATGAATGTTTTGGTGATAGGATGAGAACCATAAATATGACTAACACTCTTTGTGAGATCTTATAGGTCACATATAAAGAAAGCTTCGTCCGTCGGTGATGTATGTCAACACACCATGAACTTAATGTCAAGGATGATTGGTTGCCTTCATCAACATAAGAACGGACTTGATGAAGTCGCGGAGAAGATATGGATCAAGGCTAAGGACATGCTAGATCCAAACGAGTGTTGCTTGGTTAGATGTTAGCTTGAGTCCATAGGAAAAACCGGACTATCAAGAGGGTTCGAGGTGTTTCTCTTAGTGCACACTAGTTATAGAGATCATTGGATGCATGGTGAGTCTCTCAGGGGCTAGGGTGGCAGAAGAGGTTTGAAGGAACCAAGAAGATCAAGTTTGTAAGAAAGGATCAAGAAGAAGATCGAAGCTGCGAAGCCAGAAGAGACCGGACGGTATGGTCAAAGAGACCGTACCATACGGTCTACAGTGGGAATTCAGACAGAAAGGCTGAAGTTTCTGGAAGTGGAGAAATGGAGACCGTAGCATCGACAGGACAGTACGGTCCTAGGGACCGGACGGTACGGTCTCTATTAAGTTTTTCAGACAGAGAAGCTGAAGTTTCTGGAAGTCGAAGAATGAAGACCGGACCAATGACCAGAAGGTACGGTCAAGGACCGTATGGGACGGTCTTACAGGCAGAAGCAACAGAGAAGGAGAAGTTTCTGTTGGCAGAAGAAGAAGTGGAGACCGGACGGTACGGTCCTAGGGACCGTATGGTACGGTCAACTTTGAGAAGTGGAGCAGCACTCCCTGAACGCCGGTCTGGTGAAGACCAGACGGTACGGTCTATAGTACGGTCATCACGCAGACAGGGCACTTTTGGACAACGGCTAGTTTGAGGTTGGTCGCCTATATATAGTCGGTTGTTTGCCTCTTTGAGGTGCTCTTGGACCCAGGAAAGAGGGGAGGTGCTGCCAAGAAGCCAAGGAGAAGAAGTGTGAAGCACTTGAGAAAGATTTGGAGTGATCCTAGTACTTGAGAGAGTAACAAGTTGCATCCTTTGATCTCTAGGCTAGTGTGAGTTTGAGAGAGTCATCTAGAGTTGTTACTCTTGGTCTATGGCAAGGCCTAAACCGGTTAGGCGTCGGTGTTGAGCTGTCCAAGGAGATTGTGGAAGCCGGCACAAGTTTGTACATGGTCTTGGAGCTTCCCGTGCGAAAGAAGCATCACTAGTGGAGCGCCCTTTAGCACGCATCAAGTACGGAGCCTTACCTCCGGAAGAGTACCCGGGAGAGAGCCCGGCGGGACGTGCCCGCGACTTCACTCGGAGGGTGAAGTGTGCTCTAGGAGGGATCGCCACGAGCGGAGGGACGGGGTCGAGACTCCGACGGGAGTGACCCAACGTGGAGTAGGGGAAGGCGCTATCCTTCCGAGACCACGGGAAAACATCATGAGCATTCTCTATCCCTTCTCCTTTACTACATGCATTTACTTATCGCACTATATATGATTGCTTGTAGTATTTGAGTTGTGCTCTATCTAGCTTTGTGTTTACCTTGGTACCTACTAGCTTCACTAGGTTTGCTTGTTTGCCTTGCTCGTGTACTTACTTGTTGTAGCCTTTCTAGTAGCTCTAAGGACTCTACTTAGTGTGCCTAGTATCTTTGGTTGTCTTGTCTCTAGTTATCTAGTTGCCTTGCCTTGCCTAGCTTAAGTCTTCCGCTATATATATATATATATATATATATATATATATATATATCTTGTGCTTGGTTACTAGTGTGGTGTGCTTATGTTATCTATATCCACTAGCTATATAGGTTAAGGATACTCCTTAGTGTGTTTTGTCTTGTTACTAGAACTACTCGTTAGGAATTGCTTGGGTGTTAGAGTTTGAAAATAGATTCTAGAGTGCACCGATACCCCTCCCCCCTCTCGGTCACACGATCCTTACAACCGATGGCCGCCGGAGACCACAAAAAATGATGTGTAGTGAGCCAGGCACAACCAAAGCCGGCCAACTCCACAACCATAGGAGAAATGGCGCCTTCAAAAAGGTTAATACTTCGCCATCATACGCCCCGTGTTGGAGCTAGGTTTGCACCTAGAGAAATCCCTTGAGTTGAGAAGACAATAACATAAACCAGAATCTTTCTTTTGCTTTATTTTGTCATATTTCTATTTATTGTATTTTTCATGTTCTTGAGCAATATTTATTGTGATATAGCTTCCATATATAATATCTAGCTTCATTTCCATTCAAATACAATTGTTAGATTTTTTTAAAAAATATTTTCTTTAAAATTTTCTTAGTTTGAGCATCCAGGAATTTCGAGAAATGTCATAATTCCCAAACACTTCGGAATTCCGAAAGAAAAATAATCAAAAGTCTGCGAGCCTTAGGCCTGTTTGTTTCAACTTTTCATCACTTTTGACAGTTGACTTTTGTGAGATTCAAAAGCCGAAGATTTGTTCTCGTTGATGAAGATCAGTCCCGGCCATGAAATCTTCTACCTCCAAGGTGGAGGCCTCAACATCCGGCAACAATGTCAACCCATCGGATTTCTCGCAGGCAGATTTCTCACTGGAGCAACTTTAATTTGCGACGTCTAGAGCAACATTACGGGGGGTAGCTTGATGCATGCATATTGACTGATCTTCTTATGTATCATCATGAACATATTTTAACTAGTCTTGATATGTATCAATGATCTTTGCTATATAATCAAAATCTTCAATATTTTGATCCTTGATTTATATGTATCTTTTAGACTCGAGAAAGTATGACAATGGCACAAAATTTTGAAGTGTGCTGGCAACAAAAGGACAAACATGGAGTATTATGGTAAAAGTAATAACACTTTGGGAATCGATTTCTAACAACAAAAAAGAACTTATGATCCTAGACATGATACTTCTCAATGAGAAGGTTGTTCTTTTTTTTTCACAAATAGTTGTCTTCAACAATGTAAGGCCATGTTTTGGTGGACTAAAGCTAATTGTTTGTTTCAATCAACTAAGAATTAGCTACGTGTCTGTTTAGAGCTTGGACTAATTGCTAGTCCGGACTACAAAGAAAAGCATGTTTTGTTATTGTTAGACATTATTAATAAGGGGCCTGCTATTTTTCAAGTGCTTGAAAAGAGGGGGTGCTTTCAAGCACCACCCTCAGCCATCAGATCTGCATCCAAGGGCTGTGGATGTGCCCAGTTTTGTTTTGTAGCCAGTTTGTATTGTTTCATCTAGCGGGTCACATGAATCTTACCCGTTAAGAAATTTTAACTTTCTTAACGGGCGCGCTACAGTAGCATACAGACCCGATATAGGATAAACAACATTTTAGAGAACAAAACGAGACAGACATATACACTGAAGCTGTAAATTTTCATTTGTATCTTTGTTGATGACATAAACACAACATATGAGATTTGTTGTATCAAACATTAGTATGAACAAAATAAAATTTGTATACATAATATCTGTGATTTGTTTCTGTTCAAATCACTATGAACAAGTAGAATTTTGTACAAGTTTCTGTTAACAGAAATCAGTCTAAAGAATCTTGATGTTTCTGGTGCCTTGTCTCCTATTGAGATAAGAAGCTTTAAATACAACAAGCTTCTTGCTAGCATAAGAATTAAGCAAGCTACCTGCTAAAAAATCTATGAACTGTGGATGTGTGAGTCACCACTGGAAAAGCTGAAAACAGCAACAAAACTACAGCAGGTGTCTGACAATAATGAGACAAATATATTAGTTAATAAAACTAGTACTAGCACATGGTCTGAATGCATGTCTTTTGCAGGTGACAGAAAGGAGGGATTCCAATTGCAGAAATGTAAGGACAAACAAGGTCTCAAGAAATCTTAAAAGCAGGAGGTATTGTGTACATTATACTACAATCTACATCACTAAAAGGCTGAACAAGAGAATGTCACAATAATGTACATTCAAGTAAAGGACGCTGTTAGCAAGTGCTGTTACTGCTCTTCACACTGATAAGGCAAACATAATCATTCAACTCCTGCTCTGACACAGTCATAATCTTGTAATAGAAGGGAGAAATTCTCAGTGTGAAACTGCAGGAACACTACAAGGCCTGCTCTGACACAGTCATACAAATAGGGAATGGCTCTCGAGATAATGTCAAATAAACGTGCAGCTGATTTTAGAAGTAATACCGGGCAAATAAATATGCACAACAATCAGGGAATTATGATATGACAGGCTCATACCTGAATATGCATATTGGAACCATTCAACATCAACAACAACCTGCAGATCAGGTACTCCTTTTTTAGTTGCACATATTAAAATAGCAATTTCCATATTAATTTGCACGCAATTGCACATACTAAAACAAGTAATTATCAATGGTTAGTAATTTCATTTTGCAGTTCGACTAAAAAAAATTCATTTTGCAGTTGCCAACTTTTACTTCTGAGACACTTAAAGTGCAAAGTAATCAGCGCTTAAATAATTCAAATCATGGACAGGTATGTTCCATCAGCATATATACAGTGTTTCATAATCCATTAGTTACAAGAACCAAAGTTCATGAGACTAAAAAATTGGAACAAACACACAAAAAGATATACTCCACTAAAACAAGAACAAAATTTTGTTGAGGCACATATCCTTACTATTAACATTAGTCAGGCATTGCATGTAGCTGAAAGATGATCTTATATGTGAAGGAAACGTACAGATTTTCGCATTTATTATGGCTGTGATTGGAACAGCAATGTTGACCCTGAGAAAGAAAACAGCCGCAGCTGTTGCTGCAGCCAGGTAATAATCTGCTGAAATGCTTCATACATTTGATCTTCGTTTCTCTTCTTCAGAATACAGCTCATATTCACTGCCTTCATTACCATGGCAGAGAACCTGAAACATGATACGATGAACATATATTTTAAATTATGAAAGATAGAGTTACCTGTCACACAAATTGCTGATCATTCCTATTAAAATTGCAATTAGAAAAGTGTGCAATTTCTTTGCTACAGACATGCAATTCAACAAGGTTATAAAAAGCTTTGTTAACCATCTTTCATAGATAGTTATAATGACCCAAGCACCAAAGATCTTCCTGTAATTAAATAATTTGGCTGCACTACACAGGGGGAGAATGAATATCCAGAAACCTCAAGTTGCCAAATAAAAGATCGTTCTATATAATGAAGGTACAAAAGGGAGGAAAAGTATGATAGTACACTATATGGGGCTCTTGCAACTCCTGGCACATGCAGAAAGATATTTGGGAAGAGATTACTTTCACATGAACATGAACATTTATTCAAACCTACGCGTTGCATTTTTCTTATAAGAAAAGTGGTCTCCCTTCATAAGAACAAAAATACAAATACTTATAGCCAAGAGGTAAACCTAAGCTTGTTTTATTTTAGTGCATCTCCAAATTTAACATAGGTAGAGGTACAGAAAAAAAAACTTGCTCAAAGCATACAAAAACATATGATGTTATCGAATCAGAATGTCTGCATGTATCTTTTAGTTTGCACATTTACTACTGATTGCTTTTAAAATTTAAATTACCTATGCTTAAAAATGCAGTACCAAATACTGCAATTTCAAAACATAGATTACATAAGTATCTCCATCTACTTTTGTTAACAGCTGCACCATACCTTTTGACATCTCCCCACATTTGCATCTCCCAACAGTTGAAAAGAAAGCATAGATTACATAAGTTAGAATAAGATTTGCATCTCCCAGCAGTTCAAAACAAGCCAGATTACACAAGACACAAGACAGATAGATTCATATTTGGTTACTGAAAACATAAACAACAGCACAATGAACTTTTTTCGAGTTTGATTACTAATAGCATTGAACAGAAGTAGATATAGGTTGTATATGCTAGATTATCTGCACATTTGCATAGTAAATATGAATGAAAATGATTATTTAACAAATGGCAAAGTCAAATTGTTTCTATGATAGGCAAAATACAAAATGTTTGGCTGGAAAGGAATCCCCAAAAGACAAAGATTGCAAAGAGACACCAATATAAGTTGGTATACGACGATTAACATCCATAGAGGCACATACCTATCTGATAACACAGGACTACATGCAAGGTGCATGTTTAGAAATGAAAATCTATCCCTACGAACCACATTGAGGGGAGTTTTGAGCAAAAAATATCCACAATGCAAAAAATCATAAAGCAACAAAAAGAACTTGTCATCATCAATTTGCTAATTATTATTTGCTCTAAATTAGTCTAGACATCAAGGTACAATAATACTGCAAATGAAGCCTAATTTCAATTCTCACAAACAAAAATTGCACATTCGTACTAGTGCAATTACAGTATTTCAAACAAGCAATTCCTAAAAATATCAATCAAATTAATCCACTTTCATCTATATAGCTGTTGTAGACAAATAGCCTGGTGTGTGCACACATCCTCAGGACTCTACTTCGCATCGCATGAACAAATCTTCCTTGCTAAAGAAATGCTTTATAGACCGTTGGATGCCTAAAGAAAAGAAACAAATCGGTAACAAAAAACAATTGCATCAATGATACAAAAGTAACAGTTTGCTCAGATATCGTAAACGCTCGAGGATGTGGGTCCAATTAGCATATGATGTTTCAAAAGATATTAACAGGTACAACTATGTGATCCTAGAAACTGAATAACACAACCTGCGAAAAGCATGCCCATAATGGGTTTGGACATGTGCAAGGGCCAGCAACTGATATCAGCTACGAATACACAGAAAAAGAATGTAGCTACAGAGGCAAGTATATGTGTAAATGTTGAGCAAAGAGGCCAAAAGAATAATAAATCTTCTGTGCCACATGGAACAGAAAGTACTAGACCTGGAGCGCTACCACAATTAAATTGAGCAACCATGCTGTCAACAAATCCAAAGGTACAATGATGCCTGTTGGTGGGGAAGTATGAACAAGCAGGCAATCACATGTTCTGGATGTGATTCACATAAGCATATAATATCCAAACATGTCATGTGATAAGCAGAGATACTACTACTCAATATATGTATCTCTTTATTGAATGTACAAAATCACAAGTTTTTTTTTACTGGACTAATATGTTTCAGCATAGCGGATTGTATGGACTCTAGAGTCTATGCTACTGATGACAACAAGCTAAGATGGAAATCCTACGGTAGGATCAGTAACACGTGAGCTATTAAGTAAGATTAGAAACAAAAAATAAGATGCTAGACTCGATGCACAAAAAGAGTAGAAGCAAGATGACGCTCTGAATGTTTTTACCACCAGAGAAGTTCAGAACTTGCCTGTCATTTCGTATGAGCACATCGACATGAACTTGGTGCTCCTCTTCAGACCCAAAAAAAGCTTGATTAATTCGATTGAAGTCCTGGGCAACAAGCAATCGTTAGGACACCTTGACAAGAATCAGTGCTCAAGATCAATCACCTGCTCCTGCATATGTAGCTATGCAGCTATGCTGAACAAAGATCAAAGAAACATCTAGACCGTAAATAATTTTTGTGTAATCGATTCAGTCTTCTCAAAAAAATCACAAAATAATTAAGAATCTTATCATCATTACATCTAACAAGACCAGGCAAAGGATAGCAAAAAGAACCGGGCAAAACAATGATCATACTAGAGTTCAGAGGATTTTAGTACAAGAAGTTCTACAGTGAACAAGGTAATTTGAAATGTGTATAATAATATAATTGCACTTTTACTGACTGCTAATTGCATAACCTGAATACTGCAAATAGTTCATAAATAATATGAAATATTCAAATAATCATTTTATATGTCTTAACCATGAATGTATGCTGATATCAGTTCAATTTTTCTTCCATAGGCGAGAAAAATATTATGATATGAGTGTAAGGCTCTAATTTCAGTACCATTAAAATGCATAGGAGTTACCCATAAAATACTTATTGTTGATTTGCAATGTTTAGAGGAGTTATTGCTAAAATGCTTATGACTAATTGCTAAAATATTTTGGAGTTATTACTAAAGAACACTTGCAATGTGGTTAGGTTGTAAAAATATCATACTATCAACACATCAGATTTAAAATACTTCAAACTGAGAAATTTCAATTGGTCAATTCACCTTACAAAAACGAAACTACTGTAAAATCTAGACAATATACTACAGACCTAACTAGTTAGCAGATAAGGTATATCAGGACACCAATTAATCCTCAGAAATGTCTTGGAAGCTTTGCACTCTAGTTCTTACAAACATTCAAAGGGAAAAAAAATCTGCGTAGTCCATGTACAAAATCATATCATCAATTGATTAATCAATCGCTAGTTGTGACCATGTTGCATGAAAAAACATCAATGTGCACTGTCAGGCATCCTAAAACCTTAGAAACCACCAGTCATGGAAAAAAACCGCACTCACCAAGTAAACTATGGTGCCACCTGCATCCTTGCATCTTGTCGCAAATTCATCCAACTCACTCCATTCTTTCACTAGCAGCTGCGCAGAGAAAAATTAAGGATAATCCAAGTCACTTGGCCAACAAATTCAGAGCAACTAGCACTTATCCAATGAAGGGATGAAGGGCAAAGACAAATGTGTGTACTGTGCAACTCAAAACACCACAACCTACAAAAAAGACATTCACAAAATGTTCATATGCTATATCCAGAATTGTGGATAACTTACATTTGCTTTTAGTGATCACTAAAAAAAGCTTATTATTGAGTATTAAATCCACTATTAGAATACTTAAAAATGCTCTATTATTTTAACAAAATTAATTTAGAGTATGTGATGAACAAATGGTTACACAATTCGAGATCCCATGCAAATATTCAACAACAGAAATGGAAAGGACGCACAATACGAATAAAAAACAAATACTTCGATCAGAGCATGAGATGAACAAATCGGTCAATGGATGCCTCAAGACCCTGCAAAGTGAACAGTTTCGGCATGATTACCTCGGGCAAGGCTCCAGCCTCTCAGAAGCCACAAATGTCCTCGACGCACCTCCACCAGAATTTTTTATGTGCATCTCATCCATCAATGAGATGAGATCCCGAGCCACGGCAACTCGCAAGCCTCCGCTGTATCTTCACAGGAAAAAAAAGGCGTTGAGTTCGAACATTAATTTAAGTCAACTGAGTATGCTATTTACTTGGGAAGGAAATCTGCCATAGGCATGGATCCAGCATACACAAATGACAAATGCAGCAAATATAAGAAGGGGCCTAATGGGGAGTGGATGTGATGGCAGATAGCTACTTCGCTGCAAGCAATTCACAGACATTTCTATTCACCAACCATCATTTCAAAATCGAAAACCCAATCCACAGCAACCTAATTAGTTACCAATTCATGGAGACTGTGCGGTGAATGAGATGTGAACTGCTAGAATTGGTGTTCGGGAAACAAAATTCTCATCATTATGCAACAAAATCCAAATGTCTAGTTAAGAGCACGGGGCAGAAAGTATTTCACCGGAGAATCAATGATTCTAACCGCTCTTGCTGTGGAAACTGGCCGTGAATAAGAGGAAATCAATGTCTCTATGCCCTCTGAATCAAAAATCCCGGGGACACAAATCACAGTACACTCACACATTCAAACGAGTTCTAAAGCTGCCATGAACTAATCCTTCCTCAGATTCCGAGCATGGTGGGGAAAAGCAGCTCAACCGCATCCTACAAAGCCACTCAATCTCTTCACCCTCTCGCCTGACGTGGATCTACCACCAAACCCTAGAAATCATACTACAAAAACTTCGAAACCTCAAAAATTGTTGTTCTCTCAGGATTGATAGACAAGGACACGAATGCATACCTAATGGCGGTGGATTTCGCTGGAATTGATGCGAGCGGCGGTGATGCATTAGAGGAGAGTGAGGCGACGACCGACTAACCCCCGATAAACCGCAGCACGTCCTCACCTGCGTCCTCATCTCGCTGCTCACCGCCATGACCGGCTTCTGCCGGCGCGCTTGAATCGGCCTCCGCTGCCTGCAGCAACCGCTCTCACCTCCGCCGCCTCCAGCGCCCCGCGCTCGCCGTCCCCAGCATCCAGTCCGACCTCCGCCGCCCCCAAGCGCCCGCCTGGCCTCCGCCGCCATGCCGTGCCCACCAGATCTCTGCGTCCCACGCGAGTCACGGTAGAGAGAGAAAGAACACGATGAAATGGACGGTAAAAGTGACCCCTCCTCGGGTGGGTCCCACAGGCTTGATGTTTTGTTCATTCGGATCCAAATTGGACAGGCGGACCCGACAAAAAAAGAATGCAGGCTATCGGGTTGATCGGATGCACGAACATTGGAACACATCCAACGATCAGCGCGTCGCTTGAACAAAGAACAAATTTCAAGCACTTGTAACAAAGTATATATGTATTAATAAATCTAGCTTTGTATATATGCCTGCGTAACTTTCTAATCTAAACTAATAAGGCACGAGTTGTGCGACCAAGGACCCCTCACCAAAATATTTGAGTACCTATCAATCTGGAGCCTTGGATCAAAATGGGACCACCTCATCCAACCACACGATGGCAAAAAGAAGGAATTCCTCCCCCCTTACTTATTTTTTTCCACATGTGTGGTCGGCCAAATTTAATCTTTTTTCACTTCACCATTCCACCGTACCCATGCACCCGCATCAGGTTCCCACCCTCCCCAAACAGCGCCCCCTTCCCTCATGCGTTACACTTTCCAAAAATCACGTGGACCTCTCAAAATCACGTGGAGCAGCGTATATGGAAGTAATTTTCTTGGTTCTTGAATATTGCTTTGTAAATATGGAAGTGAGCAGCGCGGTGGGATATTGCCTTGTAAAAATATGGAAGTAATTTTTCTGTTCTTGAATATGCCTTGTAATATGCCTTGTAACTATGGAAGTAATTTTCTCGGTTCTTGATTGTCCCCTTGATACGGCACAGCGTTTCCATTCCAAATTTTCAAACGCCACCGTTCCGGTTGAGTCTACGCCGACGACCTGCGCGTCTGCGCCTGCTCTTAGGTGGAGAAACGATTGACGCCGACGACGAGTACCTGAGCGACGACGAGGAACCTATTGTCTGCCTGCTCTTGTGCGAGTGGCGATCTTTACAACGATGACGACGACGATGAGTGGCGATCTTTGCGACGACGACGATCATCTGTGAGACATCGACTGTCGAGGCGGAGAAGACGGACGTGCTGCTGTTCGAGCTCCTCTCCGACCTTCTCCAGCAGGTACGCCACGCCTTGACCGTTCGGATAGGTCCAGTCGAATCGATTCTTCCTCGCCGCCGATGTGGTGTAAGCTAGACTCGTTTGTTTGCCGCTCCAACCTTGCTAATTAGGATCATCACGGTGTGTCATTGTTCTTGATATCAGTTAGGGAACTTGTACCGCTATCAATATCCTAACCGTGCCTTTGTTTGTTTAATTTGTTTGCCTGGTAGCTGACGCAATTTGCTAACGTATGTAATTTTTTAGTGTTATTAACTTGATTCAATTTGCTAACACTCAAATAATTTTTCCTCTGCCGCGGTACCCATACTTTCAATGTGTTCTTTCAGATTGCGTCAATGTAATAAACTTCTAGGCAGTTTTACTTATTGATTTTGTTGTCTGGATACATCATATTTTCGTGTCTGGATACATCATATTATCGTTGTCTGAAATATTGATGGCAGTATATTTGCATAAATGAACGAAATCATCTTTGGCCCCTCTTACCCCATATCCCGCCACTGCATCTGTTTTTTTTTTTTTTGCCGTGATTGCATTCATTTTTTTTTTGGACCTGGTTGAAACACGTGATCAGCTTCTGATTTCGTTTGTCCAGAATCATGGGGGATAGTAATGTGCCGCCTGAGAAGCGGAAGAGGAAGGCACTCTCGGTTAGCAATACGGGACATAACATTGGAAGGACAACTGCATATAAATATGCACATGGTAAACTGAAGATATATTAATTTATTTTTCTACTATGACTGCAATATAGTTAAAGAATAAGCCACTCCTGAAAATAGGCTGGCTACTCGAACCAAATATTGAACTTGCTCCACAGAATTTAGTGAGCGGCGCCAAATCCTTCTATGGATTGCCTTTTTCGCCTCTTTTCACATTTCCGCGTGTGTGGGCATCTCTCTCTACCAAATAAATTAATTTCATTTTGTTTACTAAACAACTCCACAGCAACTGAAGTCATGAGCACATGTTCATCTGTGCTGCATGACAAAACAAGGGTAAGTGCTGAAAAGGAAAATCTGCCACCAAATATCCCGTGGTCGCGGACGCCTGAGTATAGAAAGCAGTACAATCGGGAATATCGGGCTAAGAAGAAGGCTGAGAAATTAGGCATAACAGATCAGTCTCAAAACTCTAACGGTTCACGTACGGACTTAACCGTTGTCTACCCATCTAGAAATTTATGTTTGTGTTTGAACTGATTAGTTTGTAAACTTCTGATGCAGAAATCCGTGATTTGACTATTGAGTCGACTCCAACTTCAGGTAGTTTTTATCACTTTCTATGGTATGCAATCTCAGCATGTTAACTTTCTTATCGGTGACGCTTTTTAGGCGGTATCGAGGCTACCCCTGTTATAATGAAACAAAAGACGGTGCTGAGCTCAAAAGGTGATCAATTTGCTATATAATTTTCAGTTTTGTCAGTGATAAATCCAATCTTGATCAATTTGCTACATAGTGATGACGATTCTGTTCTAAGGGGGGTCTATTTTAGGTGTTTATGTGGAAAGCAATACTACCATATGATTATGTAGATTAGTGACTTGGTATATATATTGAACTAACAAATAAGCCTGTGATTACCTAGCTCATGTGATGTACAACATTGTTCATTTAGGAGCTCGAAAATTATATTGTGTATTCATTGACAACCATAAATATTGGATGTGATATAATGTAGTTGTTTGTTTAGGAGCTGTCAAAGGAATGCAAATGTCTGAAGTGACCTCTGATTCAAACAATGGTGAGTTTGTGTGATTTTAGACTAATTATTTATATGTTTATTTCATGAGACGACCTTTGATTCAAGTTTCGGTGACTCATACCGATTTGCAGCTGGTGCCACCTTACAGAAACGCGTACTGCCTGTCACCGATGATGATGATGAAGGTTGGCTCCGTAGAAACAATGATTGGCAACCAGAATCATCGGCTCTCATAAAGGACAGCGATGGAAATGGGTGTGTTATCAGTCAGCGTGTTCAGCGTGTTGCCAATGAGGATTTGCAAAAGGCTAAGAGGAACCTGAAGCAGAAAGAGTACCGTAAGCGGAAGGCGGAAGAATTAGCTAAAAGAGAAGCTGCAAAACGTCGAGCTTTTCATGATCAATTTGGTACTGTTATTTTCTACCAAATAATAAAATAGTGGCAGGCTATTGATTCTTTTTTGATGGAATCTTTTGTCCCAGATGTCGTCACCTATTATGTAATACACCCAAAATATGTGATGTTTCTGACAAATTAATTTGCTTGCACCAGGTGTTGAAGTTGCCAAAAGGCGGAGGGACAAGTATAATCGGCTGCCGGAACACGACAAAACAGTTATATTGGCAGAGAAACGTGAGTACATGCATGGACTGCGTGATAGAAGAAAAAATGAAGGAATAACTGGTACGGAATAAACAAACTTGCTTTTTTAATTATTTATATATGCAGTTCATCCCTGCCAGTGAACTAATTTGTTAGCTATACAAGGTGATGTACGTGACGATGATGTGGGTGACCACGGCAATTGGGAACCTGATGAGTCAGAACGTACCTATTTCGGTAATTTGGCTTATTCGATTTGGCTCTCGATAGCTTCGTGACCCTTGTCCTCGACAAATTTTCATTTATTTTTTATTGCTTGGCAGAAGAGGAGGATCTTGATGCCGCAAACCCGGGCGTCCATGATGACTTTACTGTTGACGAGGAGGATGATGAGGCAAGACTCTACGGATTACGTGGTGTGTATTTCCAATATATGCATCCATTATGTTTTATTCTCCACTATAATACAGGATCATATTGTAACCCACTTACGTATGTAATTTGCAGATGTTAAATACAAGTCATATCGGGTGGATACCGGCAGATGCAGCAATGGAAAGGATCCTTATGATCATGTTTATTCCAAGCTGCCGAAAAAACACCATGTTCTGAGCCAGGTTGATGATTGCAAATATTGTCGCACCAAAAGAATTAAAGGCGAAGGGGATGGATTCTGTTGTAGAAAGGGGCTGGTCAAAATACATATCCCAGAGGTCCCTGCTGAGTTGATGAGGTTGTTCACAAGTCAAACGGACACTGATGCAAAATATTTCCGGAAGAACATCAGATATTTCATCTCATTTTTCTTTCACCAGTATGGGAGCCAAAGTTGATCGTCATGTAGCCACTGCAGCGGGCACTGGTGTTTATACCTTTAGGATACAGGGACAGATATACCACAGGCTAGATCAGCTTACGCATGGGGGGTACGGTCCCAGACATATGCAGCTCTATTTCTATGACACAGATTTCACTATTGAGCACAGGGCAAAAAGATCTCCCCATCTGGATGTAGGCCTCATACGGAACATACTGCAGCTTTTGGAGAGTAACCCTTACACGAAGACGTTTAGAATGTTAGGTGGTGTACAAAATCTTGAAGAATACAAAATTGAACTTAACACAGATATTGATGTCGATCAGAGAAGATACAATGCTCCAACTGTTTCTCAGGTCGCGGCAATCTGGATGCCGGGTACCGATGCACAGCATATGTTTGAGAGGAGTGTCATGGTTTGTGGATTGGCAAACAAGCCGATATATATTAGGGCATATCACGGCTGCTATGACCCGCTATCTTATCCATTATTTTTTCCTGAGGGCGAAGCTGGCTGGAATAAAAATATACAATATGTCGAACAAAAAAAGGACAATAAGAGAGATAATGGAGAACCAGCAGAGCTCATTGATCCAGCACAAGGGCAAGGTTAATTTTTTTTGACAAAATGATAATTAAAAATACATCATAATTCAAAACATGAGTCCTTAAGACACATACTATAACATGTGGATGATGCTGGTTCTTATTTTTCGGCAGATAATGGTGAAATGCAATATGAAGAATTTCCTGGGGATCCCGACTCAAACACCAAATGTGTTAGTGCAAGAGAATATTATTGTTACAAGATGCAGATTAGAGACGACGAATTTAATGTATTGTTTTACGGTGGACACCTTTTTCAACAGTACATTGTCGACATATACATTAAGATTGAAACTATGCGTCTTGACTGGTACTCTTTGCCAGCGCACCAGAAAATCATTCGTGCTGATCTGTACAAGGTATTCACACTGTGGTCATGTTATTGTTAAACTATATATATTGATTTTTTTTGAAATGTTAAGACATATCATGTTCTGTGCATGGGGCTGCTTATTTAGGATGAACAGTACATGAATGTTGATCTGCAACCAATAAAATAGTAGAGGATGCTATATACTTCTTAGATAATTTAAGTGTAAGTCATCAGACAAGGAATTCAAGATGTGGGCTCATTGTTGATAGTAATTTTTTTCAAATTTTAAGATATATCATGTTCTGTGCATGGGGGTGTTTATTATAGATGAACAGTTCAGGAATGTTTTATTTCCAACGTTTTAAAAGAAGAAAGCATGCCATATACTTCTTATAATTTAATCTAAACTAATAATACTGAATTATGATTTTTAATTTACCAACAACACAACGAATATAAATGTTGGTGGATAGTGGGACTACATATATTGGGTTTTTTATATATGTCTGTACAGTGCGTACCCTTTGTCTTTTTTGTGTTATATATTTTTTCAGACTATTAACTTTTTGTTTTCCGATAGTGGGACTACATATATTGGGTTTTTTATTTATGTCTGTACAGTGCGAACCCTTTGTCTTTTTTGTGTTAGATACATATTTTTATTCAGACTATTAACTTTTTTGTTTTCCTTGTGCAGGGAGTTATGGACACTCTCGCGTCTGGTGAGACACGCGCATCAGAAGCTGGTCGTCGACTTATCCTTCCACGATCTATGACTGGTGGCGACCGCGACGTCCAGATGAGATTTCTTGATGCCATGACATTGGTGCAGCGTTTTGGGAAGCCCGCCTATTTTGTGACTATGACTTGCAACCCTTACTGGGATGAGTTTTTAGAGCGGCTTCTATCAGGACAAACCCCGCAAGATCGCCCAAATATAGTGGCAAGGGTGTATAGAGCAAAGCTTCGTGATTTGGAGGATTTTCTGATTAAGAAGCAGCATTTTGGCGAGGTTGCGGCGTATGCTCACGTCACTGAGTTCCTAAAGAGGGGGCTCCCTCACGAGCACTTTTTATTGATCATGAAGAATGGTAGCAAGTTAAACAGTCCCGATGATTATGACAAATACATATCAGCTGAGATTCCTGACCAGAAGAAGTATCCCGTATTGCATGACCTCGTGTGCAAGCACATGATGCATGGGCCATGCGGTGCGTTGAACAAAGATTGCCCATGCATGATTGATGGGAAGTGTCATTTCCGTTACCCTCGACAGTTCTGTGAAGCAACACAGCAGGGTAAGGACTCATATCCAGTTTATCGGCGGAGGGACGACGGTCAGCGAGTGCATATTAGGAAGGCTGAATTGGACAATCGATGGGTCGTTCCATATAATCCTATTCTCCTTATGCGTTACAATTGTCACATTAATGTTGAGATTTGCTGCAGCATCAAGTCAGTGAAGTACTTGTACAAGTACATCTATAAGGGTCATGACAAAGCATCTTTCAGCCTAGCCAAGTCCGAGAATGAGGATAAAGTCATAGATGAGATCAAGCAGTACCGAGATGCAAGGTGCATCACGCCACCAGAGGCCGTGTACAGGCTATTTAAATTCCCCCTATACACTATGTACCCACCTGTGCTACAACTGCTGTTCACTTGGAGGGAATGCATATGGTCGCATTCAATTCTACTGCAAATCTGAATGATGTCGCGAAAAGTAAGAAGGCACAGAGGTCCCAGCTTACTGAATATTTCAAAATGAATGCAACAGACCCCGATGCGCCTAAATACTTGTATAAAGAGTTTCCAGAGTTTTACACATGGAACAAGTCGAAAAAGTTTTGGAAGCCAAGAGAACAGAGGATGCAGATTGGGCGTATGGTATATGCAAATGCTTCTGAGGGCGAGAGGTTTTACCTACGGATGTTGTTGAATCACATGCGGGGCGCAACCTCCTACCAGCACCTAAGAATATTGCATGGTGTCGAGTACTCTACTTTCAGGGAAGCATGTGAACACAGGGGAATAGTAGAGACCGATGCCACTCTGGACAAGACCCTGTCTGACTGTGCTATTTGGCAGATGCCTCGCAAATTTCGGCAAACTTTTGGTATGATAATGGTTTTCGGTGAGCACACCAATATCCATGATTTGTGGGACAAGCACTATGATTCCTTGTCTGAGGACTTTCGACTTGTCTGAGGACTTTCGACGAACTATAAAAAATGAACACGAGGTGCAGCAGAGGGTTCTCATTGAGATTGAGAAAATAGTTGAAGGAATGGGCAAGGACTTTGATAGTTTCGGACTGCCTAAGCTGGATACGCCACAAGGTAATGTGATCGAGCATCCCCTCCTTTATGTTTCTTTCTTGTTAGAATAAACTTACAGTAGTTCAGATTGTTGGCCTTTTCAATGACTCTGGATAATCACTTCTCATATTGGTTACTGAATATACCGGATTCTGTATATAAGCAATGAACCAACCAGATTCCATTGCAAATTTGGCTAAAGCATTATCAAACATTTTAATCGACTTTCTAGCTGACCTATCTGTGATTTCCCATCTTGTAGTTTTGTACCATTCCATTTGTTTTACATGTTCTTGGCTCTTTACTATTTCTTAGATATCGCGTGTTTGACATGTTTGGCATTTCAATACTATTTGTTGTATGAATTTTTTACTTGCTCACCATCTCATAGCCTTACTATAATATTTGATGGATTTGACATAGGCCATCAGGCTGCTACCATAGCATGTGTGAAAATTTCAATCTATGAGTTTTCCATGTTACCAGTGTATTCCAGAAAATATCGAGTAAGCTTATTGTGGAACAATGATATGAAGCATAATAATCTCTGTGCATGGGGATGAACAGTACAGGAATGTTGGTTTCCAACCAATAAAATAGTATAGCATGCCATATATTTCTTATAATTTAATTGTAATTTAATTATACTGGAATGATGTTTTTTAATGTTACAGCAATAAAATGAATAAATGTCGCTGGATACTTTGAGTACATAAATTGAGGGGTTTTTTTTGTATATTCGTGTAGTGCTTAACAATATGGGTTGTCAAGCTAATGCATGACTAATACTATGCTATATCCTGAACCAAAATTTTTATCATAGCATTTTTTTACGGTGGCTATAGTACTGTCAACGGAGCCTGCTTAAATAATTTAATAGATGATGCCTATGATACGTTATACTGGTCATGATTCTAACACATGATGTTTTTCATGAATGCAGGAAGCAGGGATCGGGACTATTATCGGGAACTGAATGATGAGTTATCTCTACGCGCTGACAAAACGGATCTTAATATTGACTCTTAATGCCGAACAGCGTGCTGGTTTTGATGAGATTATGGACCATGTCAAGTCAGGAAAGGGTCGAGTCTTCTTTGTTGGTGGACCTGGTGGAACTGGAAAAACTTACCTCTATAAAGCATTGATTGCTACAGTTCGAGACATGGGGCTAATAGCTGTTGCAACCGCCACGTCTGGTATAGCGACCTCTATTATGCCTGGTGGTCGCACAGCTCACTCGAGATTTAAAATCCCCATAAAGATTAATGATGAGAGCATGTGCAGCTTCAACAAACAGAGTGGCACAGCAGAGTTGCTTCGCACTGCGAGCTTATTGATATGGGATGAGGTCGCAATGACAAAGAGACAAACTGTCGAGACCCTTGATAGATCACTTCAAGACATTATGGGTTCTTCACAGCCATTTGGTGGCAAGGTCATGGTTTTCGGAGGAGATTTCAGACAGGTACTCCCCGTGGTCCCTCGTGGGACCAGAGCTCAGATTACAGATGCATGTCTACTCAGATCATACTTGTGGGAGAAAGTTCGGAAGATCAAGCTCACTCGGAACATGAGAGCACAAACAGATCCTTGGTTTTCGGAATATCTGCTTAGAATTAGCAGTGGCACTGAAAAATCTACTGTGGATGAATATGTGAAAATTCCTGATGATATCTTAATTGATTATTCGCAAGAGGATGCCATTGACAACCTTATCGACAATGTGTTTCATGGTCTTGCGGACAATATATCATCGGCCGCCTACATGAGCCAGCGTGCTATTCTTTCCACCAAGAATGAGCATGTTGATGTTTTGAACGCAAAGATGATAGATATGTTTCCCGGTGATGCAAGGACGTACTACAGTTTTGATTCGGTGGAGGATGGCTCCACCAACAATTACCCTATTGATTTCCTGAATTCACTTATGCCAAATGGCCTTCCTCCTCATGAACTGAAGCTCAAGATCAACTGCCCTCTCATTTTGTTGCGCAATCTAGATCCGCACAATGGCTTGTGCAATGGCACCCGTCTGGTCGTAAGGCTTTGCAAGACAATGCAATAGACGCTGAAATTGTTGGCGGTGCACACGCTGGTGAGAGGGTGTTTATTCCCAGAATACCTCTATCTACCTCGGAAGATCTATCATTGCCGTTCAAATTCAAAAGGAAGCAATTTCCGGTCAGACTCAGTTTTGCAATGACTATCAATAAAGCTCAAGGACAGACGATCCCGATTGTTGGCGTATTTCTACCTGAACCTGTCTTTGCTCATGGTCAATTATATGTAGCATTGTCTAGAGGTGTGTCACGACAGACGACCTGGGTACTTGCTAAACCAAATAAGCTGCTAGACCCTGCTGGTAAAAGCACCAAGAACATCGTTTATAGGGATGTGTTAGAGTCCTGTTAGTGTTTGGAGATTCAGTTAATAGATGCTGGTTGTGTTGAAACACTACCAAATAAATATTGTTCAAAGCTGTCTGATGAACGTGTTCGGGACGCCCTTGATCATGCGGTATCTGAACATCGTTCATCATGCATTGGTCAATGGTACTTGAAGACGCTCCACTACAAACAAGACGTGATAGTAGACGTTTTGTAAAAATCAATTCGTTTTAGATGTTCCGGAAAACTTGATGCCGACCATGGTTCCAGGCGGATATACCATCCCTGCAAAACACATAAAAGGAGTATTGAGAATGGCAGATATCCTGGATCACAAAGTTGACTTTAACAAGCGAATTCCAGGCAAATCAGCTTTTTTATTTTTTTTGCGGTGTTCCAGGCAAATTAGCTACTCCGTTTATGGAATCAAATAATATGGCATATATAGACATGAACGTACCAATTGATCAGTACGTTATATATGGGATAATTATAATTATGGACGTCTGTCTATTATTTGCTCGACATTGTTGATTGTGTACTATTTATAACACACATGATATTCTTAAAAAAATATCTTACCTATATATATATATATGTCTACTCACGTTTATAAAAAACAGAAGCTGTTTTCTGCTTTGGAAACTTCTTGAAATCTTCATACTCACGTTTATAAAAACAGAAGCTGTTTTCTGCTTTGGAAACTTCTTGAAATCTTCATATTTACGGTACTGTATATTCAAGGCATTGCTCCGAGAGAATAAATCCCTGATTACTCATCGAGCAGGATGCTGTGACCCTTGACGTTTCTTCTTAACATCAAGGGAGAAGATACAGGTATGCGATACTTTCCTCTAATAATCGCCAATAATTTTTGTTGATATCGAAGTATGCTTCCACGACCTCATCCTGCTTTGATCTTCAGGATCTACCCTGCGTAGCAATGGCGGATGACATTGTGCAAGAAGGGGTCCAGATGGATGAACCTGTGGTGGTGGAAGAAAACCATCAGTTAGTAACTACGTCACATTTTTTGTCGACTTTAATGCAAGCTTTTTCCGCTCCTTTTGCCGACGTTTGCATGTTCATGAACCCTGCCTACCGATGCTCACTTCCAGTTATTTCTTTTGCTCGCATGCTCTCCGTTGCAGAATGGTACGTTTTCGTGATATTCAGATGTTTCTCAACACCAAAAGAGTTAGTTTCAGTGCTATGGTCTTCTTTAAAGCAAATATACGTGGGCACGTGGATGGAAATTACATACGGCTTATATTAGTTGATGAGGAGGTGATATAATCTCTGTTTACGCACATAACATTTTTCCATGCAACGTCGTTTAGTGGTGTGAAATAACATGTCTGATGGATTTTATGTTGCAGGGAAGTAGGATTGAGGCATTGGCATTTAACAGGACTTGTTTCCATTTGGCTCGAACAATCGTTGAAGGATATCCTTATGATTTTATTGATGTCGTTGTTGGATATAGATATGATGCGAACGTTCAGAGTGTGTTTCATGTGTATGGCGTAGAGTTCTATGCAAGCATTACTTCTGAAAGCAGAGTTTCTAGCTCTCTAAGACCGATAGCATATCCTACATTTCCACGAACATTCACGGAGTTTCAACAAGTTAAGAACTTCGGGACAAATAGAAATTTCACTGGTATGCTTGCCACCTTTGTGAGTTTAGTAACTGGGCGATTGCCTCTCTAACGTAATTTTTAGGTCAAGTTAATTCTATCTAACGTAACTCGTTCTACAGAAGTTATTGGCGTGGTTGTCTATATCTCTGATGTCCATGACAATGAGCGCACCTGGAGACGTCCAAGCAGGCATGTTGCCATTATGAACACTAGGTACGTTCTGTATGCAATTTTCAAATACATGCCCAGCTTACTATTAAAATATAATTAGGGTATTTGATGCACAGAATGCAGATTCTCGTCATCCACATGCGCAGTCCACATATTTTGCGCCTTGCTGGAGAATGGCGACAGGCGGCACAATATTTTCTCACCATTGCTGCAGTCTATGTGCAAATGAACACGACAAGAGGTATCGAATAAGCTTATACGCCTTTTCCACAGTTACCTTTGATACCGGTCATTAGCGAATTTTGCGATCTCACATGTTTGCGATCTCACATGTTGTATAATTATTTAAATTCAGATGTTCTTGTCACTACTCGATATAGCAAAATTATATTCTCCCCAGAGAGGCCAGAAGCTGACGAGCTCGAAGGTAATATAACAATATTGTATTCTTGGTCCGATTCCTTTCTTACCCTACAACCGATTTGTTCAATTCCTACTTTTTGGATTTTAGGATTTAGCCAGCGTCTACTAAATGCACCTCGTCAAGCTCGTCAGCTTGGTCGTGGACATTATTTGTGATTCTGACACCTGGACATTATCTATGTTTCATTGTTCTTTCCTCTTTTCATACAATTGATTTACATCAGTGGATATATTTTTACTGTACAGTTCTTATTTTGTTCAACGAAGTACCTTTTTGTATTGTATAACGAAATACTTTCATGCACGTGATATCGTGTTGAACAGTATTCGCGCGTGCGTGTCGCACGTGCATTGTAACTAGTCAAAGTTAAAGGATTCACTACATACCGACTAGTGAGAAATGAACTAAACTTACATTCATGTAGAGATTCTGAAGTATCAAATAAATTTCAAAGTAGTACAATGAATTTTTTTCGCAAAAGATATTGCTAGGAAGAGAAAACAAAGATATAGATTGTTGGGGCAACTGATCAAGTGTCTACTCATTTAATTTATAATACATTTTTTTTACTATTTCATCTCTAAGTTTTTAAATATTCATGGGATTCAACTTCCCGTATTAAAGAGAAACTTTAGTGAATCAAAAATTTATCGAGGGTTTATCTATTTTAATTTGACACAGTAGTCTAACTTTGTTAATTAAAGAAATACATTGAAAACATAAATTAAAGTTATGGGGAGAGCTGGCACATTATTTAGGTGAAAAAGTAATTTGGGAAGCATATAGTTTTTATTGAAACATCAACAATGGTTCCCAGTCGTTTAATATTATTATATGATATTATGCTTCTTGATTGACAACAAGATCAGTTCTATTTCTGAAGACAACTAATGCCACAAGACTCAATGATTTAGACGTATAAGGTATGTCGAAATTTATTCACAGATCTGCCATATGTTTTGCTTTGTTTTAGAAAATATTAAAAATGTAATGGAGTTGTTTTCTGTACATATTTACTAACACAATATATAGAATATCAACGGGTTGATGAATTTGCAGAGTAGCTTCTAGCTCACATATTTTTTTTCCGGTGAAAATCCTAGCTCACATATTCACTTTGCAAAATATCAAAAGCACATAGAAGTTTATCAAAATAAAATATGCATAAAATTCATGAAAACTACAAAACCATATTAATACAAGTAAGAGAACACATCTTCTGCCTTCAACTCTCTTCACCGCCATGGTCGGCTGTCTCCCTCCACTCCTGTCGGTCACCAACACGGTCATTCTTTCCTTTGACATATGGCATTGTGTCGAACCATCATCATCGGTTCTTCCCAAATGACCCATTATGGCCATCCAAGTGATCTGATTTTAGAAATGATGAGGCTTAAATAAACGCACTACAAGAAAATTACGCTGGCACCACGGCTCAAAAGTGTTGCAATATGGGTATTTTTGATGCAATATTAAGCAATTGCAACTAAATATAGGCGTTGGGAGGTGTTGCAAGTGCGGCCGATGCAATAGGGTATCGCAACACCTTTTTGAGACATTGCCATAACTTTGGTGTGTTGCAACGACGTGTGGTGTGTGGCGATAGCTTGCACACGCAACGCCACAATCGTTGTTGCTATAGTGGTTATTGCAACAACGTATGGTAGAAATTTTGAATTGAAAAACACGTTTTAAAAATAGCAAAAATATTTTTTTAATGGGGGGAGGGCCCATCAGCCAGCCCATCCGTTACCATCATTAAGTCGCAAGTGTGGCATTTTTCACACATTACGCGGTCGGCAAGATTCGAACCCACAACCTCCTGTTTGCACATGGAGCCCCTCTACCACTACACCATAGCATCACATGTGCCCATGTTCTGTTTTGAATCCAAATATATTAGATTAAACCAAGTGTCAAGTGCTTGTTTGAGGCCCTAAATGAATTCAAATAGAAAAGTTGTCAAATACAAAGTTTCATAACTTTTCGAGATCTACAACTTTCATTTTGGTCGTTTGTCCATCTGAGGTCGTTTGAAAGTTTTGAATTTCAAATTTGAACTCTTTCAAACTAAATTGCAACACTACACAATCAGTGGCAACGATTTTGGTTTTCGTTGCTATATCTAAGAGTTATTGCAACGATCCAGGTTTGCGATGCTATATCTAAGACTCTTTTTGCAACAATTCAGATTTATGTTGCCATAACATAAACTTTTGACAACTCACAATATCACTAATAGCAACGTTCTATATTCGTTGCGACATTCTCAACTATTGCAACCATTAGAAAAAACATGGCAATAACTATGTCGTAAATGCAACACAAATTTATTCGTTGCGATATATAGTAGCTATTGCAACTATAAAAATTTAAATCGCAACACTACACAATCAGTGGCAACATGTCCCTCTATTGCAACTAAAATAGACAACTGTCGCAATAGGCTCTATGTATTGCAACCAATATCACATTGTTGCAAAAAAATTGGTGGCATTAGCCCTAAAACCTTGTAGTGACGGTTTAATAGTTTAGAGGGTTATTCAAACTTAGAACAAACTTAAGGGAAGTAATTTGAACTTCTCAACGGTTTGTAAAGTTCCATGCATTTCAGTGTAAATCAAGTGTAGATTTTTTGTATCCTCCTAGGCTGGAGGCAAGAGACTGGACTTTTAGTGTCCTTTTAGTGTCAGTTGCTGGTTCAAACTTGGTATAATCTGGGATGAGGACCTACAAGTACATGATAATATTATCCAAGGAAGACAGCAATTCCAAATACCAGTTTTACATGGAAATTTTCTCTGTTGCAGCCTAGACTATCTGGAAGCAAAAAAAGCCAAGATATTTGACAAGTCACCTAGCGTGGCTCTGTGGAAAAGGTCGTTCAAAGAAAAAATTATTCTCCATTTATACAGAATTAATGATAGACACCATCAAGCAATCAGATCCTGGCTAAATCTCCTGTAAAAGTCTCATGCTCATGATGTGGCCTCTCCTTCCTCCCCTTTTTTTTTTGTAAATCCATATCTGTATGTTTGTCTCTTTGTTTTTTTTAGGTTAGCAGTAGGTTTAAAGGTAGTTTAGCTCCTCCCTACCTTGCCCACATTCTTACGTATTGTTAATATTTCTTTTAAATGGATAAGGCAGCACTGTGGGAAACTGTCCTACAGTTTTTCGAAAAAAAAAAAGACTGGACTTTTGTCAGTAATCCCCTCGTGGTCACTGGACTGCCACGTTGGTGTCAAGCCACCCTGTCCAGACACTCGGTGCCTCGGTGGCAACCCCAAACAGATAGCGCTTTCTCTTTCAGGATTCAGCGGCTACCAAGTGTGCGGACGACACGCCAGCCAGGCCGCCGCCGCGATGGCGTCGTCCCTCGCCGCCTTCCACTCCGCCGGCCGCCTTCCCCGCCCTCGACTCCAGCAGGTCCCCTCCCACGCGCGCAGCTCCCTTCTTCTCCGTCTCCTCCAGGTTCCGGCGCCTACCCGCCGCCGCACCAGTCGGTTCGCCGCCGAGGTACACCCGAACTCTGTGCACGCTCACCCGACCTGATTAACGAACATGCAAGTGTGTGACGCATTCCGTTCTAGGATCCCCGCAGTTCGCGACCGGCGGCGCCGACACCATCACCGGCGGCGGCGGCGGCGGCAGGGGTGGCAGGCAGGGCGAGGGGCGGTGGGGGCGTCGACGTCGCCGCGGTCGCCGCTGCCCTGCGCGACGCCAGAACGGCCGAAGACGTGGAGGCCTTGGTGAAAGGTTTCCTGGGCGGCGGCGACAAGAGCCACCTGCCCCTGCAGGTGTACACATCCGTGATTCGGGGGCTCGGCAAGGAGAAGCGCCTCGATGCCGCGTTCGCCGTCGTCGAGCATCTCAAGCGGAGAGATGGAGGAGGCGGCGGCGTCAACCAGTTCGTGTACAATTGTTTGCTCGGCGCCGTCAAGAACTGCGGCGAGTTCGAGAGGATTGAGGGCGTTCTTGCCGATATGGAGGCGCAGGGAGTTGCTCCAAACATTGTGACCTTCAACACGCTGATGTCCATTTATGTTCAGCAGGGCAAGATTGATGATGTCTTCAGGGTGTACGCTGAAATTGAGGACCGTGGGCTGGTGCCGTCTGCCGCCACATACTCGACGGTGGTGTCGGCCTACAAGAAGGCCGGCAACTCATTTGCGGCCATCGATTTCTTTGTCAAGCTCAGGGAGAGGTACAATAAGGGTGAGCTCATTGGGAAAAATGAGGATTGGGAGCAAGAATTTGTCAAGTATGAGAAGCTTACCGTCCAAGTGTGTCACACATCGATGCGGCAGTCGCTTGTTAGTAGGCAGAATCCAGTTGGCGAGGTGTTGAAGGTTCTACTTGCCATGGATGAAGCCGGGGTGAGGCCAGATAGGAGGGACTATGAGCGGCTTGTGTGGGCATGCGCAGGAGAGGAGCACTACACCATTGCCAAGGAGCTGTATCAAAGGATCCGTGAACGCAATGAGGGGATTAGCCTGTCTGTGTGCAACCATCTGATTTGGCTAATGGGTAAGGCTAAGAAGTGGTGGGCAGCTCTTGAGATTTACGAGGATTTGTTGGACAAGGGGCCAAAGCCTAACAATTTGTCTTATGAGTTGATCATGTCTCATTTCAATATTCTACTCAATGCTGCAAAGAGAAGAGGCATTTGGAGGTGGGGTGTTAGGCTGCTTAACAAGATGCAAGAGAAGGGCTTGAAGCCTGGAAGCAAAGAATGGAATGCGGTCCTCCTATCTTGTTCTAGAGCTTCCGAAGCATCTGCTGCAGTGGATATATTCAAGAAAATGATAGACCATGGGTTGAAACCAGATATAGTCTCCTACGGAGCACTCCTGAGTGCATTGGAGAAAGGAAAGATGTATGATGAGGCCCTAAGAGTCTGGGAGCACATGTACAAAATGGGAATAAAACCAAACCTGTATGCATATACAATTTTGGTGTCAATTTACATCGGTAAGGGTAACCATGCTATGGTAGATGCTGTTATTCAGGATATGCTGTCAGCAAAGATAGAACCAACAGTTGTAACCTTTAATGCAATAATCAGTGCGTGTGTGAGGAACAATATGGGTGAAACTGCTTTTGAGTGGTTTCACAGGATGAAAATGCAGAGTATTCAGCCAAATGAAATTACATATCAGATGTTAATTGAAGCTCTTGTACAAGATGGGAAACCACGACTTGCCTACGAGATGTACATGAGGGCTTGCAATCAAGGGTTTGAGCTTCCTGCAAAATCGTATGACACTGTAATGGATGCCTGCAAAGCCTATGGTTCCCTCATTGATCTAACTTCTTTGGGTCCTCGACCATTGACAAAGGTGGAACCTATCAGGATAGAAAATAGCCATTCAAGTTTTTCTCGAATCAATGATTTACCTAGCAGTACTCATTATTTTGGAGACACTGGAATGTACAGTTTTTACAGATACAGAATGGCAAGGTAAATTCTGAATGTTGCGTACTACACTCCCTTTTATAGTTGTGTCTTTACCGCTAAACCAATTCAACGTAAAAAATTGACTGATACTTGCTAGTGAGTTGCCTAACTTAAAAAATCAGTGCAGTAGCCATTCTTTGTATATTTACATTGTATCCTCTTAGCTGCAACTTAATCTGTCATTTTACTTATCTCCAGTTCGTCGAAATTTCTAGGATTAATCCATTGAATTGTTACCTGCATTTGGTTTTAACATTTCAAAAACGAAACATTTTATGCCTTTTAAAATCTACATATGATTTTGTTTAATTAAAGTATAATTATTTTTTTATTCTAGTATCGTCATAGTATATCATTAGTTATGATCCGAGCAAAACAGATGCAGGCTGAAAGATTGCTTGTCGGGTAGCAGAGGCCTCTTAATTGCCCTGCTCTCTTCTAGTGAGAACAGCTACCGATCAGATTAAAATGATCCACAAGGTTTCACTATCCCATTTCCTGTATAACACCAAGCCATGGCTCGTCCAAGTGTTGTCTGATTTTTCACTAGAACCACATGATCCTATCATTAGCTTTCCATGTGCTGAAATAATGACCCAAAAATAAGTGGGTAATCTAGTTTATACTTTGTTGTGGCTAAATCCCTGTGTCACCAAAATGTCTTAAATCATTTCCTCTAGTTGATCCTCGTATACTACACCCTGCAGTTCTGTACAGTCCTGTTAAAAGAAATACTATGAGTGGCATTGGTTACGCCTTCTTCGATTCAGATTAATGTTCTGTTAAAAGGTCGCAACTTTATCTTTTCCAAATTTTATCAACTTTAGTTAACATCAAGCAGAAATATCTAATTGTCTGAAACTTAGGAGTAACATACACTATATCTTGCAGCAAACCTGGTGTACTCATCTTACTGAAATCATTACTGTGTGGTATTGACTTTTCTACTTGTGTTTTCTCCGTCAGAACGAATGCTGTAGGTACAGAGTATAATTCTTTCGATCAGACTGAATAGCTTGTTTCTCTTTTGATCCTCAGTCCTCGAAAGAATTAAATTCTGTACCTTTCTATTTCTTTTGAGCAAGGGTACGTTTATTCCTTTGGATTTCTGTTTCTTTTGGGCAAGGAACTATTGATTTGAACTGTAATTTCTAGTTCTCCCGATGGATCAGAATACTCATTGGAAGGCAAACTTGTCTATAGCACACTGAGAAATGGTAGCTTCGTCCCCAATACACTGACAAAGACGATTTTAACTGGGACACACTCCAATTTTGTAGCTATCATCTGTGACACACTATGGCCGATAAACAATTCTTTTCAATTTTTTTATCTTAATACATACAATACATAAGAACTTGTAACTTTGCACGAAGATACAATGTTGCATGCTCTATCAATGTATGTTTTGATAGATTTGTTCTCTATTGTTTGCATTTATTTGTCGGTCATACCATTCAAACAAACGAAAAAGTTCTATCAAAAAGTGTGTTTATATAGAATGCAATAATGTATATTTATGCAAAGCTTTAAGTTCTAATGTATTTTACATATTGAGGTAAAAAAGTTAAAGTTAATTGTTTCATCAGTCAGAGTGTCACAGATGGTAGCCCCAAAATTGATGTGTTTCAACCAAAATCGTCTTTGTCAGTGTGTTAAGGACGAAGTCATCATTTCTCAGTGTGCTAGAGATAATTTTGCTTAATTAGAAAGTTATTCACCCTTTTCTGTACTCCCTCTTCAGTCAAAACTTTGTTCTTGAATGAAGAATACACGAACGATGATGGATCTTGGATCAGCATACTATATGAACGATCCGAGGTCCATATTAGAGTTGGTTCAGGAACTTTCTCGTGCACGTAAGTTTGGCTCGGGTACGAGACTACGAGACTTGCGATAATCTTGGACATAGGCGTGTTGACCCTCGATGCAAGGATGAGTGGGATAGTGACAAAGCTCCACCAAATGAGGGATCGGCGACACCGCGCTTCAACACCGTGCGCTGCCGATTGTTCATCTACCTCCTCCGAAAAAACCCACCAATGGCCCACGAATCGAGCACCAGGTGCCCCCTTGCATGCCGGTACCGGGCGCCCGTCCTCCCCGGCCTCGGTGAGCAACTGCTTCAAGCGCCCCGACTCAAGCTGGAACAATTGTTACTTGAGGCCGGAACAATTGGTCCTTGTGTCCGGAACAATGCTTCTAGAGGCTGGAACAACGGCTTCTGATGGCCGGAACAACTGCTTCACACGGCGGTGCGCGAAGCGGTGGCGGTGCGGGCGCACGGCCAGGGGCGCGGGGGACGTGAGCGGGCTAGGGTGGCGCTCGGCGAGCATGGCAGCGTGGGGGAGGCAGAGGAGGAAGATGACCGTGTCGCTTGATGGGCCGAAACTGAGGACATAACTGGCCCATACCGCGCGAGCGATAGATAATTATTACCGCGCGCGGTATATAAAGTTCGCGACCAAATGACCTCTTATTGCTCACCGAGCACTCTATATTTGCTTCCTTTACAAATTTGTGCTAACCAACATCAACAAAGAAAATATGAAGGTAATGTACAGACCTAAAGATGTGTTAAAAAAATAGTAAGAAAGATCCGGACGAGCTCAATCGACCAATGGCTTTTAAGGCTCTGCAGCAGTCGCTCATCCTCAATGCTCTGCCAAGTTGCGACTGTTCACTCGTACCATGCAGAATTGATAAACTCAAACTCCCACCTCAATCATCCAGTTGGCACATGATAGTTTTTACTCTGTCCTTGAAAAATTCTATCTTTGATTATCAATTTATCAAAATAATACAATACTTTTTTAGATCAATAACACAATTTAATAACATAATATGATTTATATTATTGATTTATTGCGAGAAATGCTTTCTTAATATATAGTTTACACATTTAAATTTATAATATTTTTAAAGTAATGATCACAGATACATATATTTTACTTTGATAAAGGGTAAATGAAAGTAATTTGGAACTGGAGTAGTAGATCGTTGTTATAATTTCCCTAACCCCTGTTTGTTTAAACTTTGGATTTCACAATTGTGATATTGGATTCTGGGATGTTTAGATCTGAGTGTTCAAAAGGTGAGAGTTGTTTGTTTGTCTGGATTCCATATTTACTATTTAAGTTATTTACTGTGGGCTATCTTGGGCCTGATTAGTTGGCTGGTTTCAGCCGAACCAGGCTCCCGGGACGCAACCAGCGCATGATTGGATGGGTGCAGCAGCAGCTGGGCCTGTCTCGCGCGGTGCAAGATTCCCTCCTCAGCCAGGCTCTGCAGATCCGGGGAAAATGGTCGCTTCCGCCGAGCCAGGCTGAACCGAGATCCCGCAAGCCCGTGAGCTGGATGCAATGAGAGAGCAGCGATGCAGGAGCAGCTATATATCAAGGCAACCAATCAAATGCTCCGCCCAGCCATGCTGTGAGTAACCAGGTAAGCAAACAACAGGCTTTTGCATGCCATCAGCCTGGCCAAAAGTAGTCCTGGGATTCGGGCCGTGCCCGTGCCGGCACGGCACGGGCCCGTCGTGCTTCGGGCTGCACCGTGCCGGGCCGTGACGGCCCGTCGGGCCGCGTCGTGCCGTGCCGGTCGGCCCGACAAGGCGCAAACTCGGCGCGGGCACGGCACGCGGCACGGGCACGGCCCGGTTTTACTCAAAGCCTCTTTCAGGAGTATGTTTTCCATGGAGAGAAAGCGCATTTTGTTGTTTAAATTGATTCTTTTCATAGTGTTACATGGATAAAAAAATCAAAAAAATCCACCAAAATTACAATAGTTTAGGACAGCTATATTACATGTGTATATCAAATTTGAGTTCCAAACTCATCATACTTTGAGCGTAACAAAAAAAACAAAGGAAAAGTGAGCTTTGGTATTTTTTTATCTCCAAAAATATTCCGAATTTTGAGCTCAATTTTGGTGTGGAGCTGTTCCAAGTCAACACCAACCTCTACAATTTCTGAGGAATTTTTTCAACAATGTTTGCATGAATATGTGTTCAAAATTTACTAAACGATATAGAAGTTCTAAGCTTTTGAGACAAAGAGGAGCAATTCGAACTTGCATGAGTGTAAGTGATTCAAAAAAAATTATACAAAATTGCTTTGTGTAGATATGTATAATTTGGACATCCATGCAAAAAATCATTTCAAAATTCAATTTATTTGGTGATTTACAAAAAAGTAAAGAAAATGTTAAATAGCGACCATTAATGAATTGATTGATCTGTAGAAAACTATACTATACCAGAATGATGCAAATACATAAACGTGATAGACACTTTTTTTTCTGAGATTTTAGAAAAAAAAATCAACGCACTTGGTGTACATATGCAAATTAATTCTATACAACTTTGAAATTTTAAATACGAATAAAAATACAAAATGAACCTTGGCCGCCACCGTGCCATCGGGCCGCCTTCGTGCCATGCCGGCCCAAGCACGGCCCATGTGACAGTGTCGTGCCGTGCCGCCCGTTGTGCCCAAAACTCGGCACGGCACGGCCCGCCAGCTCGGGCCGGGCCGGCACGGCACGAAACCCCTTCGGACCGGGCCGTGCCACGGGCCATGCCAAACGTCTGGGCTGCGGCCCACACGAATTTGGCCCGGCCCAAGTCCCAGGACTAACCAAAAGGAGCCTGGCTCACTGATGCGGTGCAGGCCCGAGCTGTGCAAGAAACCAATCAGGCCCCTTATGTATGTAATTAGGGCCGTCCCGAGGATTTCGAAGGCCCTGTGCAAAATACTGACCAAGGCCTCCCACTTCAGGAGGTCCAGGTCCATCGGTTTGGACCTCGGCGCCATCAGGAGCGCGGCCATGGCCATGGCCATCACCGGCAGTTCTTCTACGCGATGGCGATTTAAGATTTGAATTTTGTGGCTGGAAACGAGTTCGAGTGGAGGGGAGACAAATGAACGATTTGGAGAGACAAACCAACGAACGGCCGACGCTGTGATTTTCGTTTCTATAAATATCTGGGAACGAGTCCTACAGCTGTGGGCCTGTGAGAGAGTGGGCTTGCGTTGTTTCTTTAGTCGCAAATGGGCTAGTTCTGAAATGGGCCATCATTAAAGCATAAAGCCCGTGAGGCACAAGGGCCCATTTCCCTTCATAACCGCTTCTTCTTCCTCTTCTACCAGCAGCAGTCGACGAGCAAACTCAGACGCCCAAATCATGGCGGCGAGAACAGATTTTCAGAGCTGGGGAAGGAGGGATCTAGTTTAATTTGGGGCCCCCACAATTTGGGGGCCCTGTTCCGTCGCACCGTCCGCACATGCCTCGGGACGGCCCTATTGTAATGTGCCACAATCTTAAAGGGCAATTGCGAAAACGGTCATGTTTTTGGACTCAAACTTTTAAAATGGTCCTCTATTCTGATCTTTGCAAAATAGGTCCTATTTTTTGAATTTGAAGACATGAGTAGGTCATATTTCATTTGGAGCTTTTAACGGTGTTAAGTGACAAGCATAAAGACATGTGGCCATTCCAAAATCAGGCGGTCCGGTCATTTCCTCTTTTCCCAAAAGTTTGTGTTTCTTTTTTAATTCAAAAAAGAGCTTCAAGGGAACGGACTCATTCAACATAAAAAAAGGACCGAATTTTGCAAAATCCAGAAAAGAGAACCATTTTTAGAATTGGGATCCAAAAGAAGACCGGTTTTGCAACTTCCCCGCCTTAAAAAAGCTGACCCTAACTAGGTTGTTGGAATCTTGAGTCCGAAAGATGAATATGTGCTTGAACTTCAGATTATAGAATCTATAATTGACAATTTAAAGTTGAAACAACCCTTGTTGTAGTGCTAACACGCCGTTCCAACTTTCAAGTTCCATTGGGTAGGAGACTTTCTTTTTTTTTTTTTGGGAACTAGGGGTAGGAGATTTGATGGTACTAGGTGTTGTAGTAACGCTATCGGTGGTAGAGAACAAGTACACAAAGTAGACAAAGAGACAAGACACAATGTAGGGTGGAGCCTTCTCTTTATTATTCTGAATAAACTAGTGATTACAACATAGGAGTGCTCCACTATTTATATCCAGGGTAGAGGTCCTTGTTTCCTACTTGGAGAGAAAGTCCTTTGGTAAATTGCCTACATATTGGAGTAGGACTAGGATAGATCCTTCTAGGACTTCCTTTCCTCCTCCATCTAGAGTATTACTATAACACTCCCCCTTGGGCATTTTACGACGACACACATATCTCATTAAAAACTCCTTCATAAAAACCCAGTGGGAAAAAATAGAGAAAAGAGTACATGGTACCGTAGCTTCACATTGCACACATTGCCTCGTTAAAAACCTCTTCTTGAGAAACCTTCTGGTAAAAACTCAATGAGGGAAAAATGGTACAATGTTTAATTCTTCTAGAATTCACTATGTTGTCTTCTAAACTATAGTGATAGGGATTATGTGCTCAGGAATGTTATCCCCCTGATCTGCATGCTTATATAAGTCTCCTCATATGTTGGTATTTCTTACACCAAACAGAAAACACCACCTTAGGCTGGTTAGGCCTAGAGTGAATATTCCCGGTTCGGCGCCAGAAATACCTGGGGTTAAGTTACTTGCTTAGGATACATAATAATCCACAACTAGCAACGAGTGCCAGATATGTATTATTAGTATTTAATCATAAAAGATAATCCGCAAGCGCACGGATAACCCGTTGTAGCATTTCACCCGAGAGTATTCCAGGGTATCGTTATTTATATTTTCCCAAAGGAAGACGTGGTTGACGAGTGTGTACTTATACTCATGGTGTTACAAATGATAGATCATAACCAATATCCAAATACAGGGGTAAGGCAATGTATGGATAGAGGATAGTGCGACACACACAGCAGGCATTTCCACTCTCTGATAAAAGGCGAGAGGCGGCTCTAGGCTAGACTAAGGTTAAGTAAGAAGAACTGCTACTCCTAATGTACATCGTCAAGTAGCGTGCGTAGCATCTACCTATAGCCTAAGCTGCACACAAGCCAAGACTAAGCTGTTCTACTGCCAAGCCATCATCGGGAGATCCAGCGATCAGAGTCTGCCCCAATCTCCGGACATTTCATATATACTCCTACGCCATACCCGAACGTGGAGGATTACAAGGGACGGACAGGGCTGTCACCACCTGCCGCCTACCTCTACAAACCGTGGGGCACGAACACGCATCCAAGGGTGGAAAGGAAGCCCTAGCACCATGCTAGCGTAACTAACCACAACTCTAGATCCCTCGAGGCACCTCGCAAGGCGATAAACCTAGAACACTCTTGCAAGACAATGGACCCGATGACTAAGCAAAAGGAACAACTAGGTCTAGCAAGCGATTACTTAGACAAAGGATCAAAGCTAGCACTACGTTAAGCATAAGCGTTCGTCGCTCAAGAACGAGCGACGAACGATGAACGATGAAGAACGATCATCGTTAACCGATGATCGAGTATGAACGAACGACGAACGAACGATGAACGATCATGAACGAACATCGATGAACGATGAACGAACGATGAACGAACATGAACGAACGAAGAACGTTCATCCAAGATCAAGGATGAACGATGAACTAGCATAAGCACATAACTACTACAAGAACGATGATATTCCATTGATAAAGAAATAAGTCTTACAAAGAGAGTAAAAGGATACAAGGGAATATACCCCAAACTCTCCAAGGGACTTGGGAGCCAAAAGGGCAGCCCAACTACTCAGCCTAAGCCTAACTAGAGAGCCCCTAGCTCTGGATGTGTGGAGGAGGGAATGAGCCTCTTGTGTTGTGTGTCTTCCAAGGGGAGGGGGTACCCCTTTATTTATAGCCCTCAAAGGCGGTGGAATTGAGGCGGTTCCGTAGGTCGGTGGCATTGATTGCAGGTGGAACCGACCTTCTGAAGTCGGTTGCAAACCGCCTTAGAAAGATGGACCCAGGGGGCCTCCCTGTCAGGTCGGCCGACCTAGGGTTGGGGGTCGGCCGACCTAGCCCTGGCCCCCCCTGGGCTGGGCTTTGGCAGGTTGGCTCCCCTCGGCCTTTTAGCCTCTTTTCCAGGTGCGTGGCCTCAGTTGATATTCTGGGTGATTCTGGGCCTTTAATCCTTGAATTATATTCCCGCGGCGAGCGTCGTTTGATGGACGTGTTGGAATCGTCGCCTTGGGCCTTGTTTACACCTGGAAATCCCTGTTTTCCACCTGCACATCCAAATCTAGAGGTACACGTGGAAATAGGTTATTTGATAACAAAATGCAAGTAACAAGTGTTAGTTCTTCCTTATTTATAGAGCTAATTGACGGTCAAAAACTGGGTCTAAGGACCGTCAACATCATACTTCGACCATGCCTATGCTTTTTGAAAAGAACTGGCAGGTAGTGCGTGTATGAGTTACCGTAATCTCTTCATTTTGTTGCATTTCATGCATAAAGGAGAATTTCGGCGTAATGTGCTTCGTGACCTTCGACTTAATATGTCCCTTTTGTATTTGTGCAATACAAGCTGTATTATCTTCATAGATAATCTTTGGGGATTCATTCACTCTAATTTCACATGTATTCAGTATATGGTGAGTGATTCTTCTCATCCAAATGCATTCTTAGGATGCCTCATATAGGGCGGTAATTCGCAAATGGTCTATATCTTTAGAGTATAGTATATCATGCTTCAAGACATGACGTTCATCATTGCAAATCTGTAATGTTCATCCTTCAAGATCAAAACAATTTCTTCAATCAATTTAATTTTCTATGGGGGATAATAACCATCAATGTTCAATTACCTTCCGTGGTAATGTAGGAAATCATCATTCTTGTGCTAGCTTGTACTTTCTGAGTACTCATACCTTTAAGGTATTATGATTCCTTATTTATATAGTCGGGTCTATACTATCTTCTGGGATAGATGGTGTTAGTTCAAGATTCGATTGGCAAGTCATTTCGTGACTCATTCCTTCAAGGATATTCTCCAAAAATGATTCTCTTCCGTGAGATACATTCTCTTTTGCGAGAGGCTCTATGATACTCATATCATCCTTCAAGACGATATTATACCTTAGAGTCTTATGTCATTCTTCCAAGAAGACATTATATGTTGTGATAATTCTATTCAGGAATTATTCATTGTCCTTCATAAATCTTGTCATTTGGATTTCTAGAATCCTGTGACTAACTGCATTTTCATTCATTCTTCATATTTCTCGCCAGAGATGCAGCAGAACTTCATTCTTTCTTCATAGTGTGAGAACATTAGTCTTTCGGAGACTTATGAACCATATACTTTCACCATTCTATGGTCCATCCTCAATTGCTTTCTTCATTGACCCGATAGTAACGCTACAAGCGTCTTTGCCATGGACTTTGTTGCCGGATCCGGGTTCTCTCATGCATAAGAGAAAAAATTGCAATTCTTGAGGAAATGTTGTTAACAACTATTCTTTTCATATATTCTCATATTCTTCTATTGTTCTGCATTCCCAACACTTTTGTGTGCACTATGGTGTTGGGTTCTCATCTTCATGATGATCACTCTTCATGAGGTTCTTGATCCTTCTTCATGAAGTGTTCTCTCTCTTCAAGAGTCGGAGGAGTTTCATTATAATTGCAATGACAAGTGTCCATTGATTTAGAATCCAAAGGCGTCCCACTAGATTTTAGATCAATGATAAACAAGTCGACCGGTGATATAAGCACAAGCGTCCCTGTGATATACCACATACGGTATTCGGTTTACTTCTTGTAAGCGTAACTTCTAGTTACTCCTCTCTCCTTTCAAGATTATTCTGGCATTACGCTTCTTGTGCATACGCTTCATGCGCATATTCAGTGCGTGATTCCATTCCTGCTTCAAGCTTCCAAGGAATGATAATGTAAGGCATTCAATTCTGGGTTCTTTCTCCCCCTAATGCCAACATTACAGCATACAATTTCAAGTGATATCCCCTATCATAGGCATTCAATTAATATAATTCCAGATTATATCACCAAACTCCAAGTTGTTGCCTTTCATGTATGCATAAATCATGGTGAAAATATTTGCAAAATATTCACGCACTTATATTCATATATGCAGTGAGCTAGACATGCTCTAACTTCTGAACGGAGCAATTCTATCATGTCAGAAAAACAATGATAATGTCTAGCTTCTTTTATTCATCGCAACAAAATTGGATTTAATTGCATAAATCACAAATATCAAATAAAACACTTCAAGGCAAAAGAAACTACAAGTTTCATAATGTGAAAACATGCAAGGAAACTTATTCTTCTAGAATATTTGATTGCCATACTAGACTTGCAGGTTCTACCAATTCAATTAGCCAATTCAATTTCATTATCATCGAGTTAAGTGTTCCACATAATAGACTTAGCAAATTCATTCGCCAACTTCCACATACTCATATTCGATTGAGTAAAACCCATATTATCTTCATTTACTCCCCCCGATCTCGTCCTTCGAGAATCACTTATAACTACTAGTTTCAGTTGTTTATATGCATTCGGTGCACAATTCATGGTGCGGCATATAGGTTAGCAAGCCTTTAGCGCATGAGAGGAATGTAGTGTGAACTCATGTCACACTCAAAGATGGCATGCAAAGCCAGAATGGGAGTGGCGCAATGGCGACAGGCCATAGTTCAGGCGCACTGTAGAAGATATATGCAAAACCATGCAAGGTTAGCAATGGCCAAGTGTAGTGGCGTGCAAGCCAACACATTTGTGTGGATTTGTGTTTTCTTCTTGAATTCATACACAACTCGAATGATAAATTGATTTAAATGGCTATGCTTAGAGCAACAGCCTCATTCATAATGTGTAATCCAATCATCCAGGACTAGATCATGTCTATTAGATTTCTAGTATATCCACATATTTCTTATGCCATCATCAATCAAAATCCTCCCCCTTTTCACACTATTACTAAACTTCATGTTCATTGGATGCTTCTAGCATTCTCTACGACACAATGCAAATGTATCATAGGCTGCATTTATACTACTAGTATAGCAGTAATTGGTGTGAAAACTCACATATGTACCATTCATGTACACAACATTCTAAGAAATAATGTGAGTAGGGTAGATATGATACAAACTTCAAGTTTATTGTATTCAGTACAATTTTAAGGATCACACTATTTCAGGGCCAAACTGATCTCCAAAATCAATTATAATACCAGTGTTTTCCATTGGTTCATGTGCTTCTAGGAAATTCAAATTCCATTCTACCTACTTGGTAGTAATGCACAAAGAACTTATTCAATAACCTGCAAGGTTATATGTGGCTTCATGGTGGACAAATATCATTGCAAATGATTAATACTAACAGAGTTGGCAAATCAAACAGCATATAGTTCTTATATTCCAAGCAAATCTAACAAATAACTTCAGGTAACAAATAAAGGCAAGAAAACTAAGCCAAAACCAAGCTACATATAGACTTCAAGCTATAATGTAGATAACGAACAAATGCAATTGCAACCGAGATTATTAGATGCATGCTTTAGGCTTAAGGCTTCAAGCTAATATCTTCATGATAAATTAAATGCTCACTCTTCTAAAAGTTTGCATGATCCATCTAATTCTTTCCAGAATTATAAACTTAATGCACCACCATATAATAACTACTTCTTGGTAGCATATTTCAAATTTGAAAGACTATGCCGAGTCCACATGCACATATTCTATTTCATCACCAAAATGATCATCCTCATCCAGGAGGCTATCTTCAAGAGCTATATTTTCGGAATTAATGCTCAATCCTTCAAGATTTTCAGTGATGATATCTATTGTACTACTACCAATCTTCTATGATTGCAGTGTCTCTTCTTCATGAGAGCTACAATACATAGATTTTATCTTCAAGATTTATGTCCAATAATCCTGTTATACTAGCTGCAAGCTTCCTAGTATATGTATTCTCAATTCTTCTATGAATCTGACAAATGGTGAACCAATGACCGTATTCTGTACTTAAGACAATGGTAATGGCCTGGATTTACTTATGTTGCCAAATGCTTCACTTTCGGTCTCTCCATGATTCCAAAAGCTTATGCTCATGAGTACTACAAGTAACTTATTATTGTTGATAGGTATCATCTTCAGTGATGATATGTTCAATAGCTTCTTGCTAGCAACAATATTAAATTCAATAGCAACATAATTCCTAAAGTGTATTGGCATGGAACTTCAACTTGTTCCAATCATATCGACCTTCTGGTGCCAATCTTTGGGTTATCTTCTTGAATTACTCATTCAGTGAGCCCCAAAATACTTTTAGGATTATTTCAATTCTATTCACTTTATACCCAAAAAAAATTGTACAACTACTAATTTTTCTGCAAAAGTAGCATATGGTTCACCCTGCTTGGGTTGCATAATTCTTCAAGAAATATTTCACTTCTAGGAAAAATTTTGGTATTTAGTGACCGGACTAATTAGTGACCATTCAGGGTTTAATAGTAACTATTCTAGGTTAATCAGGATATTTCTTCTACTAGAAAAATTGGACATATGATTCAAAATAAATGTGCATACAAGATTACTACATGTAAACAAGTATATGGATGCAAACAGCAATGGATACAATTCTCGGAAGCATCCTAGCAGCAAGGTATTCTAAATCTTCAGAATTATTTACCCAATCATGCCAGAAAAATTATGAGGCTCTCGAAAGGATGCTAAGGTTCTTCAAAAACAAGAGAGCTCATATACAGAGAAAAACTGCAAGTTTTAGTTCGTTAATCATGCAAATATGATTTCAGATCATTAAAACAGCAAATGAACCGCAAATGCATAAAACGCAAGGGTCATGCTTCAAAAACACCATGCACACACTGCAAGCTTCATGACCATTGGAGTTCGGAAACCCCAAAGGTATGAATGTTTTGGTGATTGGGTGACCATATTGATGTGACTAACATTTCCATGCAGGATATATAAATGGTCATGTCAAGGAAGCGTCGTCTCACAAACCCTATCTTTATCAACGACTTGGTGATTGGTTGCCTCGACAATTCGGATCGAGAACTTGATGGAGTCAAGGTTGAAGATGGATCAAGGCTAAGGACATGATAGATCCAAGCAAGTGTTGGCTTGGTGTAGATGTTAGCTTGAGTCCATAGAAAAAACCGGACTATCAAGAGGGATCGAATTGGTTCTCTTAGAGCACACTAGGTTAGAGATCATATGGATGCATTGTGAGTCTCTTGGGGGCTAGGGTGGCTGAAGAGAAGAAGAGGAACCAAGAATGGAGAAGTTGGAAGCAAGGATCAAGAAGTGAATTAAGTTTTCAGCTTATGCAGAAGAGACCGGATGGTACGGTCCTAGGGACCGTATGGTACGGTCTTCATTGAAGATCCAGACAGAGAAGTGAAGTCTCGGGATGCTGAGAAAATGAAGACCGCAGCATTGACCGGACGGTACGGTCAAGGAACTGTATGGTACGGTCATCAGAGGAATTCTAGACAGAGAAGCTGAAGTTTCTGGAAGTGAAGAAAATGGAGACCGGACTATTGATCGGACGGTACAGTCCTAGGGACTGTATGGTACGTCTTCATTGAAGAAGTTCAGACAGAGAAGAAGGAAATGGAAGAATGCTTGGAAATAGAGACCGGACCGTACGGTCTAGTGGAGACCGGATGGTAGGGTCTATGGTACGGTCCCTATATTTCCTGGGCACTTTTAAGCAACGGTTAGTTTTGGGTTGGTAGCCTATATATAGTTGGTTGCTCACCCCTTGAGGGGTCTCTTGGCCATTGTGGGAGTACAGGAAACTCAGAGGAAGCCAAGAGCAAGGGAGAGAAGCACTTGTGAAGGATTTGGAGTGATCCTAGTGCTTGAGAGAGTAGCAATTGCATCCACTTGATCTCTAGGCTATGTGAGCTTGAGAGAGTCACTTCGGTTTGTTACTCTTGGTCTATGGCAAGGTCTTAGACCGGTTAGGCGTTGGTGTTGAGCTGTCCAAGGAGATTGTGGAAGCCGACACAAGTTTGTACACGGTCTTGGAGCTTCCCGTGCGAAAGAAGCATCACTAGTGGAGTGCCCTTTGGCACGCATCAAGTGGGGAGCCTTACCTCCGGAAGAGTACCCGGGAGAGAGCCCGGCGGGACATGCCCGCGACTTCACTCGGAGGGTGAAGTGTGCTCTAGGAGGGATCGCCTTCGAGCGGAGGGACGGGGTCAAGACTCCGACGGGAGTGACCCAACGTGGAGTAGGGGAAGGCGCCATCCTTCTGAGACCACGGGAAAAACATCATGAGCATTCCTATCTCTATCTCTTTTACTTACTAGCATTTACGCTTCCGCATTTACTTTCATGCTAGTAGAATTGCTTGTTAGGGTGTTGCTTGTTGCTAGACTAGATTGTGTGCGCGCATCGCTAGCTTCTCGTTGTCACCATATCTAGTCTTGCTAGCTTCACACCTTAAGTACGTTTGGGAGAAATTATTGAGACACCGATTCACCCCCCCTCTCGGTGCCCTTGATCCTTTCAAGTGGTATCAGAGCCTCGTTGCTCAAATAGAGCTTAACCGCCTTGAGTAAGGATGCCGAGAGGAAGTGGACTGCCCCCGTTCGATGGGACCGATTATGCCTATTGGAAGGCTCACATGCAAGCTTACCTCGAGGCTCTCGATCCTATCGCATGGGAGGTGACGAGTTTCGGTGTCTCTCTAAGAACTCCCATTAGTACTCCTGATGTGAATCTTGCGAAGGCAAATGCTAAAGCTAAAAATGCCTTGCTTGAAGCAATCACTAAAGAGGTCTTTGCTCGAGTCAACTCCGCGGGTACCGCTCATGAAGTGTGGACTCAAATCCAACAAGTTCATGAGGGTTCCTCGGATGTGAAAGAGGAAAGATACTATGTCCTTAAGGACAAATATGATGCCCTCACTATGTCTTCAAATGAGCTAATCAATGATAGTTATTCTCGCTTGAATGTGCTTGTAGAGGATATCAACTCTCTCGGTGTAAAGGAAATGATTGATGATGGTGACCTTGTGCGGAAGATTATGAGGATTCTCCCAAGGGAGAAGTATGGAGCACTCATCACATGCCTCTTCAACACCGACATTCAAGAACTCACAACCCACAAGCTACTTGGGAAGATCACCGCCTTCGAGAGCTACAACCTTGACAAGAAGCTTGATGAGAAGCCCTCCAAGAATCTTGCTTTTGCATCCGAGGGGTCAAGCAAGAAGAAGGTGAAGAAGGTGATGACTCAAGATTCAAGTGATGAAGAAGTTGAAGAAGATGATGAAGACTTGTTGCAAATCCATCCAAATGACCTAGCACTCCTCATAAAGAAAAGCAACTTTTTCAAGAGAAAATTCATCAACAAGAAAGATGCCGAGTGCTACAATTGTGGAGAGAAAGGTCGCTTTGCCAAGGAGTGCACAAAGCCAATCAAGAAAGGCAAGAAGAAGACTCAAGAGTCAAGCGATGATGAAGAAGAAGACTCTAGGAGCAAGTACAAGACAAGGAAGAGGTTTGTCAAGAAGGAGAGCTCTAGAGGCAAAGACAAGAGAAGAGCTCGCAAGGGTCTCTTTGTTGGAGAGTGGGTCACGGATGATGATAGTGATGAAGAAGAGAGTGATGACTCATCCTCCAAGGGTAAGAAAATGGCCGGTATAGCTCTCACAAACATCTCCGAGACTCTACCTCCACCTCCTATTTGCTTGATGGCCAAATATTATGATAGTAGTGATGAGGATGAGAAGAGCGAGTCCGAGGAGGAGTTTGATGAGGAGGATAAGCCCACCTATGAGGAGCTCTTGGATAGCATTCTCCTAACCGGCAAGATGCTCAAGAAAAAGGACAAGACCATTGCTAGGTTGGAGAAGGAACATGAAGTGGCCGCTTTTCGAGTTCGTCAACTTGAAGGTGAACTTAGGGACTTATCCATCTCTCACAAGGCTCTAGATGAGGACTATGAGAAGCTTGAGGAGGACCACATAAAGCTCAAGAAGAAGTCCAAGTTACTAGAGGATGAGCTCAAGCACCTTTCTACTTCTCTCATAACCTTGGATGAGAGCTATGACAAGCTCAAGGTCGATCACAAGAGGCTCAACGAAAAGTTCAAGGTTCTTGAGGAAGAACATCAATCCAACCTTGAAAAGAGTAACACTTCTTCTTCTAGTTCATCTATTTCCGAGTCTTCATATATTACTTGTGATGGACTAACCCCCTCTCTTGAGAGCATCTCTCTTGATGAGAACATATTGAAGTAATATCATCAACTCAAGGAGGAGAGAGCTTCGGTGATGGACGGCTTTGAAAGGCTCACAAGGGGAAGGACCATTCATAAGGAGATACTTAGTCGCAACCGTGTGAACAACTCCGAGCACAATGGACTTGTCTCCTACCCCGCCGCCATCAACCTCATCGGCAAGGACGACAACATTCCGGGTGGTACCTCTCATGGCGGATGACTACTATTGTGACAAGTGTTGCCAAGATGGGCACACTAGCAAAAATTGTCCCAAGGTGAGAAGTTCCAAAGTTTTGCCTAACGCTAACTTGTTCCATGAGAACACACACTACAAGCTCTTTAAGGACAAGCGGGGCAAAGTGAAGGCAAAAGCTCTTGGATCACCGGACAAGTGGAGGAAGACGAGAAGGATTTGGGTGCCCAAGTGCATTGTTGACCTTGAGGGGCCAACCAAGTGCGAGTGGGCTCCCAAGAACAAGACCTAGAAGGGTGTTGGTGGTGGACCGTGTGCCGCGAGTCAACTCATGAAGGTCCACCACAAGCAACGAATGCTTCACCGACATATCTACTCTTCAAGGAGGTAACTTGTATCATAGTAGTTTTCTTTCTTGCATTGCTTGCATGGTAGCTAGGTACTCCTTTGTGAACTAGTATGTTTGCATCCATGCATGTGTAAATAACTAAAAGAAAAGAACAAAAAAATTAATTCAAGGTCTAACTTTCTCAAGATAGCTATGAGCAAGGGGGATGCTTGAGTCGGTGGACCGATGGACTCAAGGCAAGGTTTGGCTCATAGTGAGTAAGCTTGAGAGAGGCTCAAACTTAACCTTGAGTAGGTTTCCTTTATGCATTGTCTTAACCTTGCTTGCATATCACATGGCATGTTTAAATTCCCCTTGCATTTGTATGATATGCTTGTCTCATGCATTGCATATAGGAAATCACAAAGGAGTGGTCACACTATGAGGAAGTGCTTCATTCGCAATATGATCTCACATCTCATAGAAGTGTGACAAAAGAAAAGAATTGCGCTTCATGCCCATTGAGTCTTGCTAAATGATCCTCAAGGTTAAATCTACTTGCACGGATCATAGGCAAAGGGCTCATACATACCCCTACTTTGGTTTTATCTCCTTCGGCTTTTATTGGATGCATCTTATTTGCCGATTGAAAAATTAATATAAGCCTATGTGCAACCTATATTGGTTTATTTTCAAAGGGGTGTTTGAGTGTTCCCCTTCTAGTCCATATTTGGTGTTTATTTGGTTTTTGTGTGAGAAACTTGAAATTAGAAGGAAATTCCTTGAAAATTAGCTTTTCTGGACTAGACCGTACCATACGATCGTAAAGACCGTACCATACGGTGTGCTTTTGCACGAGTTCCTTTAAACCCTGAGGCAGAATGGAGACCGTACCATACGGTTGTTGACGGTCCTTAGACCCAGTTTTTGACCGTCAATTAGCTCTATAAATAAGGAAGAACTAACACTTGTTACTTGCATTTTGTTATCAAATAACCTATTTCCACGTGTACCTCTAGATTTGGATGTGCAGGTGGAAAACAGGGATTTCCAGGTGTAAACAGGCCCCAAGGCGACGATTCCAACACGTCCATCAAACGACGCTCGCCGGGGGAATATAATTCAAGGATTAAAGGCCCAGAACCTACTAGAATATCAACTGAGGCCACGCACCTGGAAAAGAGGCTTAAAGGCCGAGGGGAGCCAACCTGCAAAAGCCCAGCCCAGGAGGGGCCAGGGCCAGGTCGGCCGACCCCAAACCCTAGGTCGGCCAACCTGCCAGGTGGCCCCCCTGGGTCCATCTTTTTATGGCGGTTTGCAACCAACTTCAGGAGGTCGGTTCCACCTGCAATCAATGCCCACAATATCTGGAACCGCCTCAACTCCACCGCCTTTGGAGGGCTATAAATAAAGGGGTACCCCTCTCCTTAGAAGACACACAACACAAGAGGCTCATTCCCTCCTCCACAAATCCAGAGCTAGGGGCTCTCTAGTTAGGCTTAGGCTGAGTAGTTGGGCTGCCCTTTTGGCTCTCAAGTCCCTTGGAGAGTTTGGGGCATATTCCCTTGTATCCTTTTGCTCTCTTTGTAGGACTTATTTCTTTATCAATGGAATATCATCGTTCTTGTAGTAGTTATGTGCTTATGCTAGTTCATCGTTCATCCTTGATCTTGGATGAACGTTCTTCGTTCGTTCATCGTTCGTCGATGTTCGTTCATGATCGTTCATCGTTCATTCGTCGTTCGTTCATACTCGATCATCGGTTAACGATGATCGTTCTTCATCGTTCGTCGTTCGTCGCTCGTTCTTGAGCGACGAACGCCTATGCTTAACGTAGTGCTAGCTTTGATCCTTTGTCTAAGTAATCGCTCGCTGGATCTAGTTGTTCCTTTTGCTTAGTCATCGAGTCCATTGTCTTGCAAGAGTGCTCTAGGTTTAAAGCCTTGCGAGGTGCCTCGAGGGATCTAGAGTTGTGGTTAGTTACGCTAGCATGGTGCTAGGGCTTCCTTTCCACCCTTGGACGCGTGTTCGTGCCCTACGGTTTGCAGAGGTAGGCGGCAGGTGGTGACAGCCATGTCCGTCCCTTCTAATCCTCCACGTTCGGGTATGGCGTAGGAGTATATATGAAATGTCCGGAGATTGGGGTAGGCTCTGATCGCTGGATCTCCCGATGATGGCTCGGCAGTAGAACAGCTTAGTCTTGGCTTGTGTGCAGCTTAGGCTATAGGTAGATGCTACGCATGCTACTTGACGATGTACATTAGGAGTAGCAGTTCTTCTTACTTAACCTTAGTTTAGCTTAGAGCCGCCTCTCGCCTTTTATCAGAGAGTGGAACTGCCTGCTGTGTGTGTCGCACTATCCTCTATCCATTTATTGCCTTACCCCTGCATTTGGATATTGGTTATGATCTATCATTTGTAACACCATGAGTATAAGTACACACTTGTCAACTACGTCTTCCTTTGGGAAAATATAAATAACGATACCCTGGAATACTCTCGGGTGAAATGCTATAACGGGTTATCCGTGCGCTTGCGGATTATCTTTTATGATTAAATACTAATATACATTTCTGGCACTCGTTGCCAGTTGTGGATTATTATGTATTCTAAGCAAGTAACTTAACCACAGGTATTTCTGACGCTGTCACATCCCAAAATTTCAAATTTTGGTTTGTGAATAAATTTCACTAAATTTTAAAACTTTTTGGAATAGTTTAAAACTTTGCTTTATTATTTGAGTGTTATCACTTTTATTTAGGCAAATGAATTATTTTCTAAATTAATTAAATTAATATAAGATATAGTAAGGTGTTTGTTGCATTCATGCTGGCATAGATTGCAGTAGGTATATATTGAGTGAAAAATGTATTTTTAAAGCTCGATTAGAAATTGTTTCGGTTTTTATCATGGATAATAATCCTATTCTTAACCTAGGCCCAATCTCGGCCAAGTCATCAACTTATTCTCTTCTCTCTACTCTCTATTTGGGTCCTAGCAGCCCTGTCAAGAAAGCAGCAGGCAGACAATCAGTCACAACGCTGCAGCATGGCGCAATTCGATTCAAGTTCCCGATGATCTGTCCAACCAAACGTCTCCAAAATTTACCATGCGATGTACTCGGTCTTCATCGACAACATACTAGAAGATGAGGACCATAGGAGCATGGAAGCCTTCAGGATCTACATCGTCTGTGTCTGTGTCTCTGTCCTATGTCAGCACGCGCCCAGCTCATACCCTAAAGATGTCCACTTTCCCGATCCCCTGAAATGTCACTAATGCCTTTGACCTCAATGTCGAGGCGCTTGTTGTTGTGCTTCTGAATGGGAGCAGAGTATGTTTCCTAATGAGTCCCTATTCCCAGCATCCCCTCAACATCTTCATGTGGAACCTGTGTCATCATCGGCTCCATATCCTTTCAATGACAAAGAGATAAGAAAACCCTCAGCCGTTGTGGGCCAAATCTTCTTTGGCTTGTTCCCCTTCTGCTCCTTTCTTCACTCGGCTGGTCAAGATCTTTCGTCTACGCTCGTGATTCCACTCGCCAACTTAATCGCCTGCCTCACATCTGTGCATATCGGTTCTGACCCCATAAGTCATGCTACTTCCTTCCATAATGTCACCTCTCATCATCTATACATTCGTGTATGTCGACATGACGCCGTCCACATTCGTTCAATCTACGCCCAATATATGATCCCATCCACATTCATTCCACCTAACGCTTTCACACAAAAGGAAAGAAAATCAGCATTTAACGTACGATTAATACACTTTTCTTTCTATTCTTTCCTTTCCTTTCATTGGCACACTATCCCGGCCTCTCCTATGAATACCTAGACCCCTATCCACGACTCGCCCACCCCTCAAACCAACTCGGGCCAATTCTCAACTGATCCATCATCTCCTCTCATCCACAGCCCGTTCCCATGCTGTTTGGGCCAAGGCCCACCTTTTCCTCACCCCTAACCCTTATGGGCCAAGCCCAAAACCTTTCCCAAACCCTAGACCAACCCTCCTATATATATTGGAGCCTCCCCCACGTCCTCCCACGTTCCCCCTGCCCTCCAAAACCCTCCCACGCCTCCAGGCCGCCGCCCCTCCTCGCAGCCCCTCGCGTCCAGCAGCACTGGCTCAGATTGGCATCGACGTTCCCGGAGATCCATCCATCCAAATGCCACCAAATTTCACCAGCTGGTGCGCCATAGAGTCCTCTACAACATATCCAAAATTCAGCCCAAGATCTGACCTGGATCGACGGGGATCTAATTCGCAATGACTACTGCTCCCTGTTCTGGGTCTGTCCAGCGCGCCTGATGGTAATTGTTTTCCGTGTTCCACCCAATCCCTCTTTGTTTCTGACCTAAATTCAATACCCGGTTGTGTTCCAGCAAGTATACTACAGTTTCCCCAAAGGATTCCCCAAGATCATGCCAGAAACGACCAGGAACGCTATGCCACCGTCAGCTGTCGCAGAACAATCTCATCGAGATCCAACCATTCGATCTCCAATTCATGTGAACCTGTGCCCTAATCATCATGTGTTCGTTATGTTCCACAACTTTGCGCATAGTACTGTGGAAACCATGCTCCCAAACCTGCAGCAAATCAACAGGAACGCGCACGTTTCTGTCCCTAGGCGTTACTGTTTTTCTGTTTTAGTCCCTTAACTTCAAAAGTTCATAACTTTTTACTCTTAACTCCGTTTTTACCGATTCTTGCGCTCACGCGATCGTAGCGACGAGTACTATCTTTTAGTACTGTTTTTGTAGCACTTTGGTACTGTTTGGTGTACTGTTTCTTATTGTTTGTGCTATGTGTGCTTTGCATGTTACGGTTAAATAGAGAACGCGCCCGTTCGAGAGTTATCAAGACGAAGATCAAGACATGAAGACTCTGAGCAGCAACACTATGATTGAGGCAAGTGTCCTTGACCATTCTGAACCTATGTTTTTAAATATGTCTTTTATAAACATGCATGCTTGTTTAATATTGAATCCTATGTGTCTACTTTACCTGTTCCATATCATTCCTTGTCACCCTAGCTTATGGTGGTTGTCTTTGGGTAGTTGTTGCTTAGCCTTGCTGTTGAGTCAATCACCTTATCATGCTAATCTTGACTAATGGTATACTTCAACTAAGTGTTAATCTGCTAATCTGTTTAGCAACATGGGAAGCTAGGGTCTGAGCAAGGGGATGGTTTGGATGGTTCTCGGTGAACATTTGGTTTGAGAATAGTTCTTGCTCGGATCAGCTAAGGACCGGTTCGTGGAACGTGTAACCATGGCAACAGTGCCATCGCAAGACTGATAATGGGTAGGCTAGCCAAATAATTAGGGTGTTCTTAATTTTGTGCTCGCTATTGGTAGAGTGGGGAAGGGATGCTTTGTGATCCTGGGAACCGCCTGGCATCAGAGGGGGCAGCTGGGGTGTTGGCTCTTGAGTCATGGTCCTGTGTGAACTGTGGGTTTCTGTGAACCAACACTTATGTACGGCTGTGGATCCTTAATGAGCGAGTTACATTGTTAGGAGCATTCTTTGTAAAGGCTAGTAGAGAAACCCCGGTCATCTACCTCGGAAGTGGAATGGCTCTACGGGAATCTCTATCTTGTGGGTAAAGTGGTGCCACCTCTGCAGAGTGTAAAACTTTCATGAAAGCCGTGCTCACGGTTACGAGCGGCATGGCCCTTTCGCACGATTAGTGGGTGTTGGTTGGTTGGGTGGTTTCTGGGTGAATCATATGTATCTTGGTGATCTTTTCCCTCACGGTCCTGTGTGAACCGTTGTCCTCTGTGGACTGTCTCCTGTGTGGAGTTTGGTTTAATTTACTTAATTTAATTGATGGGTAGTCTCAACACACCTAGTAATATAGGTTGCTTTATAAACTATGTCTTATGTTATAGTTGGCATTTATGCAAATGAACCATGTCATAGCCTTTCTTCTATTAAACTTGCATGTCATCTTTTCCCCCACTTGCGGAGTACGACATGTACTCACACTTGCTATCTCCCCCACAATTATGAAATGCTGCTCAGAGAATATGAAGATGGAGTACTTTGATGATGGCGATGAAGTCTAAGCTTGTGGAGCCCCCGGTCGATTGCCTGTGGCGTTATGGAGTTTTCCGCTAGCGAATATATTTGTTTTAGTCTTTTGAGACATTTATTATTATAAGGTACGATGTATTTATGACATTGGTTACTCTGTTTTACTATACTTTGTCCTATATGTGTGAAACTTGATCCTGGGCACACATATAGATGAGCATTCGGTTTTGTTCTTAAAATCGGGTGTGACAGACGCCGAACCGGGAATATTCACTCGAGGCCTAACCAGCCTAAGGTGGTGTTTTCTGTTTGGTGTAAGAAATACCAACAAGCATTTCTGGCGCCGTTGCCGGGGAAGACAATTGTTGACAAGTGTAAAATGATTACTCATGATTACACTTGATGTGATTTAACCATTGCCCATTGCAGGCTAACCTTGATCTGTTTTCTCTCTTTGATGTGAAAACAGGATAGTGTATGCGTGGATTCAACTTGCCGGAAAACTTCGTTGATAATCCAGAGTCGCTTGTAAGGAAAGTCCGACCCCGCGTCGACTCTCCCTTGCAAGCAACACTCCCGATAGACGAACCCACATCGTCCGCACCATCATCACTTATTGACATGGCTGATCAAAGGACCCTCCGTGACTACTCTGCTCCCTCTGTTGCCAATGTTCCCGTTGGTCCCAATGTCAACACCGGTGACACAGGGTTTGAAGTCAAATCAAGCCTAATCACTATGGTGCAGACCATTCCTTTTTGTGGAAAGGCCACGGAGGACGCCAACACTCATCTCCAGCAATTTCTTGAGATATGCAACACATCGGCAACCGCCGGAGTCAACCAAGATGCTATCCGACTCCGTCTGTTTCCCCTCTCCCTTCTTGGGATGGCGAAACAATGGTTCTATGCCAATCGTGCCAGCATTGACACTTGGGACCGCTGTTCTGCCGCGTTCCTCGCAAAGTTTTTCCCGTTGAGCAAAACCAATGCCCTTCGTGGAAGAATTTCAAGCTTCCAGCAAGCCAACAATGAAACCATCGCCGAGGCGTGGGATAGGCTCCAAGATTACATATCCCCCTGCCCACACCACGGGATGGAAGAATGGCTCATTCTTCAACATTTCTACAACGGGTTGACGCCAACAACCTGTGGACATATGGATGACGCTGCTGGAGGAGCCTTCTTCTCAATGACCGTTGCTCAAGCTAAAGAACTTATTGAGAAGATGGCCTCCAATCAAGGGTGGAGCGATGAACGTCTCCAACCACGCTCTAAAGGCGTACACCTTATCAAGGAGGTGGACTTATTGTCCGCCAAGCTCGACCTCGTCATGAAGCGCTTGGACGACTTCAACACACATGGTAGTGTTCGTTTACTTGACTCACGCATTACGTGTGAGGAATGTGGCAACACCGGCCATATGGGGAAGGATTGCCCCAACCATACCCATGAAGAAGCATTCTACATGAACAACAACAATGGGTATCGTCCAAGTGGAGGTCAATGTTTTAACCAAAACCGCCAATCTTATCAAGGAGAACTAACCATGCAGGGGAGAACAGGCAAATGAGAGGAGAACCTTCTACGATAAAAACTGATCCAGGCTCTCCAGTAATCTCTTGTTCAATCAAAAGATTCCACTTCGACTACGCCCTGTGTGACCTTGGGGCCAGCGTGAGCATTATGCCAAGGCAATCTTCGAGCAATTAAAGTATAGATTCCTCACACCAACAGCGATGCGGCTACAATTGGCCGACTCATTCTTTCGCTTTCCAATGGGGATTGCGGAGGATGTGCCGGTATTCATAAGGGGTCACGTCGTCCCGGTGAACTTTGTGGTGCTTGACATGGATATTGACAAGGAAACGCCCCTCATCTTGGGACGTCCCTTCCTTAGCACCACAAAGACTCAGATTGATGTTGGAGTTCGAGAAATCCGCCTCTACATCAACGGGAAGGAGGAAAAGTTTGAGTTTCAACCACAGAAAGAACAATGCTCGATGATCAAGGTCAAGTATGGGCCAAACACCTCCAACATTCAAGAAGTTAAAGTGACAGCCAGGAAAACGGACAGCCTCAGTGCTCTATGGAAGAGCTTGGCAAGGACTGAAAATCCATCACAGTTTCAACCAAAGAAACCTGCGACCACGAGGCCGGGATTATGGGCCAAGAAACCCGTCCCGAAGTCCGAGAAGCCACCTACACCACCAAAGATGAAACAAGTGTGGCAAGTCAAGGCGCAACCCTCCACGTCCTCATCTCCAAGGACGGGGTCCGCGCCACCAAGCTAAACCATTCAAAAAGAAGCAAATAGAAGCCGTTGGGGAAGTCTTAGCCTGTCGGACTTTAAACGACACGGTCCTGGCCGTCAGGAAAACCGGTATTATCATTCGGTTTGATTCGCCTTTCTTTTGAATTTTTCCACCACATTTGCATTTGGATTTTTCCAAACCACCTTGCATATTTATTTCCTCCACCAAAATTTTATTTGAGTTTTTCCGCCAGCATATTTGAATTTTTCCCTCACCATGCATTTAAAAATTCAAAATTTCCAAAAAGAAACATTTACGTCCAAATTTTCTCATCTTCCATAGAAAATTTTGGACAACACTTGTATCCCTTTATAAAAACCAAAAACAATTTTGCATGTTGGAACTTTTCTCCGACATACCCTTTATTTTTTGAAAAATTTTGAATTCGAGGCAACCTTTTATTTGGAAATATTTTTGAGCAAATAATTTTGAGGAGTTTCTGGACATAGCAACCGTGGTCATCACCAATATGGCCGTTGGGAGCTATGGGCCAAGAGGGAGACCAGGTGGACCCCACAGGGGGTCGGCCGACCCCACTTGCCAGGTCGGCCGACCCATGGTGGCCGTTGGGCGCGCTCCCCTTTGCCCCAACGGTCACCTGTCCTCTCCTCTTTTCAAATGTGGCCGTTATGGCTTGACTATAAGAGAAGGTTGCCGGCCATTGCTCTCTCCCTCTCACACTCTCATTTTCACTCCTCAACTCACTTCACTCCATTGCTCTCAAGTTTTCTATTGTGCTCACTTGGTTCTTGCCTCAAAATTCTGCAAAAATATTTCTCTTCTAGTTGACTTTGCAGTTTTGTTTTGGTTTGATTTTTCGAGTTGCGTTTTCTCGCTTGCAAGAACACCGACGGTTTCATCGATTGGTTTTCACTCTCACAACCCGTTCGGAGTTTTTGTTGTTGCGTTCTTGCTCAACCTGTCGCCTCGCTGTTCCGGTCCGGGAGCACAAGCTCGGGCTCATCTCGACCTCGCACTCGCGCCCGCACCGCCACCGAGCAAGTGTCAAGCCCGCAACATGAAGCCGCAGCGGAGGAGCAAGCCAACACCGAGCATCGTCTTCTCATCGACGCCGACCTCGACTTGGTGGGCGACGACGAGATGAGCGCCTACGAAGCTCTCCGACTCCGTACATTTGCTCCTACGCGAGCATTTGATACGGGACTGCTGCAAAATATTGGTATGGATGCTGAATTTTCTCGAGTATTTAAAGCAATAGGGTGGGATAAGTTTTCATGTGTAGATGAGCAGGGTTCCCGCTTACTTACACTACAGTTTTTATGCACCCTACGCGTGGTAGATAACGGTATTACCTTTCGGTTTTTGGGGAGGAATATCATTTGACATGGAAAATCCTTAGTCAATGCCTCGGCTTTAATTCTCGCTGCACCATTGATGTGGATAGTTCGATTCCGGGTTACTCAAAGTTAGCCTTTTGGCAAAGAATTTCTGCATCTCCTACTTGTGAGAAACCCAAACTAATCATATTCACCATCCTACCTTTTGCTTGTTGAACATGTGGCTTGGCATTACCTTATTTCCTAGAAGTGATATTTGGATTGTGCGCGAGGATGATCTGAAAATTCTTTATGCTATGGTTGAGAAAATAAAGATTGCTCTTGTTGTTTTCATGATTGCTCAGTGGTTAGAAAATTTTAGAATGACTGGACCGATTGAGTGCACCTCGTTGATTACACGTATTGCTGCGGGTGTTGGTGCTTTGCATGATGCTAATGTTGCTTACATTGATACACCCCGCTCTCTTATCACCGAGGATTATCTTATTCAAGGTCATACACTTAAGCATGGTCCAAATATTTCTCTCATATTTTATTATGTCGGTGATACAAATGAATTCCTGTTACCTAACCGGGGACTTCGTTTGTATGACTGTCAAAATCTAACCACACCTCTCGAAAAAGAGGAAGCTGCACGCAGGAGTACTTCTTTTCGCAGGAGGACGCGCAGGCCGGAGCCACCTGCCGACACCGGGATACCCGCACCGCAGCCCGTGGCTATGCATATGGGCCGAGTTACGGTCACGCTGGGTATGGTCCCGGTGGGTACACCACTCCACCACCGTTTGAGGCCGGCGGCTCGTCGCAGCAAGGTGTGGGCCAAGCCCAATGGACGCACCCTCCCCTCGCACAATGGGAGAAAATCTCCTTCTATTCGACGTCCTACTCACCGAGGGCCGGTGGGCGGCGTTCGTCTGCAGCTCGTGATCCATATTTCGAGCAGCAAATGAATGCGCTTACCGAGCAAATCAGACGCATCGAGACTCGAGGAGAGGTCGTTGAGTACACTCTCAACCAACACGTCCTGCAGACCCACCAATGGCAAGAAAACACAAACGCCCAGCTCACCAACCTCACCAACATGACGCAGCAGGGCCAAGCCGATATGTTGGCTTACTTTCGCCACACCGGGTTCGATCCTCGACGCCACCCATGGGCAAGAACAAGCCTGGGGGGGGGATGCCATACCCCCCGCTAAGGTATCATGTATCGCAACTTGTATCCTTTTGTTTCTTTTGTTTGCTTGTTCTTGCACCTCCCATGAAAAATACAAAAAAATGATAAATCTGAAATAAAATAAAAATGACAAAACTAAAGAGAACAAAAATAGTCTTTAGTGTGGTTGCTAGTTTTTTCGTAGTTTCTCTCTATATGCGAGTATGAGTGTTTAGCCTTCCTTATGTTAAGATGATGAATAGTTGCTATGTTTTATCTCTCGTTTGTACCTAGTCACAACTTAGTGCTCTCCCAAGTTTTGAGATTTTTGGCTTATGCTTACCTAGAACTTGAAACTTGTGGGCTGCACAGTGCTTGATCTAAGTCTAAGTTGTTGTGAGATATGATATGGTACAAATAGGACTGCTATGATCTTGTTCAAAGTGCGACTTGACTTCCGGAGTTTTGTTTTACAAAATACAAAAATGATAAAGTTCCTCAATGATCAAAATTCCTACCAAAGCCATATGTCGTTCTTACATTACAAAACCTTACACATATGCTGCTTGTCATTGCATAGAGCTTTATCAAAATTGTGTGACCCTAGTGAGAAGCTTGTTATACTCTCATTGATCAAGATCACATACACTCCACCTCGCATGCTAAACTTCTACACTGGAAGTTAAGCAATACCACCACACTTCCCACCAAAATAAATACTCCAAAAAATTCATTGTTACCTCTCTCTTAAAATGTATCATCAGAGACATGGCTATGCAAAAGAAAGAAAAAGAATAATCCCCTGCTCATACAAAAGTAGAGCATGATGAAAAAAAAAATAGGGAATAAAGAAAAATGTTGAGAAAAAAGAAAGAAAGAAAGATAGCCATGTTCTCCTCAAAAATTCAAAAAGAGAGAGAAGGAACAAATAAAAAGGAGTATAGTTCTTCCACCTCACCACCACCATATACACACATGCACATCTTGATCAAGGTTGTATGACTTGCATTCTCCATAGATCCACTCTTTTGGTTCGGCAATATGTGTGATGCAAGTATGCCTCATATCATCCCTACCTTGAACTCCACATACAAACTTTAGAAGTAGGATGACAAGAGGCAACACAATAATACCTTGGTGAGGAATATACACTTATTGTGCGATTTGAGAGCATCATTTGAGGAACTTTGCTTTTATTTCAAAAATTTTGAAAACCTCCGGAAAATAAAAATCAAACAATGGACAACTGAATGGTGCTCTGTTATAACCGTTCTATCTCTCAACCGCCCAAGACAAGGAAAAAGCCATACGCCCCATAAGGAGTAAGGTAAAGGGTGAGTTACCATGACAACTTTTTCAATTCAAAGGAGAGTATTTTTGTTGTGTGCATGGTACCTAGGAGATATGAAACATTGTAGCAACTCCTGATCAACATCCTAAGTCCTACTTCTTGCTCGGGACGAGCAAGGAGGACAGCTTGGGGGAGTTGTTGACGGTCCTTAGACCCAGTTTTTGACCGTCAATTAGCTCTATAAATAAGGAAGAACTAACACTTGTTACTTGCATTTTGTTATCAAATAACCTATTTCCACGTGTACCTCTAGATTTGGATGTGCAGGTGGAAAACAGGGATTTTCAGGTGTAAATAGGCCCCAAGGCGACGATTCCAACACGTCCATCAAACGACGCTCGCCGCGGGAATATAATTCAAGGATTAAAGGCCCAGAACCTACCAGAATATCAACTGAGGCCACGCACCTGGAAAAGAGGCTTGAAGGCCGAGGGGAGCCAACCTGCAAAAGCCCAGCCCAGGAGGGGCCAGGGCCAGGTCGGCCGACCCCAAACCCTAGGTCGGCCGACCTGCCAGGTGGTCCCCCTGGGTCCATCTTTTTATGGCGGTTTGCAACCGACTTCAGGAGGTCGGTTCCACCTGCAATCAATGTCCACAATATCTGGAACCGCCTCAACTCCACCGCCTTTGGAGGGCTATAAATAAAGGGGTACCCCCCTCCTTAGAAGACACACAACACAAGAGGCTCATTCCCTCCTCCACAAATCCAGAGCTAGGGGCTCTCTAGTTAGGCTTAGGCTGAGTAGTTGGGCTGCCCTTTTGGCTCCCAAGTCCCTTGGAGAGTTTGAGGCATATTACCTTGTATCTTTTTACTCTCTTTGTAAGACTTATTTCTTTATCAATGGAATATCATCGTTCTTGTAGTAGTTATGTGCTTATGCTAGTTCATCGTTCATCCTTGATCTTGGATGAACGTTCTTCGTTCGTTCATGTTTGTTCATCGTTCGTTCATCGTTCATCGATGTTCGTTCATGATCGTTCATCGTTCATTCAACGTTCGTTCATACTCGATCATCGGTTAACGATGATCGTTCTTCATCGTTCGTCGTTCGTCGCTCGTTCTTGAGCGACGAACGCCTATGCTTAACGTAGTGCTAGCTTTGATCCTTTGTCTAAGTAATCGCTCGCAGGATCTAGTTGTTCCTTTTGCTTAGTCATCGGGTCCATTGTCTTGCAAGAGTGCTCTAGGTTTATCGCCTTGCGAGGTGCCTCGAGGGATCTAGAGTTGTGGTTAGTTACGCTAGCATGGTGCTAGGGCTTCCTTTCCACCCTTGGATGCGTGTTCGTGCCCCACGGTTTGTAGAGGTAGGCGGCAGGTGGTGATAGCCCTGTCCGTCCCTTGTAATCCTCCACGTTCGGGTATGGCGTAGGAGTATATATGAAATGTCCGGAGATTGGGGCAGACTCTGATCGCTGGATCTCCCGATGATGGCTCGGCAGTAGAACAGCTTAGTCTTGGCTTGTGTGCAGCTTAGGCTATAGGTAGATGCTACGCACGCTACTTGACGATGTACATTAGGAGTAGCAGTTCTTCTTACTTAACCTTAGTTTAGCTTAGAGCCGCCTCTCGCCTTTTATCAGAGAGTGGAACTACCTGCTGTGTGTGTCGCACTATCCTCTATCCATTTATTGCCTTACCCCTGCATTTGGATATTGCTTATGATCTATCATTTGTAACACCATGAGTACAAGTACACACTTGTCAACTACGTCTTCCTTTGGGAAAATATAAATAACGATACCCTGGAATACTCTCGGGTGAAATGCTACAACGGGTTATCCGTGCGCTTGCGGATTATCTTTTATGATTAAATACTAATAATACATTTCTGGCACTCGTTGCCAGTTGTGGATTATTATGTATCCTAAGCAAGTAACTTAACCCCAGGTATTTCTGGCGCCGAACCGGGAATATTCACTCTAGGCCTAACCAGCCTAAGGTGGTGTTTTCTGTTTGGTGTAAGAAATACCAACAATGGTCCTGAGACCGTACCATACGGTCTCTCTAGAAGACTGTCAGGGGTAAAAGGAGACCGTACCGTACGATCTCTAGGACCGTACCGTACGGTCTGGTCAGTTCATCGGGCCGTCGAGTTCAATCTGCACCGTCGATTCCTGATCGGGCCGATCTCGGCCGTTGATTCGAATTAAACCTAATCCCAACGGTTTCGGCCGAGTACTGTGCATCTTCTCCTTTATGCCGCTGATTCACCGCGCGCTCAAGCTCCCGCCTTCGCCCTCTCCTTCGCACGCGTCGTACTTGTTGGTATTTCTTACACCAAACAGAAAACACCACCTTAGGCTGGTTAGGCCTAGAGTGAATATTCCCGGTTCGGCGCCAGAAATACCTGGGGTTAAGTTACTTGCTTAGGATACATAATAATCCACAACTGGCAACGAGTGCCAGAAATGTATTATTGGTATTTAATCATAAAAGATAATCCGCAAGCGCACGGATAACCCGTTGTAGCATTTCACCCGAGAGTATTCCAGGGTATCGTTATTTATATTTTCCCAAAGGAAGACGTAGTTGACAAGTGTGTACTTATACTCATGGTGTTACAAATGATAGATCATAACCAATATCCAAATGCAGGGGTAAGGCGATAAATGGATAGAGGATAGTGCGACACACACAGCAGGCATTTCCACTCTCTGATAAAAGGCGAGAGGCGGCTCTAAGCTAGACTAAGGTTAAGTAAGAAGAACTGCTACTCCTAATGTACATCGTCAAGTAGCATGCGTAGCATCTACCTATAGCCTAAGCTGCGCACAAGCCAAGACTAAGCTGTTCTACTGCCAAGCCATCATCGGGAGATCCAGCGATCAGAGTCTGCCCCAATCTCGGGACATTTCATATATACTCCTACGCCATACCCGAACGTGGAGGATTACAAGGGACGGACAGGGCTGTCACCACCTGCCGCCTACCTCTACAAACCGTGGGGCACGAACACGCATCCAAGGGTGGAAAGGAAGCCCTAGCACCATGCTAGCGTAACTAACCACAACTCTAGATCCCTCGAGGCACCTCGCAAGGCGATAAACCTAGAGCACTCTTGCAAGACAATGGACCCGATGACTAAGCAAAAGGAACAACTAAATCCAGCGAGCGATGACTTAGACAAAGGATCAAAGCTAGCACTACGCTAAGCATAGGCGTTCGTCGCTCAAGAACGAGCGACGAACGATGAACGATGAAGCGCGATCATCGTTAACCGATGATCGAGTATAAACGAACGACGAACGAACGATGAACGATCATGAACGAACATCGATGAACGATGAACGAACGATGAACGAACATGAACGAACGAAGAACGTTCATCCAAGATCAAGGACGAACGATGAACTAGCATAAGCATATAACTACTACAAGAACGATGATATTCCACTGATAAAAGAATAAGTCTTACAAAGAGAGCAAAAGGATACAAGGGAAATACCCCAAACTCTCCAAGGGACTTGGGAGCCAAAAGGGCAGCCCACTACTCAGCCTAAGCCTAACAAGAGAGCCCCTAGCTCTGGATGTGTGGAGGAGGGAATGAGCCTCTTGTGTTGTGTGTCTTCTAAGGGGAGGGGGTACCCCTTTATTTATTGCCTTGAAGGTCGGTTCCCGGAGGCGGTTCCTTAGGTCGGTGGCATTAATTGCAGGTGGAACCGACCTCCAGAGGTCGGTTTGCAACCGCCATAGAAAGATGGGCCCAGGGGGCCACCCTGCCAGGTCGGTCGACCCAGGGTTAGGGGTCGGCCGACCCAGGCCTGGCCCCTCCTGGGCTGGGCCTTGGCAGGTGGCTTCCCCCTGGCCTTTACGCTTCTTATCCAGGTGCGTGGCCTCAGTTGATATTCTGGTAGGTTCTGGCCTTTAATCCTTGAATTATATTCCCGCGGCGAGCGTCGTTTGATGGACGTGTTGGAATCGTCACCTTGGGCCTTGTTTATACCTAGAAATCCCTGTTTTCCACCTGCACATCCAAATCTAGAGGTACATGTGGAAATAGGTTATTTGATAACAATATGCAAGCAACAAGTGTTAGTTCTTCCTTATTTATAGAGCTAATTGACGGTCAAAAACTGGGTCTAAGGACCGTCAACAACTCCCCCAAGCTGTCCTCCTTGCTCGTCCCGAGCAAGAAGTAGGACTTAGGATGTTGATCAGGAGTTGCTACAATGTTTCATATCTCCTAGGTACCATGCACACAACGAAAATACTCTCCTTTGAGTTGAAAAAGTTGGCATGGTAACTCACCCTTTACCTTACTCCTTATGGGGCGTATGGCTTTTTCCTTGTCTTGGGCGGTTGAGAGATAGAACGGTTATAACAGAGCACCATTCACTTGTCCAACGTTTGACTTTTATTTTCCGGAGGTTTTCAAAATTTTTTTGAAATAAAAGCAAAGTTCCTCAAATGATGCTCTCGAGTCGCTCAATAAGTGTATATTCCTCACCAAGGCATTATTGTGTTGCCTCTTGTCATCCTACTTCTAAGGCTTGTATGTGGAGCTCAAGGTAGGGATGATATAAGGCATACTTGCATCACACATATTGCCGAACCAAAAGAGTGGATCCATGGAGAATGCAAGTCATACAACCTTGATCAAGATGTGCATGTGTGTATATGGTGGTGGTGAGGTGGAAGAACTATACTCCTTTTTATTTGTTCCTTCTCTCTCTTTTTTTTGAATTTTTTTTGAGGAGGACATGGCTATCTTTCTTTCTTTCTTTTTCTTTTTCTCAACATTTTTCTTTCTTTCCCCATTTTTTTCATAACGCTCTACTTTTGTATGAGCAGGGGATTATTCTTTTTCTTTCTTTTGCATAGCCATGTCTCCAATGATATATTTTGGGAGAGAGAGAGGTAACAATGAATTTTTGGAGTATTTATTTTGGGTGGAAAGTGTGGTGGTATTGCTTAACTTCCAGCGTAGAAGTTTAGCATGCGAGGTGGAGTGTACGTGATCTTGATCAATGAGAGTATGACAAGCTTCTCACTAGGGTCACACAATTTTGATAAAGCTCAATGCAATGACAAGCAGCATATGTGTGAGGTTTTGCAATGTAAGAACAACATACGACTTTGGTAGGAATTTTGATCATTGAGGAACTTTATCATTTTTTTTTGTGTTTTGTAAAATAAAACTCCGGAAGTCAAGTCGTACTTTGAACAAGATCATAGCAGCCCTATTTGTACCATATCATATCTCACAACAACTTAGACTTAGATCAAGCACTATGCAGCCCACAAGTTTCAAGTTCTAGGTAAGCATAAGCCAAAAATCTCAAAACTTGGGAGAGCACTAAGTTGTGACTAGGTTCAAACGAGAGATAAAACAGAGCAACTATTCATCATCTCAACATAAGGAAGGCTAAACACTCATACTCGCATATAAAAAGAAACTATGAAAAACTAGCAACCACACTAAAGACTATTTTTGTTCTTTTTAGTTTTGTCATTTTTATTTTATTTTCAGATTTATCTTTTTTTGGTATTTTTTTATTATTTTTCATGAGAGGTGCAAGAACAAGCAAACAAAGAGAAAAGGATACAAGTTGCGATACATGACACCTTAGCGGGGGGTATGGCATCCCCCCCCCAAGCTTGTTCTTGCTCATGGGTGACGTCGAGGATCGAACCCGGTGTGGCGAAAGTAAGCCAACATATCGTCTTGGCCCTGCTGCGTCATGTTGGTGAGGTTGGTGAGCTGGGCATTTGTGTTTTCTTGCCACTAGTGGGTCTGCAGGACCTGTTGGTTGAGAGTGTACTCAACGTCCTCTCCTCGAGTCTCGATGCGTCCCATTTGCTCTGTGAGCGTATTCATTTGCTGCTCGAGGTATGGATCACGAGCTGCAGACGAACGCCGCCCACCGGCCCTTGGTGAGTAGGACGTCGAATCGGAGGAGATTTCCTCCCATTGCGCGCGGGGAGGGTGCGTCCATTGGGCTTGGCCCGCACCCTGCTGTGACGAGCCGCCGACCTCAAATGGTGGTGGAGTGGTGTAACCACCGGGACCATACCCGGCTTGACCGTAGCTTGGCCCATATGCATAGGCCATGGGCTGCGGTGCGGGCATCCCGGTGTCGGCGGTCGGCTCCGGCCTGCGCGTCCTCCTGCGAGAAGAAGTACTCCTGCGTGCAGCTTCCTCTTTTTCGAGAGGTGTGGTTAGGTTTTTACAGCCATACAAACGAAGTTCCCGGTTAGGTAACGGGAATTCATTTGTATAACTGACATAATAGAATATGAGAGAATTATTTGGACCATGCTTGAGTGTATGACCTTGAATAAGATAATCCTCGGTGATAAGAGAGCGGGGTGTATCAAGATAAGCAACATTAGCATCATGCAAAGCACCAACACCCGCAGCAATACGTGTAATCAACGAGGTGCACTCAATCGGTCCAGTCATTCTAAAATTCTCTAACCACTGAGCAATCATGAACATGACAGGAGCAATCTTTATTTTCTCAACCATAGCATAAAGAATTTTCAGATCATCCTCGCGCACAATCCTAATATCACTTCTAGGAAACAAGGTAATGCCAAGCCACATGTGCAACAAGCGCAAGGTAGGATGGTGAATATGATTAGTTCGGGGTTTCTCACAAGTAGGGGATGCAGAAATTCTTTGCTAAAAAGCTAACTTTGAGTAACCCGCAATCGAACTATCAACATCAATGGTGCAGCGAGAATTAAAGCCGAGGCATTGAATAAGGATTTTCCATGTCAAATGATATTCCTCCCAGAAAAACCGAAAGGTAATACCGTCATCTACCACGTGTAGGGTGCATAAAAACTGTAGTGTAAGTAAGCGGGAACCCTGCTCATCTACACTTGCAAACTTATCCCACCCTATTGCTTTAAAAACTCGAGAAAATTCAGCATCCATACCAATCTTTTGCAGCAGTTCCGTATCAAATGCTCGCGTGGGAGCAAATGTACGGAGTCGGAGGGCTTCGTAGGCGCTCATCTCTTCGTCGCCCACCAAGTCGAGGTCGGTGTCGACGAGAAGACGATGCTCGGTGTTGGCTTGCTCCTCCGTTGCGGCTTCATGTTGAGGGCTTGACACTTGTTCGGTGGCGGTGCGGGCGCGAGTGCGAGGTCGAGATGAGCCCGAGCTTGTGCTCCCGGACCGGAACAGCGAGGCGACGGCCTTCCCGGCGCGCTTCATGCTGCAGCGAGGTTGAGCAAGAACGCAAGAACGAAAACTCTGAACGGGTTATGAGAGTGAAAACCAATCGATGAAACCGTCAGTGTTCTTGCAAGCGAGAAAACGCAACTCGGAAAACCAAACCAAATCAAAACTGCAAAGCAAACCAAAGGAGAAATATTTTTGCAGAATTTTGAGGCAAGAACTCAATGAGCACAATGGAGAACTTGAGAGCAAAGGAGTGAAGAGAGTTGAGGAGTGGAAATGAGAGTGTGAGAGGGAGAGAGCTTGTGGCCGGCCACCTCCTTATATGCATGAGCCATAACGGCCAGTTTTGAAAAGAGGAGGCGCCAGGTGACCGTTGGGGCAAAGCCCAAGGTGAGCAACGGTCACCCAGGGTCGGCCGACCTGACTGGTGGGGTCGGCCGACCCCACCCTGGCCCCCATTGCTTCCCTCTTTGGCCCACAGCCCCCAACGGCCAAATGGTGGTTGACCATGGTTGCTATGTCCAGAAACTTCTCAAAATTGTTTGCTCAAAAAGATTTCCAAATAAAAAGGTGCCTCAAATTCAAAATTTTTCAACAAAAATTCAAAAATCGACATGTCGATGAAAAATTTCAACATGCAAAAATATTTTTGGCCTTTCCATGGTGATACAAGGGTGGTCCAAAAATTTCATCCAAAGATGAGACATTTTGAACGTAAAAGTGTTTTTGAAAATTTTGAATTTTAAATGCATGGCGAGGGAAAAATTCAAATATGCTGGCGGAAAAATTCAAATAAATTTTTGGTGGAGGAAATAAATATGCAAGGTGGTTTGGAAAAAATCCAAATGCAAATGTGGTGGAAAAGATCAAAAAGAAAAACGAATAAAAGCAATTGATAATGCCGGTTAACCTGACGACCAGGGCCGTGTCGTTTAAAGTCCGACGGGCTAAGACTTCTCCAACGGGTTTAGCTTGGTGGCGCGGACCCGGTCCTTGGAGATGAGGACGTAGAGGGCTGCACCTTGACTTGCCACACTTGTTTCATCTTTGGTGGTGTAGGTGGCTTTTCGGACTTTGGGACGGGTTTCTTGGCCCATAATCCCGGCCTCGTGGTCGCAGGTTTGTTTGGTTGAAACTGCGATGGATTTTCAATCTTTGCCAAGCTCTTCCATAGAGCAATGAGGCTGTCCGTTTTCCTGGCTGTCACTTCAACTTCTTGAATGTTGGAGGTGTTTGGCCCATACTTGACCTTGATCATCGAGCATTGTTCTTTCCGAGGTTGAAACTCGATCTTTTCCTCCTTCCCATTGATGTAGAGGCGGATTTCTCCAACTTCAACATCAATTTGGGCCTTTGTGGTGCTAAGGAAGGGATGTCCCAAGATGAGGGGTGTTTCCTTGTCAATATCCATGTCAAGCACCACAAAGTTCACCAGGACGGTCTGGCCTCTTATGAATACCGGCACATCTTCCGCAATCCCTATTGGAAAGCGAAAGGATGAGTCGGCCAATTGTAGCCGCATCGCTGTTGGTGTGAGGAATCTGTACTTTAATTGCTCGAAGATTGCCTTGGGCATAATGCTCACGCTGGCCCTAAGGTCACACAGTGCGTAGTCGAAGTGGAATCTCTTGATTGCACAAGAGATTACTGGAAAGCCTAGATCAGTTTTTATTGTAGAAGGTTCTCCTCTTATTTGCCTGTTCTCCCCTGCATGGTTAGTTCTACGAGAGAACATTTCGCCTCTCGTAGTGATAACATTAACTTTTTCAATAGGAGATTCTGGTTGCCCAGGAATCTACCCAGATTTAGCAGAAGGAACAAGAGCAGCAAGCTGAGCTAACTGAGTTTCTATCATTTTGTTAAAGCTCAACTGATTTTTGAAAGCGGAAGAAAGACCTTCTATTTTTGAATTTAAACTCACTAGACTTTGATCATTGGCAGCAAGCTTTTTGTTGATTGATTCGTTAATTTTAGCTTGGCCATTGTTGGCGTTTCTTACGCACAGTGATAAATATCGACTCCGCAAGCGCACGGAACACCGTTGTAGCATTTCACCCAGGAGTATTCCAAGGGTATCGTATTTATATTTCCACAGGGAAGCATCGCTAAGAATATCATTAATTAACAAGGTAACATCTATTATTTATAACTTGCAAACTAGACCAAAGCAGGGATACATATATGATATGATGAGTGGCAACCAAACACACACAAGGATTCCATATGAAGATAAAGAGATAGAACTAGTCAACTGGGAGGACAACGAGAAGAAGGGTATCAGCCTAGGGGTTACAAATATCTACTTAAGTTTTCATTATAGATTCGTTCCTGCATATCGGGGCACACGCATGCCAAGGCAGCAACCCGAGAATTAGGTTCAACTACCTTGGGGAACTACGTGCTATTGACCTCCCTACTAAACCATCACCCGGACGTGGTGGATTACAGAGACCGGTACGCCTGTCACACGTACTCGCGGCTACCATCCTCCGTGGGGTGTAGAGCAAACTCACGTCTAGAATAGTTCCTTGAGCCATACAAGCAAATATCCTAGATAGCTTACTCTTCGCGCGTAAGAGCAAGCTAACCATGCATAACAAATCTATGTGGATTCTGTAAGCATTTGCGGTGCAAACAACCCATGCAGATAGACCTACCATACACAGACGTGGAACCAACACAGGAATTTCTCTATAATTATTACTTAAATAAATAAATATAAACTAAAACGAAAACTAAAATAAATAAATAAGAAAATAAATAAGAAAATAATTATATTAAAGAATATCTAAAAAGAAAAGATACAAGAGAGCTTTACCCAATGTCCGAAGAAAACTCCGGAACGTCGAGGGGAGTTCTCACTTCTACTCTAACTCCCATGACCAACTAGCCTACTCTAAACTACACAAGTGGAATGATCTTCCATGAGCGGAGCGTGACCCTACATTGGGTCTTCTCCTCTCAAGGAGTGTGTGGAGGTGCAGGTTGGAAGTGAGGGGGAGGTCCTCTATTTATAGTGGAGTTGCCTTGGGAGAGTGGAGAAGGTCTTGGAGCCTTCTTGCCGACGTCTCCTGGCTTGGCCGGCGCGTCAAGTTTGCTTGCAACCGCCTCTGGAACCGACTGAAAAAAGACGGGCCGATTCGGAGACAACAGTAGGTCGGCCGGCCTAGGCCTGGGCCGGCCGGCGCGGGCTTTTCTCTCCGAATGCCTCGAATTTTTGTGGGCTGCCCTCTCATGATGTGCCCATTAAGATCCACGGTCTTGCTCGGTGATTTGACGCCTTTTTGAGTGGTTGATGGGCTTGTTTGTTGGGCCTTGCGCAGTGGTCGATACTCCGGGCTGGGAAATATTTGTTGGCCATTTGATCCTTGATGTTTGAGCCCATTGGGAGACGCCTGGGGCTGCTGGACCATGTTGAGATCCAACATAAGCCGGCCGGCCTATGATGGGGCCGGCCGGTAGGCTTTTGCTCCCATTTGCAATGGATTTCCTCCTGCATCCAAATATTCACCAAAACTTGTGGAGTAGCATTATTCCTATCTACTATGCACAAAATCTTGGTGTTATGCTTTTATTTACCGGTAGGGTGGCGGTCAAAACACGGTTTAACGACCGCCAACAACCTCCCAAAGCTTAAACTTTGCTCGTCCCGAGCAAACTCAACTCAGGGTACCGGCGGATCAGGAGTTACAAAGAAGCGCCCCATGGGTAATAAAGATGCAACTACATACTCCCTAAATAGTGGTAAGTTTACGAGAGCACAAAATATTCATGAGTGTTGCAGAAATCATGGGGCTTATACGTTACACCTTGGACAAGCACTTTGGACAAGACTAGAACGGCACTTTGGACAAGCAAACAATTCTAGCAGGTATGCATCCAGAGTTTTTATGTGCTGCAAGGTAAGGTGCAAAAATTCTCCTTCGTTTTGGCAGTCACTTTTCTTACCAGCCAATGTGAGTCTATTCCTACAAGCTTCACTCATCCTACCTTCTACCAAATTGAGGCTTTGTATGTGGAGCTTGGTAAGGAATGCGCAAATGTCATGCATATATTGTAAAGCTAAAGAATGAGTCTCAATCAACATAGCAACTCCATTTATTTTGGTCATAAGAAATGATGTGATGGAGGGGGAGAAAATGGACTCACACTTGTGGAAGGGGGTTTTGAAAACATTGGTCCTTTATTTTGCTCAAGATGTTTATGATAAGAACCACATGGCCATTGACTTTTGTCATACAACCATGGAGTTTTCTTTTTTTTTTTTGACTACTCCATGGTGCAAGGGGCCATAAATTTTGCATGGTTCAAAAGGAAACATTTTGAAATATTCTTGAGCTTTTTGGATGGACCAAAGTTTTGCAAACTCTGAAACATGTTTGGTTGATTTATCCAAACATTCCCCTTTTTATTTGGTGAAGAGAAATTTTCGAAAACACACGCGAAGGAATTATGACCAAAATTAGGAGTGCTTAGTTTCAAGAGTACATCAAACCTTAACAAAACTCAATACATAAATAATTGGCTATGAGTGGGGCTGTTTCGAATATTTTCATGATATGGCTCTGGTAGGTAAATAAATCCTCACACTAAGAGAAGTGTGCCAAAACAGAAGAGTTTTAGGTACTTGCAGCAATTCAAGAAAAACATCTCTGGATGAAACCATACAAAGAAATTGCAACAAGTCCTAATCATGCCCTATCACAATCCACAATGCTCAGACTTAGTGTAACAAATGCAACCCACAGAAATAAGCAAGACTTATGATGTGATCATGCTCAAATAAAAATAACACATATGTCAGGAGTAGAGGTTGCATCTATGCGATACATGGGAGGCTAATTTGTAACTCGATCATCATTTCCCTTATGCGTAGCATAACACCAAGATTCTAGCATTTATTCGAAACAGGGAGTATTTTATTGAACGATAGGGATACTTACCTGGGGGTCCTCCCCAAGCTTGAGTCTTCGCAAGACTTAAGCTTGAATAGGCCACTTCCTCCATTCTTCTTGTGTCTGCAAAAAGAATGAGGGTGATACAGGTGGCTAGCCCCTATTGGGCTTTGCCGAGAACCTAATATATATATATATATATATATATATATATATATATATATATATATATATATATATATATATATATATATATATATATTTAAGGAAATAATATCGTATACAGAAGTACTTACCTGGCGGTCCCTCCCCAAGCTTAGCTCTTGCAACCATGTGCAAAGCTAAGCGATTAAATCTTCATTTGAAGGTACTAGGTCCGCCTGGTTGGTTTCTCCTTTTTGAATTATGTGCCTTTTATGTTGCCTGATGTACTTGGTTTGCTCTCAAAAGGATCCCTGCAATGGTTAGTACAAACCTATTCGTCTACTCTTGACACGTCTCTATAGTTCCATTAATCGACCTAGACACCACGTCTAATTCGATTAACTATGTGAGGAGAGCAGAGCATGTTATACTCTCCTTCTGTCATGAAAGCATCATAGAGGCATGTATTTTTCTGTCGGTTGAACGGCCACCGGGCATAATCTCAATGGAGAACAGAGGCACAGAAGTGATCTTCACCCATGCAAAAATTTACTAAACGATTATGTGTTAGAGTAGGAAATTTTATGATTAAATACTAATAATACATTTCTAGCACCTGTTGCTAGTTGTGGATTATTATGTATCCTAAGCAAGTAACTTAACCCCAGGTATTTCTGGCGCCAAACCGGGAATATTCACTCTAGGCCTAACCAGCCTAAGGTGGTTTTTTCTGTTTGGTGTAAGAAATACCAACAGCAACTCTTAAATAGAGCCATCCCCAGTTCAAAAAAATAAAAATAAAAAACAGAGCCATCCCCAATCACCATTTCTTCTTCTCATTGCACCATTGTTGCGATCCCCAATCCTTCTCCGTCTCGTTCGCCACCCCGTACTCCCTGGTCGCCCATTCCTGACTCTCCTCGCCGTTTCTCCCGGTCCCCTTCTTCCCGGAGCTGAACCGCCGATGGCCGGTCGTCCTCGCTAAACTCCGACGACACCAGTGTGGAATGCGGGACTGAAGCGGAAACATGAAGGTACTTGTTTTCCTTGTTTTGTAGCACTTGATACTCGTTTAGGTTGTCTGTGATTGTTTGTTTGATGTGGTGATTGTCGGTCCTCTTTGCTTTTTTTTTTAAGCTATGTTCGGTTGGTCTATTCACGTGCCGTGCCATGTTGAGTTCATGAGTATGTAGCTTGGGTCTGTTTTGTTGAGCTACAAATCCAGAAAAATCTACGGATCTGGATTGGGGAATGGGTTCAAGGTCTGTGGTTGCCTGATATCGTCACTTTGATGTTGTTTTTGACTTAAGACGCAGGTTAAATGCTGAGTTCGTAAGTATGTAGCTTGGGTCCATTTTGTTGAGCTGCAGATCCAGAAAAATCTACAGATCTGGAGCTAGGAATGGGTTCAAGGTCTGTGGTTTCCTGATATCGTCACTTTGATGTTGTTTTCGACTTAAAACGTAGGTTAAGTGACTTCATTGTAATAACATATATTGTTTAAGCTATAATCGAATTGGATGTGTGCCAAACGTGGCCTGTTTGCAACCTATCGAGGAGCCGAGCAGCCTGACATCTCCATTACATTAATTGCATCTGTACCTTTCTCATTTGAATCCTAGAACCGTGATGATTATGCTTCTGAATGTATTCATCAAAGTGCACTGCAACCCGAAATAATCTGTATTAACTTGAGTGTTATTTAAAGCTTATTGCACACATGAGTACAGCTACATACTTTGATAATTACATTCATTTGACGTCGCTTCTATATGCATGTGAAAGGAACAACAATCAAAGGCGACCTGCCAGCGGGAGACCTATTGGAGATGCGGTCAAGCCCGTTCCAGAAGGTATCACAACGTCAAATTTCCTCAATTTTGTATTTTATGAACATTCAAAATCTGATTTGGCTTCTTTTCTTTCTATGTAAAGCATACTGTATCAGATAACCTCATCTTACCATAATACACCATGTGCAGGAAAAGCGTGTGACAATACAACATAAGAGTGACGAGGTCCAATCAACAGGGTCTCAGTGCTACATCTCTGTGGTAAGAAGATAAAGGAACGATGCCTCAGATAACCAATCATGAAAGCTTCATTTCGTTTGTCATTGCAAGCTTACCCTTTACTTTTTTGTCCACATCTTTCCAGAAGAAAGAGATGCTGCGGGCTGCGGAGGTGACCGGATCTGACATTTTTGAGGATGGTCAGACACCTTTTGTAAGTCCTTGTCCCATTTTTATCTCATCTTGCACATTGGGTACACTTCAGGCAATCTTATTACATGATGGAAATCTGAGTTGACGCTCTTATTTGCCAGGATGATGCCGACCACGAAGCTGTTCCTCAAGTTGTGCAATCTGGTACAGTTGTTGAAGTTTGGGCATGAAGTCACCCTCCAAAGAGTGCTCCAACCGTTTACAAGAGCTTCAGGCTGAAGTTATGACAACTAGAGAAGGCCACAGAGCACTTCGACGACTGAAGGATAAGCAGCAGCAAGAGTTGGCAACGTGGAAGAAGGCACAAGAAGCAGATGCAGCAATGAAATCTCAATCCAATGAGATTAATTGTTTGACGAAGCAAACTAAAGCTGACAATGCCCGCCTGGAGGAACTGCTGAAGCTCCATCACTAGCCGCGTTCTGGACAAACTGTACACTGAAATCTTAAGTAAACTCTCCTTACCCTTTGGTCGTGCAATGGATGTAGTTTTGTTTGTTAGTTGTTATTTGGGATTATGCCTCGCGGCACATGTTTATGAACCGTCAAGAAGAAGCTTGTATATATATTCTGTCATTCCTGTTCTGTCATCTGTGTAAATTCTATTCCAATTTAAATGACTTTCGGGATCGTAATTGGACAAAGAAATAGGCGAGCAAAATGGGAACCCTGCCCAGCTACTGTATGAACAGAAACAAATTACGTCTATGGGCTATAAACACGACGGCCCAATAATACGTTGGGCTTCTTCCGGACTCTATTTGGACCGTGCAACAATCTGTGACGAAATGCGCACTGACAGGTGGGTCCGACCCAGTCAGCCCACGAACAAATAGTTACAAAACGGCCCAGTTTGTGGTGGGACCCACCTTCTTTATTGGGCTTGGAGGTGGGCCACAACTATCCGCTGGCCCACGAGCTACGATGAAAAGCCCAACAAAACACGGGCCATAGATTTCGGAAGCCCAGCTGAAATTGGGCCGTAAGCGGGCTAAATCACGATTTATGACGAAAATAGACGATGCCATGTTAGCAACCACGTCGGATCGCTATCCGACATGGCCAGTGGCTATGTTCGACTCAGTTTATGACAAATGAAGAACTGTCACCATCCTGTGTTCTGCGCCTAAAAAAGGTCATAAATCACGACTGGCCATGCTCGACTGCTGATGGACCCTAAATAGTCATAAATCGACGAAATTTTTGTCACTAGCAGCAGTCAGTGACACCTTAATTTCGTCATAAATCAGCACATCTGTTCTAGTGTGATTTGAGACATGACCGTTCCACTTATCATACCGTTCACAGGTATAAGGTGTGGCTTGCAATAACTTGTGTGTGTGCTCTCATTTATGAGGATGAGTATCTCCCGCCTTATGCTCGCAACTTTACTCGAGGACGAGCAAAGAGCTAAGTGTGGGGGGAGTTGTTGATGGCTGTTAAAGCAAGAATTTACCGTCAACTATCTGCACTCTTGAACCTAAAATCCATCACTAAAAGTAGACTTAGGACTTGAAACTAATGATTTCAACAGGTCTTGGTGAATTTGTGAGTGCAGGTTCATTTCATAAGAAAACAGGGAAAAGGAAGTATAAAAGGAATACTTTGCAAACACCGAATTTCCCCGGAATAAAGATATCTCCCATGAAGCCCAAAATCCCAATAAAAAGGGTTCAAGTCCACCCATAGCAGGTGGATCAGAGGAAGAGGCAAGCAGAGAGACCCACCAAGGAAGCCCAGGCCCAGGGGGCCAGCCACAGGTTGGCCGACCACTGTTGGTGGCCCCACAGGCCCATCTTCTCATGGTGGTTCCCAACCGACGTACCAAGGTCGGTTCAGCCTGCAATCAGTGCCATCAATGCCGGGAACCGCCTCAAAGTTGTTGAGCTTCCAAGGCTATAAATTAAGGGGTACCCCCCCTCCTCCACAACACATCACAAGAATCCCAAGAGGAGAGCACCACTCCCACATCTCAGGCCTAGAGCCTCTTGTACAGTAGTAGAATAGGGGAGAGGGCAAGGGAGAAGAGAGGGATAGCTTTGTTTTAGTTATTTTCTACTCTTTTACCTTGGCGTATATTTATCTTATTAATAGTTCATCGTTCGTTCTTCGTTCGTCGTTCGTTCACAGTTCGTTCGTCGTTCTTATTGGCACCAGGACCGGGGTTAGAGTAGTAATCGATGGCATAGACGTGATGTCTAGGCTAGAGGTTACCTTTGTTTGCAGCGTGCCCCACGGTTTGTAGAGGTAGGCGGCAGGTGGTGACAGGCTGGCGAGACTTGGCAGACCAGGTCTATACCAGTGCCCGAAGTAAACAAGTAGAACTTGTGTGCGTCTGTCCTAAGGGACAACTAGATCTTTATTCATCCTCTCAATCCCACACTACTATTATTCTTGTTGCCCTTTGGTAAAACTAATTTTGTTGCAGAATATCTCCGTTACTTGGGGAAAACAAATATGATACCTTGGAATACTCCCGGGTGAAGTGCTACAATGGTATTCTGTGCGCTTGCGGATTTATTTGCGACGTAAGAAATACCAACAATGCCGCAGACTCTAGACTGCTCTGCCTGCGGTGTCAAGGTGTTTTTTTTTGAATTACACAGTACAACTCAGACACTCACAACGCACGCATACTCACCCCTATGTACACATACGCAAACCCTACCCTTATGAGCGTCTTTGAAGACCGAGCCGCAAATCTCGAGATTGACGAACACTCACTCACCGGAAGCTTTCGGGGAAAGGACGGGATTTCCGTATTGGCGAGAGGCTATTGCCTCCGCGAACTCTGGACTGCCGTGCCTGCGGTGTCAAGGTTTTTTTTTTTTTTTGAGAATTACACAGTACAACTTAGACACCCATCACGCACGCGCACTCATCCCTATGAGCATCTTCGAAGGCTGAGCCGGCAAATCTCGAGATTGAAGAAGTCACTGTTGGTGGTTGTTATGCGTGTGATTAAATTTCATAAATTCTGCAAGCGCGCGGAACTCCATTGTAGCTTTCGCCTTGGAATATTCCAGGGTTATCATATTTATATTTCCGCAGGGAAGTAGAGCGAAAGAAAGATAAATAATAACAAGGTATTGTACTCATTGAACAAATAACAACAACTATACTTAAGACAGGGTAAGTACATGTTGGTAAATGGGTGGCACACATCAAACAATCCAAAATAAAAGATAAAAGAGAGATTAAATTGAGAGGACAACGAGATTGAGATAAGGTTCCTCTGTGTTTAATCCTATATTTACTATGCTAGCAATTAATTATACAAGAGTATTTACTTTAGCTAAGGTCACATACATACAAGTCAAGTCGTTTCGGGGCACGGCTATGCCAAGGCTAATGAACCGATCCTACTAGTTCACCTTAGGAAACTAACCGCTATTGAATACCCTGCCTGCCCAACCCGGACATGCATAAGCCAAGCTCTCACATACACTTGCGGCTACCATCCTCCATAAGGTTGGGTGCCAAACGTGCATAGGCCAAGCTCTAAGCGCCATGCTTACAACCCGCTTAGAGGAACTACTCTTGATCAACGGAGCAGTCCTATCTAATAATAGAGCACATATTTCACCAAGCGCGGACGCCATCTCCGACGAAGGCACTCTCTCGTACTCTTTAGACAATAATCACGAATCCCACAACAACACTTGCACGCACACTAACTTAACTAAATAAGTAAACTTAAATAAAAAATAATTACTAAAATAAATAAATAAAGATAAACCTAAATAAAAAATGAAATAAAGAATAATTCTACAAGAGTAAAGATACAAGAACTATTCCAGAACTCCGAGAAGACTTCTGGAACCCCGAGAGAGCTCTCACTCTACTCTACTCTACTTTAACTCCCAAAGTAACTCTACTTCTAAACTAAATTAGTAATGATCACTTAGATGTGATGTGATGCGAATTGTTCTTCAGCCGAACAGGGCTATTTATAGCTTCATCAGGACAAGGGGGTATTTATGCGTGAAGCTAGGTTGAGTGGCGGGCTGCCAAGGCAGGCCGGCCGGCCTAGTTGAGGGGCCGGCTGGATGCCAGATGTGGCGGTTCGCCACCGCCTTGCTCCTGGACGCTTCAGATCATCTCCTGACGTCGTTGGATGAGTCGGCTACGTCGTGGGGCAGTAGAAATGGAGTAAGGGCCAAGTTTTGGCCCAAACAGCCCACCTTCTAGAATGTCGGTGGAATCCACTGGTGTGGGCTTTGGTTTCTGCGGTTTGGGCCTGTTTACAGCCCACCGGAGGAAGGCCGAGGCCTTTGGGCGCCAGGTGGGACCGGCCGGCCTATGTTTTCCCCTGTTCGGGCCCACTTTCCTCCAGAATATACTCCTGCATCCAAAAGTCACCAAAACTCATGGAACTAGGCTAGTCCTAACTAATATGCATTAAATCTTGGTAAAATGTCTTTTATTTACCGTTATGTTGGAGGTCATTTCATGGTTTAATGACCATCAACAGTCACCAGACGGCCACGTCGCCTACTGCTGAAAGCACAACACCGTTAAATCTTAGAAAATTCGCTCCCACAGGGAGTCAAATCCAGGACCTGAGGTGCTACTGAGACTCTTGTAACCACTAAGCTATAGTCCCTTTCGCTGTAGTGTCAAGGTTTGGATCAGCTACACAAAGGCAGCTCACAAAAGAGGATGTATGCACGAGGCGGTGACTTACGTCGGCGGCGTTATGATTTCACAGGCAGGATAGAAAGTTGGGCAGGCTAGGGTTTTGCTTATAGGAGACAAGGCAAGGCAGGTTGCTGAGAATCCCTCTGGGAGTCCAACTTTTTTGGAGATAGCGGCACCATGGTTTAGTTACAACTTGTCGGACATGAGAGAAAAGAGATCTTATGATTTAAACCGCTCATGGTTTCTATTGTAAATGAATTTCTCAAATTTTAAAATTCGTTTTACACACAAATAAAAACCTTGCTGCAAGTCTACCAGCATGAATGCAACAACCAATTTATATAACCTATATTAATAATTAATTTAATTTAGAAAATTAATTTTTGCATAATAAAGATGTTAACACCCTATTTAATTCTATATAAATTTTAAATTATTCAAAAACTTGAAAATCAGGGTGTTACATAAGGCCGGTTTGGAGCTGGGTGACACAGGATGGAGCCGAACGACGACGGAGAGGCGTGCGACCTCAGCTGCGAGCGCCGATGCGCGCATCGGCTGCTGCTTTTGCTCGAGGAGGAGGCGGAGGTGTGTTGCGAGCACGATGGCTGGGACGGGGTCGGGAGAGCGGAGTCGGGGACGGGAGCGCGGAGAGGAGGAAACGTAACGGGGCTCATGTGTCGGCGCTAAATTTTTACATACAGGGGGAGGGCACACGGGGCCGGGCGGACGTGAACTCATAAGAGAAATAATGAGTAACTAGCAAAAGAGCCCGTGCGTTGCCACGGGCTGATACAACATCTGCCTGCTAGGTACTGTAATTAGTTTTGGATTTATAGGTAGTATTTGCAGGGCGGTGTAGCAGCTGTAGGATTAGTGTCCAGTTTGATGCCACCAGTTAGACAATCTGCACCATGCAGGTGGACCTTCACAGGCATTGTTCGAATGCAACTAGAAAGTATATGTCATATGCTTTGTACTGCTATTGTCTACTAAACCGTGGAGGTAATGGCCCATCCGATGGAGAGTTCATTGTGGGGGATGCCGGTGACTGAAACTTCTGAAGCCGATGAGTCTGTATCGCCGATCATTTTTCCACGAAAGCTGATGCGGCTCACTGCTTGGTGCGTTTGGTTCTCAGTTCTGACTTCTGTACATATGAGTTTCGTCCTTTAGCTAATTGTTTTACTTAAAAAAAATGTCTTCATCTTCCAAAACGAATGGCTAATTACTCAATTCATGTGCGAAACTGCAGTTCCATTCTAGAGATAATATTCCTTTTCAACCAAATGCCTGAAATGAACTAGTCCCCCTACTAATTTGTGTACTTGGGATAGATGCAGTCTATAGTAGGCTAGTAGCTTCTGTGGTTGCTTCATCTCCCAAAACAAATGGCTAATTACCTTATTAATTTGTGAAACTGCAGTTCTATTCTTGAGATAATTTCTCTTTTGATTAATGCATTGGTGCATTGTATGCTGCATGCCAGGCCATACCTGTATTTGTCTTTTAGTTGAAATACTGATACCTGTATTTGTCTTTTATACCGTACTAGGCTATCTATGCAGTATTCTCCAAAAAAATGGCTAGTTGATCATTATTGTTTTTAGTCTTTGTTCTCGATGTAACTTTTGTGCTTATAGTACCAAAAAATTTGGTGTTCTCCATATAAAACTAGCTGCTCTTCGTTTGTCCATAAATTCATCATTTTCATACTACTGGGTACAAAAAAAAATAGCATGCATTGAGAACTTACACTGCATTGCACATTCAATTTTCTAGTGGCAGTGGCTCAACCCAGTGGTCGGAGATCCTCTTGGTCTGCAAGAGCATTCTTGGCAGCAGTGGTGGTGGGCATTCGGCTGCAGGCGCACACACTGAATGGCAAGACCCTGATTCTACAGATCCATGTAATCCCCTTCACTGCTCTCCAGTTCACATCAAAAATTGGTTACTGTTACTAGAGAGAAATATTAACCAGTGGACATATGAATCTTCCACTGTGATGAGTTTAGGTTGAAGTTTCTATTTTATTAGGTTCACAGGGTATCTGCGATGGCACACTAACTATTATTTCTAAAACCAACCAATTATGGATAAAGCTTTTCAGAAGGTACAAGTGCTGATGACACCTACTTATACTCTTGATAATGTACTCATCAGCACACATGATCTAAGCCTGCGCTAGTTAAAATGCTAGATGTGCAAGTGTCTGATCTAACTTGTGCAGGTTTCTGACCTTAGTTGTCACAAGTTGGTAGGATTATGATATTACTCAGTTTGCATGTTTCTGTTTGAGAAAAATGTCAAGAAAATTTTCCTTGTTTCTCTTTGATAACATGCAATATGTTCTTTCAATCTAGCCCGTTACTTGATATCTCTAAACATGTTGAAAGTAATCCAAATTGACTATGTGGGCCGATGATGTTATCTCTGTTATTAGGCACAAATGAAAACCAATGTACAAGACACCTGGAGAAGAAAGGAAAGGTGCAAAAGACACTTGCAGAAGCTGCTGCTCAAGTTTTGTCATGTCAGCCTGGAGCAAGATGAGGTGCCAAGGCTACAGTTTCAGGATCAAATTATAGGTGTTTATTTGGACACATGATTTGGATAATGTATACTGCTATATAGGATTTGGATTAGTCATAAGTTCCGAGTAATTTGATTTTTCTTTTAGATGTGTTGTTTGTGATGATGTGGTCATCTGTGTTATTGCATCGGATGAGATAATCAATTGTGTACATGCCTTTTTTATGTGGCTGGGAAGAAATATAATAATAATGTGTGGTACAGAAAGTGGGCCCCAAAATCAAAATATGGCTGGCCATTCAATCCATGACAGATTTGTATATGATCTGTGACGTTTATGGTTGTCACATATTCCGGGCTTGGGTCGGACTATGCGGGCTTACGTTGTTCTATGACCATCAAGAAACGTCATGGATTTAGTTAATCCGTGACGGTTTAGTAAAAATGTCATACATAACTATGGGCTTGGGTTGGACGGTGCGGGCCTGAAGCTGATCTATGACGGTTAAGAAACGTCACGGATCGAGTTAATCTATGACGGTTTAGTAGAAACGTCACGTAGGTTAATCCGTGACTCTCAATACATGACCAAATCCGAAAATGTCACGGATCCAACATTATGACGGTTTTTTAGTGATCCATGACAAAATTGAGACGTCATGGAAAACACGATTTGTTGTAGGGTAGTCTCAGTTTTTAAACAAAATTGAATTTGACCGTTCAATTAAATGTCTTAAAGAGACTCATGAAAAATCTTGATTCCACAACAAAAACACACTCTGGAGAATTCATCTTGGCAGTACCGTTACCCTGAAACTTTATTACTGAACATGTATATATTATTACATAAAAAATAACCTAGCAGATGCATAATTAAATATTGTCAGTGATTACTGTGTCAGAAGTAAATATAATGATACAAAAAACAACTTTTCCTTTGTCGTGGATAATTTTGTGAATACCCATCTCCTGATCATCTAGGTGCATGTCTTGTGCTTATGTGAATACCCATGCAGACCTATGTCAAGTCAAGTTAAGCACAATGAGCATTGTCCACCAAAAGAAGGATCATATTTGGATGGTCTTGAAAAGGTAGGAACCCTCAGATAATTTTAAGCTACTCAGTCAAACCTACAAACACACCTTGAATCAGTTGACATACCTTGAATCTAGAAATGAGAAACCACAAAGTTACTATGCTAGATGAGGCGGTGATGCCTGATGTCATTGGTACTAAACATTTTTCTGAGAAGTTCTAGAAAAAAGAGCCTGCACCTTACAAACACACCTCAAGTAAGGTAATTTAAATTGATAGTTTAGAAGGAACATAACGTGAATACAATGCATCTATTTATTGACTACCACTAAGCAAACAAAAAAACCTTGCATCAGATTATTGTGAATTGAGTCAAATGTCATTCCATGAAGTTTTTTTCTGCATTGTCTAGAACAAATTGGAAAGGACAAACATTAGCATAGCTTAAAGGACAGTTCACACCCCTGTGGTCAACTAAAAGTTATGGCATTTAAAATAAGGAAATGATATCAAGATACCAATTGGTGCAAACATCCGTCAAAACGGACAGCTTCAAAGAAGCGAGATATGCTGTTTGGACCAAAAATACAGAATGCCAATGCTGTATGGAAACTTTAAAAAAAATGGTGCTACATACCAGAGTCTCAAGAAGAGAATGCCTTCTTTACAAGTTTCATCTTGATGAGCAATATATGGTACAACTAAATCATGATCCTGATTAATAACTAGTACCAATGCACGTGCGCCACGCACGTGTCTAAATAATGACGTCACTTGACAAGACTATGAGTATTACAGTGTACTTGACTACATTCTCTTCGTATTATAGATTTCAAAATAATATCAAAGTTGCAATACATTATACTACATGAACATAATGATCATTACAACACCGCATGTATAATGCATTACATCCTACAATCAAACTATATTTGGCATTAATGTGATTTAAGCAGCAATAGAGAATTATTGAGTCTCGTTAAGACAATCAATTCATTAATCAAGATATAGAACAATAAAAACTCTACCAATGAATTAGTCAAAACATAAGAACTGTTATTCGCATAAAGAAAGGAATAAATGCTACAAACGCACGACATAGGAACATATACTGTTATTCGCATAAAGAAAGGAGTAAATGCTACAAATCGCATCACTTGGCAGGATCTTTACAACATAAATTGAAATTCTAATTTATACATGGAGTTAATTTGAAATTCCAGTTTTATACATGGATGTAACGGAGAAGGTTTACATGCATAAACTATGGCACGCATCATTTTTGTTCACCAAACATATCAGATCTTTACAACATATCATTCTCATGATATACAGGCAAATATATGCTAATTTTGGAATTAAACAAAACATAAAATTTCTAGTAGAAAGGGCACTGCAAATAACATGGCAAGGCATCCGAAAACCACTATCACAATGGAATATATTAAGAAATAAAATATGTTTACACATGTAGAGCAAACTGGGGAAATATGTTTACACGTGTAATAACACTGTAAGGCTCGACTGAGGTGAAAATGATTACAATGCAAGGTTGGTCTTGTTTTTAAAAAAAATATATGACAGTATGAGAGAGGCGTGCTGGTGTTACAAGCTTGGGGAAATTGGTGGTCAATCCACCAAAAGTGCCAAACACCGTTGGTTGCTTGCTTGCCATTGCTCCATGAGGATCAACAAAAAAGCATTTGTCAGTGTAGCTCCTCCCAAATTCGTATCAATCCAGTTTGCTCCTAGTCAATTCAATTCATCAAATATTTGAGGAACAACATAACCACACACATTGTAGTCCCTCCGTTAGTATGCTAGGCGGTCTCAGCAGATTTTTATTTCAGGACCTGAATGCTCAGGTGTTATTATTTGTGGATGGAGTGTGTACCTACGCATGAAACGAGAATTCAGAATTGTTAGTTAAAAAAACTTGGTAGAACAGAGTCAATAATTAATTTAGATACTAACAAAAATAGAGAACAAGTTACATTGCTGATATATCTTCAAAGTTTACTTTTCTTTGCTGTACCTTTTTTAACTAAATCAATCGCTCTCAAATAGAATGGCCTGGAAATAGCTACACAAGCTACATGCTGCTTTACTAATTCCATTTTGGCTAATGGATATAAGTTAAGGTCCCATAAACACATATTGCAAGGTTTACTGGCTCGATATTTTGCTTTTGTCGATACTATTGCAAAACTATCAACCAGTATACAGAAAGAAAAAGTTGTTTCAAAAAAAAAAAAAAATAGAGCAAGATATGATCAAGTAATACTGATCAAATTCATGGCTAGTGTACATGAGCTCCATAATTCATTGAAATAGCTGGGCAAGTTCAGATAGAATAATTTTATGATCCCAACATGGCAACTTCCAAGACTATTAAATAAAGTAAATTAAAAAGAGCTAAAGCCACATTGCCACAAGTAGATAGGCCAGCCAGTAGAATACTCACATTCTAGATAGGCCAAGCAGCAAAACGCATCGCAACCTGGCAACGGTGTGTTTGAAGCCATGTTGTCTTTGCCTCCCGTGCGAGGGTGATCCTGATCCGATGACAAGTTGCAGGACTTGATCCGACTACAAGCTCTTCTCACTGAGCCACTTGTACTGCACCACGCTTCGTCATAACGCCTCTGACTTCCAACTGGGTCCAGAAGAGCACACAACGGAACATAAGCTTCGTACCTGATTAGTCCAAGACAATCTGAGATAAACCAAGAAACAATTGTGTGCACAAAAAAGCCAATCAAAAAACAGAAGTAGTCCAAACCAATCACGATCAACTAAAATTATAATCAAACCCTGTTTATCATACTCAAAGGCAAGCACATCAATTTGCCACAAAGGTGCTAGGGTGCTGTAAAATTGTCACCGGATCAAAAGGTACTTGCAAGGGTGCTGTAAAATTAACACAAAAACGTACCATTTCTCAGGTATTCAAAAGGTGCATATGCTAGCTGTCACACAAGGGAGGGAAGATCATTGGCCAAAGGTCTCATTTTGCTTGCTGGTAAGGTTATCAGGGAGGCACGAGATGAAGAGTTTGATGATGTCCTGCTAACGCCCAGATCGTCGCCCACTGTGTCAAATGCATAACCTATCAAGCAATGTGGTTAATGGATTACAAGATGCATAATGGCACAAATGAAATAATTAGCTACCAATATTGTAAGTAATTGGTTTCAGAAAATACATGATTTCAGTGGTTATCGGACATAAGTCATTGAGCTTGTGGCAACTTGCAGGACAGAAGTCACTGATCATTTTCTGTCATTGAACCTTCACTTAAGAACTCTTTGAAGCAAGCAATTAACAAAGTCATATCGACGATACAGTAAATGAAACGTACAGTGAGAATTTCTGGTCAATCTAAAGCTTAAGTAATAAAGGAATTTCTGTGCATGTTATTTCCTGGAGTATAATTTTTGGAATCATGTTAGCATTATTATTAGCAGCTTATAAAATGCAATCTTAACATGAGAAGAATGAAGAATATATAGTTTTATGGAAAGTGTCTACACAAGTAACTGCCATCAATTACGTTGTAGAGCACTGCTCCTACGCAATGCTACCATTACAATGTGGGCATGCTGCTGAAATGTACTCCCTGGGATATCGAACACTTACATACAGAGGTAAACTATACGCTCCTGCAGAACTGGAGCAGAGACACATCAGAGATCATCAGTAAATCGTGCAGGAGACCAGAACTGGAACTCACATGTACAAAGCATAAGTATTCCCCATCCGATCAAAATAAGTTCAACTGCTCGATCCAAGCATAGCCACACACTAACTAAATCAACCATTAAAGCATGAACGCTACAAGAGCCCAAGGATCCGGTTCGAGTTGAGGAGCAGAGGAGGGTACCTGTAGCCGCTGGGGAATGAGATGAGCACCTGTCCCTTCGTCTCCAGCACAAACAACTGCCACACCGCCACAACGAATCCGAAAATCAGAACAAGATATGGGAGGACGCCGGTGCAGAGGACGCCGGCGGTGGGGACGCCGCAGAGCCCATGCGTGTACGCATCCGCGGCACAGCGATGGGGGCGTGGTGGTGCTGGTGGCGGCGCAGATCAAGCAGGGTTGAATAGGGGAGGGGCGAGCGGGCGTGGGGATACAGGATGTCAATGGCGACGGGTGTGATGCCGGGGCAGCCAGGAGGTCGATGACGGCGACCAGGTTGGCCGGCATCTGCGACGAGGTTCTGGCCTGGCTTCTCGATTTGCTCGATGAAGAGGATCAACGCGCCGTGCAGCTCACCCCAGCCAGATCGACATCGCGGTCTCCCACACATCGCCAATGCTAGATCGAGATCGTGGTCTGCAGCGCAAACGATGCTCGCTGGTGGATCCTGTGTCGATTTGGAATCCTCATTGCGTACAATTGGAAAGTAATCCAAAACACTCGTAATCAAGGGAAAGGGAACTGCGGGCGGGTACAGAACCGCATCGGTGAAAAAAAAATTCAATCGTCATACGAAAATGAACTAATTTGGACATTTGTCCACCTCCAATGTCCACCTTTTCGCGGACCCGAGCCCAGCATGGCAGGATCCGATGGTAGATATTAAGGGTGGCTTTTTAGATCAAGGGTGAATTTACAGGTGGGTACAATCTGACAGGTGAAAACTGTATTTCTCGCAACTGGTTCTTTATTGGTTTAGATCAGGACTGTAGAACGTCTCTATACACAGATAATAAGATGCAAGAAAAGGAAAAAAAAAACTAAAGACACTGAGCACAATCCCTTGCCTCTTTGATGATAAATCCACCGCAACTTACAGCTTTGTTGAGATAAGCTTCCCATTTAGAGCAGATGAGTGTTGTGTAATCTGGTTAAAAAATAACATAGTGGATCCCCATGTCAACTGTCAACAATTTTAGAGATGCTAAAGCTCAGTATAGAATCATCTAGTTAAAGCACAATTTGACAGTTCGATGACATTGAGATGCCAGTAATCAACAAGAAAATAGTACCATGACTTGACTGAATTTCTGAAAAGGAGTGGCACCTATGATCATCTTCAATATTTTAGTAGAGGATTCATGTATTTTTTGCATCTATGATCATCTTCAATATTATTAGTAGAGGATTCATGTATTACTATAGTTTGGCACAGATTCTACGAATTCTTATAGCCGGCCTCTTCAGGGTTGTGAAAATGGAAGCATAGATAGTGAGGGTCACAGAGCACAAGAAAAAGATACAAACTGAATATGATGCTTCCACCTGTTACTTTGGTTTATTTGAAATTTGTGAAATTTGTTCGGCAACAATCTGTTTAATTTCTTAGCTAATCCAAAACTGGAGCAGTTCTAAGTGAAGTAGTAACCTGCATATAAAAAACATAATTTCTTCTCAAGGACAGCCAATGCATCAAGCAGATTCTACAAACAGAGAGCAGTGCTTTTATTGAAAGAAAATAATTAAATCAGTTGAGCATAACATTGGAAAAGACATGAAGAATAAAAATAGAGAACATGGGAAGGACTTTCATTTCAATTTATTGCTAGAGAGATATCTGCACGTACTTGGCCTCAGCAAGAACCATGATCAAATTCCCTCATGTTGTTCTTCGTGTTGACGTCGACCTCCTGGAACTACAACAAATAAGAAACAGTCTAGAATCAATGTGCAGACAGTGAGAAGACGTAGCTAAGGCTACAGGAAAGACGAATCAAGATGCAGTTTATCCGTGCAGCTAATTAGCACCAATTTTCTGTAGTAAGTAGCAACAATAATCGTTCCTGCTGCTGCAGGTACATGTCATCCTTGTGTTTGTCCATTTGCTGTCCATTTATACACAGCTTAGACCCTAAATTTGTTGGAACAAAAAACAAGGGAATGTAAGAACTTGCACCTGATGTAACAATTTGCATCGATTGAGGCCGTAGACGGACTGCCCGCTGAAAATGAACATGGTCCTGACGGAGACATTTGACTCCGAAGCAGGGATCGGCGTGCTCTTGCCCAAGATGTCGCGCCAGATCGATTTCGGCGCCCCACCTTAAGTCTCCTATGCGGCACCCCAAGTTCGGCAGGGGGAAGAGGCGGGAATCAGGGATCAGAGAGTGGACCTTGGAGTGCCGGCCTCCATCAATGGCGGGTCATGGCCGCATCCCCTGCTCCATTTGTCGGCGCAGATCGCCGGGGATAGAGGCGGGGGATGGAGGGGAGAGGCGGCCGGCGGCGGCGTCGAGCGTCGAAGGCGGCTGCGCTAGGGTTGTGGTGGCAGGCGGGTGTGTCGAGGGCGAGGAGCGCGAGGAAGCACTCCTGGGCGATGGCCTCTCGTGGTCGACGGGCGGCGGAAGGAAAGGGCAGGATCTGCAGCACTGATGGTGGCCGTGGTCGGCGGCGACGCGTGGTGGTCCGCTCGCCATCTCCACTGCGGCTCCGCGCCACCGTCGCTCGCCACCCCGCGCCGCCACAGCTGCTCGCCGTTGCTGCCCTGCCCGCGTAGTAGCTCGCCATCGCCACCCCGCCCGCAGCCGCAGCTTGAGGGATGAGCAACTTGGATGCCTCGGCGCCGCCGCAATGCAACCCTCCGTCCTCCTCTCGTCCTCGCTGCCCCTGCCTGGCTGCCTGCCTCATGGGATCTCGAGGAAGAGAAATGGAATCAAATCAGAGGAGGAAGGAAATCAGACCATGAAATCCGGGCGAGAGAGATTTCGCTAGGTAAAACTCGAGAGGAGGAAGGAAACGCTGGCGTGAAATCCATGAGGAAATTAAAAGGAAAGAAATAATCAAGGGAGGTGGGAATAGCGGCTGGCTACAAAATCCATGGGTGAGAAAAATTCGTCAATCGTCATCGCAAATGAACGTAGTTGGACATTTGTCCCATGCCGATGTCCCTTCTTCCGCGGACCCGGGCCAGCATGGCAGGATCCGATGGTAGATTAAAGGAGTTTAGTTTTGATCAACGGTTGATACAGATGGGGTATAACCTGACAGGTGAAAATTATTTTTCTCTAAACTGGTTCTTTAGGGGTTTAGATAGATAGATAGATAGATTATTGCAGCACTCTGATTATTGACGAACATAAACTGCAACAGTACCTAAAGAATGAGGAGCATTCACCAGCTCAACAGTGTTATCGTGCAGGTGGTGAGCAGCACGATGAACTCGTTGACATTGCAGACGGTGAGGCAGATGCCGTCGACGGCCACGTTGTCGCCGAGCTGCATCCCCGCGAGGAGGTTCTTGGACTCGACCTCTAGGTCAAGCCTCGGAGCCTAGCCGCCACCGCCGGACGGTGCCAGCGGTGGCCCGAGACAAGGGAGCATGAACGGGTGAACCTCCTCCTAGCCGTCGGAGGACGACCCGTGGTCGCCGTGGTCGGTGGCACCGCGGCTGGTGGTGTTAGGCTGTACGTCCTCGCCGCCGGCGCCGCCTCGATCTTCCTCCCCTCCTACGGCTCCGCTCCTACGGCTTGCGGAGGTGGCAATTTAGGATTGGGAGGACCGAGGGAGAGGGAGATCGGAAGGAGTTGCGGAGGGGGAAAGAACTTGACAGGAGTCGGGACGGGGAGGGAAGAGAGCGCGACCGAGCGAGGCGTGCGTGCGGACGTGCGCGCGAGGACACATGGGCCCACTGTCGGCGCCGAATTTGACAGAGGAGGGACGCGCGACGCACGCGGGAGTGAAATCAGAAGACAAATAATAAGGAGTAAAGAAGAAAAGATGCATGGATGCACCTTGTTTTGGAGGAAATATGCGTATCCATACTTTTTTTTTTAGCTTTCGCGCATTAAAGCCATACCTTTGTGACGTAAGTAGGAGAGAAGATATTGGTGTTATTTATCTCCTTTTTCTGAAATGTGCATGATTCCATGTAGCTTTTCTTCCTTAGTTGTTACGATTTTGCTTCCAAAATTTTGCTACTTGATATTTTTGCATGCAACGTGTTCCAGATTGTTATGTTCTTGTTAGGCTACTCTATGTTCTACATCGATAGCCTGTTCCTAGATTTTAGCTTGGTCATTTGCTAAGTCGTATATATAAATCTTTAAAATGATGTACAACTTTATTGGGTATATAACCACCGCATGAATGCAAATTTGAACCAAGATCCAGTCACAAAAGGAAAAAAAGATTCAATTTCATAATGATATTTTAATGTTCATACCATAAGATATTCATTATGGATTTGATTCCCCTAAGCCCGTAAAAGGAATTCTCGAATAATTAGACATTTGAATCACGGTGCCCGTAAAAACAAGACATATTTAAAGTTCGTTATGCATACTTCAGGTTAATTAATTGGTGCAATTTTTTGCCATAAGAAAATTGATTTCAAGTTCATGGTGCTTAAGGCGAAATTCTATTATAATTTCGTTACATATTAATAATTTGTTTCAAAATCATCACCTTATTTAGCCGGGTCAATAACTTTTTATTCCTCTTCACAGCCGCCCATTTATATTAGCATGCCCCCGCACCACGTTTTGGAAGAACAAATCTGTGCGTCCAGACTTTCCCTTTTGGCTTTCGCGCATTAAAATCTTACCTTTTGTGAGGTAATACGGGTATATATATATAACCCTAAAGAGCTGATGCCATCAGGCACGCCATCTCCTCAATTCCGTAGCTTAGCGTAGAAAAACAGAAAGAAAGCCATGGCCAAACAAGTGATGGCAACCCCTCTCACCATCGCTCTCGTGGCCCTCCTCTGTGTCACCCTGCATCTCCAGGCCCAAGGTATGTCTCCCCGCTGCTTGCTCGCCTCCTTGAGCCGCTAAATCCCCATTGGCCGGGGCGGGTGTGTATGCTCTTTCATCGGTTCTGTTGTACTATTTTCATGATAATATCGCTGATCGATGGAGTCATATTCGTCCTGTAGCCCTGATGGAAGGCGGTGGTGCGTCAGTGCAGGAGCTCAGGACGCCGAAGCTGGCGGCGGCGATCGCGAACGCGACGGATTTGGTATGCCAGAAGTGCAGGTGTTGCGAATCAATCGACCACAAACCAGAGGTCTGCTATGATACTTGCTGCTTCAAGGACGTGTTTATGACGACCTGCGGATGCGACAAATGCGGGGGCAATATTAATTAACCCTGCTGGGAGAAAATGAGGCGACGACGTGGAACGTATGTAATGTCAAACGATCGTTCGCCATGACGACGAGAATAAATAAAAAGTAGAATCAGTTCGTTGGTCGTGCGCCAATCCTTTTGTTATCATTAATTTGTGTATCAAGTTGTAGTGCTTCATCTATTCTATCTACTCATTAATTTATTAATAATAGGAGATGACCCTCCTACATACACCACGGTGGCTGAAAAAAAAGAAAAAAAATCCTAAAACTTCCCAAAAATAAAAAGGTAAAACATCCGGTTCTTGATCCTCTTGTCACGCAATCTTAAAAAAGAAATCCGACCCTTAGATCACTTCCCAACGTGATTGTTTTTTAGATAATGTTCCCCACGTCTCCCCTTAACAGAAGCGGTGCCGCTTGCAGGCCATGATCTGCGGCAATTAAGATGCATCCGAGAATCACGTCAAAAATCAGATTGCTATGAGGGAACGGCCCGCAGATCACCTCGCAAGCTCCGTCGTCAGAAAGCATCTAGCGCCAAATGCCTGCAGATGGGCTCACGGACTCCGTTGGCATGAAGCACCATCGAGCACCATGTCCAGATACAAGGAATAGAGAGCCCGCAGGAGTCGATGCTGGGAAAGCAACGATATATGATATCTACCTTGATCTAATGTGTTCCCTACCTTGATCTAATGTCTTCCCTGTATCAAGAGCGTGCACATTAATCAGGAAGGCAGAAGGATATCCTTATAGCGTTCGTGACAATATCCATCTATTGTTTCTCAAAAGAAAACATTCGCCCAGGATGGCCGCCACTGAGGACACCCGCGCAATGCATACGCTCGCGCGGCGACGCCCTACTCGATCCCCAGTAGTCCCCTCCCCACGACGCCATGCACTGGATACAAAGATCGAATTAGCCGTGCGTTTGAAGGAACTTAATTTGGACTTGCCTTGCACGGTAAACATTTCACCGGGACGTCGGCACGCATAACAGTATTCATCTTTTGTAGTCGTCGAATTTTACATGATGCATGGTGAATGATGGTGATTTTCATTAAATATAAAGAAACGTAAGGGGGCCTTTGGAATGCGGGATTTTTTCCTGTTCCTGCGTTTTTCCTGTGAACAGTCAACTGATTCCTGTGAACTTCCTGTGAAAATCCTGCGTTCCAAAGGGGGCCTAAATGGAAAGAGTTATCCATAGAGAAGCGCAGTGTACACTCAAAAAAGAAAGGAACAACTCTATGTCAACTGTTGCTAGCAAAAGGAAATGAAACAATTTTGCAGAGGCTCTTTCTCCGTTTTCTGTAAAGCCACCCCATTTACTAAATATTGCTTTTCACCTGTCCATTGACACATTCTGGTTGTCAAAAATGATTCCATTTCGATGTGTCCAGATTGTCCAACATATGAACATCTCTAATTCAATAAAGTTTGTAGTGGGCGTTCTGTTTCTGCTGGCCTCGAAACTTACTGTAACTATATATCCTATCGGAAGGAGAAAAACTGAGCATATAACAAGTTTATAGATACTAGCGAAAGTGCCCGTGCGTTGGCACGGGCTGTTCAAAAAAAAAATGTACAAATAAATTTAGTGAATCTCAACTTTTAAACAGAATTGATATTGAACTGTGAATGTCCGAAAGTGGCCCATGTTTTTACACACCTTGAAAAATTCATTCTCACAAACTGCATCACAAGGTACATATATATTTTTAGTGATTTATCGATGGTGAACATGTCTAATTTCCATCTTTAGCCAGGACTAACTCAAAACAATATCAACAGCCAATTGGACTTGTTTAACATGTTACTGGTATATAAACCACGCTATATTTAAAGAGAACTACGCAATCTAGAATTTCTTAGTCTCAACAACAGCAAACTCAAATTTGTAGAGCAGACAATCGAGCAAGTTAAAATGACACAATAAAAGCTCTTCAAATTGTTGCAAAAAACAAAGAAATTAATCTCACGAGACAGCGATGCTAGATGTCATCTTGTTCAATTCTCCACCACATGTGCCAATGTTATATCCATGAGCCCCTACAGGTTCTGAACAGATCAAAATGATATGTATCTAGGAGTCCACTATCTACTACTGACCCAGGTTCATAGGTTCTGAATCCAATCACTCACAAGGTTTCAAGAACCAAATTTTACTATTTTTCACATGGCGCATTCCATTTAGTGCCGAAAATATCAAGTATCACTATGGGAAAACCGCCTGTTTGCTGAGTGCCCGGTGGTTTGCCTGAGTTCATTCCTTCGGGCACTCGGCAAACAGAAATGCTCTTCAAGCTGAACAATAGGAAATTGATCTACTGGTTTTATTACTACAATGAGTACTTGGTTACTACCAAAATTTCAAGGCACGACTGAGATAAATCTGTACATCAACTCAATTCCCAGAAATGCTCTTCAGGCTGAACGATAGGAAAAAGGAAAAAAAAATTCCTTTGAATGGTTATCTACAATCTTGTTGGGTTGATTGCTTCAGAGTTCCTTTGGCATGGATGGCGTTACGTTACTGTAGTCTTTGGGCGAAGAAGAGAGAACTTCCTTGATGCTGTCAACAAGATTCTTAGTTTCCTGATCAGTTGTAAGGGGCTTCCTTGAGTAGGTCTGTAAAAATGTTCAAAACTTCATTATATAATAAGTACTATATAAGAAACGTCCTTGTTTATGTACACAAAAGGCACAGAGTGTTCCAATTAGTATGGCATAAATGGACAGCGAGACGAATTTCTCATTACCTCTGAAGACCACAAGTTATAATCTATGCTACGAGGAATGATGTGGGTACGAGTCTGCAATAAAATCACCAGCAGATTATTCAAATAAATAGGAAAGCTGTACAACTGATTTGCAAAGTAGCTAGCGAGCAGCATATCATACCCAAACACATGTCTTGATACTGTTGGCTTATCCATCTAATAAGTAAAGTTCAATCATCCTAGAGTTAACAAAATAACTTATTATAGCATGGGACTAAGGATGGTAAAAATTAAAATTCTAAGTATTATACGAGCAGTAACACCTTGCAGTATGTAATCACTTTCTTTTAAGTAACACAAATTATATGTGAAAGAGAGCCAACACGTCGAACCCTTCCTGTTGTACAATTGTTGTTTTAAATTGCATGCAGAATACAGACAAAAAATCTGAAGGAATTATGTGTTATGGTTTCGTTGATGTTTGCCACCTGATAACAGTTTCCTTTCATTCCAACCCAATTTAACTGCACTCACAGCTTTCGATTCATGCAACTGTTGTCTCATGGTAGCCCTATAATTTTCGCTGATAGCTGCAGGGGAAATGGCATGGATAAGGCAGATCTATAAGCATTTTAGCAAACTCATGGTGAGCTAAATTGTAGTGTTACCATAGCAACCAAACCGCTTAACATAATCCCTTTTTTTTCTAATGTAACATAATCCAAATTGATAAAAAAAACCTCAATTCAAGACCAAACAGTGAAATTAATCAATAATATAAACTAAACTGCTTTGCTTAATATAAGTTGGGACGGCAGTGAGGTTGTTGACGGTCCTTAGACCGAGTTTTTGACCGTCAATTAGCTCTATAAATAAGGAAGAACTAACACTTGTTACTTGCATTTTGTTATCAAATAACCTATTTCCACGTGTACCTCTAGATTTGGATGTGCAGGTGGAAAACAGGGATTTCCAGGTGTAAACAGGCCCCAAGGCGACGATTCCAACACGTCCATCAAACGACGCTCGCCGCGGGAATATAATTCAAGGATTAAAGGCCCAGAACTACCAGAATATCAACTGAGGCCACGCACCTGGACAAGAGGCCTACAGGCCGAGGGGAAGCCACCTGCCAAGGCCCAGCCCAGGAGGAGCCAGGCCTGGGTTGGCCGACCTGGCAGGGTGGCCCCCTGGGTCCATCTTTTTATGGCGGTTTGCAACCGACTTCAAGAGGTCGGTTCCACCTGCAATCAATGCCCAGAATATCTAGAACCACCTCAAGTCCACCGCCTTTGAAGGGCTAAAAATAAAGGGGTACCCCCCTCCTTAGAAGACACACAACACAAGAGGCTCATTCCCTCCTCCACACATCCAGAGCTAGGGGCTCTGTAGTTAGGCTTAGGCTGAGTAATTGGGCTGCCCTTTTGGCTCCCAAGTCCCTTGGAGAGTTTTGGGTATATTCCCTTGTATCCTTTTACTCTCTTTGTAAGACTTATTTATTTATCAATAAAATACCATCGTTCTTGTAGTAGTTATGTGCTTATGCTAGTTCATCGTTCATCCTTGATCTTGGATGAACGTTCTTCGTTCGTTCATGTTCGTTCATCGTTCGTTCATCGTTCATCGATGTTCGTTCATGATCGTTCATCGTTCGTTCGTCGTTCGTTCATACTCGATCATCGGTTAACGATGATCGTTCTTCATCGTTCGTCGTTCGTCGCTTGTTCTTGAGCGACGAACGCCTATGCACAACATAGTGCTAGCTTTCATCCTTTGTCTAAGTAATCGCTCGCTGGATCTAGTTGTTCCTTTTGCTTAGTCATCGGGTCCATTGTCTTGCAAGAGTGCTCTAGGTTTGTCGCCTTGCGAGGTGCCTCGAGGGATCTATTGTTGTGGTTTACGCTAGCATGGTGCTAGGGCTTCCTTTCCACCCTTGGATGCGTGTTCGTGCCCCACGGTTTGTAGAGGGAGGCGGCAGGTGGTGACAGCCCTGTCCGTCCCTTGTAATCCTCCACGTTCGGGTATGGCGTAGGAGTATATATGAAATGTCCGGAGATTGGGGCAGATTCTGATCGCTGGATCTCCCGATGATGGCTCGGCAGTAGAACAGCTTAGTCTTGGCTTGTGTGCAGCTTAGGCTATAGGTAGATGCTACGCACGCTACTTGACGATGTACATTAGGAGTAACAGTTCTTCTTACTTAACCTTAGTTTAGCTTAGAGCCGCCTCTCGCCTTTTATCAGAGAGTGGAACTGCCTGCTGTGTGTGTCGCACTATCCTCTATCCATTTATTGCCTTACCCCTGCATTTGGATATTGGTTATGATCTATCATTTGTAACACCATGAATATAAGTACACACTTGTCAACCACGTCTTACTTTGGGAAAATATAAATAACGATACTCTGGAATACTCTCGGGTGAAATGCTACAACGGGTTATCCGTGCGCTTGCGGATTATCTTTTATGATTAAATACTAATAATACATTTCTGGCACTCGTTGCTATTGTGGATTATTATGTATCCTAAGCAAGTAACTTAACCCCAGGTATTTCTGGCGCCGAACCGGGAATATTCACTCTAGGCCTAACCAGCCTAAGGTGGTGTTTTCTGTTTGGTGTAAGAAATACCAACAAGCATTTACGGCGCCGTTGCCGAGGAAGACAATTGTTGACAAGTGTACAATGATTACTCATGATTACACTTGATGTGATTTAACCATTGCCCATTGCAGGCTAACCTTGATCTGTTTTCTCTCTTTGATGTGAAAACAGGATAGTGTATGCGTGGATTCAACTTGCCGGAAAACTTCGTTGATAATCCAGGAAAGTCCGACCCCGCGTCGACTCTCCCTCGCAAGCAACACTCCCGACAGACGAACCCACATCATCCAAACCATCATCACTTATTGACATGGCTGATCAAAGGACCCTCCGTGACTACTCTGCTCCCTCCGTTGCCAATGTTCCCGTTGGGCCCAATGTCAACGCCGGTGACGCAGGGTTTGAAGTCAAATCAAGCCTAATCACTATGGTGCAGGCCATTCCCTTTTGTGGAAAGGCCACGGAGGACGCCAACATTCATCTCCAGCAATTCCTTGAGATATGCAACACATCGGCAACCGCCGGAGTCAACCAAGATGCTATCCGACTTCGTCTGATTCCCCTCTCCCTTCTTGGGAAGCCGAAACAATGGTTCTATGCCAATCGTGCCAGCATTGACACTTGGGACCGCTGTTCTACAGCGTTCCTCGCAAAGTTTTTCCCGTTGGGCAAAACCAATGCCCTTCGTGGAAGAATATCAAGCTTCCAGCAAGCCAACAATGAAACCATCGTCGAGGCGTGGGATAGGCTCCAAGATTACATATCCGCCTGCCCACACCACGGGATGAAAGAATGGCTCATTCTTCAACATTTCTACAATGGGTTGACACCAACAACCCGTTGACATATGGATGCCGCTGCTGGAGGAGCCTTCTTTTCAATGACCGTTGCTCAAGCTAAAGAACTTGTTGAGAAGATGGTCTCCAATCAAGGGTGGAGCGATGAACGTCTCCAATCACGCTCTAAATTCGTACACCCTATCAAGGAGGTGGGCTTATTGTCCGCCAAGCTCGACCTCGTCATGAAGCGCTTGGACGACTTCAACACGCATGGTAGGGTTCGTTCACTTGACTCACGCATTACGTGTGAGGAATGTGGCAACACCAGCCATATGGGGAAGGATTGCCCTAACCATACCCATGAAGAAGCATTCTACATGAACAACAACAATGGGTATCGTCCAAGTGGAGGTCAAGGTTTTTACCAAAACCGCCAATCTTATCAAGGAGGTAACAATTTCTCTGGTTTTAATAATAATCAGATTGAAAGATTTGGTTTATGGCCAAGCTAAAATCAACGAATCAATCAACAAAAAGCTTGCTGCCAATGATCAAAGTTTAGAGAGTTTAAATTCAAAAATAGAAGGTCTTTTATGATTAAATACTAATAATACATTTCTAGCACCCGTTGCTAGTTGTGGATTATTATGTATCCTAAGCAAGTAACTTAACCCCAGGTATTTCTGGCGCCGAACCGGGAATATTCACTCTAGGCCTAACCAGCCTAAGGTTGTTTTTTCTGTTTGGTGTAAGAAATACCAACAGCAACTCTTAAAATATCCCCATCCTTCTCCTTAACAGAGCCATCCCCCAGTTCAAAAAAATAAAAATAAAAAACAGAGCCATCCCCAATCACCATTTCTTCTTCTCATTGCACCATTGCTGCGATCCCCAATCCTTCTCCGCCTCGTTCGCCGCCCCGTACTCCCTGGCCGCCCATTCCTGACTCTCCTCGCCGTTTCTCCCGGTCCCCTTTTTCCCGGAGCTGAACCGCCGATGGCCAGTCGTCCTCGCCAGACTGCGACGACACCAGTGTGGAATGCGGGACTGAAGCGGAAGCATGAAGGTACTTGTTTTCCTTGTTTCGTAGCACTTGATACTCGTTTAGGTTGTCTGTGATTGTTTGTTTGATGTGGTGATTGCCGGTCCTCTTTGCTTTTTTTTTAAAAACTATGTTTGGTTGGTCTATTCACGTGCCGTGCCATGCTGAGTTCATGAGTATGGAGCTTGGGTCTGTTTTGTTGAGCTACAGATCCAGAAAAATCTACGGATCTGGAGTGGGGAATGGGTTCAAGGTCTGTGGTTGCCTGATATCGTCACTTTGATGTTGTTTTTAACTTACGACGTAGGTCAAATGCTGAGTTCGTAAGTATGTAGCTTGGGTCCATTTTGTTGAGCTACAGATCCAGAAAAATCTACGGATCTGGGGCTAGGAATGGGTTCAAGGTCTGTGGTTTCCTGATATCGTCACTTTGATGTTGTTTTTGACTTAAAACGTAGGTTAAGTGACTTCATTGTAATAACACATATTGTTTAAGCTATAATCGAATTGGATTTGTGCCAAACGTGGCCTGTTTGCGACCTATCGAGGAGCCAAGCAGCCTGACATCTCCATTACATTAATTGCATCTGTACCTTTCTCATTTGAATCCTGGAACCGTGATGATTATGCTTCTAAATGTATTCATCAAAGTGCACTGCAACCCGAAATAATCTGTATTAACTTGAGTGTTATTTAAAGCTTATTGCACACCTGAGTACAGCTACATACTTTGATAATTACATTCATTTGACGTCGCTTCTATATGCATGTGAAAGGAACAACAATCAAAGGCGACCTACCAGCGGGAGACCTGTTGGAGATGCGGTCAAGCCTGTTCCAGAAGGTATCACAACGTCAAATTTCCTCAATTTTTTATTTTATGAACCTTCAAAATCTGATTTGGCTTCTTTTCTTTCTATGTAAAGCAAACTGTATCAGATAACCTCATCTTACCATAATACACCATGTGCAGGAAAAGCGTGTGACAATACAACATAAGAGTGACGAGGTCCAATCAACAGGGTCTCAGTGCTACATGTCTGTGGTAAGAAGCTAAAGGAACGATGCCTCAGATAACCAATCATGAAAGCTTCATTTAGTTTGTCGTTGCAAGCTTACCCTTTACTTTTTGTCCACATCTTTCCAGAAGAAAGAGATGCTGCGGGCTGCAGAGGTGATCGGATCTGACATTTTTGAGGATGGCCAGACACCTTTTGTAAGTCCTTGTCCCATTTTATCTCATCTTGCACATTGGGTACACTTCAGGCAATCTTATTACATGATGGAAATCTGAGTACGCTCTTATTTGCCAGGATGATGCCGACCACGAAGCTGTTCCTCAAGTTGTGCAATCTGGTACAGTTGTTGAAGTTGTGGGCATGAAGTCACCCTCCAAAGAGTGCTCCAACCGTTTACAAGAGCTTCAGGCTGAAGTTATGACTACTAGAGAAGGCCACAAAAGCACTTCGACGACTGATGGATAAGCAGCAGCAAGAGTTGGCAACGTTGAAGAAGGCACAAGAGGCAGATGCAGCAATGAAATCTCAATCCAATGAGATTAATTGTTTGACGAAGCAAACTAAAGCTGACAATGCCCGCCTGGAGGAACTGCTGAAGCTCCATCACTTGCCGCGTTCTGGAGAAACTGTACACTGAAATCTTAAGTAAACTCTCCTTACCCTTTGGTCGTGCAATGGATGTAGTTTTGTTTGTTAGTTGTTATTTGGGATTATGCCTCGTGGCACATGTTTATGAACCGTCAAGAAGAAGCTCGTATATATATTCTGTCATTCCTGTTATGTCATCTGTGTAAATTCTATTCCAATTTAAATGACTTTCGGGATCGTAATTGGACAAAGAAATGGGCGAGCAAAATGGGAACCCTGCCCAGCTACTGTATGAACAGAAACAAATTACGTCTATGGGCTATAAACACGACGGCCCAATAATACGTTGGGCTTCTTCCGGACTCTATTTGGACCGTGCAACAATCTGTGACGAAATACGCACTGACAGGTGGGTCCGACCCAGCTAGCCCACGAACAAATAGTAACAAAACACTTTGTGGTGAGACCCACCTTCTTTATTGGGCTTGGAGGTGGGCCGCAACTATCCGCTGGCCCACGAGCTACGACGAAAAGCCCAACAAAACACGGGCCATAGATTTCGGGAGCCCAGCTGAAATTGGGCCGTAAGCAGGCTAAATCACGATTTATGACGAAAATAGACGATCCCATGTTAGCAGCCACGTCGGATCGCTATCCGACATGGCCAGTAGCTATGTTTGACTCAGTTTATGACAAATGAAGAACAGTCACCATCCTGTGGTCTGCGCCTAAAAAAGGTCATAAATCACGACTGGCCATGCTCGACTGCTGACGGACCCTAAATAGTCATAAATCGCGATTTATGACGAAATTTTTATCACTAGCAGCAGTCGGTGACACCTTAATTTCGTCATAAATCAGCACATCTGTTCTAGTGTGATTTGAGACATGACCATTCCACTTATCATACCGTTCACAGGTATATGGTGTGGCTTGCAATAACTTGTGTGCATGCTCTCATTTATGAGGATGAGTATCTCCCGCCTTATGCTCACAACTTTACTCGAGGACGAGCAAAGAGCTAAGTGTGGGGGGAGTTGTTGATGGCTGTTAAAGCAAGAATTTACCGTCAACTATCTGCACTCTTGAACCTAAAATCCATCACTAAAAGTAGACTTAGGACTTGAAACTAATGATTTCAACAAGTCTTGGTGAATTTGTGAGTGCAGGTTCATTTCATAAGAAAACAGGGAAAAGGAAGTATAAAAGGACTACTTTGCAAACACCGAATTTCCCCGGAATAAAGATATCTCCCATGAAGCCCAAAATCCCAATAAAAAGGCTTCAAGTCCACCCATAGCAGGTGGATCAGAGGAAGAGGCAAGCAGAAAGACCCACCATGGAAGCCCAGGCCCAGGGGGCCAGCCACAGGTCGGCCGACCACTGTTGGTGGCCCCACAGGCCCATCTTCTCATGGTGGTTCCCAACCGACGTACCAAGGTCGGTTCAGCCTGCAATCAATGCCATAAATGCCGGGAACCGCCTCAAAGTTGCCGAGCTTCCAAGGCTATAAATTAAGGGGTACCCCCCTCCTCCACAACACATCACAAGGATCCCAAGAGGAGAGCACCACTCCCACATCTCAGGCCTAGAGCCTCTTGTACAGTAGTAGAATAGGGGAGAGGGCAAGGGAGAAGAGAGGGATAGCTTTGTTTTAGTTATTTTCTACTCTTTTACCTTGGCGGATATTTATCTTATTAATAGTTCATCGTTCGTTCTTCGTTCGTCGTTTGTTCACAGTTCGTTTTTCGTTCTTATTGGCACCAGGACCGGGGTTAGAGTAGTAATCGATGGCATAGACGTGATGTCTAGGCTAGAGATTACCTTTGTTTGCAGCGTGCCCCACGGTTTGTAGAGGTAGGCTGCAAGTGGTGACAGGCTGGCGAGACTTGGCAGACCAGGTCTATACCAGTGCCCGAAGTAAACAAGTAGAACTTGTGTGCGTCTGTCCTAAGGGACAACTAGATCTTTATTCATCCTCTCAATCCCATACTACTATTATTCTTGTTGCCCTTTGGTAAAACTAACTTTGTTGCAGAATATCTCCGTTCCTTGGGGAAAACAAATATGATACATCGGAATACTCCCGGGTGAAGTGCTACAACGGTATTCCGTGCGCTTGCGGATTTATTTGCGACGTAAGAAATACCAACAACGCCGCAGACTCTAGACTGCTCTGCCTGCGGTGTCAAGGTGTTTTTTTTGAATTACACAGTACAACTCAGACACTCACAACACACACATACTCACCCCTATGTACACATACGCAAACCCTACCCTTATGAGCGTCTTTGAAGACAGAGCCGGCAAATCTCGAGATTGACGAACACTCACTCACAAGCTTTCGGGGAAAGGACGGGATTTCCGTGTCGGTGAGAAGCTATTGCCTCCGCGAACTCTGGACTGCCGTGCCTGTGGTGTCAAGGTTTTTTTTTTTTGAGAATTACACAGTACAACTTTGACACCCATCACGCACGCGCACTCATCCCTATGAGCATCTTCGAAGGCTGAGCCGGCAAATCTCGAGATTGAAGAAGTCACTGTTGGTGGTTGTTATGCGTGTGATTAAATTTCATAAATTCTGCAAGCGCGCGGAACTCCATTTTAGCTTTCGCCTTGGAATATTCCAGGGTTATCATATTTATATTTCCGCAGGGAAGTAGAGCGAAAGAAAGATAAATAATAACAAGGTATTGTACTCATTGAACAAATAACAACAACTATACTTAAGACAGGGTTAGGTACATGTTGGTCAATGGGTGGCACACATCAAACAATCCAAAAAAAAAAAAGATAAAAGAGAGATTAAATTGAGAGGAGAACGAGATTGAGATAAGGTTCCTATGTGTTTTATCCTATATTTACTATGCTAGTGTTGGCGGCCATTAAATCATAAAATGACCGTCAACTTATCGGCGAATAAAAGGTATGCACCAATGTTTCTTGCATTAAACTAATAAAGTTCCACAAGTTTTGGATGTATTCTTGTTTTGCAAGGTACATAAAAATATTGGTGCAAATGTTCTTATACTCATGGATAAAAAGCAAATATACAAAAAGCACAAGATAAACAAGGTCCTGCTCGAAAATCTCGATGACATTTGATGCAAGAAATAAGAAATGACTTGGACATCAAGAAATAATTATTCAAATAAAAAATTTGATCCCTCCACGTCAAAGCCCTCGTCGAGATAGTCAAAATGGGCTAAATTCTTATTGGCATGAATATGTGTTCAATGTTTGCATGAATGTTTGCATGAATATGTGTTCAAAATTTCTGAGGAATTTTTTCAACAATGTTTGCATGAATATGTGTTCAAAATTTACTAAACGATATAGAAGTTCTAAGTTTTTGAGACAAAGAGGAGCAATTCGAACTTGCATGAGTGTAACTGATTCAAAAAAAATTATACAAAATTGCTTTGTGTAGATATGTATAATTTGGACATCCATGCAAAAAATCATTTCAAAATTCAATTTATTTGGTGATTTACAAAAAAGTAAAGAAAATGTTAAATAGCGACCATTAATGAATTGATTGATCTGTAGAAAACTATACTATACCAGAATGATGCAAATACATAAACGTGATAGAACACTTTTTTTTCTGAGATTTTAGAAAAAAAAAAATCAACGCACTTGGTGTACATATGCAAATTCTATACAACTTTGAAATTTTAAATACGAATAAAAATACAAAATGAACCTTGGCCGCCACCGTGCCATCGGGCCGCCTTCGTGCCATGCCGGCCCAAGCACGGCCCATGCGACAGTGTCGTACCGTGCCGCCCGTTGTGCCCAAAACCCGGCACGGCACGGCCCGCCAGCTCGGGCCGGGCCGACACGGCACGAAACCCCTTCGGACCGGGCCGTGCCACGGGCCGTGCCAAACGTCTGGGCTGCGGCCCACACGAATTTGGCCCGGCCCAAGTCCTAGGACTAACCAAAAGGAGCCTGGCTCACTAATGCGGTGCAGGCCCGAGCTGTGCAAGAAACCAATCAGGCCCCTTATGTATGTAATTAGGGCCGTCCCGAGGATTTCGGAGGCCCTGTGCAAAATACTGACCAAGGCCTCCCACTTCAGGAGGTCCAGGTCCATCGGTTTGGACCTCGGCGCCATCAGGAGCGCGGCCATGGCCATGGCCATCACCGGCAGTTCTTCTACGCGATGGCGATTTAAGATTTGAATTTTGTGGCTGGAAACGAGTTCGAGTGGAGGGGAGACAAATGAACGATTTGGAGAGACAAACCAACGAACGGCCGACGCTGTGATTTTCGTTTCTATAAATATCTGGGAACGAGTCCTACAGCTGTGGGCCTGTGAGAGAGTGGGCTTGCGTTGTTTCTTTAGTCGCAAACGGGCTAGTTCTGAAATGGGCCATCATTAAAGCATAAAGCCCGTGAGGCACAAGGGCCCATTTCCCTTCATAACCGCTTCTTCTTCCTCTTCTACCGGCAGCAGTCGACGAGCAAACTCAGACGCCCAAATCATGGCGGCGAGAACTGATTTTCAGAGCTGGGGAAGGAGGGATCTAGTTTAATTTGGGGCCCCCACAATTTGGGGGCCCTGTTCCGTCGCACCGTCCGCACATGCCTCGGGACGGCCCTATTGTAATGTGCCACAATCTTAAAGGGCAATTGCGAAAACGGTCATGTTTTTGGACTCAAACTTTTAAAATGGTCCTCTATTCTGATCTTTGCAAAATAGGTCCTATTTTTTGAATTTGAAGACATAAGTAGGTCATATTTCATTCGGAGCTTTTAACGGTGTTAAGTGACAAGCATAAAGACATGTGGCCATTCCAAAATCAGGCGGTCCGGTCATTTCCTCTTTTCCCAAAAGTTTGTGTTTCTTTTTTAATTCAAAAAAGAGCTTCAAGGGAACGGACTCATTCAACATAAAAAAAGGACCGAATTTTGCAAAATCCAGAAAAGAGAACCATTTTTAGAATTGGGATCCAAAAGAAGACCGGTTTTGCAACTTCCCCGCCTTAAAAAAGCTGACCCTAACTAGGTTGTTGGAATCTTGAGTCCGAAAGATGAATATGTGCTTGAACTTCAGATTATAGAATCTATAATTGACAATTTAAAGTTGAAACAACCCTTGTTGTAGTGCTAACACGTCGTTCCAACTTTCAAGTCCCATTGGGTAGGAGACTTTCTTTTTTTTTTTGGGAACTAGGGGTAGGAGATTTGATGGTACTAGGTGTTGTAGTAACGCTATCGGTGGTAGAGAACAAGTACACAAAGTAGACAAAGAGACAAGACACAATGTAGGGTGGAGCCTTCTCTTTATTATTCTGAATAAACTAGTGATTACAACATAGGAGTGCTCCACTATTTATATCCAGGGTAGAGGTCCTTGTTTCCTACTTGGAGAGAAAGTCCTTTGGTAAATTGCCTACATATTGGAGTAGGACTAGGATAGATCCTTCTAGGACTTCCTTTCCTCCTCCATCTAGAGTATTACTATAACACTCCCCCTTGGGCATTTTACGACGACACACATATCTCATTAAAAACTCCTTCATAAAAACCCAGTGGGAAAAAATAGAGAAAAGAGTACATGGTACCATAGCTTCACATTGCACACATTGCCTCGTTAAAAACCTCTTCTTGAGAAACCTTCTGGTAAAAACTCAATGAGGGAAAAAGAGTACAATGTTTAATTCTTCTAGAATTCACTATGTTGTCTTCTAAACTATAGTGATAGGGATTATGTGCTCAGGAATGTTATCCCCCTGATCTGCACGCTTATATAAGTCTCCTCATTCTTCGACCATGCCTATGCTTTTTGAAAAGAACCGGCAGGTAGTGCGTGTATGAGTTACCGTAATCTCTTCATTTTGTTGCATTTCATGCATAAAGGAGAATTTCGGCGTAATGTGCTTCATGACCTTCGACTTAATATGTCCCTTTTGTATTTGTGCAATACAAGCTGTATTATCTTCATAGATAATCTTTGGGGATTCATTCACTCTAATTTCACATGTATTCAGTATATGGTGAGTGATTCTTCTCATCCAAATGCATTCTTAGGATGCCTCATATAGGGCGGTAATTCGCAAATGGTCTATATCTTTAGAGTATAGTATATCATGCTTCAAGACATGACGTTCATCATTGCAAATCTGTAATGTTCATCCTTCAAGATCAAAACAATTTCTTCAATCAATTTAATTTTCTATGGGGGATAATAACCATCAATGTTCAATTACCTTCCGTGGTAATGTAGGAAATCATCATTCTTGTGCTAGCTTGTACTTTCTAAGTACTCATACCTTTAAGGTATTATGATTCCTTATTTATATAGTCGGGTCTATACTATCTTCTGGGATAGATGGTGTTAGTTCAAGATTCGATTGGCAAGTCATTTCGTGACTCATTCCTTCAAGGATATTCTCCAAAAATGATTCTCTTCCGTGAGATACATTCTCTTTTGCGAGAGGCTCTATGATACTCATATCATCCTTCAAGACGATATTATACCTTAGAGTCTTATGTCATTCTTCCAAGAAGACATTATATGTTGTGATAATTCTATTCAGGAATTATTCATTGTCCTTCATAAATCTTGTCATTTGGATTTCTAGAATCCTGTGACTAACTGCATTTTCATTCATTCTTCATATTTCTCGCCAGAGATGCAGCAGAACTTCATTCTTTCTTCATAGTGTGAGAATATTAGTCTTTCGGAGACTTATGAACCATATACTTTCACCATTCTATAGTCCATCCTCAATTGCTTTCTTCACTGACCCGATAGTAACGCTACAAGCGTCTTTGCCATGGACTTTGTTGCCGGATCCAGGTTCTCTCATGCATAAGAGAAAAAATTGCAATTCTTGAGGAAATGTTGTTAACAACTATTCTTTTCATATATTCTCATATTCTTCTATTGTGCATTCCCAACACTTTTGTGTGCACTATGGTGTTGGGTTCTCATCTTCATGATGATCACTCTTCATGAGGTTCTTGATCCTTCTTCATGAAGTGTTCTCTCTTCAAGAGTCGGAGGAGTTTCATTATAATTGCAATGACAAGTGTCCATTGATTTAGAATCCAAAGGCGTCCCAATAGATTTTAGATCAATGATAAACAAGTCGACCGGTGATATAAGCACAAGCGTCCCTGTGATATACCACATACGGTATTCGGTTTACTTCTTGTAAGCGTAACTTCTAGTTACTCCTCCCTCCTTTCAAGATTATTCTGGCATTACGCTTCTTGCGCATACGCTTCATGCGCATATTCAGTGCGTGATTCCATTCCTGCTTCAAGCTTCCAAGAAATGATAATGTAAGGCATTCAATTCTGGGTTCTTTCTCCCCCTAATGCCAACATTACAGCATACAATTTCAAGTGATATCCCCTATCATAGGCATTCAATTAATATAATTCCAGATTATATCACCAAACTCCAAGTTGTTGCCTTTCATGTATGCATAAATCATGGTGAAAATATTTGCAAAATATTCACGCACTTATATTCATATATGCAGTGAGCTAGACATGCTCTAACTTCTGAACGGAGCAATTCTATCATGTCAGAAAAACAATGATAATGTCTAGCTTCTTTTATTCATCGCAACAAAATTGGATTTAATTGCATAAATCACAAATATCAAATAAAACACTTCAAGGCAAAAGAAACTACAAGTTTCATAATGTGAAAACATGCAAGGAAACTTATTCTTCTAGAATATTTGATTGCCATACTAGACTTGCAGGTTCTACCAATTCAATTAGCCAATTCAATTTCATTATCATCGAGTTAAGTGTTCCACATAATAGACTTAGCAAATTCATTCGCCAACTTCCACATACTCATATTCGATTGAGTAAAACCCATATTATCTTCATTTACTCCCCCCGATCTCGTCCTTCGAGAATCACTTATAACTACTAGTTTCAGTTGTTTATATGCATTCGGTGCACAATTCATGGTGCGGCATATAGGTTAGCAAGCCTTTAGCGCATGAGAGGAATGTAGTGTCAACTCATGTCACACTCAAAGATGGCATGCAAAGCCAGAATGGGAGTGGCGCAATGGCGACAGGCCATAGTTCAGGCGCACTGTAGAAGATATATGCAAAACCATGCAAGGTTAGCAATGGCCAAGTGTAGTGGCGTGCAAGCCAACACATTTGTGTGGAATTGTGTTTTCTTCTTGAATTCATACACAACTCGAATGATAAATTGATTTAAATGGCTATGCTTAGAGCAACAGCCTCATTCATAATGTGTAATCCAATCATCCAGGACTAGATCATGTCTATTAGATTTCTAGTATATCCACATATTTCTTATGCCATCATCAATCAAAATCCTCCCCCTTTTCACACTTTTACTAAACTTCATGTTCATTGGATGCTTCTAGCATTCTCTACGACACAATGCAAATGTATCATAGGCTGCATTTATACTACTAGTATAGCAGTAATTGGTGTGAAAACTCACATATGTACCATTCATGTACACAACATTCTAAGAAATAATGTGAGTAGGGTAGATATGATACAAACTTCAAGTTTATTGTATTCAGTACAATTTTAAGGATCACACTATTTCAGGGCCAAACTGATCTCCAAAATCAATTATAATACCAGTGTTTTCCATTGGTTCATGTGCTTCTAGGAAATTCAAATTCCATTCTACCTACTTGGTAGTAATGCACAAAGAACTTATTCAATAACCTGCAAGGTTATATGTGGCTTCATGGTGGACAAATATCATTGCAAATGATTAATACTAACAGAGTTGGCAAATCAAACAGCATATAGTTCTTATATTCCAAGCAAATCTAACAAATAACTTCAGGTAGCAAATAAAGGCAAGAAAACTAAGCCAAAACCAAGCTACATATAGACTTCAAGCTATAATGTAGATAACGAACAAATGCAATTGCAACCGAGATTATTAGATGCATGCTTTAGGCTTAAGGCTTCAAGCTAATATCTTCATGATAAATTAAATGCTCACTCTTCTAAAAGTTTGCATGATCCATCTAATTCTTTCCAGAATTATAAACTTAATGCACCACCATATAATAACTACTTCTTGGTAGCATATTTCAAATTTGAAAGACTATGCCGAGTCCACATGCACATATTCTATTTCATCACCAAAATGATCATCCTCATCCAGGAGGCTATCTTCAAGAGCTATATTTTCGGAATTAATGCTCAATCCTTCAAGATTTTCAGTGATGATATCTATTGTACTACTACCAATCTTCTATGATTGCAGTGTCTCTTCTTCATGAGAGCTACAATACATAGATTTTATCTTCAAGATTTATGTCCAATAATCCTGTTATACTAGCTGCAAGCTTCCTAGTATATGTATTCTCAATTCTTCTATGAATCTGACAAATGGTGAACCAATGACCGTATTCTGTACTTAAGACAATGGTAATGGCCTGGATTTACTTATGTTGCCAAATGCTTCACTTTCGGTCTCTCCATGATTCCAAAAGCTTATGCTCATGAGTACTACAAGTAACTTATTATTGTTGATAAGTATCATCTTCAGTGATGATATGTTCAATAGCTTCTTGCTAGCAATAATATTATATTCAATAGCAACATAATTCCTAAAGTGTATTGGCATGGAACTTCAACTTGTTCCAATCATATCGACCTTCTGGTGCCAATCTTTGGGTTATCTTCTTGAATTACTCATTCAGTGAGCCCCAAAATACTTTTAGGATTATTTCAATTCTATTCACTTTATACCAAAAAAAAATTGTACAACTACTAATTTTTCTGCAAAAGTAGCATATGGTTCACCCTGCTTGGGTTGCATAATTCTTCAAGAAATATTTCACTTCTAGGAAAAATTTTGGTATTTAGTGACCGGACTAATTAGTGACCATTCAGGGTTTAATAGTAACTATTCTAGGTTAATCAGGATATTTCTTCTACTAGAAAAATTGGACATATGATTCAAAATAAATGTGCATACAAGATTACTACATGTAAACAAGTATATGGATGCAAACAGCAATGGATACAATTCTCGGAAGCATCCTAGCAGCAAGGTATTCTAAATCTTCAGAATTATTTACCCAATCATGCCAGAAAAATTATGAGGCTCTCGAAAGGATGCTAAGGTTCTTCAAAAACAAGAGAGCTCATATACAGAGAAAAACTGCAAGTTTTAGTTCGTTAATCATGCAAATATGATTTCAGATCATTAAAACAGCAAATGAACCGCAAATGCATAAAACGCAAGGGTCATGCTTCAAAAACACCATGCACACACTGTAAGCTTCATGACCATTGGAATTCGGAAACCCCAAAGGTATGAATGTTTTGGTGATTGGGTGACCATATTGATGTGACTAACATTTCCATGCAGGATATATAAATGGTCATGTCAAGGAAGCGTCGTCTCACAAACCCTATCTTTATCAACGACTTGGTGATTGGTTGCCTCGACAATTCGGATCGAGAACTTGATGGAGTCAAGGTTGAAGATGGATCAAGGCTAAGGACATGATAGATCCAAGCAAGTGTTGGCTTGGTGTAGATGTTAGCTTGAGTCCATAGAAAAAACCGGACTATCAAGAGGGATCGAATTGGTTCTCTTAGAGCACACTAGGTTAGAGATCATATGGATGCATTGTGAGTCTCTTGGGGGCTAGGGTGGCTGAAGAGAAGAAGAGGAACCAAGAATGGAGAAGTTGGAAGCAAGGATCAAGAAGTGAATTAAGTTTTCAGCTTATGCAGAAGAGACCGGATGGTACGGTCCTAGGGACCGTATGGTACGGTCTTCATTGAAGATCCAGACAGAGAAGTGAAGTCTCGGGATGCTGAGAAAATGAAGACCGCAGCATTGACCGGACGGTACGGTCAAGGAACTGTATGGTATGGTCATCAGAGGAATTCTAGACAGAGAAGCTGAAGTTTCTGGAAGTGAAGAAAATGAAGACCGGACTATTGATCGGACGGTACGGTCCTAGGGACTGTATGGTACGTCTTCATTGAAGAAGTTCAGACAGAGAAGAAGGAAATGGAAGAATGCTTGGAAATAGAGACCGGACCGTACGGTCTAGTGGAGACCGGATGGTAGGGTCTATGGTACGGTCCCTATATTTCCTGGGCACTTTTAAGCAACGGTTAGTTTTGGGTTGGTAGCCTATATATAGTTGGTTGCTCACCCCTTGAGGGGTCTCTTGGCCATTATGGGAGTACAGGAAACTCAAAGGAAGCCAAGAGCAAGGGAGAGAAGCACTTGTGAAGGATTTGGAGTGATCCTAGTGCTTGAGAGAGTAGCAATTGCATCCACTTGATCTCTAGGCTATGTGAGCTTGAGAGAGTCACTTCGGTTTGTTACTCTTGGTCTATGGCAAGGTCTTAGACCGGTTAGGCGTTGGTGTTGAGCTGTCCAAGGAGATTGTGGAAGCCGACACAAGTTTGTACACGGTCTTGGAGCTTCCCGTGCGAAAGAAGCATCACTAGTGGAGCGCCCTTTGGCACGCATCAAGTGCGGAGCCTTACCTCCGGAAGAGTACCCGGGAGAGAGCCCGGCGGGACATGCCCGCGACTTCACTCGGAGGGTGAAGTGTGCTCTAGGAGGGATCGCCTTCGAGCGGAGGGACGGGGTCAAGACTCCGACGGGAGTGACCCAACGTGGAGTAGGGGAAGGCGCCATCCTTCTGAGACCACGGGAAAAACATCATGAGCATTCCTATCTCTATCTCTTTTACTTACTAGCATTTACGCTTCCGCATTTACTTTCATGCTAGTAGAATTGCTTGTTAGGGTGTTGCTTGTTGCTAGACTAGATTGTGTGCGCGCATCGCTAGCCTCTTGTTGTCACCATATCTAGTCTTGCTAGCTTCACACCTTAAGTACGTTTGGGAGAAATTATTGAGACACCGATTCACCCCCCCTCTCGGTGCCCTTGATCCTTTCAAGTGGTATCAGAGCCTCGTTGCTCAAATAGAGCTTAACCGCCTTGAGTAAGGATGCCGAGAGGAAGTGGACTGCCCCCATTCGATGGGACCGATTATGCCTATTGGAAGGCTCACATGCAAGCTTACCTCGAGGCTCTCGATCCTATCGCATGGGAGGTGACGAGTTTCGGTGTCTCTCTAAGAACTCCCATTAGTACTCCTGATGTGAATCTTGCGAAGGCAAATGGTAAAGCTAAAAATGCCTTGCTTGAAGCAATCACTAAAGAGGTCTTTGCTCGAGTCAAGTCCGCGGGTACCGCTCATGAAGTGTGGACTCAAATCCAACAAGTTCATGAGGGTTCCTCGGATGTGAAAGAGGAAAGATACTATGTTCTTAAGGACAAATATGATGCCCTCACTATGTCTTCAAATGAGCTAATCAATGATAGTTATTCTCGCTTGAATGTGCTTGTAGAGGATATCAACTCTCTCGGTGTAAAGGAAATGATTGATGATGGTGACCTTGTGCGGAAGATTATGAGGATTCTCCCAAGGGAGAAGTATGGAGCACTCATCACATGCCTCTTCAACACCGACATTCAAGAACTCACAACCCACAAGCTACTTGGGAAGATCACCGCCTTCGAGAGCTACAACCTTGACAAGAAGCTTGATGAGAAGCCCTCCAAGAATCTTGCTTTTGCATCCGAGGGGTCAAGCAAGAAGAAGGTGAAGAAGGTGATGACTCAAGATTCAAGTGATGAAGAAGTTGAAGAAGATGATGAAGACTTGTTGCAAATCCATCCAAATGACCTAGCACTCCTCATGAAGAAAAGCAACTTTTTCAAGAGAAAATTCATCAACAAGAAAGATGCCGAGTGCTACAATTGTGGAGAGAAAGGTCGCTTTGCCAAGGAGTGCACAAAGCCAATCAAGAAAGGCAAGAAGAAGACTCAAGAGTCAAGCGATGATGAAGAAGAAAACTCTAGGAGCAAGTACAAGACAAGGAAGAGGTTTGTCAAGAAGGAGAGCTCTAGAGGCAAAGACAAGAGAAGAGCTCGCAAGGGTCTCTTTGTTGGAGAGTGGGTCACGGATGATGATAGTGATGAAGAAGAGAGTGATGACTCATCCTCCAAGGGCAAGAAAATGGCCGGTATAGCTCTCACAAACATCTCCGAGACTCTACCTCCACCTCCTATTTGCTTGATGGCCAAAGATGATGATAGTAGTGATGAGGATGAGAAGAGCGAGTCCGAGGAGGAGTTTGATGAGGAGGATAAGCCCACCTATGAGGAGCTCTTGGATAGCATTCTCCTAACCGGCAAGATGCTCAATAAAAAGGACAAGACCATTGCTAGGTTGGAGAAGGAACATGAAGTGGCCGCTTTTCGAGTTCGTCAACTTGAAGGTGAACTTAGGGACTTATCCATCTCTCACAAGGCTCTAGATGAGGACTATGAGAAGCTTGAGGAGGACCACATAAAGCTCAAGAAGAAGTCCAAGTTACCAGAGGATGAGCTCAAGCACCTTTCTACTTCTCTCATAACCTTGGATGAGAGCTATGACAAGCTCAAGGTCGATCACAAGAGGCTCAATGAAAAGTTCAAGGTTCTTGAGGAAGAACATCAATCCAACCTTGAAAAGAGTAACACTTCTTCTTCTAGTTCATCTATTTCCGAGTCTTCATATAGTACTTGTGATGGACTAACCCCCTCTCTTGAGAGCATCTCTCTTGATGAGAACATCTTGAAGGAATATCATCAACTCAAGGAGGAGAGAGCTTCGGTGATGGACGGCTTTGAAAGGCTCACAAGAGGAAGGACCATTCATAAGGAGATACTTAGTCGCAACCGTGTGAACAACTCCGAGCACAATGGACTTGGCTCCTACCCCGCCGCCATCAACCTCATCGGCAAGGACGACAACATTCCCCTTGGGTGGTACCTCTCATGGCGGATGACTACTATTGTGACAAGTGTTGCCAAGATGGGCACACTAGCAAAAATTGTCCCAAGGTGAGAAGTTCCAAAGTTTTGCCTAACGCTAACTTGTTCCATGAGAACACACACTACAAGCTCTTTAAGGACAAGCGGGGCAAAGTGAAGGCAAAAGCTCTTGGATCACCGGACAAGTGGAGGAAGACGAGAAGGATTTGGGTGCCCAAGTGCATTGTTGACCTTGAGGGGCCAACCAAGTGCGAGTGGGCTCCCAAGAACAAGACCTAGAAGGGTGTTGGTGGTGGACCGTGTGCCGCGAGTCAACTCATGAAGGTCCACCACAAGCAACGAGTGCTTCACCGACATATCTACTCTTCAAGGAGGTAACTTGTATCATAGTAGTTTTCTTTCTTGCATTGCTTGCATGGTAGCTAGGTACTCCTTTGTGAACTAGTATGTTTGCATCCATGCATGTGTAAATAACTAAAAGAAAAGAACAAAAAAATTAATTCAAGGTCTAACTTTCTCAAGATAGCTATGAGCAAGGGGGATGCTTGAGTCGGTGGACCGATGGACTCAAGGCAAGGTTTGGCTCATAGTGAGTAAGCTTGAGAGAGGCTCAAACTTAACCTTGAGTAGGTTTCCTTTATGCGTTGTCTTAACCTTGCTTGCATATCACATGGCATGTTTAAATTCCCCTTGCATTTGTATGATATGCTTGTCTCATGCATTGCATATAGGAAATCACAAAGGAGTGGTCACACTATGAGGAAGTGCTTCATTCGCAATATGATCTCACATCTCATAGAAGTGTGACAAAAGAAAAGAATTGCGCTTCATGCCCATTGAGTCTTGCTAAATGATCCTCAAGGTTAAATCTACTTGCACGGATCATAGGCAAAGGGCTCATACATACCCCTACTTTGGTTTTATCTCCTTCGGCTTTTATTGGATGCATCTTATTTGCCGATTGAAAAATTAATATAAGCCTATGTGCAACCTATATTGGTTTATTTTCAAAAGGGTGTTTGAGTGTTCCCCTTCTAGTCCATATTTGGTGTTTATTTGGTTTTTGTGTGAGAAACTTGGAATTAGAAGGAAATTCCTTGAAAATTAGCTTTTCTGGACTAGACCGTACCATACGGTCGTAAAGACCGTACCATACGGTGTGCTTTTGCACGAGTTCCTTTAAACCCTGAGGCAGAATGGAGACCATACCATACGGTTGTTGACGGTCCTTAGACCCAGTTTTTGACCATCAATTAGCTCTATAAATAAGGAAGAACTAACACTTGTTACTTGCATTTTGTTATCAAATAACCTATTTCCACGTGTACCTCTAGATTTGGATGTGCAGGTGGAAAACAGGGATTTCCAGGTGTAAACAGGCCCCAAGGCGACGATTCCAACACGTCCATCAAACGACGCTCGCCGCGGGAATATAATTCAAGGATTAAAGGCCCAGAACCTACCAGAATATCAACTGAGGCCACGCACCTGGAAAAGAGGCTTAAAGGCCGAGGGGAGCCAACCTGCAAAAGCCCAGCCCAGGAGGGGCCAGGGCCAGGTCGGCCGACCCCAAACCCTAGGTCGGCCAACCTGCCAGGTGGCCCCCCTGGGTCCATCTTTTTATGGCGGTTTGCAACCAACTTCAGGAGGTCGGTTCCACCTGCAATCAATGCCCACAATATCTGGAACCGCCTCAACTCCACCGCCTTTGGAGGGCTATAAATAAAGGGGTACCCCCCTCCTTAGAAGACACACAACACAAGAGGCTCATTCCCTCCTCCACAAATCCAGAGCTAGGGGCTCTCTAGTTAGGCTTAGGCTGAGTAGTTGGGCTGCCCTTTTGGCTCTCAAGTCCCTTGGAGAGTTTGGGGCATATTCCCTTGTATCCTTTTACTCTCTTTGTAAGACTTATTTCTTTATCAATGGAATATCATCGTTCTTGTAGTAGTTATGTGCTTATGCTAGTTCATCGTTCATCCTTGATCTTGGATGAACGTTCTTCGTTCGTTCATCGTTCGTCGATGTTCGTTCATGATCGTTCATCGTTCATTCGTCGTTCGTTCATACTCGATCATCGGTTAACGATGATCGTTCTTCATCGTTCGTCGTTCGTCGCTCGTTCTTGAGCGAACGAGCGACGAACGCCTATGCTTAAAGTAGTGCTAGCTTTGATCCTTTGTCTAAGTAATCGCTCGCTGGATCTAGTTGTTCGTTTTGCTTAGCCATCGAGTCCATTGTCTTGCAAGAGTGCTCTAGGTTTATCGCCTTGCGAGGTGCCTCGAGGGATCTAGAGTTGTGGTTAGTTACGCTAGCATAGTGCTAGGGCTTCCTTTCCACCCTTGGAAGCGTGTTCGTGCCCTACGGTTTGCAGAGGTCGGCGGCAGGTGGTGACAGCCCTGTCCGTCCCTTCTAATCCTCCACGTTCGGGTATGGCGTAGGAGTACATATGAAATGTCCGGAGATTGGGGCAGGCTCTGATCGCTGGATCTCCCGATGATGGCTCGGCAGTAGAACAGCTTAGTCTTGGCTTGTGTGCAGCTTAGGCTATAGGTAGATGCTACGCATGCTACTTGACGATGTACATTAGGAGTAGCAGTTCTTCTTACTTAACCTTAGTTTAGCTTAGAGCCGCCTCTCGCCTTTTATCAGAGAGTGGAACTGACTGCTGTGTGTGTCGCACTATCCTCTATCCATTTATTGCCTTACCCCTGCATTTGGATATTGGTTATGATCTATCATTTGTAACACCATGAGTATAAGTACACACTTGTCAACTACGTCTTCCTTTGGGAAAATATAATTAACGATACCCTGGAATACTCTCGGGTGAAATGCTACAACGGGTTATCCGTGCGCTTGCGGATTATCTTTTATGATTAAATACTAATAATACATTTCTGGCACTCGTTGCCAGTTGTGGATTATTATGTATTCTAAGCAAGTAACTTAACCCCAGGTATTTCTGACGCCGAACCGGGAATATTCACTCGAGGCCTAACCAGCCTAAGGTGGTGTTTTCTGTTTGGTGTAAGAAATACCAACAAGCATTTCTGGCGCCGTTGCCGGGGAAGACAATTGTTGACAAGTGTAAAATGATTACTCATGATTACACTTGATGTGATTTAACCATTGCCCATTGCAGGCTAACCTTGATCTGTTTTCTCTCTTTGATGTGAAAACAGGATAGTGTATGCGTGGATTCAACTTGCCGGAAAACTTCGTTGATAATCCAGAGTCGCTTGTAAGGAAAGTCCGACCCCGCGTCGACTCTCCCTCGCAAGCAACACTCCCGATAGACGAACCCACATCATCCGCACCATCATCACTTATTGACATGGCTGATCAAAGGACCCTCTGTGACTACTCTGCTCCCTCCGTTGCCAATGTTCCCGTTGGTCCCAATGTCAACACCGGTGACACAGGGTTTGAAGTCAAATCAAGCCTAATCACTATGGTGCAGACCATTCCTTTTTGTGGAAAGGCCACGGAGGACGCCAACACTCATCTCCAGCAATTTCTTGAGATATGCAACACATCGGCAACCGCCGGAGTCAACCAAGATGCTATCCGACTCCGTCTGTTTCCCCTCTCCCTTCTTGGGATGGCGAAACAATGGTTCTATGCCAATCGTGCCAGCATTGACACTTGGGACCGCTGTTCTGCCGCGTTCCTCGCAAAGTTTTTCCCGTTGAGCAAAACCAATGCCCTTCGTGGAAGAATTTCAAGCTTCCAGCAAGCCAACAATGAAACCATCGCCGAGGCGTGGGATAGGCTCCAAGATTACATATCCGCCTGCCCACACCACGGGATGGAAGAATGGCTCATTCTTCAACATTTCTACAACGGGTTGACGCCAACAACCTGTGGACATATGGATGCCGCTGCTGGAGGAGCCTTCTTCTCAATGACCGTTGCTCAAGCTAAAGAACTTATTGAGAAGATGGCCTCCAATCAAGGGTGGAGCGATGAACGTCTCCAACCACGCTCTAAAGGCGTACACCTTATCAAGGAGGTGGACTTATTCTCCGCCAAGCTCGACCTCGTCATGAAGCGCTTGGACGACTTCAACACACATGGTAGTGTTCGTTTACTTGACTCACGCATTACGTGTGAGGAATGTGGCAACACCGGCCATATGGGGAAGGATTGCCCCAACCATACCCATGAAGAAGCATTCTACATGAACAACAACAATGGGTATCGTCCAAGTGGAGGTCAATGTTTTAACCAAAACCGCCAATCTTATCAAGGAGAGCTAACCATGCAGGGGAGAACAGGCAAATGAGAGGAGAACCTTCTACGATAAAAACTGATCCAGGCTCTCCAGTAATCTCTTGTTCAATCAAAAGATTCCACTTCGACTACGCCCTGTGTGACCTTGGGGCCAGCGTGAGCATTATGCCAAGGCAATCTTCGAGCAATTAAAGTATAGATTACTCACACCAACAGCGATGCGGCTACAATTGGCCGACTCATCCTTTCGCTTTCCAATGGGGATTGCGGAGGATGTGCCGGTATTCATAAGGGGTCACGTCGTCCCGGTGAACTTTGTGGTGCTTGACATGGATATTGACAAGGAAACGCCCCTCATCTTGGGACGTCCCTTCCTTAGCACCACAAAGACTCAGATTGATGTTGGAGTTGGAGAAATCCGCCTCTACATCAACGGGAAGGAGGAAAAGTTTGAGTTTCAACCACAGAAAGAACAATGCTCGATGATCAAGGTCAAGTATGGGCCAAACACCTCCAACATTCAAGAAGTTGAAGTGACAGCCAGGAAAACGGACAGCCTCAGTGCTCTATGGAAGAGCTTGGCAAGGACTGAAAATCCATCACAGTTTCAACCAAAGAAACCTGCGACCACGAGGCCGGGATTATGGGCCAAGAAACCCGTCCCGAAGTCCGAGAAGCCACCTACACCACCAAAGATGAAACAAGTGTGGCAAGTCAAGGCGCAACCCTCCACGTCCTCATCTCCAAGGACGGGGTCCGCGCCACCAAGCTAAACCATTCAAAAAGAAGCAAATAGAAGCCGTTGGGGAAGTCTTAGCCTGTCGGACTTTAAACGACACGGTCCTGGCCGTCAGGAAAACCGGTATTATCATTCGGTTTGATTCGCCTTTCTTTTGAATTTTTCCACCACATTTGCATTTGGATTTTTCCAAACCACCTTGCATATTTATTTCCTCCACCAAAATTTTATTTGAGTTTTTCCGCCAGCATATTTGAATTTTTCCCTCGCCATGCATTTAAAAATTCAAAATTTCCAAAAAGAAACATTTACGTCCAAATTTTCTCATCTTCCATAGAAAATTTGGACAACACTTGTATCCCTTTATAAAAACCAAAAACAATTTTGCATGTTGGAACTTTTCTCCGACATACCCTTTATTTTTTGAAAAATTTTGAATTCGAGGCAACCTTTTATTTGGAAATATTTTTGAGCAAATAATTTTGAGGAGTTTCTGGACATAGCAACCGTGGTCATCACCAATATGGCCGTTGGGAGCTATGGGCCAAGAGGGAGACCAGGTGGACCCCACAGGGGGTCGGCCGACCCCACTTGCCAGGTCGGCCGACCCATGGTGGCCGTTGGGCGCGCTCCCCTTTGCCCCAACGGTCACCTGTCCTCTCCTCTTTTCAAATGTGGCCGTTATGGCTTGACTATAAGAGGAGGTGGCCGGCCATTGCTCTCTCCCTCTCACACTCTCATTTTCACTCCTCAACTCACTTCACTCCATTGCTCTCAAGTTTTCTATTGTGCTCACTTGGTTCTTGCCTCAAAATTCTGCAAAAATATTTCTCTTCTAGTTGACTTTGCAGATTTGTTTTGGTTTGATTTTCCGAGTTGCGTTTTCTCGCTTGCAAGAACACCGACGGTTTCATCGATTGGTTTTCGCTCTCACAACCCGTTCGGAGTTTTTGTTGTTGCGTTCTTGCTCAACCTCGCTGCAGCATGAAGCGCACCGGGAAGGCTGTCGCCTCGCTGTTCCGGTCCGGGAGCACAAGCTCGGGCTCATCTCGACCTCGCACTCGCGCCCGCACCGCCACCGAGCAAGTGTCAAGCCCGCAACATGAAGCCGCAGCGGAGGAGCAAGCCAACACCGAGCATCGTCTTCTCATCGACGCCGACCTCGACTTGGTGGGCGACGACGAGATGAGCGCCTACGAAGCTCTCCGACTCCGTATATTTGCTCCTACGCGAGCATTTGATACGGGACTGCTGCAAAATATTGGTATGGATGCTGAATTTTCTCGAGTATTTAAAGCAATAGGGTGGGATAAGTTTTCATGTGTAGATGAGCAGGGTTCCCGCTTACTTACACTACAGTTTTTATGCACCCTACGCGTGGTAGATAACGGTATTACCTTTCGGTTTTTCGGGAGGAATATCATTTGACATGGAAAATCCTTAGTCAATGCCTCGGCTTTAATTCTCGCTGCACTATTGATGTGGATAGTTCGATTCCGGGTTACTCAAAGTTAGCCTTTTGGCAAAGAATTTCTGCATCTCCTACTTGTGAGAAACCCAAACTAATCATATTCACCATCCTACCTTTTGCTTGTTGAACATGTGGCTTGGCATTACCTTATTTCCTAGAAGTGATATTTGGATTGTGCGCGAGGATGATCTGAAAATTCTTTATGCTATGGTTGAGAAAATAAAGATTGCTCTTGTTGTTTTCATGATTGCTCAGTGGTTAGAAAATTTTAGAATGACTGGACCGATTGAGTGCACCTCGTTGATTACACGTATTGCTGCGGGTGTTGGTGCTTTGCATGATGCTAATGTTGCTTACATTGATACACCCCGCTCTCTTATCACCGAGGATTATCTTATTCAAGGTCATACACTTAAGCATGGTCCAAATATTTCTCTCATATTTTATTATGTCGGTGATACAAATGAATTCCTGTTACCTAACCGGGGACTTCGTTTGTATGACTGTCAAAATCTAACCACACCTCTCGAAAAAGAGGAAGCTGCACGCAGGAGTACTTCTTTTCGCAGGAGGACGCGCAGGCCGGAGCCACCTGCCGACACCGGGATACCCGCACCGCAGCCCGTGGCTATGCATATGGGCCGAGTTACGGTCACGCCGGGTATGGTCCCGGTGGGTACACCACTCCACCACCGTTTGAGGCCGGCGGCTCGTCGCAGCAAGGTGCGGGCCAAGCCCAACGGACGCACCCTCCCCTCGCACAATGGGAGAAAATCTCCTTCTATTCGACGTCCTACTCACCGAGGGCCGGTGGGCGGCGTTCGTCTGCAGCTCGTGATCCATATTTCGAGCAGCAAATGAATGCGCTTACCGAGCAAATCGGACGCATCGAGACTCGAGGAGAGGTCGTTGAGTACACTCTCAACCAACACGTCCTGCAGACCCGCCAATGGCAAGAAAACACAAATGCCCAGCTCACCAACCTCACCAACATGACGCAGCAGGGCCAAGCCGATATGTTGGCTTACTTTCGCCACACCAGGTTCGATCCTCGACGCCACCCATGGGCAAGAACAAGCCTGGGGGGGGGATGCCATACCCCCCGCTAAGGTATCATGTATCGCAACTTGTATCCTTTTGTTTCTTTTGTTTGCTTGTTCTTGCACCTCCCATGAAAAATACAAAAAAATGATAAATCTAAAATAAAATAAAAATGACAAAACTAAAGAGAACAAAAATAGTCTTTAGTGTGGTTGCTAGTTTTTTCGTAGTTTCTCTCTATATGCGAGTATGAGTGTTTAGCCTTCCTTATGTTAAGATGATGAATAGTTGCTATGTTTTATCTCTCGTTTGTACCTAGTCACAACTTAGTGCTCTCCCAAGTTTTGAGATTTTTGGCTTATGCTTACCTAGAACTTGAAACTTGTGGGCTGCACAGTGCTTGATCTAAGTCTAAGTTGTTGTGAGATATGATATGGTCCAAACAGGACTGCTATGATCTTGTTCAAAGTGCGACTTGACTTCCGGAGTTTTGTTTTACAAAATACAAAAATGATAAAGTTCCACAATGATCAAAATTCCTACCAAAGCTATATGTCGTTCTTACATTACAAAACCTTACACATATGCTGCTTGTCATTGCATTGAGCTTTATCAAAATTATGTGACCCTAGTGAGAAGCTTGTTATACTCTCATTGATCAAGATCACATACACTCCACCTCGCATGCTAAACTTCTACACTGGAAGTTAAGCAATACCACCACACTTCCCACCAAAATAAATACTCCAAAAAATTCATTGTTACCTCTCTCTTAAAATGTATCATCAGAGACATGGCTATGCAAAAGAAAGAAAAAGAATAATCCCCTGCTCATACAAAAGTAGAGCATGATGAAAAAAAATAGGGAATAAAGAAAAATGTTGAGAAAAAAGAAAGAAAGAAAGATAGCCATGTTCTCCCCAAAAATTCAAAAAGAGAGAGAAGGAACAAATAAAAAGGAGTATAGTTCTTCCACCTCACCACCACCATATACACACATGCACATCTTGATCAAGGTTGTATGACTTGCATTCTTCATAGATCCACTCTTTTGGTTCGGCAATATGTGTGATGCAAGTATGCCTCATATCATCCCTACCTTGAACTCCACATACAAACTTTAGAAGTAGGATGACAAGAGGCAACACAATAATACCTTGGTGAGGAATATACACTTATTGAGCGATTTGAGAGCATCATTTGAGGAACTTTGCTTTTATTTCAAAAATTTTGAAACCTCCGGAAAATAAAAAGCAAACAATGGACAAGTGAATGGTGCTCTGTTATAACCGTTCTATCTCTCAACCGCCCAAGACAAGGAAAAAGCCATACGCCCCATAAGGAGTAAGGTAAAGGGTGAGTTACCATGCCAACTTTTTCAATTCAAAGGAGAGTATTTTTGTTGTGTGCATGGTACCTAGGAGATATGAAACATTGTAGCAACTCCTGATCAACATCCTAAGTCCTACTTCTTGCTCGGGACGAGCAAGGAGGACAGCTTGGGGGAGTTGTTGACGGTCCTTAGACCCAGTTTTTGACCGTCAATTAGCTCTATAAATAAGGAAGAACTAACACTTGTTACTTGCATTTTGTTATCAAATAACCTATTTCCACGTGTACCTCTAGATTTGGATGTGCAGGTGGAAAACAGGGATTTTCAGGTGTAAATAGGCCCCAAGGCGACGATTCCAACACATCCATCAAACGACGCTCGCCGCGGGAATATAATTCAAGGATTAAAGGCCCAGAACCTACCAGAATATCAACTGAGGCCACGCACCTGGAAAAGAGGCTTAAAGGCCGAGGGGAGCCAACCTGCAAAAGCCCAGCCCAGGAGGGGCCAGGGCCAGGTCGGCCGACCCCAAACCCTAGGTCGGCCGACCTGCCAGGTGGCCCCCCTGGGTCCATCTTTTTATGGCGGTTTGCAACCGACTTCAGGAGGTCGGTTCCACCTGCAATCAATGTCCACAATATCTGGAACCGCCTCAACTCCATCGCCTTTGGAGGGCTATAAATAAAGGGGTACCCCCCTCCTTAGAAGACACACAACACAAGAGGCTCATTCCCTCCTCCACAAATCCAAGGCTAGGGGCTCTCTAGTTAGGCTTAGGCTGAGTAGTTGGGCTGCCCTTTTGGCTCCCAAGTCCCTTGGAGAGTTTGAGGCATATTACCTTGTATCTTTTTACTCTCTTTGTAAGACTTATTTCTTTATCAATGGAATATCATCGTTCTTGTAGTAGTTATGTGCTTATGCTAGTTCATCGTTCATCCTTGATCTTGGATGAACGTTCTTCGTTCGTTCATGTTTGTTCATCGTTCGTTCATCGTTCATCGATGTTCGTTCATGATCGTTCATCGTTCATTCAACGTTCATTCATACTCGATCATCGGTTAACGATGATTGTTCTTCATCGTTCGTCGTTCGTCACTCGTTCTTGAGCGACGAACGCCTATGCTTAACGTAGTGCTAGCTTTGATCCTTTGTCTAAGTAATCGCTCGCTGGATCTAGTTGTTCCTTTTGCTTAGTCATCGGGTCCATTGTCTTGCAAGAGTGCTCTAGGTTTATCGCCTTGCGAGGTGCCTCGAGGGATCTAGAGTTGTGGTTAGTTACGCTAGCATGGTGCTAGGGCTTCCTTTCCACCCTTGGATGCGTGTTCGTGCCCCACGGTTTGTAGAGGTAGGCGGCAGGTGGTGATAGCCCTGTCCGTCCCTTGTAATCCTCCACGTTCGGGTATGGCGTAGGAGTATATATGAAATGTCCGGAGATTGGGGCAGACTCTGATCGCTGGATCTCCCGATGATGGCTCGGCAGTAGAACAGCTTAGTCTTGGCTTGTGTGCAGCTTAGGCTATAGGTAGATGCTACGCACGCTACTTGACGATGTACATTAGGAGTAGCAGTTCTTCTTACTTAACCTTAGTTTAGCTTAGAGCCGCCTCTCGCCTTTTATCAGAGAGTGGAACTACCTGCTGTGTGTGTCGCACTATCCTCTATCCATTTATTGCCTTACCCCTGCATTTGGATATTGCTTATGATCTATCATTTGTAACACCATGAGTATAAGTACACACTTGTCAACTACGTCTTCCTTTGGGAAAATATAAATAACGATACCCTGGAATACTCTCGGGTGAAATGCTACAACGGGTTATCCATGCGCTTGCGGATTATCTTCTATGATTAAATACTAATAATACATTTCTGGCACTCGTTGCCAGTTGTGGATTATTATGTATCCTAAGCAAGTAACTTAACCCCAGGTATTTCTGGCGCCGAACCGGGAATATTCCCTCTAGGCCTAACCAGCCTAAGGTGGTGTTTTCTGTTTGGTGTAAGAAATACCAACAACGGTCCTGAGACCGTACCATACGGTCTCTCTAGAAGACTGTCAGGGGTAAAAGGAGACCGTACCGTACGATCTCTAGGACCGTACCGTACGGTCTGGTCAGTTCATCGGGCCGTCGAGTTCAATCTGCACCGTTGATTCCTGATCGGGCCGATCTCGGCCGTTGATCATGAACGAACATCGACGAACGATGAACGAACATGAACGAACGAAGAACGTTCATCCAAGATCAAGGACGAACGATGAACTAGCATAAGCATATAACTACTACAAGAACGATGATATTTCATTGATAAAAGAATAAGTCTTACAAAGAGAGTAAAAGGATACAAGGGAAATACCCCAAACTCTCCAAGGGACTTGGGAGCCAAAAGGGCAGCCCACTACTCAGCCTAAGCCTAACAAGAGAGCCCCTAGCTCTGGATGTGTGGAGGAGGGAATGAGCCTCTTGTGTTGTGTGTCTTCTAAGGGGAGGGGGTACCCCTTTATTTATAGCCTTGAAGGTCGGTTCCCGGAGGCGGTTCCTTAGGTCGGTGGCATTAATTGCAGGTGGAACCGACCTCCAGAGGTCGGTTTGCAACCGCCATAGAAAGATGGGCCCAGGGGGCCACCCTGCCAGGTCGGTCGACCCAGGGTTAGGGGTCGGCCGACCCAGGCCTGGCCCCTCCTGGGCTGGGCCTTGGCAGGTGGCTTCCCCCTGGCCTTTACGCTTCTTATCCAGGTGCGTGGCCTCAGTTGATATTCTGGTAGGTTCTGGCCTTTAATCCTTGAATTATATTCCCGCGGCGAGCGTCGTTTGATGGACGTGTTGGAATCGTCACCTTGGGCCTTGTTTATTCCTAGTAATCCCTGTTTTCCACCTGCACATCCAAATCTAGAGGTACACGTGGAAATAGGTTATTTGATAACAATATGCAAGCAACAAGTGTTAGTTCTTCCTTATTTATAGAGCTAATTGACGGTCAAAAACTGGGTCTAAGGACCGTCAACAACTCCCCCAAGCTGTCCTCCTTGCTCGTCCCGAGCAAGAAGTAGGACTTAGGATGTTGATCAGGAGTTGCTACAATGTTTCATATCTCCTAGGTACCATGCACACAACGAAAATACTCTCCTTTGAGTTGAAAAAGTTGGCATGGTAACTCACCCTTTACCTTACTCCTTATGGGGCGTATGGCTTTTTCCTTGTCTTGGGCGGTTGAGAGATAGAACGGTTATAACAGAGCACCATTCACTTGTCCAACGTTTGACTTTTATTTTCCGGAGGTTTTCAAAATTTTTTGAAATAAAAGCAAAGTTCCTCAAATGATGCTCTCGAGTCGCTCAATAAGTGTATATTCCTCACCAAGGCATTATTGTGTTGCCTCTTGTCATCCTACTTCTAAGGCTTGTATGTGGAGCTCAAGGTAGGGATGATATGAGGCATACTTGCATCACACATATTGCCGAACCAAAAGAGTGGATCCATGGAGAATGCAAGTCATACAACCTTGATCAAGATGTGCATGTGTGTATATGGTGGTGGTGAGGTGGAAGAACTATACTCCTTTTTATTTGTTCCTTCTCTCTCTTTTTTTTTGAATTTTTTTTGAGGAGGACATGGCTATCTTTCTTTCTTTCTTTTTCTTTTTCTCAACATTTTTCTTTCTTTCCCCATTTTTTTTCATAACGCTCTACTTTTGTATGAGCAGGGGATTATTCTTTTTCTTTCTTTTGCATAGCCATGTCTCCAATGATATATTTTGGGAGAGAGAGAGGTAACAATGAATTTTTGGAGTATTTATTTTGGGTGGAAAGTGTGGTGGTATTGCTTAACTTCCAGCGTAGAAGTTTAGCATGCGAGGTGGAGTGTACGTGATCTTGATCAATGAGAGTATGACAAGCTTCTCACTAGGGTCACACAATTTTGATAAAGCTCAATGCAATGACAAGCAGCATATGTGTGAGGTTTTGCAATGTAAGAACAACATATGACTTTGGTAGGAATTTTGATCATTGAGGAACTTTATCATTTTTTTTTTGTGTTTTGTAAAATAAAACTCCGGAAGTCAAGTCGTACTTTGAACAAGATCATAGCAGCCCTATTTGTACCATATCATATCTCACAACAACTTAGACTTAGATCAAGCACTATGCAGCCCACAAGTTTCAAGTTCTAGGTAAGCATAAGCCAAAAATCTCAAAACTTGGGAGAGCACTAAGTTGTGACTAGGTACAAACGAGAGATAAAACAGAGCAACTATTCATCATCTCAACATAAGGAAGGCTAAACACTCATACTCGCATATAAAAAGAAACTATGAAAAACTAGCAACCACACTAAAGACTATTTTTGTTCTTTTTAGTTTTGTCATTTTTATTTTATTTTCAGATTTATCATTTTTTTGGTATTTTTTTATTATTTTTCATGAGAGGTGCAAGAACAAGCAAACAAAGAGAAGAGGATACAAGTTGCGATACATGACACCTTAGCGGGGGGTATGGCATCCCCCCCCAAGCTTGTTCTTGCTCATGGGTGACGTCGAGGATCGAACCCGGTGTGGCGAAAGTAAGCCAACATATCGTCTTGGCCCTGCTGCGTCATGTTGGTGAGGTTGGTGAGCTGGGCATTTGTGTTTTCTTGCCACTAGTGGGTCTGCAGGACGTGTTGGTTGAGAGTGTACTCAACGTCCTCTCCTCGAGTCTCGATGCGTCCCATTTGCTCTGTGAGCGTATTCATTTGCTGCTCGAGATATGGATCACGAGCTGCAGACGAACGCCGTCCACCGGCCCTTGGTGAGTAGGACGTCGAATCGGAGGAGATTTCCTCCCATTGCGCGCGGGGAGGGTGCGTCCATTGGGCTTGGCCCGCACCCTGCTGTGACGAGCCGCCGACCTCAAATGGTGGTGGAGTGGTGTAACCACCGGGACCATACCCGGCTTGACCATAGCTTGGCCCATATGCATAGGCCATGGGCTGCGGTGCGGGCATCCCGGTGTCGGCGGTCGGCTCCGGCCTGCGCGTCCTCCTGCGAGAAGAAGTACTCCTGCGTGCAGCTTCCTCTTTTTCGAGAGGTGTGGTTAGGTTTTTACAGCCATACAAACGAAGTTCCCGGTTAGGTAACGGGAATTCATTTGTATAACCGACATAATAGAATATGAGAGAATTATTTGGACCATGCTTGAGTGTATGACCTTGAATAAGATAATCCTCGGTGATAAGAGAGCGGGGTGTATCAAGATAAGCAACATTAGCATCATGCAAAGCACCAACACCCGCAGCAATACGTGTAATCAACGAGGTGCACTCAATCGGTGTTGGCTTGCTCCTCCGTTGTGGCTTCATGTTGAGGGCTTGACACTTGTTCAGTGGCGGTGCGGGCGCGAGTGCGAGGTCGAGATGAGCCCGAGCTTGTGCTCCCGGACCGGAACAGCGAGGCGACGGCCTTCCCGACACGCTTCATGCTGCAGCGAGGTTGAGCAAGAACGCAAGAACGAAAACTCCGAACGGGTTATGAGAGTGAAAACCAATCGATGAAACCGTCGGTGTTCTTGCAAGCGAGAAAACGCAACTCGGAAAACCAAACCAAATCAAAACTGCAAAGCAAACCAAAGGAGAAATATTTTTGCAGAATTTTGAGGCAAGAACTCAATGAGCACAATGGAGAACTTGAGAGCAAAGGAGTGAAGAGAGTTGAGGAGTGGAAATGAGAGTGTGAGAGGGAGAGAGCTTGTGGCCGGCCACCTCCTTATATGCATGAGCCATAACGGCCAGTTTTGAAAAGAGGAGGCGCCAGGTGACCGTTGGGGCAAAGCCCAAGGTGAGCAACGGTCACCCAGGGTCGGCCGACCTGACTGGTGGGGTCGGCCGACCCCACCCTGGCCCCCATGCTTCCCTCTTTGGCCCACAGCCCCCAACGGCCAAATGGTGGTTGACCATGGTTGCTATGTCCAGAAACTCCTCAAAATTGTTTGCTCAAAAAGATTTCCAAATAAAAAGGTGCCTCAAATTCAAAATTTTTCAAAAAAAATTCAAAAATCGACATGTTGATGAAAAATTTCAGCATGCAAAAATATTTTTGGCCTTTCCATGGTGATACAAGGGTGGTCCAAAAATTTCATCCAAAGATGAGACATTTTGAACGTAAAAGTGTTTTTGAAAATTTTGAATTTTAAATGCATGGCGAGGGAAAAATTCAAATATGCTGGCGGAAAAATTCAAATAAATTTTTGGTGGAGGAAATAAATATGCAAGGTGGTTTGGAAAAAATCCAAATGCAAATGTGGTGGAAAAGATCAAAAAGAAAAACGAATAAAAGCAATTGATAATGCCGGTTAACCTGACGACCAGGGACGTGTCGTTTAAAGTCCGACGGGCTAAGACTGAGTTTCTATTGTAGAAAAACGAATAAAAGCAATTGATTGCACAAGAGATTACTGGAAAGCCTAGATCAGTTTTTATTGTAGAAGGTTCTCCTCTTATTTGCCTGTTCTCCCCTGCATGGTTAGTTCTACGAGAGAACATTTCGCCTCTCGTAGTGATAACATTAACTTTTTCAATGGGAGATTCTGGTTGCCCAGGAATCTACCCAGATTTAGCAGAAGGAACAAGAGCAGCAAGCTGAGCTAACTGAGTTTCTATCATTTTGTTAAAGCTCAACTGATTTTTGAAAGCGGAAGAAAGACCTTCTATTTTTGAATTTAAACTCACTAAACTTTGATCATTGGCAGCAAGCTTTTTGTTGATTGATTCGTTAATTTTAGCTTGGCCATTGTTGGCGTTTCTTACGCACAGTGATAAATATCGACTCCGCAAGCGCACGGAACACCGTTGTAGCATTTCACCCAGGAGTATTCCAAGGGTATCGTATTTATATTTCCACAGGGAAGCATCGCTAAGAATATCATTAATTAACAAGGTAACATCTATTATTTATAACTTGCAAACTAGACCAAAGCAGGGATACATATATGATATGATGAGTGGCAACCAAACACACACAAGGATTCCATATGAAGATAAAGAGATAGAACTAGTCAACTGGGAGGACAACGAGAAGAAGGGTATCAGCCTAGGGGTTACAAATATCTACTTAAGTTTTCATTATAGATTCGTTCCTGCATATCGGGGCACACGGATGCCAAGGCAGCAACCCGAGAATTAGGTTCAACTACCTTGGGGAACTACGTGCTATTGACCTCCCTACTAAAACCATCACCCGGACATGGTGGATTACAGAGACCGGTACGCCTGTCACACGTACTCGCGGCTACCATCCTCCGTGGGGTGTAGAGCAAACTCTTGTCTAGAATAGTTCCTTGAGCCATACAAGCAAATATCCTAGATAGCTTACTCTTCGCGCGTAAGAGCAAGCCAACCATGCATAACAAATATATGTGGATTGTGTAAGCATTTGCGGTGCAAACAACCCATGCAGATAGACCTACCATACACAGACGTGGAACCAACACAGGAATTTCTCTATAATTATTACTTAAATAAATAAATATAAACTAAAAGGAAAACTAAAATAAATAAATAAGAAAATAAATAAGAAAATAATTATATTAAAGAATATCTAAAAAGAAAAGATACAAGAGAGCTTTACCCAATGTCCGAAGAAAACTCCGGAACGTCGAGGGGAGTTCTCACTTCTACTCTAACTCCCATGACCAACTAGCCTACTCTAAACTACACAAGTGGAATGATCTTCCATGAACGGAGCGTGACCCTACATTGGGTCTTCTCCTCTCAAGGAGTGTGTGGAGGTGCAGGTTGGAAGTGAGGGGGAGGTCCTCTATTTATAGTGGAGTTGCCTTGGGAGAGTGGAGAAGGTCTTGGAGCCTTCTTGCCGACGTCTCCTGGCTTGGCCGGCGCGTCAAGTTTGCTTGCAACCGCCTCTGGAACCGACTGAAAAAAGACGGGCCGATTCGGAGACAACAATAGGCCGGCCGGCCTAGGCCTGGGCCGGCCGGCGGGCTTTTCTCTCCGAATGCCTCGAATTTTTGTGGGCTGGCCTCTCATGATGTGCCCATTAAGATCCACGGTCTTGCTCGGTGATTTGACGCCTTTTTGAGTGGTTGATGGGCTTGTTTGTTGGGCCTTGCGCAGTGGTCGATACTCCGGGCTGGGAAATATTTGTTGGCCATTTGATCCTTGATGTTTGAGCCCATTGGGAGACGCCTGGGGCTGCTGGACCATGTTGAGATCCAACATAAGCCGGCCGGCCTATGATGGGGCCGGCCGGTAGGCTTTTGCTCCCATTTGCAATGGATTTCCTCCTGCATCCAAATATTCACCAAAACTTGTGGAGTAGCATTATTCCTATCTACTATGCACAAAATCTTGGTGTTATGCTTTTATTTACCGGTAGGGTGGCGGTCAAAACACGGTTTAACGACCGCCAACAACCTCCCAAAGCTTAAACTTTGCTCGTCCCGAGCAAACTCAACTCAGGGTACTGGCGGATCAGGAGTTACAAAGAAGCGCCCCATGGGTAATAAAGATGCAACTACATACTCCCTAAACAGTGGTAAGTTTACGAGAGCACAAAATATTCATGAGTGTTGCAGAAATCATGGGGCTTATACGTTACACCTTGTCATGCAGCATCGAAGACTAGAACGGCACTTTTGGACAAGCAAACAATTCTAGCAGGTATGCATCCAGAGTTTTTATGTGCTGCAAGGTAAGGTGCAAAAATTCTCCTTCGTTTTGGCAGTCACTTTTCTTACCAGCCAATGTGAGTCTATTCCTACAAGCTTCACTCATCCTACCTTCTACCAAATTGAGGCTTTGTATGTGGAGCTTGGTAAGGAATGCGCAAATGTCATGCATATATTGTAAAGCTAAAGAATGAGTCTCAATCAACATAGCAACTCCATTTATTTTGGTCATAAGAAATGATGTGATGGAGGGGGAGAAAATGGACTCACACTTGTGGAAGGGGGTTTTGAAAACATTGGTCCTTTATTTTGCTCAAGATGTTTATGATAAGAACCACATGGCCATTGACTTTTGTCATACAACCATGGAGTTTTCTTTTTTTTTTTGACTACTCCATGGTGCAAGGGGCCATAAATTTTACATGGTTCAAAAGGAAACATTTTGAAATATTCTTGAGCTTTTTGGATGGACCAAAGTTTTGCAAACTCTGAAACATGTTTGGTTGATTTATCCAAACATTCCCCTTTTTATTTGGTGAAGAGAAATTTTCGAAAACACACGCGAAGAAATTATGACCAAAATTAGGAGTGCTTAGTTTCAAGAGTACATCAAACCTTAACAAAACTCAATACATAAACCATTGGCTATGAGTGGGGCTGTTTCGAATATTTTCATGATATGGCTCTGGTAGGTAAATAAATCCTCACACTAAGAGAAGTGTGCCAAAACAGAAGGGTTTTAGGTACTTGCAGCAATTCAAGAAAAACATCTCTGGATGAAACCATACAAAGAAATTGCAACAAGTCCTAATCATGCCCTATCACAATCCACAATGCTCAGACTTGGTGTAACAAATGCAACCCACAGAAATAAGCAAGACTCATGATGTGATCATGCTCAAATAAAAATAACACATATGTCAGGAGTAGAGGTTGCATCTATGCGATATATGGGAGGCTAATTTGTAACTCGATCATCATTTCCCTTATGCGTAGCATAACAACAAGATCTAGCATTTATTCGAAACAGGGAGTATTTTATTGAACGATAGGGATACTTACCTGGGGGTCCTCCCCAAGCTTGAGTCTTCGCAAGACTTAAGCTTGAATAGGCCACTTCCTCCATTCTTCTTGTGTCTGCAAAAAGAATGAGGGTGATACAGGTGGCTAGCCCCTATTGGGCTTTGCCGAGAACCTAATATATATATATATATATATATATTTAAGGAAATAATATCGTATACAGAAGTACTTACCTGGCGGTCCCTCCCCAAGCTTAGCTCTTGCAACCATGTGCAAAGCTAAGCGATTAAATCTTCATTTGAAGGTACTAGGTCCGCCTGGTTGGTTTCTCCTTTTTGAATTATGTGCCTTTTATGTTGCCTGATGTACTTGGTTTGCTCTCAAAAGGATCCCTGCAATGGTTAGTACAAACCTATTCGTCTACTCTTGACACGTCTCTATAGTTCCATTAATCGACCTAGACACCACGTCTAATTCGATTAACTATGTGAGGAGAGCAGAGCATGTTATACTCTCCTTCTGTCATGAAAGCATCATAGAGGCATGTATTTTTCTGTCGGTTGAACGGCCACCGGGCATAATCTCAATGGAGAACAGAGGCACAGAAGTGATCTTCACCCAACCAACAGAAAGAGACGTAGGCTATTGATTTATGACTAACAACTCAACCAACACCCATGTAAGAAAAGAAACTTCAAGAGCAAGGGGTATGGTAAAAAAGATGCAGCATATTTTCATCAGAGAGCAACTCAAAGTACTTTGCATTCACAAAGGATGGAACGTTTCAGGCAGCAATTTTTTATTTTTATTTTTTTATTTTTTATTTTATTTCGAAAGGAGAGGGTATATGACAAAGAAAACAGGGAATAATTGCGTGTGCGTACCTGGCGGTTCCTCCCCAAGCTTAGCCTTTGCAATCGAATGCAAGGCTAAGCTTTTAGATTTCTTCATTGAACGTCTTGGTTCCGCCACGTATGTTTCCTTCTTCCTGTCATAAAAATCCAACCTTTCTCTTTTTTTTTCTTTATTATTATTATTATTATTTTTTTAAACAAATTCCAGGCCTATGATTGGGCACTCGGATTTTATTTATTTATTATTATTTTTTTAAAAAAAATCCCCACGCCTATGATTGGGCGCTCGGGTTCTTTTTTTTTCTATTATTTTTTTTATTTTTGAAAGCCTGAGGCCTATGATTGGGCACTCGGGTTCTTTGTTTTTTAAATGCAGCGGGGTGGGATGGAGGGGAATTAAATATGCAGATGGATTGGAAAGAAAACAATGCAGATGCGATGGTGATATGCTCAAACAAAATGAGGTGGATGCTTAGTCTAGCAGCAAATTAATCATAATGGATAATCGATGTCATCAAAGATATCTTAAACCATTGCTTCCCCGGCAACGGCGCCAGAAATGCTTGTTGGCGTTTCTTACGCACAGAGATAAATATCGACTCCGCAAGCGCACGGAACACCGTTGTAGCATTTCACCCAGGAGTATTCCAAGGGTATCGTATTTATATTTCCACAGGGAAGCATCGCTAAGAATATCATTAATTAATAAGGTAACATCTATTATTTATAACTTGCAAACTAGACCAAAAGCAGGGATACATATATGATATGATGAGTGGCAACCAAACACACACAAGGATTCCATATGAAGATAAAGAGATAGAACTAGTCAACTGGGAGGACAACGAGAAGAAGGGTATCAGCCTAGGGGTTACAAATATCTACTTAAGTTTTCATTATAGATTCGTTCCTGCATATCGGGGCACACGCATGCCAAGGCAGCAACCCGAGAATTAGGTTCAACTACCTTAGGGAACTACGTGCTATTGACCTCCCTACTAAAACCATCACCCGGACGTGGTGGATTACAGAGACCGGTACGCCTGTCACACGTACTCGCGGCTACCATCCTCCGTGGGGTGTAGAGCAAACTCACGTCTAGAATAGTTCCTTGAGCCATACAAGCAAATATCCTAGATAGCTTACTCTTCGCGCGTAAGAGCAAGCCAACCATGCATAACAAATCTATGTGGATTGTGTAAGCATTTGCGGTGCAAACAACCCATGCAGATAGACCTACCATACACAGACGTGGAACCAACACAGGAATTTCTCTATAATTATTACTTAAATAAATAAATGTAAACTAAAAGGAAAACTAAAATAAATAAATAAGAAAATAAATAAGAAAATAATTATATTAAAGAATATCTAAAAAGAAAGGTACAAGAGAGCTTTACCCAATGTCTGAAGAAAACTCCGGAACGTCGAGGGGAGTTCTCACTTCTACTCTAACTCCCATGACCAACTAGCCTACTCTAAACTACACAAGTGGAATGATCTTCCATGAACGGAGCGTGACCCTACATTGGGTCTTCTCCTCTCAAGGAGTGTGTGGAGGTGCAGGTTGGAAGTGAGGGGGAGGTCCTCTATTTATAGTGGAGTTGCCTTGGGAGAGTGGAGAAGGTCTTGGAGCATTTCGTGGAATATTCCTTTCTTGCCGACGTCTCCTGGCTTGGCCGGCGCGTCAAGTTAGCTTGCAACCGCCTGTGGAATCGACTGGAAAAAGACGGGCCGATTCGGAGACAACAGTAGGCCGGCCGGCCTAGGCCTAGGCCGGCCGGCGGGCTTTTCTCTCCGAATGCCTCGAATTTTTGTGGGCTGGCCTCTCATGATGTGCCCATTAAGATCCACGGTCTTGCTCGGTGATTTGACGCCTTTTTGAGTGGTTGATGGGCTTGTTTGTTGGGCCTTGCGCAGTGGTCGATACTCCGGGCTGGGAAATATTTGTTGGCCATTTGATCCTTGATGTTTGAGCCCATTGGGAGACGCCTGGGGCTGCTGGACCATGTTGAGATCCAACATAAGCTGGCCGGCCTATGATGGGGCCGGTCGGTAGGCTTTTGCTCCCATTTGCAATGGATTTCCTCCTGCATCCAAATATTCACCAAAACTTGTGGAGTAGCATTATTCCTATCTACTATGCACAAAATCTTGGTGTTATGCTTTTATTTACCGGTAGGGTGGCGGTCAAAACACGGTTTAACGACCGCCAACAGCCATAAACCAAATCTTTCAAAGAAGGCTGATTATTATTAAAACCAGAGAAATTGTTACCTCCTTGATAAGATTGGCGGTTTTGATTAAAACCTTGACCTGCACTTGGACGATACCCATTGTTGTTGTTCATGTAGAACGCTTCTCATGGGTATGGTTGGGGCAATCCTTCCCCATATGGCCAGTGTTGCCACATTCCTTTTTAGACGTAATGCGTGAGTCAAGTGAACGAACACTACCATGCGTGTTGAAGTCGTCCAAGCGCTTCATGACGAGGTCGAGCTTGGCGGACAATAAGTCCACCTCCTTGATAGGGTGTACGCCTTTAAAGTGTGGTTGGAGGCGTTCATCGCTCCACCCTTGATTGGAGACCATCTTCTCAATAAGTTCTTTAGCTAGAGCAACGGTCATTGAGAAGAAGGCTCCTCCAGCAGCGGCATCCATATGTCCACGGGTTGTTGGTGTCAACCCGTTGTAGAAATGTTGAAGAATGAGGCATTCTTCCATCCCGCGGATATGTTATCTTGGAGCCTATCCCACGCCTCGGCGATGGTTTCATTGTTGGCTTGCTGGAAGCTTGAAATTCTTCCACGAAGGGCATTGGTTTTGCCCAACGGGAAAAACTTTGCGAGGAACGCGGTAGAACAGCGGTCCCAAGCGTCAATGCTGGCACGATTGGCATAGAACCATTGTTTCGCCTTCCCAAGGAGGGAGAGGGGAAACAAACGAAGTCGGATGGCATCTTGGTTGACTCCGGCGGTTGCCGATGTGTTGCATATCTCAAGGAATTGCTGGAGATGAGTGTTGGCGTCCTCCATGGCCTTTCCACAAAAGGGAATGGCCTGCACCATAGTGATTAGGCTTGATTTGACTTCAAACCCTGCGTCACCGGCGTTGACATTGGGCCCAACGGGAACATTGGCAACTGAGGGAGCAGAGTAGTCACGGAGGGTCCTTTGATCAGCCATGTCAATAAGTGTTGATGGTGCGGATGATGTGGGTTCGTCTGTCGGGAGTGTTGCTTGCGAGGGAGAGTCGACGCGGGGTCGGACTTTCCTTACAAGCGACTCTGGATTATCAACGAAGTTTTTCGGCAAGTTGAATCCACGCATACACTATCCTGTTTTCACATCAAAGAGAGAAAACAGATCAAGGTTAGCCTGCAAAGGATAATGGTTAAATCACATCAAGTGTAATCATGAGTAATCATTGTACACTTGTCAACAATTGTCTTCCCCGGCAACGGCGCCAGAAATGCTTGTTGGTATTTCTTACACCAAATAGAAAACACCACCTGGTTAGGCCTAGAGTGAATCTTCCCGGTTCGGCGCCAGAAATACCTGAGGTTAAGTTACTTGCTTAGGATACATAATAATCCACAACTGGCAACGAGTGCCAGAAATGTATTATTAGTATTTAATCATAAAAGATAATCCGCAAGCGCACGGATAACCCGTTGCAGCATTTCACCCGAGATTATTCTAGGGTATCGTTATTTATATTTTCCCAAAGGAAGACGTAGTTGACAAGTGTGTACTTATACTCATGGTGTTACAAATGATAGATCATAACCAATATCCAAATGCAGGGGTAAGGCGATAAATGGATAGAGGATAGTGCGACACACACAGCAGGCATTTCCACTCTCTGATAAAAGGCGAGAGGCGGCTCTAAGCTAGACTAAGGTTAAGTAAGAAGAACTGCTACTCCTAATGTACATCGTCAAGTAGCGTGCGTAGCATCTACCTATAGCCTAAGCTGCGCACAAGCCAAGACTAAGCTGTTCTACTGCCAAGCCATCATCGGGAGATCCAGCGATCAGAGTCTGCCCTAATCTCCGGACATTTCATATATACTCCTACGCCATACCCGAACGTGGAGGATTACAAGGGACGGACAGGGCTGTCACCACCTGCCGCCTACCTCTACAAACCGTGGGGCACGAACACGCATCCAAGGGTGGAAAGGAAGCCCTAGCACCATGCTAGCGTAACTAACCACAACTCTAGATCCCACGAGGCACCTCGCAAGGCGATAAACCTAGAGCACTCTTGCAAGACAATGGACCCGATGACTAAGCAAAAGGAACAACTAAATCCAGCGAGCGATTACTTAGACAAAGGATCAGAGCTAGCACTACGCTAAGCATAGGCGTTCGTCGCTCAGGAACGAGCGACGAACGATGAACGATGAAGAACGATCATCGTTAACCGATGATCGAGTATGAACGAAAGACGAACGAACGATGAATGATCATGAACGAACATCGATGAACGATGAACGAACATGAACGAACGAAGAACGTTCATCCAAGATCAAGGATGAACGATGAACTAGCACAAGCACATAACTACTACAAGAACGATGATATTCCAAAGAGTAAGTCTTACAAAGAGAGTAAACGGATACAAGGGAAATACCCCAAACTCTCAAAGGGACTTGGGAGCCAAAAGGGCAGCCCACTACTCAGCCTAAGCCTAACTTGAGAGCCCCTAGCTCTGGATGTGTGGAGGAGGGAAGGAGCCCCTTGTGTTGTGTGTCTTCTAAGGGGAGGGGGTACCCCTTTATTTATAGCCTTGAAGGTCGGTTCCTGGAGGCGGTTCCTTAGGTCGGTGGCATTAATTGTACGTGGAACCGACCTCCAGAGGTCGGTTTGCAACCGCCATAGAAAGATGGGCCCAGGGGGCCACCCTGCCAGGTCGGCCGACCCAGGGTTAGGGGTCTGCCGACCCGGGCCTAGCCCCTCCGGGGCTGGGCCTTGGCAGGTGGCTTCCCCCTGGCCTTTATGCTTCTTATCCAGGTGCGTGGCCTTAGTTGATATTCTGGTAGGTTCTGGGCCTTTAATCCTTGAATTATATTCCCGCGGCGAGCGTCGTTGGATGGACGTGTTGGAATCGTCGCCTTGGGCCTTGTTTATACCTGGAAATCCCTGTTTTCCACCTGCACATCCAAATCTAGAGGTACACGTGGAAATAGGTTATTTGATAACAATATGCAAGCAACAAGTGTTAGTTCTTCCTTATTTATAGAGCTAATTGACGGTCAAAAACTGGGTCTAAGGACCGTCAACAGTACTCCACGCCGTCGACCAGCCGCCGCCGTCGTGCCTCACGCCGACGTGCTCCGGCTCCAGCCATCGCCGCGCCGCCGAGCTCCACCACGTCTGCATCTCCGGCAAACCCTAGCACTGCGCCGCCGCGCCACACCGAGCCGCCGTCGCACCTCGCTGGCTCCAAGGACGACGACGAGCCCTTCGCCGAGGAGCTTCTCCACTCGCGCACTCCTCGAGCTGCTGCTCCTCCCCTGTGCGCGTGTGAGCTTCCACCCCCACGGCGCCTCACCGGACCCGAGCTCCTTCACCGACGATCGCCGTCGCTCTTGATTGCTCCGGTGAGCCTCTCCAATTCCATATTGCACAGTAGCCTCGTTCGATTCCGATTCTAGGGTTTGAGCCTATCAATTCCTTCATCGTTTAAATCCCTAGAAAATTCGATCCAAAATCGAACCTTTATTGCGAAATTGATATGCATTACTATCTATTCTTCGCATTTTAGGTCAACTGGTCACTTTGTGTCGATATTGAGTCCATACCTTACCCTCTAGCTCGACACTTAGTACATTTCCTCGATTAGTGTTACGTTAAGTCTATTGCATAAGATTTATGTACACTAGTTGATCCCCACCCATAATCGACAACGCCGTAGTTCCCCATTGCATATTTGCCAGCATTGTGTCCTTTACCTCTGCGCTAGGACTTCATCTAGATTTACGCGCTTACCTACGATTCTTGCTTATAGATTATAGTAGGTTATTCTATGCTCATATACCCTGTCTTATTCCTACCATGCAGTGGCAGTGGTCAGCGGACAGTCGGGCAGTGGACAGCAGTTCAGAGTCTGTGGACGGATTTAGGGCCAAGCCCTCGATCCTATCTTTGGCAGTCAGTTGTCAGTGGACGGGTTGGTGAGCCAAGCTCACTCGCCCTATCTTGTCTGCGGTCCAGTCAGCAGAGATAGCAGGAGGCAGAGGCAGAGGCAGGGGCAGAGGTGACCGTGATAAGGGAAAGGCCAAGGCTCCAGATCCACCGCCCAAGAAGAAGCAGAGGACAGGTGATCCTGTGTGAGACCAGGCTCTCAGGGCTGCGTCAGTGGACCTACCTTCTGACAGAGACACTGGTTTACAGATCAGGGACACACCTGCAGGAGGATAGGGGGAGACTGTGAGGAGGTCTTCCAGACAGAGGGCTCCAGTGCAGCGGACTCTGACCACCCGTGAGGTTGGTTCGTCGAGGACCGCGCAGCAGCAGCCAGAGGCAGAGGAGGAGGAGAGCTCTTCTATCTCCGGTGACGGACCTCCAGAGGTCACTGAGGCTGACAGGCAGAGGATAAGGGAGAGATTCTGTGCACTCAACAGGAGTGCCTCCCTCACGGATGTACTTGCTGAGGAAGCTCTCAGGCTGCCAGGCCCAGTCCTCAAGAAGTTCAGACGAGTGGCAGAGGAGACTTGGGTACCTTCCAGGACGGACCAAACAGCTGGGGGTCGTTTCTGGACCCTACTTCAGCAGAGGATAGCGGCAGGGCTGAGGAGTAGACTGCACAATGGAGGAGCTGAGAAGCTCTTCATCACCCACCAGCACTGCAGCATAGAGGCTGCCACCAGAGGTACCGAAACAGACTTCACTCAGCACTTGTCCTATATCCCAGGCCTTCAGGAGATCATCACCAGTCCTATGAGATGGGATTATGACTTAGTGATGGATTTCTATGCTTCCTTGTGGATTGCTCCAGATCGTTCAGCCATTTGGTTCATGCTCAGAGGGCAGCCCCACAGAGTGACGAGGGAGAACCTCGTGGAGGCACTCGAGACCATCCAGTACGAGATGAGAGTGTTTGAGCTTGCTCACAGAGGGATGGAGCCTCCCCGCAGACCTCTTGGGGGGCATTTGCCTAGTGATGATGATATGAGCATTGCCTTCCCACCACCTCACCCGGAGAACTACAGCCGAGCTCACACCAGACTCACACATGAGGGCAGAGTTCTCAGGAGTATACTGTGCAGGACTATAGTTCCCAGGAGTGGATACAAGGATCAGTTCTCTATCCTTGCACAGTGGATTGTGATGATGATGTTGAGGCACAGGGGGTTTGACTTGGTAGACTTGATTCTGTGCCAGATGGAGGATATCATTGTCGAGAGCATTGCTGCTAGACACTTAGCCTTTGGACCGTTGATTTGCTATATTCTGAGGAGGCTACAGTTGTTGACTCAGGAGGAGTACGATTACCTGCCCAAGGTGACTACAGCTTACACACCCCTTCCTGCCTCCGACAGACGGGTTGCTGCCCAGGAGTCAGCTTCACAGGGGAGTTCCTCACAGGGGCTAGGTGACACAGCTACTGAGACTGAGCAGCACGTGCAGACTGGTAGTCAGATGGTGTCCATTCCTGAGGACGTGACACCGGACTCCAGAGCAGGACCTTCAGCCTCTGCTACAGCTCCAGCACAGACAGACTCTCTACTTCGCGCAGAGCTAACAGAGATCCGTAGAGAGCTCTGGAGTCAGAAAGAGGACAGAGACAGGGATCGACAGTTGATGGACAGCGTGATACTTACTCAGAGGGAGATGGCTACTGGTTTGTCCTCGATGTTCACAGGCTTTGAGATGATTGCTCAGACTCTTCGTCTCTTTGGACAGGCAGTACCAGAACTTCCGTCGTTCCCTCCTATCGCTTTTCCAGATGTGCTGCCACCAGATACGATACAGTTTCAGCAGCAGCAGCAGCATGCTCAGGCACAGGCAGGACAGTCAGCCAGCCAGGGACAATACTTCAGCACCTTACTCACGGCTCCCATCTCACCTGCTGGTGCACCTATGGTGGGACCGTCGACGTCCACGTTCGCTGGTTTGACAGGAGAGGCAGGACCTTCACACCAGTACTTGTCTTCACCAGGCCTCTCCATGACACCGTCAGCTCTTCTAGCTACCATAGCTCCGAGCTTTTCACCGCTACAGCTGACGAGTCCTTTCTTTGTGTCACCACTGCCAGCTCGCACTCTAGACTTCGACACAGTAGCCCAGACTGCCTCCATTCAGATCGACTCAGTGTTGACAGCTACACAGGCAGAGATGGTGTCTACTACAGTAGAGACAGCAGCAGTGCAGCAGTGGAGCAGACAGCTCCTCTCAGGACTCCTTCGCCACCACCAGCGTTTGAGCACACAGGCCCTCCTCCAGAGCAGCAGCAGCTACAGCAGCAGGACACTACCTCAGCTTCAGAGCCTACAGTGACCACTACTGCTACACCACCTCCTCCAGCCTCCGACGCGTAGGACAGCAGTCTTTCTCTTTCTTCGTTCCTTTTTGGTCATTGGTGCCAAAGGGGGAGAGAGATCTTGTATAGGTCTAGGGGGAGTAGTGGAGTGATCTCATGTTCAGGGGGAGTGTGGGAGAGTTTTTGTCGAGGGAGAGTCCATTCGCTACTTTGTTTGTATATTCTTTTGGTACTTCGTGTTTCTTGTTGAGCTTGGATTTCTTTTGCTGGCGTTTAGCTCATCAAGAATGCAATTGGTTTTGTTTCATACACTTGCTCGTTATCTATATATATCCTGTTTATTGCTTTGAGTATGTGTATGCTAACCTGGATGTGCTTCTTTATATCTATCTTGCCAGGTTTCCTCTTTTTGTGATGATATGTGCACTAACTTGTTTTTGCAGGATTATCTTATAAACTTATCATCACAGTGTTGTGGTCATAGCTCTTGCTTTTATTCCATATATATATCACCCATGTGATATATTTTGCAGGTGATACCTTTTTGAGCTAGGACTACCTTGATATCCGTTTTACTTGCTTCTCTTTCATATCCAATCTTCTTGATCACTCTTGCGCATTCCACTCTTTATCTTATGATATGTGTTGTCACCAATCACCAAAAAGGGGGAGATTGTAAGCTTCATGACCATTGGAGTTCGGAAACCCCAAAGGTATGAATGTTTTGGTGATTGGGTGACTATATTGATGTGACTAACATTTCCATGCAGGATATATAAATGGTCATGTCAAGGAAGCATCGTCTCACAAATCCTATCTTTATCGACGACTTGGTGATTGGTTGCCTCGACAATTCGGATCGAGAACTTGATGGAGTCAAGGTTGAAGATGGATCAAGGCTAAGGACACGATAGATCCAAGCAAGTGTTGGCTTGGTGTAGATGTTAGCTTGAGTCCATAGGAAAAACCGGACTATCAAGAGGGATCGAATTGGTTCTCTCAGAGCACACTAGGTTAGAGATCATATGGATGCATTGTGAGTCTCTTGAGGGCTAGGGTGGCTGAAGAGAAGAAGAGGAACCAAGAATGGAGAAGTTGGAAGCAATGATCAAGAAGTGGATCAAGTTTTCAGCTTATGCAGAAGAGACCGGATGGTACGGTCCTAGGGACCGTATGGTACGGTCTTCATTGAAGATCTAGACAGAGAAGTGAAGTCTCGGGATGCTGAGAAAATGAAGACCGTAGCATTGACCGGACGGTACGGTCAAGGGACCGTATGGTACGGTCATCAGAGGAATTCTAGATAGAGAAGCTGAAGTTTCTGGAAGTGAAGAAAATGAAGACCGGACTATTGATCGGACGGTACGGTCCTAGGGACCGTATGGTACGGTCTTCATTGAAGAAGTTTAGATAAAGAAGAAGGAAATGGAAGAATGCCTGGAAATAGAGACTGGACCGTACTGTCTAATGGAGACCGGATGGTACGGTCAATGGTACGGTCCCTATATTTCCTGGGCACTTTTGAGCAACGGCTAGTTTTGGGTTGGTAGCCTATATATAGTTGGTTGCTCGCCCCTTAAGGGGTCTCTTGGCCATTGTGGTAGTACAGGAAACTCAGAGGAAGCCAAGAGCAAGGGAGAGAAGCACTTGTGAAGTATTTGGAGTGATCCTAGTGCTTGAGAGAGTAGCAATTGCATCCACTTGATCTCTAGGCTAGTGTGAGCTTGAGAGAGTCACTTCGGTTTGTTACTCTTGGTCTATAGCAAGGCCTAGACCGGTTAGGCGTTGGTGTTGAGCTGTCCAAGGAGATTGTGGAAGCCGACACAAGTTTGTACACGGTCTTGGAGCTTCCCGTGCGAAAGAAGCATCACTAGTGGAGCGCCCTTTGGCACGCATCAAGTGCGGAGCCTTACCTCCGGAAGAGTACCCGGGAGAGAGCCCGGCGGGACGTGCCCGCGACTTCACTCGGAGGGTGACGTGTGCTCTAGGAGGGATCGCCTTCGAGCGGAGGGACGGGGTCGAGACTCCGACGGGAGTGACCCAACGTGGAGTAGGGGAAGGCGCCATCCTTCCGAGACCACGGGAAAAACATCATGAGCATTCCTATCTCTATCTCTTTTACTTACTAGCATTTACGTTCCGCATTTACTTTCATGCTAGTAGAATTGCTGATAGGTTGTCTCTTGTTACTTAGTAGAATTGCTTGTTAGGGTGTTGCTTGTTGCTAGACTAGATTGTGTGCGCGCATCGCTAGTTTCTTGTTGGCACCATATCTAGTCTTGCTAGCTTCACACCTTAAGTACGTTTGGGAGAAATTATTGAGACACCGATTCACCCCCCCTCTCGGTGCCCTTGATCCTTTCACACACAATTCTGCAGGAAATTCTAATTCTCTCATGGTGTTATTTGCAAAATAACAGGGTCCACGTAACTTCAGGTTAATATGCACAAACAGGAGGTTTAAACAGCAAAAACAGCAAGTTATTATGTTTCTGACATAGGTTCCCTAAAACCCGAGGTGTTATCTACAAAATAACACTAACCAGACAATTTCCAGAGACTTCAGGATCTATTTTACAAAATTCAGGGTCTAATTATAAATTCAGAACAATCTGGACCAAACTGTAAACAATTTGGATTGCGGGGCCAAATCTGGAAAACTTCAGGGTGTATTACGCAAAAATACATAGCCTAACCGCAAATGCTAATTCTTCAGGGGGTTTTTTGGCAAAATACCCATATTTTTCTGTTTTTCCCCGAATTCTTTCCGAAATTTGGCCGGCCCATCCCGGCCCACCCCGGTCGGCAAGAGACCCAGCCTGCCCCGGTTGGTATATAAGCGACAGGATCAGAGTGGAAACCCTAATCCTACACACTTTCTCCCTCCCTCCTGTTGGGAATTCTTCATCGTAGAAACAAAGAATCCCGACACAGACAATTAGATGACACTCAAGGAACAACGGAGCAGCATTTCATTACAAGGGTGTAATCTCTCCTGTTTCGTCCCGTTCTACGGAGCCCGGGGGCGGGTATTTATAGGGAAGGCCAAGGGTTATTTCGACATGACCAAATTACCCTTGGCCACTCACTATATTCGCGGAATATTCTGTACAACATTGTCATAAGGGTACAAATGACATTTCCGTTCGACGACGGAAACCCTAACTAGGTGACGTCATTCGCCAGACTGACTCTCGGACGTTGTCGTGCCGGACTTCGTCTCCTTCCGGGATTGTCGCCATTCTTAGTCGCCGCCGATTCGTCGCCAGCAGTTGGGGAGACTGCGTTCTCCCCGATCAATGTCGGCAGCCCGAAATTGCGGCTCCCTGGGCTGTCGCCAATTCTCGGCTGAGAACTTGAAACGTCGGCAGCTAACTCACCTGCAGTCAAAAAATCAAAGGCAAAGGGGGTGTCGTTATTATCGTAAATACCGATCCCCAACAGTAGCCCCTCGCGGTTGAGGGCCAATTTCGATGGGCAGACACCGCGACACAGAATGGGAGATTTACGAACATCACCCCCCTCCGAAGTTTCCCGAGCGAATGATTTTTTTTTTGCGAGGATCGAGGAGACGCAATAAATGCGGCGCCGTGGCCTATATATACGGGGGGAGGGGGGCGGAAAGCACCGTGCCTCCGTTTTCGAGCTGAATTGCAGCCGCTTTTTCTGCTGGGAATTCCGCGCCGCCTTTTTCTGCTTCCGGAATTTTGTGTCAAGCAGTAGCGGTTTTCTTGGTGTCGCTGATTTCTTTTGTCGCCATTTCCTTGCTGAAAGGTGAGTTCGTCTGCGAACTCTGATGTTTCTCTTTTTGTGGTCATTTGTAATGTTGTGCTTTCCATTTTAGATGCCTCGCGTTAAGCAAACCGCTCGTCGCGTTGACGAATCCGACGAGGAGTTTCTTGTTGATTCGCCCGTCGCTGATGTTGAGGGAGACGCCGGCCTTGGCGGAGCGAGTAAACCGGTTGAGGTTGATTCTGATGTTGCCACGACTCCCAGGGGCTCCCAGGAGGAACCCAACCCCGCCGCAGATCTGGAGGTTATAGCGACAGCTGCCCCTAAAGCTGCCGGAGTTTCCGGCGCCAGCGGAGGTACTAAATCTGCCTCTTTTTTAGGTAAGGGTTTGGGGGAGTCGTGTTATTTTCTTGCATATCGTGAGTCTGCTCTTGCTGGGTCTGCAGCCAAGAGAGTGAGGAGCGTGGTAGATACTGGCTCTAGCGAGAAGGAAGCAGTTGGTAATGTCGACGATGAAGGCGAAGATCTTTCTGGGGTGCCGGCCTCTCCTAGTGAGCTGGTAGGGGAGGACTCTTGGGCTAAAAGCGGCATTGAGCCAACTTTCCGGTTTGGGCCATCTAAGGTCACTCCCGCTGATATCGAGAGATTTGTCGCGCTTGGGTATTTTGAGTCTGGGAAAGCTCGCGCTTCTGAAGGGGAGGAGATTCCCCAACCCCACAACAATGAAGCTATAGTATATCGCGATTTCTACGAGGCTGGTTTCAGGCTGCCGTCTTTTGGATTTCTTGCTTGCATTTTGGATAAATATGGGCTGGACTTGCACCATTTGACCCCCAATGCTGTCGCCACTGTGTCGAAATTCATATGGGCTGTTCGTAGCTACGGTTCGGCTCTTCATTCTGATGCCTTCTGCCGCTTTTATGATCTGAAACATGATATGAAACCCGTAAGCTTCGATGGGGTGAAGTATTTTCCCCAGTACGGCTGTTGCAGTTTTCAGCCTCGCACTTTTGCGAAGAAATCTCAGTATGAGAACGTTGAGCTAGTTGGTGGTCGCCGGAATAAGTGGCCTGGAGATTGGCGGAACCACTGGTTCTATGCGGAGGTTCCGGAGGGGAAGAAGGACGACGGCAGCTCACATTATCCTCTGTTTAGTCATTCTAAAGGTCTACGACCGGCGCTGTCGCCGGAATTCAGCGAGTCGGAGGGTTTTAGGAGGTGCTGTGATGCCTTCCTTAACGCAATTAAGATGAGTAGTGCCAGAGACTTGGTAGAAGAGTTTGTAGCCTGTTGTATTTGGCCCATCCGGAGTGGTTGGAGCCCACTGAAATTGAAGGCCAAGCGGATTGCTAGACTGAACCTTAGCTACCAGGTGCCGTCTTTTGGTGTGAAGAAACCTGATGGGATATCGGATAAGGACTTCGTTCGCTACGTTGAGCTGACTGCCGCAGTTATTTGCGGTCCTTACACAATGTTGGAAAAACAGGAGTGCGAGAACATGCTGATTTTCCCTCAGCGTGTGAATCGCATTTTTGACGAGATGCAAGTGAAATACGGTCCTCGTGCTGTGATGTCCATTAGGAAAGGGCGGCGGAAGAAGGGCGATCTTGTTATCGGAGCGACGTTCATTGAGAAACGTGGTTGGGAAACAGGTCCCGCTCAAAACATTGCACTTGATGCGCCAAAGGCCGCAGTCGGTTCTTCGGCCGCAGGTGCCGCCAAGAAATCTGCGGCAGCCCCAAGAGCGGTGGCTGGTTCCTCAACCAAGGGTTCCGCCAAAAAATCTGCGGCGTCTGGCAAGGCTGCTGGGATAATAAAGACGCCTGCTGGGACTTCAAAGGCTGCAGAAAAAGCTAAACGCCAGAGCCTGCGGAAGATGCCTGCTTCTCGAGCCGCCGCCGAACAGCGAGCCGGTGCCGCTGTAAAACGGCGGCGGGATGACATAGAACAAGGCCCTGTTGCTGAGCAGATGGAGACTGGTTCCAACGCGGCGGGTGCCGCTAATTTTGCTGAACAGGTGTCAGTGCGGGAAGAATGCAAACGGCGCTGGAAGTTACTCGCTTCAGCACTTGGCGATTCTGATGATGAATTTCTTGATGACGAGCCTGAAGAGCGTGACTCGGGGAACACACGGGAACAACCTTCGCCATTAAGTGAAGCTGAAGTTGATAGCACTGCGGCTCCCTCTGGCGGTTTTGAATTGCCGCGGTGCCCTACTGCGAGCACTACGCCGATGAAGCGGAAACCACTCCTACCGGCTTTATCGGACGATGAAGTTGAGTTGCTGGACGACTCCGAAGATTCGCGCGCTAAGCTTGGCCATGAGCTCGATGCCGCGTTTGCGGAGATGAGTGGCTCTGATGAAGGTGCCGACTATTCCTTGGGCGAGACAGAATCTGCAGCAGCTTCCTCTCCCTTGACTAGAATCGATGATAATATTTCTAGTTCATCAGTTAACGGGAGTATGTCTAGCGGTTCTTCTGAGACTAGTTCCTCTGACGCAGGTGAAAAATCTCCTGTGCGGGGAAGCGAGAAGGCGAGGCCGGCAATCCGTCATTGGCCGCTTTTGTCGAGATGACGAAGGCGGTGGATCCTCAAGGTTTTTGACCTCGCCGCTATTTCTCTTTTATTTAATACTTGACAATCGATTTGACTTCGTTTGATTTGCAGAGCTTTATGACTTCTTGGCCAGGACCGATAATGCTTCAGTCACCGAAGTTTTGGATAAAAATGCGACGATGGTAATTGTTTCTTTTATTTTTGTGTCGCTTTTTATTCTATCTTCGAATGGGTTTGGCGCTAACGAGTGATTTTGCAGACTCTAGCGGCGGCTCGCGCTCTGAGTCGACGCTTTTATGGGTCCGAGGCCGCCTCTTCATCCGGTGATACGTTAGAACTGCGGTGGGCGCTGAAGGAGGAGCGCGCATCTTTCGAAGCTGTTAAAGCTGATCTTAATGATCAGATTCGCTTTAACAGCTTCGAAAGAAAGATGAAGCGTTGGGTGTGCTTCAGGATGTCATCCAGAGCGGCGAGGATGAGGTTGCTCGCCTGAAGCGAGAGTTGAAAAATGCGGAAGAGAGGATAACTGCGGCGGAGAATGTTGCCGAGAGCGCCAAAAAAGCTGGCCGCAATTTTGCCCGCACTTTCTCTAGCGGCGCCGTTAGTGCTCATGCTTCTTTTGAAGCAGCTCTGGCCACGATTGGCGGCGCCGCTAATCCTCTTCCCGGCGTCGAAGGTTCACTGACGCCGGAGATGTTCTTCAATTGGCTGAAGGGTGAATTTGGCGATCTCCCTGAGGCTTTCGAGGGTGTCGGCCAATACGCGGCTCGCACGGCGTGCTCTGCCCTTCTGGACTTGCTTGAAAAGCGGCAGTGCAAGCACTTCAGCGATTTGGCGCGCACCACTTACCCCGACTCTAATTTTGATGAAGCCAACGCGGCGAGCGACAGCAAAGGCATTGGTTTGGCCGTGAAGCACTTCATGAAGAGGTACTGGGGGTACACGGGATGGAAGCCTGCCGTCAATTGGCGAGAAGCATGTTTGAGGAGGTGATACACCATTACCCCCGAAATTAATTTCTTTTGCAAGATATGGCTTAATGAACTCTTGTTTGTTTTAGATGAAGGTTGCGGCTGACGCTGAAATAGCGGCAGAGGGCTCAAAGAAAAGAGCGGCTACTCCTGCAAGTGAGGCGCCGCCGGCAAAAGTTGCCCACGTTGAAGATGCTGCAGAAACAGAGAAAGCTGCCGCGAAAGCTGATGCGCCTGCCGCGGTTGAAGCTCCTGCCCCCACCGCGGCTACCGCGGCTGCTTCGTCTTCTGCGGCAGCCGAACCGGAAAATGCGATGGGTTCTGCCGCTCCTGGTGCTACGTCTGTCGCTCCTGCTGCGCCGCCGATTGAAGAGGTTTAGGCTTTTTTAGGTGTGAAGGGAGAGAACTTGAAAACACTTGGCTTGTAATAATGTACGTTTCAATTACGCTTTGTGCGCAGGATTGTTTTTGCGGCGCCGCGTTGAACATTGCGCCTTTGAAGTACGAGCGTGATGGCTTGCGCGTTTCTGGTGAAGCGCACTTGTGTTATGTTTCGCGATATCCGCGTCATGATTTCGGTCATTTCTGGAGGGAAATGATGTCTCAATATTTTCAAGGGCGGGAATGCTTGATTCGTTGCTTTCACCGCCGGCATTCTTCTTCCATAGCGGTCGTGAAGGCAGAAAGCGTTGAAGATCTTAGCTTTGATCCTTATTTGGATCGTTTTAGGTGTGTTTACGATAGTGCGGGCCCTGAATACGGTCCCGGGTTTGTAGTGGAAGTTGACTTTGATTTGTAGCCGGGCAGTCGACTTTGTGACAAAGTGCGTCCGGATAAGACGTTTTCTTCTTTGATTTGCTTTTGATTTGCGGAGGTGGTTTCGGCGATAACTGTCATTTTTTCACAAGTTAAAGCCGCCTCCGCTTTTTCGCTTAGTGAAGGGCGCTCACCGTAGCTCGGTTGCCAAAATAAGACGAACGTCACCCCCCTCCCCCTGGCGATCGAGGTACGGAGGGCGCACTGAATTTGCGACGCACAAATCATACGGCGTTCTTCTATGTGAATTGCGGAGGGTGCAGTTGTCGCCGCTATTTTTGGTTGGCTCTGGAGCTTGTCAGATGTTTAGTAGTTGCCACTATTCTGGCTTAAAAAACGGCGCTCAACGATATGGGCCCATGGCGCCCTTGTTTTTTGCAAGTTAAAAGCTTCTTCGCTTTTTGTTTAATGCACGGCGCTCATCGTTGCTCGATTGACTGAATGAAACGAACGTCACCCCCTCCCCCTAGCAATTGAGGGACGAAGAGCGCGTTGAAATTACGAGGCAGGACTCGTGCGGCAGTACCTTTGGAGAATATTGCAAGTAGAGCATTGGCTTGCCGCAATTTTTCGGTCGGCTCCGATGTCAGTCGGATATTGAACAATTGCCGCTATTCTTGCTGAAAGAGCGGCACTTGATGATATGTTGCCTTTTGGCCGCTCGCTTTTGTTTTTGCGAGATTGTTTTACCTCCATGGTCTTGAGTCCCGTCCTTGGATGGGTGTTTGTATTGAGTCCCTTAAGACTTCGATCTTGCTGATCTGTTTTTGTTGTGTTGGATTTTGTCCGGAGCCCCTTGGGGGTTGAAGTCTGTCTTTTTCCTTTAAGAAAATGGATGACTAAGCCCTTGGGCTGTTAGCGTTCCGAACTTTCTCGATTTTGTGAGAAAGATTGGAGAGATGGCCCCTTGAGGCGCTTTTTCTCTAACGCCGCCGTTTCTCAATTTGATGAGAAGGATTGGAGAAGTTGCCCCTTGAGGCGCTTTTCTCTCAATTGTCATTCTTTCTCAATTTTATGAGAGAAATTGGAGAGATGGCCCTTTGAGGCGCTTTTTTCTCTAAGTGTTTTATAGAGAAGGAAGCCTGGGAGAAAGGAGCTGAAATCTTTTGCTTCCTTTCGAGTGGCTTTGGCTCAGGAGTCGAATCCTCCTGCGTCGATGTGGTGATATTTTTGCGAATATAGCATCGACTACTTAAGAGATGAAGAGTTTAGTTTTTCTGGGGAAGATAGCATTATATTGAACTGCAAGGGTTACAAAAGGTCCCACCTCGTTAAAAACCTCACCCCCGATGTGGGGTTCCCCTGTGAGGAAAAGAGTATGGGCCTTGAAGGCTAAGAAAGAAAAATTACGACAACTGCCGACTAAAAGCGCCGCTTATAACTGCGCGTCGCTATTAGCCCTTACATTTTAGGTGAAGTACCTCTTAAGGTTGTCCACATTCCAGGCGTGTGGGAGCTCGTTGCCTTCACTGTCTGCCAAGTGATAAGATCCCGAGCGATTGCTCCTGACGACAATGAAAGGGCCCTACCACTTGGAGTTTAGTTTTCCAGTGTTTTCTGTTTTTGGGCTTCGCAGGAGGACAAGGTCGCCGGCTTTAAATGCTCTTGGCACCACTCTGGCGTCCCGCCATTTTCTTGTTTCTTCCTAATACCTCTCCAAGTAAAGGATTGCTTGGTCTTTGTCTAATTCCGACATGTCCTTTGAAACGGCGTCAAACTCGTGGCAATTTCGCCCGAGAGTTGCCCTCATGCTGCGGTGCTTTATCTCTTCTGGTGACATGGCCTCTTCGCCATACAAGAGCCTGAAAGGTGTGAATTTGGTGGTTCTTGATGCTGTTGTGTTATGCGACCAGATCACTTTGTGCAACTCGTCCATCCATTTCCCTTTCTGTCCTTCCAGACACTTCTTGACGCTTTCGAAGATTTGCTTGTTCGCTTTTTCGACGGCACCGTTTGACTCTGGGTGATAAACAGATGCAAAATTTACTTTGGTGCCTATCGTGTGACAAAATTCGCGGAACTCTTGGTTGTCAAACTGTTTACCGTTGTCCACGGTAATTTCGGCAGGGACTCCGAATCTGCATACAATGTTTTGCCAGAAAAACTTCTTGATTGCTGGGCCAGTGATATTTATGAGTGGCTTGGCTTCTATCCATTTGGTGAAGTAGTCGAGAGCTACTACAGCATGTGTGTAATTTCCGGCGGCCGCGGGTAAAGGACCGACTATGTCAATTCCCCATCGCTGAAGTGGCCATACTGGCTGGATGAGCTGAGTGAGCTGAGCTGGGCTGTTGATTTTTCTTGAGAATTTCTGGCATGCTTCGCATGTTTTGACAAGGTGTTGGGCGTCCTGGAGTGCAGAGGGCCAGTAAAAACCCTGCCGGAAAGCTTTGCCAACTAAGGCTCTGCTGGATATGTGAGAGCCGCAGATTCCCTCATGAATCTCGCTGAGGAGCTTTTTCCCTTCCTCTTGATCAATGCATCTCAAGAATGGAGTGGAGGTGCCGAATTTGTATAGGAAGTCGTCGACAAACGCGTAGTTTCTTGCCCTTTGTTTCATGCGCTTGGCCTCTAATTCCGACTCAGGCTCATAAAAATCTCGGAGATATGCCATGATGGGGGCGCGCCAATCTTCACTAGAGATGGCATATATCATTTTGGGTTCTTTCTCTATCGCTTTTATGGAAGGAGAACTCAATGTTTCGAAAAAGACGTCAGGTGGCAAAGGATCTTTCCTGGCTGCCGCTTTTGCTAGCTGATCTGCTTCCCCATTCAGGTTTCTGTCAATGTATTGACAGGTGAAACCTTTAAAGTGCTTTTCCAAGCCCCGTACATGTTCCAGGTATCTGGCCAATAATTCATCTCTGGCCTTGTAGGTTTTGTCGACATGCCCGGCGATGATCTAAGAGTCTGTTTTGATGATGAAATTTTTGACTCCTAATGCCCTCAGCTTTCTTATGGCTAGCAAGAGGCCCTCATACTCTGCCACATTGTTTGTGCATTTGTCAGTGTCATGGTTGAACTGCAATCTGATCGCGTACCGCAATTTGATACCAGATGGTGAAGTCAAAATTGCGGCAGCCCCTGCTCCAAGATGGCACCATGCGCCGTCGCAATGGATTTCCCATGGAACTTCAAAGACTGGACCCTCGGTGTATGATGAGGGCTCTGTCCAGTCTGCGATGAAATCCGCCAGCACCTGAGAATTTGCGGCACTTCTTGACTCGAAGTCAACAACGTGTTCTGATAATTCCGAAGCCCATTTTGTGATTCTTCCAGATGCTTCTCTATTTCTGAACATGTCATTCAGTGGTTGATTTGTCAACACTCGGATGGTGTGAGCTTCAAAGTAATGCCTCAGCTTCCTTGACGCCATTAGGACTGCGTATGTTATTTTTTCTAGTTCAGAATAGAACCTTTTTGATCCTGAGAGAGCTTCAGATACATAGTACACTGGCACTTGAACTTTCATCACTTTGCCCTTCTTCTCAATTTGTTGCTCTTGCACAAGTGCGGCACATACTGCTGAGTGTGATGCTGATACATACATTAGTAGAGTTTCATTTTGTTTTGGACTCGCAAAGGCAGTCATTTCCTTGAGATACTCTTTCAATTCTGCGAAAGCTTTTTTCTACTCTAGGCCCCACTGAAAGTTATTTGCATTTCTGAACACCTTGAAGAAAGGAAGGCTTCTTTCGGCTGATCTGGAGATAAACCTGTTGAGTGCCGCAATTCTACCGGTGAGCTTCTGCACATCTTTGAGGCATTGCGGTTCTCGCATATCTATGAGTGCACTTATCTTGTCAGGATTGGCTTCGATGCCTTTGATTGAGACTAGGCATCCCAAAACCTTTCCCTTACGAATTCCGAAAACACATTTTTCAGGATTGAGCTTGAGGTTTGCCTTTCTGAGGTTTGCAAATGTTTCGGCCAAGTCATAAATATGATCATCTTTCTTGCCGCTTTTTACCACTATGTCGTCGACATAGGCTGACAAGTTCCTGCCTAACTGATTCTCAAAGGCAATAGATGTCATTCTGCAGAAAGTTGGTCCCGCGTTTTTAGGCCTTCCGGCATTCTGACAAAACAATAAGTTCCGAAAGGGGTGATGAAACTTGTTTTCTCTTCATCCTCTTTGTACATGAAGATTTGGTGATATCCGGAGAAACAATCCAGCAGTGATAGGAGTTCTGAGCATGCCGCTGCATCGACGATTTTGTCGATTCTGGGCAGTGGGAAATCGTCTTTGGGACAGGCCTTGTTGAGATCTGTGAAATCTATGCACATCCGCCATTTTCCGTTCTTTTTCTTTACTGGCACTGTGTTAGCCAGCCAGGTTGGATATTTCACCTCCCTAATAACGTTTGCATCAAGCAACCTCTGCACTTCAGCCTTGACTGCCTCAACCCTGTCGTCGGACATTTTTCGGAGTTTCTGTTTCTTTGGCCTGATGTTTTTATCAATTTGCAACTTGTGCTCTATTACATCTCGGCTGACGCCTTTTAGGTCGCTCGCGGACCAAGCGAACACATCCTTGTTTTTGCGAAGGAACTGGGCAAAAGCTTTTTCCATGTCCTTCGGCATTCCTGCCGCAATTATAACTTCCTGTCCTAAGACTTGCTTGTCCAATGGAACTCTCTTTGTTTCCTCGTTAGCCGCAATTGCTGGTTCTTCCTTGTCCATTTCTTTTTCCAACTGAAGGACTTCTTTCCCTGGCTTTCTTCCTGCCGAGTACAAGACATGCACATTTGGGTGAGCATACAAAAAGTGTACATTTTTCTGCCCGGGGGCTGCCACCCTTTCAATATTTCTGGCCTCTTGCTGATCGCCAAAGACTGAGATGACCTCCTTGTGTGCCGGCATTTTCATACAGAGATAAGAGCTGTGCAAAACTGCTTCAAATGCATTGAGGACTCCTCGTTCGAAGATTGCATTGTAGGGGTAAGGCATATCGACCACATCAACAGTGATGTGTTCTGTTCTTGCATTGTCGAGGGTGCCAAAGGATACTGGGAGGCTTATTTTGCCGAGAGCGCGAACTTCTCTCCTGCCAAAACCATACAAAGGGTATTCTGAAGGCTGAAGTAGAGATGAATCAAGGTTGAGCTGGTCAAATGTTTTCTTGAAGAGGATGTCTGCCAAACTTCCGTTGTCAACAAGGATTTTGGTGACTGACCAACCATAGATGTTTGCCTGGATGACCATGGCATCTGTATGAGGGTAGCTGCGGAGGTTTAGATCGGCTTCTGTGAATGTGATTGGAATGTGCGACCATTGTGATTTCACCACGGGTCCGTTGCACACAGCATTGACGGCTCGGAAGTAATTTTTCTTTTGTTTCTTACTTTCAAACTCGGATGAAGATCCGCCGGTGATTGTTGACGGTCCTTAGACCCAGTTTTTGACCGTCAATTAGCTCTATAAATAAGGAAGAACTAACACTTGTTACTTGCATTTTGTTATCAAATAACCTATTTCCATGTGTACCTCTAGATTTGGATGTGCAGGTGGAAAACAGGGATTTCCAGGTGTAAACAAGGCCCAAGGCGACGATTCCAACACGTCCATCAAACGACGCTTGCCGCGGGAATATAATTCAAGGATTAAAGGCCCAGAACCACCCAGAATATCAACTGAGGCCACGCACCTGGAAAAGAGGCTAAAAGGCCGAGGGGAAGGCACCTGCCGAAGCCCAGCCCAGGAGGGGCCAGGGCCAGGTCGGCCGACCCCAATACCTAGGTCGGCCGACCTGCCAGGTGGCTCCCCTGGGTCCATCTTTCTAAGGCGGTTTGCAACCGACTTCAGGAGGTCGGTTCCACCTGCAATCAATGCCACCGACCTAAGGAACCGCCTCAATTCCACCGCCTTTGAGGGCTATAAATAAAGGGGTACCCCCCCTTAGAAGACACACAACACAAGAGGCTCATTCCCTCCTCCACACATCCAGAGCTAGGGGCTCTCTAGTTAGGCTTAGGCTGAGTAGTTGGGCTGCCCTTTTGGCTCCCAAGTCCCTTGGAGAGTTTGGGGTATTTCCCTTGTATCCTTTTACTCTCTTTGTAAGACTTATTTCTTTATCAATGGAATATCATCGTTCTTGTAGTAGTTATGTGCTTATGCTAGTTCATCGTTCATCCTTGATCTTGGATGAACGTTCTTCGTTCGTTCATCGTTCGTTCATCGTTCATCGATGTTCGATCATGATCGTTCATCGTTCGTTCGTCGTTCGTTCATACTCGATCATCGGTTAACGATGATCGTTCTTCATCGTTCATCGTTCGTCGCTCGTTCTTGAGCGACGAACGCCTATGCTTAACGTAGTGCTAGTTTTGATCCTTTGTCTAAGTAATCGCTTGCTAGACCTAGTTGTTCCTTTTGCTTAGTCATCGGGTCCATTGTCTTGCAAGAGTGCTCTAGGTTTATCGCCTTGCGAGGTGCCTCGAGGGATCTAGAGTTGTGGTTAGTTACGCTAGCATGGTGCTAGGGCTTCCTTTCCACCCTTGGATGCGTGTTCGTGCCCCACGGTTTGTAGAGGTAGGCGGCAGGTGGTGACAGCCCTGTCCGTCCCTTGTAATCCTCCACGTTCGGGTATGGCGTAGGAGTATATATGAAATGTCCGGAGATTGGGGCAGACTCTGATCGCTGGATCTCCCGATGATGGCTTGGCAGTAGAACAGCTTAGTCTTGGCTTGTGTGCAGCTTAGGCTATAGGTAGATGCTACGCACGCTACTTGATGATGTACATTAGGAGTAGCAGTTCTTCTTACTTAACCTTAATCTAGCTTAGAGCCGCCTCTCGCCTTTTATCAGAGAGTGGAAATGCCTGCTGTGTGTGTCACACTATCCTCTATCCATTTATTGCCTTACCCCTGCATTTGGATATTGGTTATGATCTATCATTTGTAACACCATGAGTATAAGTACACACTTGTCAACCACGTCTTCCTTTGGGAAAATATAAATAACGATACCCTGGAATACTCTCGGGTGAAATGCTACAACGGGTTATCCATGCGCTTGCGGATTATCTTTTATGACCAAATACTAATAATACATATCTGGCACTCGTTGCTAGTTGTGGATTATTATGTATCCTAAGCAAGTAACTTAACCCCAGGTATTTCTGGCGCCGAACCGGGAATATTCACTCTAGGCCTAGCCAGCCTAAGGTGGTGTTTTCTGTTTGGTGTAAGAAATACCAACAAGAATTTCTGGCGCCGTTGCCGGGGAAGACAATTGTTGACAAGTGTATACAATGATTACTCATGATTACACTTGATGTAATTTAACCATTTCCATTGCAGGCTAACCTTGATCTGTTTTCTCTCTTTGATGTGAAAACAGGATAGTGTATGTGTGGATTCAACTTGCCGGAAAACTTCGTTGATAATCCAGAGTCGCCTGTAAGGAAAGTCCGACCCCGCGTCGACTCTCCCTCACAAGCAACACTCCCGACAGACGAACCCACATCATCCGCACCATCATCACTTATTGACATGGCTGATCAAAGGACCCTCCGTGACTACTCTGCTCCCTCAGTTGCCAATGTTCCCATTGGGCCCAATGTCAACGCCGGTGACGCAGGGTTTGCAGTCAAATCAAGCCTAATTACTATGGTGCAGGCCATTCCTTTTTGTGGAAAGGCCACGGAGGACGCCAATACTCATCTCCAGCAATTCCTTGAGACATGCAACACATCGGCAACCGCCGGAGTCAACCTAGATGCTATCAGACTTCGTTTGTTTCCCCTCTCCCTTCTTGGGAAGGCGAAACAATGGTTCTATGCCAATCGTGCCAGCATTGACACTTGGGACCGCTGTTCTACCGCGTTCCTCGCAAAGTTTTTCCCGTTGGGCAAAACTAATGCCCTTCGTGGAAGAATATCAAGCTTCCAGCAAGCCAACAATGAAACCATCGCCGAGGCGTGGGATAGGCTCCAAGATTACATATCCGCCTGCCCACACCACGGGATGGAAGAATGGCTCATTCTTCAACATTTCTACAACGGGTTGACACCAACAACCCGTGGACATATGGATGCCGCTGCTGGAGGAGCCTTCTTCTCAATGACCGTTGCTCAAGCTAAAGAACTTATTGTGAAGATGGTCTCCAATCAAGGGTGGAGCGATGAACGTCTCCAACCACGCTCTAAAGGCGTACACCCTATCAAGGAGGTGAACTTATTGTCCGCCAAGCTCGACCTCGTCATGAAGCGCTTGGACGACTTCAACACGCATGGTAGTGTTCGTTCACTTGACTCACGCATCACGTGTGAGGAATGTGGCAACACTTGCCATATGGGGAAGGACTGCCCCAACCATACCCATGAAGAAGCATTCTACATGAACAACAATGGGTATCGTCCAAGTGGAGGTCAAGGTTTTAACCAAAACCGCCAATCTTATCAAGGAGGTAATAATTTCTCTCGTTTTAATAATAATCAGCCTTCTTTGAAAGATTTGGTTTATGGCCAAGCTAAAATCAACGAATCAATCAACAAAAAGCTTGCTGCCAATGATCAAAGTTTAGAGAGTTTAAATTCAAAAATAGAAGGTCTTTCTTCTGCTTTCAAAAATCAGTTGAGCTTTAATAAAATGATAGAAACTCAGTTAGCTCAGCTTGCTGCTCTTGTTCCTTCTGCTAAATCTGGGCAGATTCCTGGGCAACCAGAATCCCCCATTGAAAAAGTTAATGTTATCACTATGAGAGGCGAAATGTTCTCTCGTAGGACTAACCATGCAGGGGAGAACAGGCAAATAAGAGGAGAACCTTCTACAATAAAATATGATCCAGGATTTCCAGTAATCTCTTGTGCAATCAAGAAATTCCACTTCGACTATGCACTGTGTGACCTTGGGGCCAGCGTGAGCATTATGCCCAAGGCAATCTTCGAGCAATTAAAGTACAGATTCCTCACACCAACAACGATGCGGCTACAATGGGCCGACTCATCCTTTCGCTTTCCAATGGGGATTGCGGAGGATGTGCCGGTATCCATAAGAGGCCACATCGTCCTGGTGAACTTTGTGGTGCTTGACATGGATATTGACAAGGAAACGCCCCTCATCTTGGGACGTCCCTTCCTTAGCACCACAAAGGCCCAAATTGATGTTGGAGTTGGAGAAATCCGCCTCTACATCAATGGGAAGGAGGAGAAGTTCGAGTTTCAACCTCGGAAAGAACAATGCTCGATGATCAAGGTCAAGTATGGGCCAAACACCTCCAACATTCAAGAAGTTGAAGTGACAGCCAGGAAAACAGACAGCCTCATTGCTCTATGGAAGAGCTTGGCAAAGATTGAAAATCCATCGCAGTTTCAACCAAAGAAACCTGCGACCACGAGGCCGGGATTATGGGCCAAGAAACCCATCCCAAAGTCCGAGACGCCACCTACACCACCAAAGATGAAGTGGCAAGTCAAGGGGCAGCCCTCTACGTCCTCATCTCCAAGGACCGGGTCCGCGCCACCAAGCTAAACCCGTTGGAGAAGTCTTAGCCCGTCGGACTTTAAACGACACGGCCCTGGCCGCCAGGAAAACCGGCATTATCACTCGGTTTGATTCTCTTTTCTTTTTGAATTTTTTCACCACATTTGCATTTGGATTTCTTTCCAAACCACTTTGCATATTTATTTCCGCCACCAAAAATTTATTTGGATTTTTCCGCCAGCATATTTGAATTTTTCCCGCGCCATGCATTTAAAATTCAAAAATTTTCAAAAACACTTTTGCATTCAAAATGACTCATCTTTTGGATGAAATTTTTGGACCACCCTTGTATCATCATGGAAAAGCCAAAAATATTTTTGCATGTTGAAATTTTTCATCAACATGTCGATTTTTGATTTTTTCGAAAAATTTTGAATTCGAGGCAACCTTTTATTTGGAAATCTTTTTGAGCAAATAATTTTGAGGAGTATCTGGACACAGCAACCGTGGTCAATCACCATTTGGCCGTTGGGGGCTGTGGGCCAAAGAGGGAAGCAAGTGGACCCAACAGGGGGTCGGCCGACCCCACCAGTCAGGTCGGCCGACCCATGGTGACCGTTGCTCACCTTGGACTTTGCCCCAACGGTCACCTGGCGCCTCCCCTTTTCGAATATGGCCGTTATGGCTCATGCATATAAGGAGGTGGCCGGCCACAAGCTCTCTCCCTCTCACACTCTCATTTCCACTCCTCAACACTCTTCACTCCATTGCTCTCAAGTTTTCCTTTTTGCTCACTTGGTTCTTGCCTCAAAATTCTGCAAAAATATTTCTCCTTTGATTTGTTTTTCAGTTTTGATTTGGTTTGGTTTTCCGAGTTGCGTTTTCTCGCTTGCAAGAACACCGACGGTTTCATCGATTGGTTTTCACTCTCATAACCCGTTCGGAGTTTTCGTTCTTGCGTTCTTGCTCGACCTCGCTGCAGCATGAAGCGCGCCGGCAAGGCCATCGCCTCGCTGCTCCGGTCCGGGAGCACAGGCTCGGGTTGATCTCGACCTCGCACTCGCGCCCGCACCACCACCAAGCAAGTGTAAAGCCCTCAACATGAAGCCGCAACGGAGGAACAAGCCAACACCGAGCATCGTCTTCTCGTCGACACCGACCTTGACTTGGTGGGCGATGAAGAGATGGGCGCCTACGAAGCTCTCCGACTCCGTACATTTGCTCCTACGCGGGCATTTGATACGGAACTGCTGCAAAAGATTGGTATGGATGCTGAATTTTCTCGAGTATTTAAAGCAATAGGGTGGGATAAGTTTGCAAGTGTAGATGAGCAGGGTTCCCGCTTACTTACACTACAGTTTTTATGCACCCTACGCATGGTAGATGACGGTATTACCTTTCGGTTTTTCCGGGAGGAATATCATTTGACATGGAAAATCCTTAGTCAATGCCTCGGCTTTAATTCTCGCTGCACCATTGATGTTGATAGTTCGATTCCGGGTTACTCAAAGTTAGCTTTTTGGCAAAGAATTTCTGCATCTCCTACTTGTGAGAAACCCCGAACAAATCATATTCATCATCCTACCTTGCGCTTGTTGCACATGTGGCTTGGCATTACCTTGTTTCCTAGAAGTGATATTAGGATTGTGCGCGAGGATGATCTGAAAATTCTTTATGCTATGGTTGAGAAAATAAAGATTGCTCCTGTCATGTTCATGATTTCTCAGTGGTTAGAAAATTTTAGAATGACTGGACCGATTGAGTGCACCTCGTTGATTACACGTATTGCTGCGGGTGTTGGTGCTTTGCATGATGCTAATGTTGCTTATATTGATACACCCCGCTCTCTTATCACCGAGGATTATCTTATTCAAGGTCATACACTCAAGCATGGTCCAAATAATTCTCTCATATTTTATTATGTCGGTTATACAAATGAATTCCCGTTACCTAACCGGGAACTTCGTTTGTATGGCTGTAAAAACCTAACCACACCTCTAGAAAAAGAGGAGGCTGCACGCAGGAGTACTTCTTCTCGCAGGAGGACGCGTAGGCCGGAGCCGACCGCCGACACCGGGATGCCCGCACCGCAACCCATGGCCTATGCATATGGGCCAAGCTACGGTCACGCCGGGTATGGTCCCGGTGGGTACACCACTCCACCACCATTTGAGGTCGGCAGCTCGTCGCAGCAGGGTGCGGGCCAAGCCCAATGGACGCACCATCCCCGCGCGCAATGGGAGGAAATCTCCTCCGATTCGACGTCCTACTCACCACGGGCCGGTGGGCGTCGTTCGTCTGCAGCTCGTGATCCATATCTCGAGCAGCAAATGAATGCGCTCACCGAGCAAATGGGACGCATCGAGACTCGAGGAGAGGACGTTGAGCACACTCTCAACCAACACGTCCTGCAGACCCATCAGTGGCAAGAAGACACAAATGCCCAGCTCACCAACCTCACCAACATGACGCAGCAGGGCCAAGCCGATATGTTGGCTTACTTTCGCCACACCGGGTTCGATCCTCGACGTCACCCATGAGCAAGAACAAGCTTGGGGGGGATGCCATACCCCCCCCCCCGCTAAGGTATCATGTATCGCAACTTGTATCCTTTTGTTTCTTTTGTTTGCTTGTTCTTGCACCTCTCATGAAAAATACCAAAAAAATAGTAAATCTGAAAATAAAATAAAAATGACAAAACTAAAGAGAACAAAAATAGTCTTTAGTGTGGTTTCTAGTTTTTCGTAGTTTCTCTTTATATGCGAGTATGAGTGTTTAGCCTTCCTTATGTTGAGATGATGAATAGTTGCTCTGTTTTATCTCTTGTTTGTACCTAGTCACAACTTAGTGCTCTCCTAAGTTTTGAGATTTTTGGCTTATGCTTACCTAGAGCTTGAAACTTGTGAGCTGCATAGTGCTTGATCTAAGTCTAAGTTGTTGTGAGATATGATATGGTATAAATAGGGCTGCTATGATCTTGTTCAAAGTAAGACTTGACTTCCGGAGTTTTATTTTACAAAATACAAAAAAAAAATGATAAAGTACCTCAATGATCAAAATTCCTACCAAAGCCATATGCTGTTCTTACATTGCAACCCCTTACACATATGCTGCTTGTCATTGCATTGAGCTTTATCAAAATTGTGTGACCCTAGTGAGAAGCTTGTCATACTCTCATTGATCAAGATCACGTACACTCCACCTCGCATGCTAAACTTCTACACTGGAAGTTAAGTAATACCACCACACTTTCCACCAAAATAAATACTCCAAAAATTCATTGTTACCTCTCTCTCAAAATTTATCATTGGAGACATGGCTATGCAAAAGAAAGAAAAAAGAAAAAGAATAATCCCCTGCTCATACAAAAGTAGAGCATGATGAAAAAAAAGGGGAAAGAAAGAAAAATGCTGAGAAAAAGAAAGAAAGAAAGATAGCCATGATCTCCTCAAAAATTCAAAAAGTGAGAGAGGAAACAAATAAAAAGGAGTATAGTTCTTCCACCTCACCACCACCATATACACACATGCACATCTTGATCAAGGTTGTATGACTTGCATTCTCCATGGATCCACTCTTTTGGTTCGGTAATATGTGTGATGCAAGTATGCCTCATATCATCCCTACCTTGAGCTCCACATACAAGCCTTAGAAGTAGGATGACAAAGAGGCAACACAATAATGCCTTGGTGAGGAATATACACTTATTGAGCGATTCGAGAGCATCATTTGAGGAACTTTGCTTTTATTTCAAAACTTTTGAAAACCTCCGAAAAATAAAAGTCAAACAATGGACAAGTGAATGGTGCTCTGTTATAACCGTTCTATCTCTCAACCGCCCAAGACAAGGAAAAAGCCATACGCCCCATAAGGAGTAAGGTAAAGGGTGAGCTACCATGCCAACTTTTTCAACTCAAAGGAGATATTTCGTTGTGTGCATGGTACCTATGAGATATGAAACATTGTAGCAACTCCTGATCAACATCCTAAGTCCTACTTCTTGCTCGGGACGAGCAAGGAGGAAAGCTTGGGGGAGTTGTTGACGGTCCTTAGACCCAGTTTTTGACCGTCAATTAGCTCTATAAATAAGGAAGAACTAACACTTGTTACTTGCATTTTGTTATCAAATAACCTATTTCCACGTGTACCTCTAGATTTAGATGTGCAGGTGGAAAACAGGGATTTCCAGGTGTAAACAACGCCCAAGGCGACGATGCCAACACGTCCATCAAACGACGCTCGCCGCGGGAATATAATTCAAGGATTAAAGGCCCAGAACCACCCAGAATATCAACTGAGGCCACGCACCTGGAAAAGAGGCTAAAAGGCCGTGGGAAAGGCACCTGCCGAAGCCCAGCCCAGGAGGGGCCAGGGCCAGGTCGGCCGACCCCAATACCTAGATCGGCCGACCTGCCAGGTGGCCCCCCTGGGTCCATCTTTCTAAGGCGGTTTGCAACCGACTTCAAGAGGTCGGTTCCACCTGCAATCAATGCCACCGACCTAAGGAACCGCCTCAATTCCACCGCCTTTGAGGGCTATAAATAAAGGGGTACCCCCCCCCCCTTAGAAGACACACAACACAAGAGGCTCATTCCCTCCTCCACACATCCAGAGCTAGGGGCTCTCTAGTTAGGCTTAGGCTGAGTAGTTGGGCTGCCCTTTTGGCCCCCAAGTCCCTTGGAGAGTTTGGGGTATTTCCCTTGTATCCTTTTACTCTCTTTGTAAGACTTATTTCTTTATCAATGGAATATCATCGTTCTTGTAGTAGTTATGTGCTTATGCTAGTTCATCGTTCATCCTTGATCTTGGATGAACGTTCTTCGTTCGTTCATCGTTCATCGATGTTCGTTCATGATCGTTCATCGTTCGTTCGTCGTTCGTTCATACTCGATCATCGGTTAACGATGATCGTTCTTCATCGTTCATCGTTCGTCGCTCGTTCTTGAGCGACGAACGCCTATGCTTAACGTAGTGCTAGTTTTGATCCTTTGTCTAAGTAATCGCTTGCTAGACCTAGTTGTTCCTTTTGCTTAGTCATCGGGTCCATTGTCTTGCAAGAGTGCTCTAGGTTTATCGCCTTGCGAGGTGCCTCGAGGGATCTAGAGTAGTGGTTAGTTACGCTAGCATGGTGCTAGGGCTTCCTTTCCACCCTTGGATGCGTGTTCGTGCCCCACGGTTTGTAGAGGTAGGCGGCAGGTGGTGACAGCCCTGTCCGTCCCTTGTAATCCTCCACGTTCGGGTTTGGCGTAGGAGTATATATGAAATGTCCGGAGATTGGGGCAGACTCTGATCGCTGGATCTCCCGATGATGGCTTGGCAGTAGAACAGCTTAGTCTTGGCTTGTGTGCAGCTTAGGCTATAGGTAGATGCTGCGCACGCTACTTGACGATGTACATTAGGAGTAGCAGTTCTTCTTACTTAACCTTAGTCTAGCTTAGAGCCGCCTCTCGCCTTTTATCAGAGAGTGGAAATGCCTGCTGTGTGTGTCACACTATCCTCTATCCATTTATTGCCTTACCCCTGCATTTGGATATTGGTTATGATCTATCATTTGTAACACCATGAGTATAAGTACACACTTGTCAACCACGTCTTCCTTTGGGAAAATATAAATAACGATACCCTGGAATACTCTCGGGTGAAATGCTACAACGGATTATCCGTGCGCTTGCGGATTATCTTTTATGACCAAATACTAATAATACATATCTGGCACTCATTGCTAGTTGTGGATTATTATGTATCCTAAGCAAGTAACTTAACCCCAGGTATTTCTGGCGCCGAACCGGGAATATTCACTCTAGGCCTAACCAGCCTAAGGTGGTGTTTTCTGTTTGGTGTAAGAAATACCAACAGTGATTGGCAGGATGACTCCATATGTGGGAAGGCTCTGAGAGGAATTGTTTGGTTTGGCTGTTTTGGGAATGGCGGCGGAGGTGGTAAAGGCGGGTCCTCAGAGGCGGTGATTCTGGGAATTTGCGGCTGGGGTGTGTACGAACTTGCTTGGGATGTCGCCAAATGCTGAATATGCGGCGAGGGTGGTGGATGTGGTTGGTATGGGCTTTGGAAATGGTGGTGAGAGTTGTAAGAATTCTGGAAATATTGATATGGGTAAGAGGCACCGAAAGGTGGGTTGTTCCAAGAATTGGCGGCAGCCGTGTGATTGACACTTCTCTGTGTTTCGCTTCCTTGCTCCTTGGCTTTCATTCTTTCCATGGCATCTTTCGTTTCTGGGCATTCCTTGGAAGAATGACCCTTGTCAAGTCCGTGGAACAGACAGTATGGCTTTTTTGGTTCTTGGTTTCGCGAGTTTTGCGAATTGCCGCGACCCCTTCCTCGAGAGCGATTGTTTCTTCCTCCCCTGTGCTGAAAATTGCCGGCAGAGTTGTTTGTGTCGATTTTTTCTTCTTGGTTATCGATATGGTTGACTCGGTTGGAGCTCTGGCTTTGATTATTGCTGGCACCCCTCCTAGACGAATTCCAATCCTGCTGCCTTTGGCTCGATTGGTTTTTCTTCGCCTGGCGCTGCGCGCTCTGCTGCTCTAATCTTCTTTTGTGGTCATTGTCGGCTCTACAGAACTGATCGACCGTTGAGAAGAGCTCTTCGAGTGTTGAAGGGCGGTGCATGGAAAAATGAGTGGCACAAGGGCCGGCTCGCAACCCTCCAATTGCGGCATCAATGACAATTTGATCTGGAATATCATCCGTTCGGGCTTTGAGCTTGACAAATCTCTGGAAATAGTCCTGCAGGGGCTCTTTTTCTTGCTGAACACATGCTCTGAGTTCATCTGCAGATATAGATGTTCTGTGAAAACCTTGAAAGTTTGTCGTCAATTTGTCCCTTAGGTTCTCCCATGAAAATATTGATCCGGGCTTCAGCCTAGAGTACCACTCGAGGGCTTGATGCTCAATTGCGGTGACAAAGGTCTTCGCCAATACAGTATCATCTCCTCCAGCAGATACTACTGCAGCTTCAAATGACATCAAGAATTGCCTTGGGTCGGTTGAACCATTGTACTTTGACAAAGAGATGGGCTTATAAGTTGCTGGCCATGGAGTCAACTGGAGGCCTTCTGACAAAGGAGAATTCTTGTCGAATTTGCTGATGAAAGGAGCTGCTTGGCGATATGCAGTGCGAAATCTGTGGTGACCCTCGCCATTGTTGGTTGCTTCAAAGTCGGGAGACCCCCCATAGTGCTCTCTCTTCGCTTCGCTATTCTGCCCAGTGGGGCTTGTCATCTCGTCAAGCTCTTTTTGCAATTCGGCGACTTCTGCCTTTGCTTGTTCAATCTGTAGTCGGAGCTTTTCTTTCTCTCTGGCCCTCTCAGAGATTATCTTCTCTTTTGTTAACTTGAGCCTCTTCCCAAGTTGCTGCAGGTTGGAGAGCTGCCGCATTTGTTTGTCCACTTCATCTTCTTCTGGATCACTTTCCTCGGGGAAAGGGTTGATTGTCGACGGTGGTTCCGCCTTTTTCTTGCCGGCCTTTGCTTGCTTCAACTTTTCTGCTTCTTCATTGAAAGTGAGGTCGATGGAGCTTTTGGCGGCGATGTCCTGATCACCTGGTCGAATTCCGGCGGCTTGGCTTCCTTCCGCCGCGCCGGAAATTCGGTTGGCCTCGTCGGCCATTTGCTTTTCTTGAATGAACGCCCAGCGAATTTCTTCTTCCGAGAATGCCGGGTTGGGAGGGAGAATTTCTTCCTCAAAGTCCGGCAAGTGGGGGCTGATGGTGGTTTTTGGACTAGGTGCTCTTTTCTTTCTGTGTGGCATCACGGGTGGTATTTTCGAGCAACACAAACGATGGGCGCCAATGTTGGGAATTCTTCATCGTAGCAACAAAGAATCCCGACACGGACAATCAGATGACACTCAAGGAACAACGGAGCAGCATTTCATTACAAGGGTGTAATCTCTCCTGTTCCGTCCCGTTCTACGGAGCCCGGGGGCGGGTATTTATAGGGAAGGCCAAGGGTTATTTCGACATGACCAAATTACCCTTGGCCACCCACTGTATTCGCGAAATATTCTGTACAACATTGTCATAAGGGTACAAATGACATTTCCGTTCGACGACGGAAACCCTAGCTAGGTGACGTCATTCGCCAGACTGACTCTCGGACGTTGTCGTGCCGGACTTCGTCTCCTTCCGGGATTGTCGCCGTTCTTAGTCGCCGCCGATTCGTCGCCAGCAGTTGGGGAGACTGCGTTCTCCCCGATCAATGTCGGCAGCCCGAAATTGCGGCTCCCTGGGCTGTCGCCAATTCTCGGCCGAGAACTTGAAACGACGGCAGCTAACTCACCTGCAGTCAAATACCGATCCCCAACACCTCCCTCACTCTCCACCGAGCGGCGGTGGTCGAGGCGACGGCGCGGCGCGAGGCCAGCGCCGCCTTGGCGCGTAGCGCCAGCGAGGAAGGAGGAGGGGAGCCCGCATGCGGCGCGGCTCTGCGGCCCCCGGTCGAGCACGTGCGGCGCTCGTCACCGGGGAGGTGGCGGTGGTTGCCTGCAGCTCCCTGCGGGGAAGTGCGGCGAGGGGAAGGCGGCGGCAAGTGAGCAGCGAGCTCCCGCCGTCGCGGCGTGAGTAGGAGGAAGCTCGGGGTCCCTCCATGCGGCGGAGGCGTCACGGGTGAGTCGGCGCGGGTAGATCCGGCTACCCCAGCCTTGGATCTGGGCCCCAGCGACACGATGCGACGGTCGGGTTGGGTGCACGAGGTTCAGCTCGGCAGCGAGGTCCCGGCGAAGGAGCCGAGGTGCGGCACGACGAGGTCGAGGAACGGCTCAACGCGCCGATGAGGAGCGGCTCGGCGGCGGGTTTAGCGGCTCAGTGCGCGGCTGCGTGTGCGGCTCAGCGCGCGGAGTTGCGGCTCGTGATCGTGGTGCAGCTCGGGTGGTTGGTGGCGAGGTGCGGCTCATCGCCGACGATCTTGGGTTAGGGTTAGGGTTAGGGTCTGCCCCCTTTTTCTTTTTCTTTCTTTTCTTTTACTTGATGTGATGTTTGATGCTGTGGATGGCCTTCGAGCCATATGCCTGTGCGTGTGGCCACGGCGGTGCTGTCGCCGGCGGCGGTGGCGGCTACAAGCCCCACCACTGTATGTATGCAATGCAAGGTGTAAACCCTAATGCTAGGTTAGGGAAAGCAAAAACCAACTCTAGGTTTAGAAAAACCTGGTCCAGATGGAAAAGGTTCTAGATCTGTGACTGCAACGAGTCCACACGATCAGAAAGGTTTCAATCTGCTAGATACCTTAGGGTTCAAGATGCTGTGCATGTATACCATCCACTGATCACCATCGCGTAGGATAGAATGAAGGACTTAACCGCGTAGGGCGTATACATAGCAATTCTTACTTCGTAGTCGTTCCCGATCCCGCCAACAACGTCCAGTTGGCGCGGACGTCGAGGTCGTCGAAGACAGCACGGATCCTGATGTGTCACGAAACCCTATGTTGGCACGCAACCCGAGGCGGCAACTTCTAGATCCGGCGGCTTCACCTATTCGTCGACTTCAATGTAGCGCAGCAGAGGGCATGCTGATAACGTGTTGTAGTAACGCTATCGGCAGTAGAGAACAAGCACACAAAGTAGACAAAGAGGCAAGACACAATGTAGGGTGGAGCCTTCTCTTTTTTATTCTGAATAAACTAGTGATTACAACATAGGGGTGCTCCGCTATTTATATCCGGGGTAGGGGTCCTCGTTTCCTACTAGGAGAGAGAGTATTTTGGTAAATTGCCCACATATTAGAGTAGGACTAGGATAGATCTTTCTAGGACTTCCTTTCCTCCTCCATCTAGAGTATTACTACTAGGAAATCCCTTTCGACCAATCCTCTATCCGAGATCAAAATACCTGATCGTCGGATGTAAACAGGAGGAAACAACCGCCAAGATTTTGGGCGGCAAGAAACGTGTACAGTTCGGATCGGGCACGGCGTCAGCCTCAATGAAAGATCCCAATCTCATCGCCTACTAGCGGACCAGAAATGGCGCCGGCAAGATCTCCATCGGCACGAAGAAACCGTACGACGGCTGCCAGCGTCGCATTGCCGCCGGACCTGCTGTATGAGATCTTCCTGCGCCCGCCGGCCGATGCAGGCTGCCGCTTCCACGTCGTCTGCCGCTCGTGGCGCGCGCTCCTCTCCTGCCGGCGCTTCGCCGCCAACCACGTGGCTCGCCATAGTCCCCTCCTTGTCGCCGGCGCTCTGTACCTTTCCAGCCCACGGTCATGGTTCGTCGACCTCGTGGACCTTACCGGCGACATCGTGCGGCGGACGCACATGGCGGAGGCCATCACGGAGCTGTTCACGTGTGGCGGCCTGGCGTGTGCTATCGGCCACCGGCGCCGAGACCCATCTGCCGCACGGGCTCTCGGAGAGGAACGTGCAATGGCACGGAAAATTTCAATTTTGGCCGTCCCGCTTCAACCGGAGAGTACAAGCTGCTCCGAATCCTCCATGTCGGGGTGCACCACCGTAACGTGCAGAAGGTCGAGGTTCTTACACTCAATGACCGCGATGTCGGCGCAAGTACCCGGTGGAGGGGCATGCAAAGCCCGCCGTTCGCCGTGGCTGGAGCCGGCATGGGCGGCAACGGCATTGCTGTGGTAAACAGCGTGGTGTACTTCGCGGCACTTCCAATAGAGCACCATATGTTTGACATCGACCATGGTAACAATGTCGCGCCTGGCACCATAGCCCCGTTTAATCTCGAGACGGATGACTGGATGCCGATTCTCTGTGGACCACTGCATGCTCATCAGGAATACCAGGACGACCTAATATATCAGCAAGAGCCCCTTCTGTTACCATTGCTGAGCTTAGCAGAGCTGAAAGGCTTCTTGGTTGCAGTTCAATGCGAAAGGCCACCGCACACCACAACTGAGCTGTGGTTCCTGACGGACAGTGAAGAAGAAACATGGGTCAAAAAGCACAGCATTCAGATTGACCTGTGTTCTCGACGTCGTGAATTTTACGTGCACCCGCTGTTCGTGCTGGATGAAAGGAAGATTGTGCTACGCGTGCAACCAGAGGGAGGGCTTCTGGTGTATGATCTGCAAAAGGGTACGTACCGAGATTTCAATCGTAGATGGTATGCTGCAGGTGGTTTGTACAAGGGTTGTTTATTGAGTCTGGGTGGCGTAGACAGTGCGTAGCAATAGCATGGTACTGGTCACCACTGTGTTGGTGTGACGAGCAATTGCATCCTATTTGTTGGGTAATTATATTTCAGTGGAGATTGGAGCACTTAAATATTGTTGAATTACATTGTCAGGATCTCTTTGACTAGTTAAATTCCCAGAGTAGCTGTGCAAAAGAAGTACGTACATTTATGTACTGGAGGAGCACAAAATGTGGGATGGCAAACATCAGAATGACTGTTAAAATATTGTCAAGAATTATGTTGTGAAAGACGCTCTTGTGAATTTCGTCGTAGTGTGGCATATAAAAATTTAGTTGTCACTATATGATTTCCTACATACAGTTATCAAGTGTGTCTATTTTGAATACCTGACAGCTTAGTTCATTTGTTTTACGCTTCATTATTATCAAAACTTTGCAAGGAAACGTTGATTTCGTACTGGTAACTTGCTCTAGTCGCTTGAACAAATTACTATATAAAAAACGCAAAAAATCGTGGCCAATTGCAAGAATAAAAACACATCGAATTCAATAAAATAAAAAATTCTGGTTGGAATCCGCATATGAATGATATTTGTCCTGTAGGCTTTCATTTTGGGATCAGTAACCCTTAATGGAGTCTAACGATAATGAATATCTTGATGATGCTGTCATGTCTGATAGGAACCTCGAGGCAAGGTTTATCCAAGAACTGCAATAGCACCGCTACCATGTCCTTGACAACAAAGCCGTCGCCCTCTTAATTGCCACAGCCACAGGTCATTGTTTTTCTCTAATACGTACAGGAACCGAACATCTTGCTAATTAAGCCTCTTCATCCTTCTGTTGTTATGGGGATAAATCTGACTTGTCTCTAGTAGGTAACAAACCAAGGATCACAAATATAAACAACAGCAAGGTTTTTATACCCGGCATAGGGGAGGAGCCACGGGATTGCTGGGGCTGTTTTCCCCCCCTATTTTGACCTTTTTTAAAAACATTTCCAGAACTGAACCTCTGGCAAAATTATTTTCAGTTTTGACCCCCGGGGTCCGCGCCAGGAGAACTGGTGCTGAGCATGAGTTGCGAAACATCCGGAACTCTGGCGTTGGTGCTGGCTGACGTGGAAAGTACGTAACCCGACGTGCCTAGGGTGTTCAGTCCGCGTTGAGGTCTCTGGCGCTGATCTCAGCTCACCATAAATAGACCAGCTTTCCTCTATTATCATCAAGTGCAAACGGTGATAATAATCCAAAGTAACAGAAGCAGATTGCTTGCCTCTTGTCACTAGAATTGAGAGAAGATTGGTCAGTACTTCTCTCTTCCTCACACAAGGAGGGAAATTGGAGATGGTAAATTCTGTCCTGTCTTCCTTCCCTACCTTTTACATGTGTATCATAAAAATTCCTATTGAGGTAATCAAGCAGATAGATAGTTACAGAAGACACTGTTTGTGGAGAGGTTCTGACTTAAATGCTAAAAAGCCTCCTCTTGCTGCTTGGAAGATGTGCTGCAGACCGAAAAAAGAAGGTGGCCTGGGCATTATCAGACTCAGAGTTCAAAATGATGCTCTGTTAATGAAATATCTACATAAATTCTTTACAAGGGCAGATTAACCTTGGGTTCATCTAATTTGGCATCAATATTATTCAAACAATGAGTTACCGGGTATGCGCAAAAGGGGCTCCTTCTGGTGGAGAGATGTTATAAAGCTGCTAGATACATACAAAGGCATAGCAAAAGCACATGTGTCTGATGGCAAGACTATGCTTTTTTGGCATGATCTGGGATGGTAGAATCCTCAAACTAGTGTACCCACACCTGTTCTCCTATAGCAGTTTTGTCAAGTCTCACTATAAATCATTTTTGTAGTAGTGGTGCTTGGGCCAGGCCAAAATACTCATGCCTCGTGCTGCCCGTTTGGCTCGGTCGACTTGACAATTCCCCTGGCCGCCGGGTCACGCCGGCCTCCTCGTGGCGTCACCTCGATGGTCCGCCACCAGTGCTTCACTTTGGTGTGCGTCACAAAAGTCTGGCGACAATGTTTCTTTTGTTGGGCTTTGTACATAAAAAGACTAAAAGAGGGAGACAATCGAGCCACTGATGCACGGAGATGCCACTTAATTTGCAATCACATAAATAACTTTAAGGACAGGATACTTTATCCCTTCGCCAATCCACCAAACAATTGGATTGTTTTGCTTTACATTGGCTCTGCCAACGTGACACAGGAGCACAGCGCCCATAAAGTGGGGGCTGTCTGGCCAAAAAAGAAAAAAAAAACACTTCTTTAAATGCTATTCTTTGGAGCATTCCAAGAAAGAGGTATTAGCTCGGAACGTAATTTAGCTGGTATTAGCTCAACAACTATAGTGATTGGCGTGAAAACACTGCCGCAACTTAAATATGAATTTCGAAGTGTTGAAGCAAAGCAGCAAGAGTGGTCACAGGGTGGCTAGAATGCTTCAGACCTGCCCATGTGGCCTAGTTAGACTAGTCCCATTGGAAGCAAGGCAGCAAGAGTGGTCACAGACTGACTAAAATACCTTGGACCAGGCCCTGCCCATGTGGCCTAGTTAGGCTAGTCCTGTTGGGGGATTTTTATTTTTGTTGAGTAAAACGCACGGTAGGTACAAAAACTTGCAAGCTAGATGCAATTTAATCATAGAACTTGATAGGTGTGCAGATAGGTCACAAAACATGCTTTATGGGTGCAATTTATGTCAAAGCTTCACCCATTGTGTTACCCAACCGGTGTGGTGCAGATTAGGCTGCCAAACAAGGTTCTGTTTGTGTCCCTAAAAAGATGGTTTTGACTTCTGCTTTTCGCATATGGCTTGTGGGTGTGATTAAATTTTATTTAGGGAAGCCTCTATACATTGATTATCTCATCTCTGTTGTGATCTTGCGAATGGTAATGCCTCCTTGGCTTCACTCTTATTAGCATGGAGTAATCGTAAAAATTGCCTCTGACGATATTGGCTACTTTTTTATACAGGGATTCGGTTCCAATTTGTGTCTGTCACAACTCATGCCAACCTCCCGCTCGGTTTACTTGTCAGTGCCTAATACTGTAGCAACTTTGACCTTATGTTTTTCCTACAAAAGTTTATAGATACTTAAAAGTACACAACACTAACGAAGTATGTTTAGTGATAATTCTATTGATAATAAAGTTTTAGGTATCAAGAACAAATTTGTAGAAACGGAGGTTAGTACGTAGCATTATACTCCCTCCATCCCACAGTTGCGGGCCCCACACTCCACCACAAAATCCTTCGATTTTTCCACACCGAAGTAATTCGTGTGGCCCCACTCCCCATACTACACTCCTCCACCGGCTGCCATATCTTCCCCCATGCACCGTGCCATCTCCTGTCCATAACGTGTTGGTGATAACGCCGAAGCATGAAGCAACGGACGAAGGGGTCTGAGAGGAAGGCGAAGGGTAAAGACCATAGATGAAGGCTGGCGAAGCTTATCGCGTAATATAGTTTAGCAGGGCATTTATGTAAATTGAATAAACACTGGACCATTACATCCCTCCTTATAACTAGGGAGGGGAAATGCCGTAATGGCCAACGGTTTTCGGGCCACGAGCCAGTCTGTCATTCTGTCTGATCTTGATTGCCATGCATCTCCACTGCCTTCGTCCAGCACCGCGAACCAGGAGCAGCCTTCGCACATCATCAACCGACTCCAGAACGACCAGAAGCCTTCGCATCATCATATCTACCGTCTTCGAGGGCTTCGCATCCCGCAATTCCATACCGATTTGTGTTGAGGGCTTCGTCTCCCCAACATTTGGCGCTATCCGCGGGCCGAACCCACGATGACAGCAAGAGCAAGATCACAGAAAACACACGAGCTGGCACCAGCCAAGGAAGCGACAGAGGTCCCCAGAACAGAACAAGATGTAGAAAAGTTGAGGGCAGCGAAGGCTGAAGCCACGCAAAAAGAAGCTATGTTGAAAAAGAAGAAAATCGATAAGGTGGCCAGCCATCCCTCCACGAAGAATCGAGAGCAGAAAATGAACACCCCGAAGCAGAAAACGGAGACCCCCAAGGAGAATCAGATTTAATTGCAGACCAGCTACACATGTTAGAGCAAGAATGGGAGAAAGAGCAAGAAGGCTCGAAATCATCGAGAGAAGATCCAGAGAAAAAATAGAAATGCTTCAGAAAGTCAAGCAGGCCGAACAACAAATACAAGAAATGGACGAAAGGCTTCGCAAAATCAACGAATAAATGGCAAACATAGGCCAGAAGACTCAGAACCACGCTAGAAGGCAACAAAAAGATAACGAAGAGAAGTCAATACATGAGATAAGCAGCTCAGACAGAAGCACCCATTCAATCCAAGACCACAACCCAAATTCTCCACTCAGTGAAGAGCTCCAAAACGAGAATCAAGGAAAATCTGATCCTCGAGAGTTCCTCATGTCTTTCGAAGCAGCCGTAGGATCGGGGGGTGGGAACAATTCAACTTATGCGAAGGCCTTCGTCATGACCATGGAAGGAACGGCGAAGACATGGTACTCAACCGTGACTCCCAGAACGATTCAATCCTGGTCTGAACTTCGAAGACTCTTCATCAACAACTTCCAAGGGTTCCAAGCCGAACAAGTTCACCAGGGAAAACTGTATCAATGCAAACAGAAAGAGGACGAAAGCCTTCGTGACTTGATGAGGACATCACCATGCTAGACACGCACGAACCGGCCTCACCACCGAGTTTCAAGTCGTCATCAAGTTGCCCTTCGAGTTGGATTCGGATTCCAGGAGCACCTTCCACTAAAACGGGCGCCCCGGTCACATACGGACTCGGATTGGGACGTTCTTTATATGGATGGAAAGCTAAGAAGATAAGCTTTCCAACGGATCCAGTCGCACATCTAAATTCCATCTGAGTCGACGGGAATCATCGAAACAAGTCAGCGTCCAGAAACTGTTTCGGTGCTGCGTCACCGTTTTTGGCCTTTGGGCCATGTATCGTGTCTTGGCCCATTAGGGGCGCGTCCTTAGGGTTTTGCACGACCCTAAACTCTATTTTATCAGTAGCCGCCGCCACATTAGGATTCGGGTTTTGTTTAGTTGAGTTTTCCATCGAGAAACTTGAGTTCATCGTTGTATCTGTGGCGACAAGTCCTTATACATTGATCCAGGGCCCCTGTTCTTACTCTCCTCGACTGTGTCGATTAGTCCTTTCGAATCGAGTGTTTGAACCTCTCTTGTGATTCGCTTCAATTCATATTTGCAATTTCAGATTGCGTGTTTACACTTTCTTGCTTGCGTTCTCGATTCGTCTGCAGGAAAAGCCTTATCGGCGAGGTCAATCAAGTTGTGCTTGGTTGATAACCAACGGAGCAGTGGTGTAGCGGTTGCAGGGTTCGAATCGGGTTGATTTGAAGCCGGATCGTCAACGTCGAGTTCTCCAATTATCGAGTTTACCTCTACCTCTCGGAAGATCGGGCCTAGTCCTCATCAAGTGGTATCAGAGCTGGGCCCTTGTTTAAGGGGGTGAGAATGATGAGGACATCCTCCACTATTACCCGCTGGCAAAGACGCAACAAAAAAAGAGCCCTAGTGGCTTAGTTGTAGTCGGGCGGCGACCATGTGAGCCTTTGAATAATCCCACCTTGCTTAGCTTGGGAGGAGGAAGCCACCTTAAAAGGGAGAGCCACCCTTCCCCTATCGGACTAGTCTTTTGGGGTGATTGGGCCTTTCCCCGAGGGGTGCGCCGGAGTACGGTGCTAAGGTTGCCGAGGTTCAGGTCGGACTCCTGAGGCCGGATCGGTGTGTCGTATTTTCGGCTGTCGGTGCTAAGATTGCGGGATTCAGAGAATCCGGATCGGTGTGTCGGGCTTTTCATCCAACCCCACCTGGGCCAGATTCATCATGACTATATGCAGCTGTTCATGGAGATCAAGTCGAAAGCAAGAAATGTCGAACCATCAACAATCATTTATGCAGTAATAGAAGGAGTTCGAGCAGGACCCTTCCACTCCTCGCTAACCAGAAAGAGACCAACATCAGTCTTTGAGCTCCTGGATGCCTTCGAAAAGTACGCAAGACCAGACGAAGAATTTAGGAGAAAGAAGGACGATGAAAGGAAAGTGCTTCAACAATAAAGAGAAGAACAGAAGGCCAGAGAAGCAAAAGAATCCAGCAGAAACCGAAGACAAGACGACAATCACAGGGAGAGTGCAAGGGACAATGGAAACCGAAGGGTGCATAACCTTGAAAATCAAGAAGAGCGAGGGGATGAGGAGAGATCCAGAGAAGATGAGAGGGGAAAGAACGAAGTCACTATGACAAGCAAAACGAAGACAAGCAATTCCAGAAGGGAACAGAACCCGAGAAACAGCTCCCACACCTACTACTGTGAATACCATGGAGAAGGAAAAGGACACACGACGAAGCAGTGCAGAGATATCCAAGCAAGCAAGCAGATTTGGCTACTGGCAAAAGAGGCCAAAAAGATCCATCACGCATGCAATTACCAAGTTGACTGGCCCCAAAGCCAAAATCAGCAACCCCAGTATCCTTCGCAGTCAGTAAATCATGTGATCACCTACCCACAGGAAAATTCGCAAGCAATCCGACAATACTTCTACAATACAACACCTCAAAGCCTACCAGCACTACCACCTCCACCCAGCATGAACAACCAAGGCACTGGGAGGGCTTCGGAGATCAATAGCTCATCATCGCGAATAGCGATACATGCTATAACCGGAGGGTCTACACAGCAGCTTGACTCCAGGAGAGCAAGGAAAGAATACATCCGAAGGATACAGCACGTCTCCGCTCGAACTCCTTTCATCAAAACCAAATGGTCTCGTGTTGAAATAACCTTCGACAGAGGCGACGCAAGAAATCTCGAGCAACCTCACTCTGATCCACTAGTCATACAAGCAAACATTAAAGGCTTCGATGTACACAGGATACTCATCGATGGGGGAAGCTGAGCAGACATCTTGTTCGCCTCAACATTCAGAAAGATGGGCCTAGAAAACGAAGTATTACAACCAGCCGGGATACCATTGGTAGGATTCACCGGTAAAGTAATTCAGGCCCTGGGAAAAGACACTTTGCCAGTCACATTCGGCGAAGGAGACATGCAAGAACCGAAGACATCATCTTTGATGTCGTCAACATCATATACCCATGTAATGCAATATTCAGGAGAGGATCTATCAACAAGTTCGAAGCAATAATTCACCAAGCCTACTTGTGCATGAAAATACCTGGACCGATATCAGTGATGAGGATATTCGGGGATCAGCTCCAAGCAAGGGCCATTGAACACAACGAAACCCCAGGGAGGAAGAACGTACACATCGCATGACGTGAAAATCAAAAATTCTTCGGCTGCACATGCCCTGCGACAGTCTTCGCAAGAGAGATGAAGCGCATCTTCGAGGAGATAACTATCCAAGAAGATAGACGAAGCCTATGTGTAAGAAAACATTAAAACGTTGGGTGCACTCTTTTTCCTCACAGAGGGTGTAAGGATCGTGTGACCGAGAGGGGGGGTGAATCGGTGCACTCTAGAATCTATTTCCAAACACTAACACCCAAGCAACTCCTAGCGAGTAGTTCTAGTATCAAGGTAAAGCACACATAAGGAGTATCCTTGACCTATATAGCTAGTGGATATAGATAACACAAGCACACCACACTAGCAACCTAGCACAAGATACATATATAGCGGAAGACTTAAGCTAGCCAAGGCAAGGCAACTAGATAACTAGAGACAAGACAACCAAAGATACTAGGCACACTAAGTAGAGTCCTTAGAGCTACTAGATAGGCTATAACAAGTAAGCACAGGAACAAGGCAAACAAGCAATACTAATGAAGCTAGTAGGAACCAAAGGTAAGCACACAAGCAAGATATAGGCACAACTCAAATACTACAAGCAATCATATATAGTGCGATAAGTAAATGCATGTAATAAAGGAGAAGGGATAGAGAATGCTCATGATTTTTCCCGTGGTCTCGGAAGGATGGCGCCTTCCCCTACTCCACGTTGGGTCACTCCCGTCGGAGTCTCGACCCCGTCCCTCCGCTCGATGGCGATCCCTCCTAGAGCACACTTCACCCTTCGAGTGAAGTCGCGGGCACGTCCCGCCGGGCTCTCTCCCGGGTACTCTTCCGGAGGTAAGGCTCCGCACTTGATGCGTGCCAAAGGGCTCTCCACCAGTGATGCTTCTTTCGCACGGGAAGCTCCAAGACCGTGTACAAACTTGTGTCGGCTTCCACAATCTCTTTGGTAAGCTCAACACCGACGCATAACCGGTCTAGGCCTTGCCATAGACAAGGAGTAACAGCTCTAGATGACTCTCTCAAGCTCACACTAGCCTAGAGATCAAAGGATGCAACTTGTTACTCTCTCAAGCACTAGGATCACTCCTGTTCAGACCGATGACTAAGCAAAAGGAACAACTAGATCCAGCGAGCGATTACTAGATCCAGCGAGCGATTACTTAGACAAAGGATCAAAGCTAGCACTACGTTAAGCATAGGCGCTCGTCGCTCAAGAACAAGCGATGAACGACGAACGATGAAGAACGATCATCGTTAACCGATGATCGAGTATGAACGAACGACGAACGAACGATGAACGATCACGAACGAACATCGATGAATGATGAACAAACGATGAACGAACATGAACGAACGAAGAACGTTCATCCAAGATCAAGGATGAACGATGAACTAGCATAAGCACATAACTACTACAAGAACGATGATATTCCATTGATAAATGAATAAGTCTTACAAAGAGAGTAAAAGGATACAAGGGAAAATACCCCAAACTTTCCAAGAGACTTGGGAGCCAAAAGGGCAGCCCAACTACTCAGCCTAAGCCTAACTAGAGAGCCCCTAGCTCTGGATGTGTGGAGGAGGGAATGAGCCTCTTGTGTTGTGTGTCTTCTAAGGAGGGGGGTACCCCTTTATTTATAGCCCTCCAAAGGCGGTGGAGTTGAGGCGGTTCCAGATATTGTGGGCATTGATTGCAGGTGGAACCGACCTCCAGAAGTCAGTTGCAAACCGCCATAAAAAGATGGACCAAGAGGGGCCACCTGGCAGGTCGGCCGACCTAGGTTTCAGGGTCGGCCGACCTAGCCCTGGCCCCTCCTGGGCTGGGCTTTGGCAGGTTGGCTCCCCTCGGCCTTTAAGCCTCTTTTCCAGGTGCGTGGCCTCAGTTGATATTCTGGTAGGTTCTGGGCCTTTAATCCTTGAATTATATTCCCGTGGCGAGCGTCGTTTGGTGGACGTGTTGGAATCGTCGCCTTGGGGCCTGTTTACACCTGGAAATCCCTGTTTTCCACCTGCACATCCAAATCTAGAGGTACACGTGGAAATAGATTATTTGATAACAAAATGCAAGTAACAAGTGTTAGTTCTTCCTTATTTATAGAGCTAATTGACGGTCAAAAACTGGGTCTAAGGACCGTCAACAACTCCCCCAAGCTGTCCTCCTTGCTCGTCCCGAGCAAGAAGTAGGACTTAGGATGTTGATCAGGAGTTGCTACAATGTTTCATATCTCCTAGGTACCATGCACACAACAAAAATACTCTCCTTTGAATTGAAAAAGTTGGCATGGTAACTCACCCTTTACCTTACTCCTTGTGGGGCGTATGGCTTTTTCCTTGTCTTGGGCGGTTGAGAGATAGAACGGTTATAACAGAGCACCATTCACTTGTCCATTGTTTGACTTTTATTTTCCGAAGGTTTTCAAAATTTTTGAAATAAAAGCAAAGTTCCTCAAATGATGCTCTCAAATCGCTCAATAGGTGTATATTCCTCACCAAGGCATTATTGTGTTGCCTCTTGTCATCATACTTCTAAGGCTTGTATGTGGAGCTCAAGGTAGGGATGATATGAGGCATACTTGCATCACACGTATTGCCGAACCAAAAGAGTGGATCCATGGAGAATGCAAGTCATACAACCTTGATCAAGATATGCATGTGTTTATGTGGTGGTGGTGAGGTGGAAGAACAATACTCCTATTTATTTGTTCCTTCTCTCTTTTTGAATTTTTTAGGAGAACATGGCTATCTTTCTTTCTTTTTTTTTCTCAACATTTTTCTTTATTCCCCATTTTTTTCGTTATGCTCTACTTTTGTATGAGCAGGGGATTATTCTTTTTCTTTCTTTTGCATAGCCATGTCTCCGATGATACATTTTGAGAGAGAGGTAACAATGAATTTTTGGAGTATTTATTTTGGTGGAAAGTGTGGTGGTATTGCTTAACTTCCAGTGTAGAAGTTTAGCATGCGAGGTGGAGTGTACGTGATCTTGATCAATGAGAGTATGACAAGCTTCTCACTAGGGTCACACAATTTTGATAAAGCTCAATGCAATGACAAGCAGCATATGTGTAAGGTTTTGCAATGTAAGAGCAACATATGGCTTTGGTAGGAATTTTGATCATTGAGGAACTATATCATTTTTGTATTTTGTAAAATAAAACTCCGGAAGTCAAGTCACACTTTGAACAAGATCATAGCAGCCCTATTTGTACCTTATCATATCTCAAAACAACTAGACTTAAATCAAGCACTATGCAGCCCACAAGTTTCAAGTTCTAGGTAAGCATAAGCCAAAAATCTCAAAACTTGGGAGAGCACTAAGTTGTGACTAGGTACAAACGAGAGATAAAACAGAGCAACTATTCATCATCTCAACATAAGGAAGGCTAAACACTCATACTCGCATATAAAGAGAAACTACGAAAAACTAGCAACCACACTAAAGACTATTTTTGTTCTTTTTAGTTTTGTCATTTTTATTTTATTTTCAGATTTCTCATTTTTTTGTGTTGTTTCATGAGAGGTGCAAGAACAAGCAAACAAAAGAACAAGTTGCGATACATGATACCTTAGCGGGGGGTATGGCATCCCCCCCAAGCTTATTCTTGCTCATGGGTGGCGTCGAGGATCGAACCCGGTGTGGCGAACGTAAGCCAACATATCGGCTTGGCCCTGCTGCGTCATGTTGGTGAGGTTGGTGAGCTGGGCGTTGGTGTTTTCTTGCCATTGGTGGGTCTACAGGACGTGTTGGTTGAGAGTGTACTCAACATCCTCTCCTCGAGTCTCGATGCGTCCCATTTGCTCGGTAAGCGCATTCATTTGCTGCTCGAAATATGGATCACGAGCTGCAGACGAATGCCGTCCACCGGCCCTCGGTGAGTAGGACGTCGAATCGGAGGAGATTTCCTCCCATTGTGTGCGGGGAGGGTGCGTCCATTGGGCCTCAAATGGTGGTGGAGTGGTGTACCCACCGGGACCATACCCGGCGGGACCGTAGCCCGGCCCATATGCATAGGCCATGGGCTGCGGTGCGGGCATCCCGGTGTCGGCGGGTGGCTCCGGCCTGCGCGTCCTCCTGCGTGAAGAAGTACTCCTACGTGCAGCTTCCTCTTTTTCTAGAGGTGTGGTTAGGTTTTGACAGTCATACAAACGAAGTCCCCGGTTAGGTAACGGGAATTCATTTGTATAACCGACATAATAAAATATGAGAGAATTATTTGGACCATGCTTAAGTGTATGACTTTGAATAAGATAATCCTCGGTGATAAGAGAGCGGGGTGTATCAATATAAGCAACATTAGCATCATGCAAAGCACCAACACCCGCATCAATACGTGTAATCAACGAGGTGCACTCAATCGGTCCAGTCATTCTAAAATTTTCTAACCATTGAGCAATCATGAAACAACAGGAGCAATCTTTATTTTCTCAACCATAGCATAAAGAATTTTCAGATCATCCTCGCGCACAATCCTAATATCACTTCTAGGAAACAAGGTCATGCCAAGCCACAGGTGCAACAAGCTCATGGTAGGATGGTGAATATGATTAGTTCGGGGTTTCTCACAAGTAGGAGATGCAGAAATTCTTTGCCAAAAAGCTAACTTTGAGTAACCCGGAATCGAACTATCAACATCAATGGTGCAGCGAGAATTAAAGCTGAGGCATTGACTAAGGATTTTCCATGTCAAATGATATTCCTCCCGGAAAAACCGAAAGGTAATACCGTCATCTACCACGCGTAGGGTGCAAAAAAACTGTAGTGTAAGTAAGCGGGAACCCTGCTCATCTACACATGCAAACTTATCCCACCCTATTGCTTTAAATACTCAAGAAAATTCAGCATCCATACCAATCTTTTGCAGCAGTTCCGTATCAAATGCTCGCGTAGGAGCAAATGTACGGAGTCGGAGAGCTTCATAGGCGCTCATCTCGTCGTCGCCCACCAAGTCGAGGTTGGTGTCGACGAGAAGGCGATGCTCAGTGTTGGCTTGTTCCTCCGCTGCGGCTTCATGTTGAGGGCTTGACACTTGCTCGGGTGCGGTGAGGGCACGAGTGCGAGGTCGAGATGAGCCCGAGCTTGTGCTCCCGGACCGGAACAGCGAGGCGACAGCCTTCCCGGCGCGCTTCATGCTGCAGCGAGGTTGAGCAAGAACGCAAGAACAAAAACTCCGAACGGGTTGTGAGAGCGAAAACCAATCGATGCAACCGTCGGTGTTCTTGGAAGCGAGAAAACGCAACTCGGAAAATCAAACCAAATTAAAACTGCAAAGCAAACCAAGAGAGAAATATTTTTGCAGAAGTTTGAGGCAAGAACCAAATGAGCACAATGGAAAACTTGAGAGCAATGGAGTGAAAAGTGTTGAGGAGTGGAAATGTGAGTGTGAGAGGGAGAGAGCATTGGCCGGCCACCTCCTCTTATAGTCAAGCCATAACGGCCACATTTGAAAAGAGGAGAGGACAGGTGACCGTTGGGGCAAAAGGGGAGCGCGCCCAACGGCCACCATGTGTCGGCCGACCTGGCATGTGGGGTCGGCCGACCCCCTGTGGGGTCCACCTGGTCTCCCCCTTGGCCCATAGCTCCCAATGGCCATATTGGTGATGACCACGGTTGCTATGTCCAGAAACTCCTCAAAATTATTTGCTCAAAAAGATTTCCAAATAAAAGGTTGCCTCGAATTCAAAATTTTTCAAAAAATTCAAAAATCGTCATGTTGATGAAAAATTTCAACATGCAAAAATATTTTTGGCTTTTTCATGGTGATACGGGGTGGTCCAAAAATTTCATCCAAAGATGAGGCATTTTGAACGCAAAAGTGTTTTTGAAAATTTTGAATTTTAAATGCATGGCGAGGGAAAAAATTCAAATATGCTGGCGGAAAAATTCAAATAAATTTTTTTTGGTGTAGGAAATAAATATGAAAGGTGGTTTGGAAAAAAAAATCCAAACGCAAATGTGGTGCAAAAATTCAAAAAAGAAAGGCGAATCAAACCGAATGATAATGCTGGTTTTCCTGACAGCCAGGGCCGTGTCGTTTAAAGTCCGACAGGCTAAGACTTCTCCAACGGGTTTAGCTTGGTGGCGCGGACCCCATCCTTGGAGATGAGGACGTGGAGGACTGCGCCTTGACTTGCCACACTTGTTTCATCTTTGGTGATGTAGGTGGCTTCTCGGACTTTGGGACGGGTTTCTTGGCCCATAATCCCGGCCTCGTGGTCGCAGGTTTCTTTGGTTGAAACTGCGATGGATTTTCAATCTTTGCCAATCTCTTCCATAGAGCAATGAGGCTGTCCGTCTTCCTGGCTGTCACTTCAACTTCTTGAATGTTGGAGGTCTTTGGCCCGTACTTGACCTTGATCATCGAGCATTGTTCTTTCCGAGGTTGAAACTCGAACTTCTCCTCCTTCCCATTGATGTAGAGGCGGATTTCTCCAGCTCCAACATCAATTTGGGCCTTCGTGGTGCTAAGGAAGGGACGTCCCAAGATGAGGGGCGTTTCCTTGTCAATATCCACGTCAAGCACCACAAAGTTCACCGGGACGATGTGGCCTCTTATGAATACCGGCACATCTTCCGCAATCCCCATTGGAAAGCGAAAGGATGAGTCGGCCAATTGTAGCCGCATCGCTGTTGGTGTGAGGAATCTATACTTTATTTGCTCGAAGATTGCCTTAGGCATAATGCTCACGCTGGCCCCAAGGTCACACAGTGCGTAGTCGAAGTGGAATCTCTTGATTGAGCAAGAGATTACTGGGAAGCCTGGATCAGTTTTTATTGTAGAAGGTTCTCCTCTTATTTTCCGGTTCTCCCCTGCATGGTTAGTCCTACGAGAGAACATTTCTCCTCTCGTAGTGATAACATTAACTTTTTCAATGGGAGATTCTGGTTGCCTAGGAATCTGCCCAGAATTAGCAGAAGGAACAAGAGCAGCAAGCTGAGTTAACTGAGTTTCTATCAATTTATTAAAGCTCAACTGATTTTTGAAAGCGGAAGAAACACCTTCTATTTTTGAATTTAAACTCTCTAAACTTTGATCATTGGCAGCAAGCTTTTTGTTGATTGATTTGTTGATTTTAGCTTGGCCATAAACCAAATCTTTCAAAGAAGGCTGATTATTATTAAAACCAGAGAAATTATTACCTCATTGATAAGATTGGCGGTTTTGGTTAAAACCTTGACCTCTACTTGGACGATACCCATTGTTGTTGTTCATGTAGAATAATTCTTCATGGGTATGGTTGGGGCAATCCTTCCCCATATGGCCGGTGTTACCACATTCCTCACACGTAATGCGTGAGTTAAGTGAACGAACACTACCATGCGTGTTGAAGTCGTCCAAGCGCTTCATGACGAGGTCGAGCTTGGCGGACAATAAGTCCACCTCCTTGATAGGGTGTACGCCTTTAGAGCGCGGTTGGAGACGTTCATCGCTCCACCCTTGATTGGAGACCATCTTCTCAATAAGTTCTTTAGCTTGAGCAACGGTCATTGAGAAGAAGGCTGCTCCAGCAGCGGCATCCATATGTCCACAGGTTGTTGGTGTCAACCCGTTGTAGAAATGTTGAAGAATGAGCCATTCTTCCATCCTGTGGTGTGGGCTGGCGGATATGTAATCTTGGAGCCTATCTCACGCCTCGGCGATGGTTTCATTGTTGGCTTGCTGGAAGCTTGAAATTCTTCCACGAAGGGCATTGGTTTTGCCCAACGGGAAAAACTTTGCGAGGAACGCGGTAGAACAGCGATCCCAAGTGTTAATGTTGGCACGATTGGCATAGAACCATTGTTTTGCCTTCCCAAGAAGGGAGAGGGGAAACAGACGAAGTCGGATAGCATCTTGGTTGACTCCGGCGGTTGCCGATGTGTTGCATATCTCAAGGAATTGCTGGAGATGAGTGTTGGCGTCCTCTGTGGCCTTTCCACAAAAGGGAATGGCTTGCACCATAGTTATTAGGCTTGATTTGACTTCAAACCCTGTGTCACCGGCGTTGACATTGGGCCAACGGGAACATTGGCAACGGAGGGAGCAGAGTAGTCACGGAGCGTCCTTTGATCAGCCATGTCAATAAGTGTTGATGGTGCGGATGATGTGGGTTCGTCTGTCGGGAGTGTTGCTTGTGAGGGAGAGTCGACCCGGGGTCGGACTTTCCTTACAAGCGACTCTGGATTATCAACGAAGTTTTCCGGCAAGTTGAATCCACGCATACACTATCCTGTTTTCACATCAAAGAGAGAAAACAGATCAAGGTTAGCCAGCAATGGCAGTGGTTAAATCACATCAAGTGTAATCATGAGTAATCATTGTACACTTGGTCTTCCCCGGCAACGGCGCCAGAAATGCTTGTTGGTATTTCTTACACCAAACAGAAAACACCACCTTAGGCTGGTTAGGCCTAGAGTGAATATTCCCGGTTCGGCGCCAGAAATACCTGGGGTTAAGTTACTTGCTTAGGATACATAATAATCCAGAACTGGCAACGAGTGCCAGAAATGTATTACTAGTATTTAATCATAAAAGATAATCCGCAAGCGCACGGATAACTCGTTGTAGCATTTCACCCGAGAGTATTCCAGGGTATCGTTATTTATATTTTCCCAAAGGAAGACGTAGTTGACAAGTGTGTACTTATACTCATGGTGTTACAAATGATAGATCATAACCAATATCCAAATGCAGGGGTAAGGCAATAAATGGATAGAGGATAGTGAGACACACACAGCAGGTAGTTCCACTCTCTGATAAAAGGCGAGAGGCGGCTCTAAGCTAAACTAAGGTTAAGTAAGAAGAACAGCTACTCCTAATGTACATCGTCAAGTAGCGTGCGTAGCATCTACCTATAGCCTAAGCTGCACACAAGCCAAGACTAAGCTGTTCTACTGCCAAGCCATCATCGGGAGATCCAGCGATCTGAGTCTGCCCCAATCTCTAGACGTTTCATATATACTCCTACGCCATACCCGAACGTGGAGGATTACAAGGGACGGACAGGGCTGTCACCACCTGTCGCCTACCTCTACAAACCGTGGGGCACGAACACGCATCCGAGGGTGGAAAGGAAGCCCTAGCACCATGCTAGCGTAACTAACCACAACTCTAGATCCCTCGAGGCACCTCGCAAGGCGATAAACCTAGAGCACTCTTGCAAGACAATGGACCCGATGACTAAGCGAAAGGAACAACTAGATCCAGCGAGCGATTACTTAGACAAAGGATCAAAGCTAGTACTACGTTAAGCATAGGCGTTCATCGCTCAAGAACGAGCGACGAACGACGAACGATGAAGAACGATCATCGTTAACCGATGATCGAGTATGAACGAACGACGAACGAACGATGAACGATCATGAACGAGCATCGATGAACGATGAACGAACGATGAACGAACATGAACGAACGAAGAACGTTCATCCAAGATCAAGGATGAACGATGAACTAGCATAAGCACATAACTACTACAAGAACGATGATATTCCATTGATAAATGAATAAGTCTTACAAAGAGAGTAAAAGGATACAAGAAAAAATACCCCAAACTCTCCAAGGGACTTGGGAGCCAAAAGGGCAGCCCAACTACTCAGCCTAAGCCTAACTAGAGAGCCCCTAGCTCTGGATGTGTGGAGAAGGGATTGAGCCTCTTGTGTTGTGTGTCTTCTAAGGAGGGGGGTACCCCTTTATTTATAGCCCTCCAAAGGCGGAGTTGAGGCGGTTCCAGATATTGTGGGCATTGATTGCAGGTGGAACCGACCTCCTGAAGTCGGTTGCAAACCGCCACAAAAAGATGGACCCAGGGGGGCCACCTGGCAGGTCGGCCGACCTAGGTTTTGGGGTCGGCCGACCTGGCCCTGGCCCCTCCTGGGCTGGGCTTTGGCAGGTTGGCTCCCCTCGGCCTTTAAGCCTCTTTTCCTGGTGCGTGGCCTCAGTTGATATTCTGGTAGGTTCTGGGCCTTTAATCCTTGAATTATATTCCCGCGGCGAGCGTCGTTTGGTGGACGTGTTGGAATCGTCGCCTTGGGCACCTGGAAATCCCTGTTTTCCACCTGCACATCCAAATCTAGAGGTTCACGTGGAAATAGATTATTTGATAACAAAATGCAAGTAACAAGTGATAGTTCTTCCTTATTTATAGAGCTAATTGACGGTCAAAAACTGGGTCTAAGGACCTTCAACAGCGTACATCACCAACGGATGGAGCTTTCTTTATATGTGACCTATAAGATCTCACAAAGAGTGTTGTCACATTCATGGTTCTCATCCAATCACCAAAACATTCATACCTTGGGGTATGAAGCTTACAATCTCCCCCTTTTTGGTGATGGATGACAACCATGATAAAAATGATCGAGAAGATAAAAGCGATAATGACAAAAGCCAAGATAAAAACGCAACTCGATCAAGACACTAAACAACAAGTATAAGATAGAGAGATAGTTACCTTGTTGATTAGGTCTAGGCAAGTCATAACTCAAAAGAAATCACAAGTTAGAGCAAAAACTCATTTCACAAGTGAAAGAAAGCACAAGGAGCTATGACAAGCATGGTTTCAAGGGGTTTACCTTCATATTTACTTTGTGGAATTCCGCTCCCCCTTGATAAGTGCACCAATCTCAAGATTGTGTGAAGATCGATCGTCTTGATCACATGATCTTCATTTGCGCCAACTCCCCCTTCAGACGGCATTGCTTCTTCTTCTTCATCACCTCAAGATTGTGTGAAGATCGATCGTCTTGATCACTTGATCTTCATTTGTACAAACTCCCCCTTGAGGTGACATCTCTTCCACTTCTCATACTCGATCATTAAGCCCAAACCTTCTCCGTCTTTGGCATCTATCACTTAAAAAGAGTCTACCAAAGAAGAAAAGTTAGTGTAAAAGTATAAGACAAGTGGGAGAATGAGTTACTTGATTTGGCGTGAAGCTCCCCCTTGTTCCAAGATTCTTCATCTCCCAACAAATATCCCTACACACATTCTCAAAAGAATATCGTCTTGAAATACATAGGGGTTAGTTGATGATGATGGAAATGTATGAACCCTTAGACTTTGAGCCGCGCAAGTGGATTTGGCCTTGGAGCTCAAAAATCATGGTTCAATAGGCATGAAGCTCATATAGCATTGCTATGAATTCATCATAGGAGGTCATATACTCATATCGTGAATAAGCAACTCCCCCTAGATGGGTGCTCGGCGCCGAGACACTTATGCAAAAATGCATGATGCTAATGCAAAGAATGATAAGTATACAATGCATGATGCTATAAGGGTAAAACGAAGAGAAAGCTAAGAGCCAAATTACCAACAACAAGTGTGAGCCCTTCTTGAGCTTGATCACGATGAGCCTTTCCTTCAAAGCCTCGGGAGCCAAGTGCCACCAATCCCAAGCTTAACCCATGCTCATTGCTATCTCAAAAAGGTTAGTCGTTGGTCCTACAAAATAAGAAGAACACACAAAAACAACAACACAAACAAAGACAAGCAAGGTATATACATATATACAAAAGTAAGCTCAAAGGATACTCAAGTGAAGTCGGAGAGGTCGAGAACATTAAGTTCTCCCCGAAGCTTACAAAAGGTCTTCTTGTCAAGTGGCTTGGTGAAGATGTCCGCCAGTTGTTCATGAGTCCGAACACCAATCAATTCAATATCCTTCTTGGCCACATGATCTCGGATGAAGTGATGCTTGATTTCAATGAGCTTTGCATGGCCGTGATCACCCTTGTTGAGAGCCATATTGATAGCACTTTCGCTATCACAATAGAGAGGTACTTGCCCATAAGATAATCCATAGTCCAATAGGGTTTGCTTCATGTATAAGAGTTGAGCACAACAAGCACCGGCCGCCAAATATTCTGCCTCTGCCGTAGAGATAGCCACACAATTTTATTTCTTGGAACTCCATGAGATGAGTGATTGTCCAAGAAATTGGCATCCACCGGAGGTTCTACTCACTTTGCAACCGGGGAAATCCGAGTCCGCATAGCCAACAAGTCAAAATCCGAGCCTTTTGGGTACCAAAGACCCATTGTAGGAGTGTTCTTAATGTACCTAAGAATTCTTTTCGTGGCACTCATATGGGACTCCTTAGGGTTAGCTTGATATCGAGCACAAAGGCACACACTAAACATGATATCCGGTCGAGATGCGGTAAGGAAAAGAAGTGAACCAATCATAAAACGATAGAGTTTAGGATCCACCGGTATACCTTTTACATCCACATCAAGAGGGACACTTGTAGCCATTGGTGTGTCGTAGCTGTTGGAGTCTTCCATACCGAACCTCTTAAGAAGATCCCGAGTGTACTTCTCTTGGTAGATGAACGTGCCCTCCTTCATTTGCTTGACTTGAAAACCGAGGAAGACATGAAGTTCACCTATCATGGACATCTCAAAGTCTTTCTTCATGAGAGCACGGAACTCATCATTATAGATTTCGTTAGTGGAGCCATAGATGATATCATCAACATAGATTTGACAAACAAAGAGATCATGACCAACATTCTTAGTAAAGAGAGTGTTGTCGATACTACCGATCTTGTAGCCTTTGGCGATGAGATGATCTCGAAGTCGTTCGTACCATGCTCTTGGTGCTTGTTTGAGTCCATAGAGAGCCTTCTTAAGCTTGTACACATGGTCCGGATGCTCGGGGTCCTCGAAGCCGGGAGGTTGCTCTACATAAACTTCTTCATTGATTAGTCCATTGAGAAATGCACTTTTCACATCCATTTGATGAAGTTTAAAATCAAAATGAGAAGCATAAGCAAGAAGGGTTCTTATAGCCTCAAGACGAGCGACGGGAGCAAAGGTCTCGTCAAAATCAACGCCTTCAACTTGAGAGTAGCCCTTCGCCACTAGTCTTGCCTTGTTCCTCACTATTGCTCCCTTCTCATCTTGCTTGTTCTTGAAGACCCATTTTGCAACAATGACATTAACTCGCTTGGGTCGCTTCACCAACTTCCAAACATCATTCCTCTTGAAGTTGTTCAATTCCTCTTGCATGGATAGCACCCACTTGTGATTTTTCAAGGCTTCCTCGATCGTCTTCGGCTCTAGGGTAGAGACAAAAGAGAAGTTCTCAACAATGTTAGCTTCATCAACATAATTTGGCTATATTGACTCCTCCTAGTCTTTATCCCTTGAGAAGGACTCCCAATGATGAGATCACGTGAATGATCTCTAGCAATGGGTTTGTGCTTCCTTGAAGGTTCTTGTCGAGGAGGAGGTGGAGCCGGCGATGTGTCTTGCGCATCTCTTGCGGCTTGCTCCTTGGAGATGTGGGTGTCTTGTTGTCGAAGAGGTGAACCCGAGCCATCATCTTGAGTGGAACTAGATTGTGCTTGTTCTTGATTGCTCGGTGAAGCTTGGCTCGTAGATGCATAAGGTAGATCACTTGATGGCGCTTGTTGCGGTTCACTTGGTGTAGCTTGACTCGATGCTTGTTGCGGTTCACTTGAAGGAGCTTGACTCGATGCTTGTTGCGGTTCGCTTGAAGGAGCTTGATGTTGTTCACTTGAGGAAGAGCTTGGGTTCTCTTGAGATGTACTCGCAGAAGGTCCACTTGATGAAGTTGTTGGAGGAGGTGTCGGAGGTTCGTCTTCTCGAGGGATGACTTCACCAATGGGCATGTTCCTCAAAGCTTCCTCCACGGGTTCATCACCTACAATATGAGAAGATGGAGGGCCTTCTTGAGACCCGTGAGATTCATCAAATTGCACATCATAAGTTTCTTCAACAAAGCCGGTAGAAGTGTTGTAAACCCGATAAGCCTTGGCCGAGCCCGAGTAGCCGACAAGAATACCCACGTTGGTCCTCTTCTCGAACTTGCCAAGTCTTTCCCTCTTCTTGTAGATGTAGCATTTGCAACCAAAGACCCGGAAGTATGCAACATTTGGTCTTCTCCCAACAAGCACTTCATATGGAGTCTTGTTTAGCAACTTGTGAGGGTAGATCCAGTTGGAGGTGTAGCATGCGGTGTTGATGGCCTTCGCCCAAAACTTCTCCGGAGTGTTGTACTCATCAAGCATAGCACGAGCAAGAGTGATAAGGGTCTTGTTCTTTCTCTCAACAACACCATTTTGTTGAGGAATGTATGTAGCCGAAAACTCATGCTTGATGCCAATCTCATCACAATAGTCTTCAATGATAGAGTTCTTAAACTCCGTCCCATTGTCACTCTGAATCTTCTTGATGTGATGCCCATACTCAACTTGCACTCTTCTAGCAAACTTCTTGAATATCTCAATTGCTTGTGCCTTGTTCTCAAGAAAGAACACCCAAGTATATCTTGAGTGATCGTCTACTACCACCAAGCAATAGAGATTTCCACCAATGCTCACATAAGTTGTAGGCCCGAAGAGATCAATGTGTAAGAGCTCGAGAGGTCTTGAGGTTGACATGAAATTCTTGGATGGATGAGGTGAAGCCACTTGCTTCCCGGCTTGGCATGCACTACACAATTTGTCCTTTTCAAAGGTGACATCCATGACTCCTCTCACTAGCTTGTTCTTGCTTGAGTTGATTCATACCAATGTGAGCTAGCCGCCGATGCCATAGCCAACCTAGAGAAGATTTAGTGAAAAGGCAAGTGCTAGGGGCAACAATGTTAGTCTCAAAATCAACAACATATATATTATTATGACGAAGGCCCTTGATAGTGAGTCCTATAGCATCATTGCGAAGAACCACCCCATTGGCATCAAAGTTACAAGAAAAGCCAAGATCACATATTTGAGCAACAGATAGAAGATTGAAGTTTAGAGACTCAACAAGAAGCACGTTAGAAATTGAGAGGTCATTTGAGATGGCCACCTTACCAAGGCCTCTTACTCTATGCTTCGAGTTGTCTCCAAATGTGACCTTGTCATGATCTTCATCTTCCTCCAAGGTGGTGAATGTGGATGAAGTCCCGGTCATGTGTTGAGTGCATCCACTATCCAACACCCAATGCTTGCCACCAATCTTGTAGTTCACCATGGAAGTAGCCATCAAGCAAAGAGAAGGGTTAGTATCATGAGAATCAATTGACATATCATTTACCTCTTCCATGCTCTTGATGTAGGCCATAGGAACTCCATTGAGAAAGTCCAAGTCCAATGCATCCAAAGCGTCAGTCATTGCCTTGATGACTCCATTGTGTCTCCATATGCTCCGATCAACACCCATGTGTATGACATGAGTTTCAAGAGGAAGACCTTGAAACCTTCCCACATCTTCACTAGCATTGAAGTACTCAAGAATATTGTAGATTTGATTCTCATAAGATAGGGCAATCAAGATAACCTCCTTGAGAGTCAACCCACAAATATCATCACCAAGATCATTTAGAATGTGAAGCTTCCTATTGTATGGTAGAATAGAAAGCACCGTGTGGATAGCATGCTCATCACTAATCTTGTCTTCTCCTTCAAAAGAGTTCACTCTAGCCACCAACACAAGAAGTCTCTTCCAACAATCAAGCCAAGAATCCCCATCTCTCCTATAGTACTCATCATACATGTCGAAGAGGAGATAGTGAGGCCGACCGGCAAGACCCGGTTCATACAAGTTGTAGTAGTCTTCAAAGAGGGATGGCAAGACTTCTCCCTTCATGTGATATTCCTTGATAGGCTTCGGGTCATCATCACTATCACTTGAATAATCATCATCACAATAGAAAACGGGAACTCTATCATCTTCTTCTTCTTCCTCATCATCACTTGGGGTCTTGAATGTGTTAGAGAGCATAGAGCGAGCTCTTCTTCTTATGATGATCTCAATGACTTGCTCAATTGAATATGACTCAAGCTCAAAGTTCTCAAACTCAATGTGATCACCATATTTGTCCTTTGGGAGAGCATCAAGAAACCTTCTAAGACCTTGACCCTTGGTGACTATCCAAAGCTTGTTCTCATTTATCCTTTTGATGAGAGAATCCATCCGGAGAGCAAACTCAACAAGATCTTCATTTGGCTTCATGGAGATGTGGTCCAACTCATCACATAACTTGATATATCCATCCTCTTGATCTCGAGAAAAAGACCCTTCACCAACACGATATGATGATTGAGCTTGAGGTAGAGGTTAAGCTTCAATGTGTTGATTGTCACTTGCACAAGAGATATCTTTGCCCTTCTTGATATCCTCCTCAAGAGAGGAGAGAATAGCTACCACCTCATCAGAGGCATGTTCACAAACTCATCCACTCGAGCAAAAGCAAGAATACCAAACCGTGAGAGTGGTAGAGATTGGATAAGCTTCTTCACAATATGCTTGTGCATAAGAGAGGGATAGCCCCTTGTCATGAGTTTCCTAGAAAGAACATACAAACGAGAAGCAAAGTTAGTGATATCCTCATTATCATCCAAAACAAGCTCATCATACTCATCACGCACATCATAGTAGGAAACGCCATTAAGCACACAATCATAAGGCTCAATCAAAGTAGAGGCGATGGAAGTGTTAGAAACGTCATCATGAGTGGACTCCATTTTTCCACACGCAATTCCTGTCACGACTCAAGGCGGTAAAGCCCTAATAATGAGCACTTGGCTCTGATACCACTTGTAAGGATCGTGTGACCGAGAGGGGGGTGAATCGGTGCACTGTAGAATCTATTTCCAAACACTAACACCCAAGCAACTCCTAGCGAGTAGTTCTAGTATCAAGGTAAAGCACACTAAGGAGTATCCTTGACCTATATAGCTAGTGGATATAGATAACACAAGCACACCACACTAGCAACCCAGCACAAGGTACATATATAGCGGAATATTTAAGCTAGGCAAGGCGAGGCAACTAGATAACTAGAGACAAGACAACCAAAGATACTAGGCACACTAAGTAGAGTCCTTAGAGCTACTAGATAGGCTATAACAAGTAAGCACACGAACAAGGCAAACAAGCAATACTAATGAAGCTAGTAGGAACCAAAGGTAAGCACACAAGCAAGATATAGGCACAACTCAAATAATACAAGCAATCATATATAGTGCGATAAGTAAATGCATGTAATAAAGGAGAAGGGATAGAGAATGCTCATGATTTTTCCCGTGGTCTCGGAAGGATGGCGCCTTCCCCTACTCCACGTTGGGTCACTCCCGTCGGAGTCTCAACCCCGTCCCTCCGTTCGATGGCGATCCCTCCTAGAGCACACTTCACCCTCCGAGTGAAGTCGCGGGCATGTCCCGCCGGGCTCTCTCTCGAGTACTCTTCCGGAGGTAAGGCTCCGCACTTGATGCGTGCCAAAGGGCTCTCCACCAGTGATGCTTCTTTCGCACGGGAAGCTCCAAGACTGTGTACAAACTTGTGTCGGGTTCCACAATCTCTTTGGTAAGCTCAACACCGACGCCTAACCGGTCTAGGCCTTGCCATAGACAAGGAGTAACAGCTCTAGATGACTCTCTCAAGCTCACACTAGCCTAGAGATCAAAGGATGCAACTTGTTACTCTCTCAAGCACTAGGATCACTCCAAATCTTTCTCAAGTGCTTCACACTTCTTCCCCTTGGCTTCTTAGCAGCACCTCCCCTCTTTCCTGGGTCCAAGAGCACCTCAAAGAGGCAAACAACCGACTATATATAGGCCACCAACCTCAAACTAGCCGTTGTCCAAAAGTGCCCAGTCTGCGTGATGACCGTACTGTTGACTGTACCGTCCGGTCCTCATTTGACCGTACCATCCGGTCTTCACCAGACCGGCGTCCAGGGAGTGCTGCGCCACTTCTCAAAGTAGACCGTACCATATGGTCCCTAGGACCGTACCGTCCGATCTCCACTTCTTCTTCAGCCAACAGAAACTTCTCCTTCTCTGTTGCTCTCTACCTGTAAGACCGTACCGTCCGGTCCCTGACCGTACCGTCCGGTCGATGGTCCGGTCTTCATTCTTTGACTTCTAGAAACCTCAGCTTCTCTTTCTGGTCAACTCAATAGAGACCGTACCGTACGCTCAATGCTACGGTCTCCACTTCTTCACTTCCAGAAACTTCAGTTTTTCTGTCTGGATTCCCACTGTAGACCGTACGGTACGGTCTCCTTGACCGTACCGTCCGGTCTCTTCTGTCTTTGCAGCTTTGATTCTTCTTGTTGATCTTCTTCTTCCAAACTTGATCTTCTTGGTTTCTTCAACCCTCTTCTACCACCCTAGCCCCTGAGAGACTCACCATGCATCCAATGATCTCTATGACTAGTGTGCACTAAGAGAAACACCTCGAACCCTCTTGATAGTCCGGTTTTTCCTATGGACTCAAGCTAACATCTAACCAAGCAACACTCGCTTGGATCTAGCATGTCCTTAGCCTTGATCCATGTCTTCTCTGCGACTCCATCAAGTCCGTTCTTGTGTCGATGAAGGCAACCAATCATCCTTGTCATTTAAGTTCATGGTGTGTTGGCGTACATCACCAACGGACGGAGCTTTCTTTATATGTGACCTATAAGATCTCACAAAGAGTGTTAGTCACATTCATGGTTCTTATCCAATCACCAAAACATTCATACCTTGGGGTTTCCCTAGCTCCAATGGTCATGAAGCTTACAGAGGAAGCCTTAACAAAAGGCGTGAGGTTTTTTAACGAGGCACCCTTCGAATTTTGTAATATACAGTTTTAATATTTTTTCCCTTAAAAGATTCGGAGCCTCAGGCCCAGAAGCATGACTTCGACAAGCTAAAAGCTCGGCGAAAGAAATCAGGCAAAAAGCCTAGAAAACTAGAGCTCTGACATCAGAAAAATATTGACGTCACCTCAAACGAAGGGTCAATGGCATCATGAGTAAACGATGCCAGCCCACGACAACAAAACTAGCTAATCCGACTTCGAGAGAAGAAAGCTGGGTTAGTAAAAGGAAAAACGAAGGTTTACCCAAAAAAGGGTACGTAAGAAAGAAGTGCGAAAGCTAAAGACCCCATGCGGGGTATGAGGTCATCGCACGAAGGCAAAAGCCAAAAGAACAAGAAATTGATGAACTCTTATATCAAAGCATATCAAAGAGACTTCATCAAATTATTTTGACAGTGATCGAAGTACAGTTTCAAGGAGAACCATTGTTCGGCTACGGTTTTACAATAAGACCCAATTCAAGCAACATAGTATACACGACCATAAATTCGTTCACCTCATAACCACTCGAAGGCGAGTAAGGCCTTCGGAAAACTGGATCTACAACTCCAGACTCAATCATCTGGTCAACCCTTGCAGAAGCATCCGGGCGAGACGACGACCCCTCGAGAAAATCCGAGGATGAACGACGACCTCGAACGCCTCGAGTGCTTCGAGCACCACGGTTACTTCGAGGACGAGATGATCCCCTCGAAGAAGAACGATTGCCACGAACTTTTTTAACACCACGAGCTCTTCTCGCTCCTCGACCACGCCGATGTCTGTGAACACCGAAGCCAAGTTCGGCATAATCAGCATAAGCTAAAAAACCTTCATCAAGAGGCAGAAAAGGCTCCGAACGTGAAACGCTAGGAACAGGATCTGAATCGCCTGACAAGCTAAGGGGCGAAGCCGAACTAAACACCTCGATCGGAGGCTCCCTCAATACAGCCTCCCGAGAAGCATTTTCTGGAGTAGGAAAATCACTCGAATGCAAAGAAGAATCAGAAGAAGCCTACGAAGTTTATAAAAAAACAAGCAATCATCAAGTAAATGTTTGCAACAGAAGTAAACAATCTCAACGAATATTACAGTCCAAAACACGCACCTGAAGACATAGTACAAATAAAACGAAGGCCACAAAGAAGACAAGAAAAGTATTTATACCTCACTCGGAGGCTTCTTGCAGACATCAAAAACACGACCCTAAAAGGCATCATCAATATGGGGAAGAAACTTGGAAATCGCTTCGATGACGACTTTCGAAGACTTGTCAGTCAAACAAAAGAAAAATGGTTACTGATAGCCTTCGCAGGAGCATCACTTCCATCAACTTCAAGGAATGAAATGTTGTGACACCCCAGGTGTCCCATTTTATTTCCTGCAGTGCTAGAACATCAGGTGAAGTTGCTCAGGAGAAAATCTCAAATTGATCACCGCAAATTAAGGATTTAAAAGTTTTAAAAGGATCCAAATTGGAGTTAAATTAAAAATGAAAATTCAAAAATGAAATAGAAATATGTGCAATTAAAATTTATGTAAAAGCTATAAGTGAAATAAAAATCCAGTTAAAATTTCAGAATTAATTACTTTTGGGAAGAACCTTAAATAAATCATTCAAGTTTAAAACATCTTGTTTAAATTTAAATTTCAAACTTCTGAAAGTTTTGGGGAGAAAGTCAACATAAATAGGTTGTGCATGTGTTAAACGATTTCTAGGAAAAATTGGAGTAATTTTTGAGCTAATTTGCTATTTCTTTTGGTTTTTCCTAGAGCAATGGCAAACTTGTAATTAATTGGAAGTCTTTGCGGGACCCAGCCGTTAGCCGCTGTTCTTCTTCTTCTTTCTTCTCGACGCACCGCCGCGCATGCCAGCTCCTGCCTGGTAGCTTGCCGCCGTGTCCGTCGCTCCAAATGACCAGATGAGCATAGAACCGCTATCTCAGGGCACTTCTCTCGACTTCCCCAGTTCCTGCTCTCTCTCACGATCTCTCGAGCTCACGCGCGCCGTTTTCGCCGCCGACGACTCCATATCCCGCCACCGATTCTCTCCACCTCAGCTTGCCCTCGACCCCGCAATAGAAGCGCCTCGCGACGCTCTTTCCAACGACGCTGACAACCGTAGCTGCCGGAAAGTCGTCATCTTCCTCGAAGCCGGCCGCTAACCCTACTCGCTTCCTCGCCGGAATTCATCCATCTCGGTGAGACCCCGTCCGATTCCCTTCGTTGGCGTGATCCCCGTACCTAGGCGCATCTCTACTAGGTGATCTCGTCGACGATTAGCTTGTGCTCCGGCCGCCGTAGCCTCGTCGCCGCTCGCCGCCGCCTCGGTGCTCTCGCCCCTCCGCCTCGCACGTCGCCGGCACGCCTTGATGAACGCCGCACGTCGCCGACTAGACCCGCGGGTAGCCATAGCTTCACTGGTCCTCAAGGCGCAAGAATAACTCGACGAGCTGCCCTCCTCACTGCTGGTGAGTCGCGCCACCGTCTCGCCGCCGTGCGCGCCGACTGCGCCAGTGCGCGCGCTAGGGTTGATTTGGTTCAGTGGCATAGCTGTAAATAGTAGGGAACTTTGTTCAAACTTTGAAAATTCATAGAAAAAGATTCTGAAGTCCAAAAATAGCAAACTAAATCTAGTTGGATTCATATTAAAGAGATCTATCCATAGAACACCCGAGAGATCATTGTTCATGCATGTTCTGTCCTGTATAATTGTTAGAAGTTGAGCTTTGTTTGAACTTATTTAATTCATAGTAAATGATTTTCTTATCCAAAAATCACAAACTAGGGCTTGTTGGAATCCTTGTGACATGCCCTTCACAGTGGTCTATGATGTTCATCTGCATTCTGTAAAATGAATTGATGAGGACTAGGCCCGATCTTCCGAGAGGTAGAGGTAAACTCGATAATTGGAGAACTCGATGTTGACGATCCGGCTTCAAATCAACCCGATTCGAACCCTGCAACCGATACACCACTGCTCCATTGGTTGTCAACCAAGCACAACTTGATTGACCTCGCCAATAAGGCTTTTCCTGCAGACGAATCGAGAACGCAAGCACACGCAATCTGAAATTGCAAATATGAATTGAAGCGAATCACAAGAGAGGTTCAAACACTCGATTCGAAAGGACTAATCGACACAGTCGAGGAGAGTAAGAACAGGGGCCCTGGATCAATGTATAAGGACTTGTCGCCACAGATACAACGATGAACTCAAGTTTCTCGAAAGAAAACTCAACTAAACAAAACCCAAGTCTAAACGGCGGCGGCTGCCCTGTTATGAAGGAACAAGGGCGCCCTAGGGTTGAGGCGACCAGGGGGGGCGCCCTCAACTTGGGCCAAAGGCCCGACAAGATACACGGCCCGAGAGATGGCCCAAAAAGGTGACGCAGCACCTTGTCATGATCACACAGCGTGATCCACGAACCTTCTGGAGCTTGGACCAGAACCAAAACGACGGTGTCGTCATCCCCTTTCCAACGCCTCCTTATACGCCTTGTTTCGACGTCATATGATGGAGATATCGCCGAAATCGTACGGGGGTGTTGGCTGAATCCGAACCGAACGTGGCGGCTGAGTTGGAGACGACTTGTAACTTGGTGATGAGACCGGCTTGTGCGTGTCCAGCGTGGTGATGTCCTCATCATCCTCCCCTTCTTGAATTGGAGTCGTCCTCGACTCCTTCCGATCAGCAGTCCGCTGCAAAATGTTGGTGACAGCAGGACGCAATATGCAAGACATATGGTTATCATAAACACGAACATCTTGACTAAGCATAGTATAACAAGGAGCATCTGGATTATCACAAAGCGCAACCTCAGCAGAATTTTTTGCAATAAAAGTTCTTCCTTTTAACTTAATCTCATCTGATTTAACATCTAAGGAAGCTTCATTTGTAGCAGGGTTATTCTTATCTTGTTCAGCCTTTTCTTTAAAATGAGTCCTAATATCAGTAGGTGATAAAGGAAGCAAAGTAACTTTTTTATCCTTATGCATAAAAGTGTATGTATTAGTTCTACCATGGTGTGCAGCATCTGTATCAAATTCCCATGGACGACCTAATAAAAGTGAACATGCTTGCATAGGTACAACATCAAAATCAGCATAGTCGCGGTAAGAATCAACCGAAAAATGAATACAGGCTGATGAAGTTACCTTAGCCTTACCACTATTGTTCAACCATTGTAGGTAGTATGAATAGCGGAGTGGACGTGTGGTCAAGCCAAGCTTCTTGACCAAATCGGAACTCACCAAGTTGTTGCAACTCCCCGTATCAATGATGGTGAGAACACGCTGATCGTTGACAAGAGCAAACATGTGGAACAAATTCTTGCGTTGGATCTTGTCTTCTTTGCGTTCCTCCTGAGAGGTCAAAGCACGCTGCACAAGAAGGCTAGGAAAACCCGCCGATGCAGCATTGGAGTCAATGTGCACACTCTCGTCGTCGTCTGAATCTGCAGCAAGGTTAGTTGCAAGAGCCAAATCATCTTCAACATCACTAGCACTTACATGTCCGTTGCCATCAGGTGCAGCGATGAAAGCGCGAGTACTTGGACAATCCTTCATGACATGTCCCATACCCTTGCAGCGGTGGCACACAATATTGGTCGATCTACTTGAAGAACCCTTTTCATATCTCCTGTTTTGTTGGGGCTGCACAGTAGACACAGTACTTACCTCAGAAGCGGGAGCTGGAGCAGGTGGTGTTGCTGAAGGCTTAGCGACAACAGGCGCCTTCGGCTTCTCAACTTCAGAACGCTGCTGAAATGTTCGCCCAGTATTGGACCTGAAAGAAGAATGGTCGTGGCGACGTCCCTGTACTTCTCTTTCTGCCTTAAGAGCAAGATGATACAATTGGGAAAAACGAGTCCAATCTTTATAGTCAAGAATATTCTGTATATCACGATTCAAACCACCAAAGAATCTAGCACTACTTTCATCATCATCCTCACGAATACCACAACGTGCTAGTCCTATAAGCAATTCCTGATAATATTCCTCTACACTTTTATCACCTTGTTTTAAAGTTTGCAACTTCAAACATAAATCACGTTGGTAATAAGGAGGAACAAAACGAGACTTCATACGCTGTTTTAAAACAGTCCAAGTTTGAGGCACAGCAGCAGCATTACCAGCAGTGCAAATATCATTCCACCAAAATAGAGCAAAGCTAGTAAATTCACTTGTTGCAAGTCTAACTCTATGATCAGCAGGAACCTGAGAATTAAACTTTTGTTCTACAGCAAGTTCCCAATTCAAATACTCCTCTCAGCACTACCCGCAAAAGGAATCATGGAAAATTTAGGTTTAGCAAAATCATTGTTACCACGATTACCTCCCATACCGATACGATTGCATTCGAGGCGGTGGGCGTCACGATCATCATCCACAGGTGGAGGGTGTTGCTCAAGATGTTCAACTCGGGTCACCAGCCCGTTGAGGAGGCCCATCATCTCATCAAACCTCACAGTCATGAGCTTGCGCTGGTCTGCAGCAAGCTTTTGATGCTCAGCCTTGGAAACACATTCTTTGAAGTCCGTGGGGGACTCCACATCCTCGGCCGCTGGCGCTGACATGGTTAGAAGACAGCAGAAGACAACACAAAAGTATTATCCCTATCAACTAACACAAATGGTGGTGAGGGTGGAATGCAAAATCTCAAGCGGCTTACCACCGTCTTGCAAGTGTTCTTACCAAAGCCAACAGGATGGTACAATCAGTTGTTGAGCTCGGTGTAATAGTTGCAAGGACAAGAACCTGTGCTGACAGAAATATATGTGGAGCTTTGGGACAGGCACAATATGTAGCAAGGATTAGCAAAATACTAATGCAGATTAGCAAAGTTCAATAAGTGTCCAAAGTACAAGTCACAATTGCTGGCCAAGACGTGTCCTAGGCGTAGCACAACAAGATGGAACAAATGACAGAGGATGAACTCACAGAATAAGCAAAACAGCCCAAATGCCTCCTGTTTTGTCTTCTAGCGCAAAAAGGCACTAGTAGGAATCACAATGCTTCAAATTTTTCTTTTTTGTTTTATTTTCCTGATATTTTTCGCATAACCAGAAGCACAAAAATAGGAACACCACAAAGTATCAGCTCAAACAGAGTTAAGGTGTGGCCTACAAAAAAGAAACAAGTTCTCTGAAAAACCGGAAATCAACTTGGATGATTTTTTTCAATATCTTCCCGATTTTTTTAAATTTTTCCCGAAACCCAAATGGCCTTCCGGAGTTAGGAAGCTGCTGTAAAAAATTGAGCCAAAACAGAGCACCGAGCGAAAAGTTATGGCCGTTTTACCGAGGGTATGTCAAGTCAGGGTTTTTGAGCAGAACTCAGCAGACAAGGCGACGGCGGCTAGGGCAAAGCTTCCCTGAACCACGGCACAGATCACAGCAGAGCAAAGGATCACAGCTAGGGCAAAGTATCCCTGGTACAAGCAGCAGCAAAGGATATGCAATATGAATCAAGGGGGGGCTGCGATGCAAAGCGATGAACACAAGGCGGCTTGCAACCTATCTAGGGCTTGCACGGCGAGAGTTCACGCAAGGCGGCTGGCGAGGGCAAGTCGAGTAATGTGTGGCACGACTTGTAATCTAGGTAAAAGTGGATAGGATAGCGGTGGAAACACAGCAACGGGGCGAATTGAACTACGACGCGAACACACTAACCAGCAACAAGACTCGACCACGAACACAAACTCAACAAAGCGAATCTGAAACGAAATTGCAAAGGCTAAAAGAGGTTCTAGGACAGGGGATTTTTTTGTAGGCTTTTTGTGGACTCTAGGTATATGACTCAAAACGAATCGAAGGGAAAAAAACAAAGGTAATACCTCACGGGAAACCTGGCTCTGATACCACTTGATGAGGACTAGGCCCGATCTTCCGAGAGGTAGAGGTAAACTCGATAATTGGAGAACTCGACGTTGACGATCCAGCTTCAAATCAACTTCGAACCCTGCAACCGATACACCACTGCTCCATTGGTTATCAACCAAGCACAACTTGATTGACCTCGCCGATAAGGCTTTTCCTGCAGACGAATCGAGAACGCAAGCAAGAAAGTGTAAACACGCAATCTGAAATTGCAAATATGAATTGAAGTGAATCACAAGAGAGGTTCAAACACTCGATTCGAAAGGACTAATCGACACAGTCGAGGAGAGTAAGAACAGGGGCCCTGGATCAATGTATAAGGACTTGTCGCCACAGATACAACGATGAACTCAAGTTTCTCGAAGGAAAACTCAACTAAACAAAACCCAAGTCTAAACGGCGGCGGCTGCCCTGTTTATGAAGGAACAGGGGCGCCCTAGGGTTGAGGCAACCAGGGGGGGCGCCCTCAACTTGGGCCAAAGGCCCGACAAGATACACGGCCCGAGAGATGGCCCAAAAAGGTGACGCAGCACCTTATCATGATCACACAGCGTGATCCACGAACCTTCTGGAGCTTGGACCAGAACCAAAACGACGGCGTCGTCGTCCCCTTTCCAACGCCTCCTTATACGCCTTGTTTCGACGTCGTATGATGGAGATATCGCCGAAATCGTGCGGGGTGTCGGCTGAATCCGAACCGAACGTGGCGGCTGAGTTGGAGACGACTTGTAACTTGGTGATGAGACCGGCTTGTGCGTGTCCAGCGTGATGATGTCCCCATCATGAATTAATTATGAATTTCTCTTTGATAAACTTGTCATCTTCTTTATAACTTAATTTAGTCATTAAATTACCTTGAGCTTGTGCATGCATGTTGTATAGGCCAACACCTACCACCATGTTTTTGGGTTTGACCAGAACTGTTCATCCAAATTTTATAGGAATTATTTCTTGTTGGAACTAGGTTTTGCCACTTAAAGTAATTCTTTTAAGCATAAGAAAAGTAAAATAAGGATTTGATCTGTTCAAGCATGTTAGTAATGTTAGTCACTCATGTCCAGAAATGCATTAAAAAGATTTATCATGATTTCTTTGAGTTATTTTTATGATAATATAACAAGACAAGATAATAATGCTTCATGGGAGTCAATGAAGGAAATACTTCAGACTAAAGTAATATAAATTTAACCATAATTTCAGAACTGAAATTCACATTTCAAATGTGAAACCAAATCATTCTTATTGCATCACAATCTTCTTTGCATTTCCATCCCATTGACATATATTATATTATATTATATTATATTATATTATATTATATTATATTATATTATAGGAAACGATCAAGAAGAGGATATTCAGAAGGATCTCCCTGCTGAGGAAGCTGAGCCTGAAGTGACTAACATTTCCTCTGTAGATCAAGGCAAGCCCCGGATAATACTAAACCCCTTTTTGCAACATTTGCTTTTTAAGGAATAATTGCTAGTGTGTCTAGTATGTATTGTGCACTTAAGTGTAGGAATTGTGATGAAACCCACTTGCATGTTATCCCAAGATGACCTATGTGTGTCTATGTATATCCCTAGTGATCGTTAGAGAATTGCTATGCTTAACTAAATAGTAGCATCGCGAAGTATCGTGTCACTTTGATAAAGGAATCTGATCACTAAAGTTGAAGATAATAATGAGTTTAAGTGTTGTTGGGACCGGGCAGGGACTTTGCATGTGTAGGATGAATTGGGAAGGCCAAGCCTTCACGGTGGTAGCCCTGCCTAGTCGATTAAGGACCGTCTTGGCCCCTTGATCAAGCATTGACATGTACTGAGTACATACTAGTGATATGGGCACTAGCAAACTGACGTAGCATGCATGGTGGCAGCGTTGTACGGCACCCGGTACACTGGTCGAAAGACGCGCTGGGCGCAGTTGGGCAGGTCTTGGCTATGACGATGGTGGGACAGCTGCCCAATTCCGTGAGACTAAACCCGGACTTGGTGTCTACTGTCTTGCGAAAGGTGGCCGTATATGACCTTGAGTGGCCGCACGACGCATATGCACCACTCAAGGTCATATACGGCCACCTTTCGCAAGACAGTAAACACCAAGTCCGGGTCCAGTCTCACGGAGTTGGGTAGCCGTCCTACTAGCAGTACGTCGCGGCCTAGACCTGCCCAACTACGCCCAGCGTGTCTTTCGACCAGTGTACTGGGTACCGTCCAACGATGCCACCATACATGCTACATCAGTTTGCTAGTGCCCATCATCACTAGTATGTACTCGGTACAATTCAATGCTTGATCAAGGGGCCAACATCAAGACGGTCCTTAACCGACACAGATGGGGCTACCACCGTGAAGAACAGTCTTCCCAATCCATCCTACACAATCAGTCCCCGTCCGGTCTCAATAATGAACATAAAACTCATTCTTTATCTTCACCTTTAGTGATCAGAATTCTATCATCAAGACAGCAGGACCAACTCGATTCTAGTTAATCAAGCTAAGCATAGCAAGTATTCTACCGACATACTAGTAGCGACACATAGCCAACATAGGACATTTGGGGATCATGCAGGTGGGTTTCCATACAACTCCTATCAACTTAAGTGCAACAATCAACTAGACACACTAGCATTGTTATTCCTAGAACCAGAAATTTATCAAAAGGGTGGGATGCACCGGGGCTTGCCTTGAGGTTCACCAACTAAGTTAGTAGCAGCAACTTCGCTCTCCTGGACAGAAGGATCCTGTTGGAAATCCTCAGCAACTTCTTGATTATCATTTCCTATAAAAAGATGACATGTCAATGGAAGGAATACAAAGACAATTTAAATCAACATGTGTATGCAATGAGGGTGATTTGGTTTCAGTTTCAACATGGTGAATTCAGTTCTGAAATGTTCATAAAATTTTCATAACTTTGGTCTGAAGTATTTCCTTCATTGACTTAATCATTTATCTAGTTAAGTTATCGACAAAACAACCAAAGAAATACATGAACTTCTTCTAAAGCACCTCTAGACAGGACTGACCTACTACTGATGGTATAAGCATGCAAGAACATGTCATGAGTGCTAACATTGCGTTTGTGCATAGATCAGTCGGACTTGTTCGGGTAGGATCGGACTAGTCCGGGTGACGGACTTGTCTGGTGATTTGTCGGACCACAGAATTGGTTTTTCGAACTAGTCTGGATCGAGTCGGACTTGTCCGGCTATTGGTTGGGACTACAGAATGGGTTTTTCGGACTAGTCCGGTTTGGCGCGGACATAACCAAATTTTCATGATTTAAGCAGAAAATAAATCATACAAAATTCTCAGAAGCAAAACTGAACATGACAGGAAGCAGGGTGATAGAACATCATCCAAGGATCATGAATGCATGTTGGTATTTCTTACACCAAACAGAAAACACCACCTTAGGCTGGTTAGGCCTAGAGTGAATATTCCTGGTTCGGCGCCAGAAATACCTGGGGTTAAGTTACTTGCTTAGGATACGTAATAATCCACAACTGGCAACGAGTGCCAGAAATGTATTATTAGTATTTAATCATAAAAGATAATCCTCAAGCGCACGGATAACCCGTTGTAGAATTTCACCCGAGAGTATTCCAGGGTATCGTTATTTATATTTTCCCAAAGGAAGACGTAGTTGACAAGTGTGTACTTATACTCATGGTGTTACAAATGATAGATCATAACCAATATCCAAATGCAGGGGTAAGGCAATAAATGGATAGAGGATAGTGCGACACACACAGCAGGCATTTCCACTCTCTGATAAAAGGCGAGAGGCGGCTCTAAGCTAGACTAAGGTTAAGTAAGAAGAACTGTTACTCCTAATGTACATCGTCAAGTAGCGTGCGTAGCATCTACCTATAGCCTAAGCTGCACACAAGCCAAGACTAAGCTGTTCTACTGCCAAGCCATCATCGGGAGATCCAGCGATCAGAGTCTGCCCCAATCTCTGGACATTTCATATATACTCCTACGCCATACCCGAACGTGGAGGATTACAAGAGACGGACAGGGCTGTCCACCTGCCGCCTACCTCTACAAACCGTGGGGCACGAACACACATCCAAGGGTGGAAAGGAAGCCCTAGCACCATGCTAGCGTAACTAACCACAACTCTAGATCCCTCGAGGCACCTCGCAAGGCGATAAACCTAGAGCACTCTTGCAAGACAATGGACCCGATGACTAAGCAAAAGGAACAACTAAATCCAGCGAGCGATTACTTAGACAAAGGATCAAAGCTAGCACTACGTTAAGCATAGGCGTTCGTCGCTCAAGAACGAGCGACGAACGATGAACGATGAAGAACGATCATCGTTAACCGATGATCGAGTATGAACGAACGACGAACGAACGATGAACGATCATGAACGAACATCGATGAACGATGAACGAACGATGAACGAACATGAACGAACGAAGAACGTTCATCCAAGATCAAGGATGAACGATGAACTAGCATAAGCACATAACTACTACAAGAACGTTGATACTCCATTGATAAAAGAATAAGTCTTACAAAGAGAGTAAAAGGATACAAGGGAATTTACCCCAAACTCTCCAAGGGACTTGGGAGCCAAAAGGGCAGCCCAACTACTCAGCCTAAGCCTAACTAGAGAGCCCCTACCTCTAGATGTGTGGAGGAGGGAATGAGCCTCTTGTGTTGTGTGTCTTCTAAGGGGAGGGGGTACCCCTTTATTTATAGCGTTGAAGGTCGGTTCCTGGAGGCGGTTCCTTAGGTCGGTGGCATTAATTGCAGGTGGAACCGACCTCCAGAGGTCGGTTTGCAACCGCCATAGAAAGATGGGCCCAGGGGGCCACCCTGCCAGGTCGGCCGACCTAGGGTTAGGGGTCGGCCGACCCAGGCCTGGCCCCTCCTGGGCTGGGCCTTGGCAGGTGGCTTCCCCCTGGCCTTTATGCTTCTTATCCAGGTGCGTGGCCTCAGTTGATATTCTGGTAGGTTCTGGGCCTTTAATCCTTGAATTATATTCCCGCGGCGAGCGTCGTTTGATGGACGTGTTGGAATCGTCGCCTTGGGCCTTGTTTATACCTGGAAATCCCTGTTTTCCACCTGCACATCCAAATCTAGAGGTACACGTGGAAATAGGTTATTTGATAACAATATGCAAGCAATAAGTGTTAGTTCTTCCTTATTTATAGAGCTAATTGACGGTCAAAAAACTGGGTCTAAGGACCGTCAACAACTCCCCCAAGCTGTCCTCCTTGCTCGTCCCGAGCAAGAAGTAGGACTTAGGATGTTGATCAGGAGTTGCTACAATGTTTCATATCTCCTAGGTACCATGCACACAACGAAACTACTCTCCTTTGAGTTGAAAAAGTTGGCATGTTTACTCACCCTTTACCTTACTCCTTATGGGGCGTATGGCTTTTTCCTTGTCTTGGGCGGTTGAGAGATAGAACGGTTATAACAGAGCACCATTCACTTGTCCATCGTTTGACTTTTATTTTCCGGAGGTTTTCAAAAATTTTTTGAAATAAAAGCAAAGTTCCTCAAATGATGCTCTCAAGTCGCTCAATAAGTGTATATTCCTCACCAAGGCATTATTGTATTGCCTCTTGTCATCCTACTTCTAAGGCTTGTATGTGGAGCTCAAGGTAGGGATGATATGAGGCATACTTGCATCACACATATTGCCGAACCAAAAGAGTGGATCCATGGAGAATGCAAGTCATACAACCTTGATCAAGATGTGCATGTGTGTATATGGTGGTGGTGAGGTGGAAGGACTATACTCCTTTTTATTTGTTCCTTCTCTCTCTTTTGTTTTTGAATTTTTTTTTTGAGGAGGACATGGCTATCTTTCTTTCTTTCTTTTTCTTTTTCTCAACATTTTTCTTTCTTTATTCCCCACTTTTTTTCGTCATGCTCTACTTTTGTATGAGCAGGGGATTATTCTTTTTCTTTCTTTTGCATAGCCATGTCTCCAATGATATATTTTGAGAGAGAGAGAGGTAATAATGAATTTTTGGAGTATTTATTTTGGGTGGAAGGTGTGGTGGTATTGCTTAACTTCCAGTGTAGAAGTTTAGCATGCGAGGTGGAGTGTACGTGATCTTGATCAATGAAAGTATGACAAGCTTCTCACTAGGGTTACACAATTTTGATAAAGCTCAATGCAATGACAAGCAGCATATGTGTGAGGTTTTGCAATGTAAGAACAACATATGGCTTTGGTAGGAATTTTGATCATTGAGGAACTTTATCATTTTTTTGTATTTTGTAAAATAAAACTCTGGAAGCCAAGTCTTACTTTGAACAAGATCATAGCAGCCCTATTTGTACCATATCATATCTCACAACAACTTAGACTTAGATCAAGCACTATGCAGCCCACAAGTTTCAAGTTCTAGGTAAGCATAAGCCAAAAATCTCAAAACTTGGGAGAGCACTAAGTTGTGACTAGGTATAAACGAGAGATAAAACAGAGCAACTATTCATCATCTCAACATAAGGAAGGCTAAATACTCATACTCGCATATAAAGAGAAATTACGAAAAACTGGCAACCACACTAAAGACAATTTTTGTTCTTTTTAGTTTTCTCATTTTTATTTTATTTTCAGATTTATCTTTTTTTTGGTATTTTTCATGAGAGGTGCAAGAACAAGCAAACAAAAGAAACAAAAGGATACAAGTTGCGATACATGATACCTTAGCGGGGGGTATGGCATCCCCCCCCCCCCCCCCCCCCCCCCCAAAGCTTGTTCTTGCTCATGGGTGGCGTCGAGGATCGAACCCGGTGTGGCGAAAGTAAGCCAACATATCGGCTTGGCCTTGCTGCGTCATGTTGGTGAGGTTGGTGAGCTGGGCGTTTGTGTTTTCTTGCCACTGGTGGGTCTGCAGGACGTGTTGGTTGAGAGTGTACTCAACGTCCTCTCCTCGAGTCTCGATGCGTCCCATTTGTTCGGTAAGCGCTTTCATTTGCTGCTCGAGATATGGATCACGAGCTGCAGACGAGCGACGCCCACCGGCCCTTGGTGAGTAGGACGTCGAATCGGAGGAGATTTCCTCCCATTGCGCGCGGGGAGGGTGCGTCCATTGGGCTTGGCCCGCACCCTGCTGCGACGAGCCGCCGACCTCAAATGGTGGTGGAGTGGTGTAACCACCGGACCATACCCGGCGTGACCGTAGCTTGGCCCATATGCATAGGCCATGGGCTGTGGTGCGGGCATCCCGGTGTCGGCGGTCGGCTCCGGCCTGCGCGCCCTCGTGCGAGAAGAAGTACTCTTGCGTGCAGCTTCCTCTTTTTCGAGAGATGTGGTTAGGTTTTTACAGCCATACAAACGAAGTTCCCGGTTAGGTAACGGGAATTCATTTGTATAACCGACATAATAGAATATGAGAGAATTATTTGGACCATGCTTGAGTGTATGACCTTGAATAAGATAATCCTCGGTCATAAGAGAGCGGGGTGTATCAAGATAAGCAACATTAGCATGATGCAAAGCACCAACACCCGCAGCAATACGTGTAATCAACGAGGTGCACTCAATCGGTCTAGTCATTCTAAAATTCTCTAACCACTGAACAATCATGAACATGACAGGAGCAATCTTTATTTTCTCAACCATAGCATAAAGAATTTTCAGATCATCCTCGCGCACAATCCTAATATCACTTCTAGGAAACAAAGTAATGCCAAGCCACATGTGCAACAAGCGCAAGGTAGGATGATGGATATGATTAGTTCGGGGTTTCTCACAAGTAGGAGATGCAGAAATTCTTTGCCAAAAAGCTAACTTTGAGTAACCCGGAATCGAACTATCAACATCAATGGTGCAGCGAGAATTAAAGCCGAGGCATTGACTAAGGATTTTCCATGTCAAATGATATTCCTCCCGGAAAAACCGAAAGATAATACCGTCATCTACCACGCGTAGGGTGCATAAAAACTGTAGTGTAAGTAAGCGGGAACCCTACTCATCTACACTTGCAAACTTATCCCACCCTATTGCTTTAAATACTCGAGAAAATTCAGCATCCATACCAATCTTTTGCAGCAGTTCCGTATCAAATGCTCGCGTAGGAGCAAATGTATGGAGTCGGAGCGCTTCGTAGGCGCTCATCTCTTCGTCGCCCACCAAGTCGAGGTCGGAGTCGACGAGAAGATGATGCTCGGTGTTGGCTTGTTCCTCCGTTGCGGCTTCATGTTGAGGGCTTGACACTTGCTCGGTGGCGGTGCGGGCGCGAGTGCGAGGTCGAGATGAGCCCGAGCTTGTGCTCCCGGACCGGAACAGCGAGGCGACGGCCTTCCCGGCGCGCTTCATGCTGCAGCGAGGTCGAGCAAGAACGCAAGAACGAAAACTCCGAATGGGTTATGAGAGTGAAAACCAATCGATGAAACCGTCGGTGTTCTTGCAAGCGAGAAAACACAACTCGGAAAACCAAACCAAATCAAAACTGAAAATCAAACCAAGAGAGAAATATTTTTTGCAGAATTTCGAGGCAAGAACCAAGTGAGCACAATGGAAAACTTGAGAGCAATGGAGTGAAGAGTGTTGAGGAGTGGAAATGAGAGTGTGAGAGGGAGAGAGCAATGGCCGGCCACCTCCTCTTATACACGGCCATAGTAGCCGTTTTTGAACGTTGGGAGGTACATGTGACCGTTGGAGCAAAGGTGGGAGGGAGCCGTTGCTCCCCTGGGTCGGCCGACCTGACTGGTGGGGTCGGCCGACCCCACCCTGGCCCCACTTGCTTCCCTCTTTGGCCCACAGCCCCCAACGGCCAAATGGTGATTGACCATGGTTGCTATGTCCAGAAACACCTAAAAATTATTTGCTCAAAAAGATTTCCAAATAAAAGGTTGCCTCGAATTCAAAATTTTTTGAAAAATTCAAAAATTGACATGTTGATGAGAAATTTCAACATGCAAAAATATTTTTGGCTTTTCCATGGTGATACAAGGGTGGTCCAAAAATTTCATCCAAAGATGAGTCATTTTGAACGCAAAAGTGTTTTTGAAAATTTTTAATTTTAAATGCATGGCGAGGGAAAAATTCAAATATGCTGGTGGAAAAATCCAAATAAATTTTTGGTGGAGGAAATAAATATGCAAGGTGGTTTGGAAGGAAATCCAAATGCAAATATGGTGGAAAAATTCAAAAAGAAAAGAGAATCAAACCGAATGATAATGCCGGTTTTCCTGGCGGCCAGGGCCGTGTCGTTTAAAGTCCGACAGGCTAAGACTTCTCCAACGGGTTTAGCTTGGTGGCGCGGACCCCGTCCTTGGAGATGAGAACGTGGAGGGTTGCGCCTTGACTTGCCACATTTGTTTCATCTTTGTAGGTGGCTTCTCGGACTTTGGGACGGGTTTCTTGGCCCATAATCCCGGCCTCGTGGTCGCAGGTTTCTTTGGTTGAAACTGCGATGGATTTTTAATCTTTGCCAAGCTCTTCCATAGAGCAATGAGGCTGTCTGTTTTCCTGGCTGTCACTTCAACTTCTTGAATGTTGGAGGTGTTTGGCCCATACTTGACCTTGATCATCGAGCATTGTTCTTTTCGAGGTTGAAACTCGAACTTCTCCTCCTTCCCATTGATGTAGAGGCGGTTCTCTCCAACTCCAACATCAATCTGAGCCTTTATGGTGCTAAGGAAGGGACGTCCCAAGATGAGGGGCGTTTCCTTGTCAATATCCATGTCAAGCACCACAAAATTCACCGGGACAATGTGGCCCCTTATAAATACCGGCACATCCTCCGCAATCCCCATTGGAAAGCGAAAGGATGAGTTGGCCAATTGTAGCTGCATCGCTGTTGGTGTGAGGAATCTATACTTTAATTGCTCGAAGATCGCCTTGGGCATAATACTCACACTGGCCCCAAGGTCACACAGTGCGTAGTCGAAGTGGAATCTCTTGATTGAGCAAGAGATTACTGGGAAGCCTGGATCAGTTTTTATTGTAGAAGGTTCTCCTCTTATTTTCCTGTTCTCCCCTGCATGGTTAGTCCTACGAGAGAACATTTCGCCTCTCGTAGTGATAACATTAACTTTCTCAATGGGAGATTCTGGTTGCCCAGGAATCTGCCCAGAATTAGCAGAAGGAACAAGAGCAGCGAGCTGAGCTAACTGAGTTTCTATCATTTTGTTAAAGCTCAACTGATTTTTGAAAGCGGAAGAAAGACCTTCTATTTTTGAATTTAAGCTCTCTAGACTTTGATCATTGGCAGCAATCTTTTTGTTGATTGATTCGTTGATTTTAGCTTGGCCTTAAACCAAATCTTTCAAAGAAGGCTGATTATTATTAAAACCAGAGAAATTATTACCTCCTTGATAAGATTGGCGGTTTTGGTTGAAACCTTGACCTCCACTTGGACGATACCCAATGTTGTTGTTCATGTAGAATGCTTCTTCATGGGTATGGTTGGGGCAATCCTTCCCCATATGGCCGGTGTTGCCACATTCCTCACACGTAATGCGTGGGTTGAGTGGACGAACACTACCATGCGTGTTGAAGTCGTCCAAGCGCTTCATGACGAGGTCGAGCTTGGCGGACGATAAGTCCACCTCCTTGATAGGGTGTACGCCTTTAGAGCGTGGTTGGAGACGTTCATCGCTCCACCCTTGATTGGAGACCATCTTCTCAATAAGTTCTTTAGCTTGAGCAACGGTCATTGAGAAGAAGGCTCCTCCAGCAGTGGCATCCATATGTCCACGGGTTGTTGGTGTCAACCCGTTGTAGAAATGTTAAAAACTGAGCCATTCTTCCATCCCGTGGTGTGGGCAGGCGGATATGTAATCTTGGAGCCTATCCCACGCCTCGGCGATGGTTTCATTGTTGGCTTGCTGGAAGCTTGAAATTCTTCCACGAAGGGCATTGGTTTTGCCCAACGGGAAAAACTTTGCGAGGAACGCGGTAGAACAGCGGTCCTAAGTGTCAATGCTGGCACGATTGGCATAGAACCATTGTTTCGCCTTCCCAAGGAGGGAGAGGGGAAATAAACAAAGTCGGATGGCATCTTGGTTGACTCCGGCGGCTGCCGATGTGTTGCATATCTCAAGGAATTGCTGGAGATGAGTGTTGGCGTCCTCCGTGGCCTTTCCATAAAAGGGAATGGCCTGCACCATAGTGATTAGGCTTGATTTGACTTCAAACCCTGCGTCACCGGCGTTGACATTGGGTCTAACGGGAACATTGGCAACGGAGGGAGCAGAGTAGTCACGGAGGGTCCTTTGATCAGCCATGTCAATAAGTGATGATGGTGCGGATGATGTGGGTTCGTCTGTCGGGAGTGTTGCTTGTGAGGGAGAGTCAACGCGGGGTCGGATTTTCCTTACAAGCGACTCTGGATTATCAACGAAGTTTTCCGGCAAGTTGAATCCACGCATACACTATCCTGTTTTCACATCAAAGAGAGAAAACAGATCAAGGTTGGCCTGCAAAGGATAATGGTTAAATCACATCAAGTGTAATCATGAGTAATCATTGTATACACTTGTCAACAATTGTCTTCCCCGGCAACGGCGCCAGAAATGCTTGTTGGTATTTCTTACACCAAACAGAAAACACCACCTTAGGCTGGTTAGGCCTAGAGTGAATATTCCCGGTTCGGCGCCAGAAATACCTGGGGTTAAGTTACTTGCTTAGGATACGTAATAATCCACAACTGGCAACGAGTGCCAGAAATGTATTATTAGTATTTAATCATAAAAGATAATCCGCAAGCGCACGGATAACCCGTTGTAGCATTTCACCCGAGAGTATTCCAGGGTATCGTTATTTATATTTTCCCAAAGGAAGACGTAGTTGACAAGTGTGTACTTATACTCATGGTGTTACAAATGATAGATCATAACCAATAACCAAATGCAGGGGTAAGGCAATAAATGGATAAAGGAAGCCCTAGCACCATGCTAGCGTAACTAACCACAACTCTAGATCCCTCGAGGCACCTCGCAAGGCGATAAACCTAGAGCACTCTTGCAAGACAATGGACCCGATGACTAAGCAAAGGAACAACTAAATCCAGCGTGCGATTACTTAGACAAAGGATCAAAGCTAGCACTACATTAAGCATAGGCGTTCGTCGCTCAAGAACGAGCGATGAACGATGAACGATGAAGAACGATCATTGTTAACCGATGATCGAGTATGAACGAACGACGAACGAACGATGAACGATCATGAACGAACATCGATGAACGAACGATGAACGAACATGAACGAATGAAGAATGTTCATCCAAGATCAAGGATGAACGATGAACTAGCATAAGCACATAACTACTACAAGAACGATGATATTCCATTGATAAAAGAATAAGTCTTACAAAGAGAGTAAAAGGATACAAGGGAATTTACCCCAAACTCTCCAAGGGACTTGGGAGCCAAAAGTGCAGCCCAACTACTCAGCCTAAGCCTAACTAGAGAGCCCCTAGCTCTGAATGTGTGGAGGAGGGAATGAGCCTCTTGTGTTGTGTGTCTTCTAAGGGGAGGGGGTACCCCTTTATTTATAGCCTTGAAGGTCGGTTCCTGGAGGCGGTTCCTTAGGTCGGTGGCATTAATTGCAGGTGGAACCGACCTCCAGAAGTCGGTTTGCAACCACCATAGAAAGATGGGCCCAGGGGGCCACCCTGCCAGGTCGGCCGACCTAGGGTTAGGGGTCGGTCGACCCAGGCCTGGCCCCTCCTGGGCTGGTCCTTGGCAGGTGGCTTCCCCCTGGCCTTTATGCTTCTTATCCAGGTGCGTGGCCTCACTTGATATTCTGATAGGTTCTGGGCCTCTAATCCTTGAATTATGTTCCCGCGGCGAGCGTCGTTTGATGGACGTGTTGGAATCGTCGCCTTGGGCCTTGTTTATACCTGGAAATCCCTGTTTTCCACCAGCACATCCAAATCTAGAGGTACACGTGGAAATAGGTTATTTGATAACAATATGCAAGCAACAAGTGTTAGTTCTTCCTTATTTATAGAGCCAATTGACGGTCAAAAACTGGGTCTAAGGACCGTCAACAATGCACAGGTTCAAGATTTATTTGATGACAAGGAACTTCATATTTCGATTTTTGAAGTTTAATCAATTTATGGGAAAGTTGCAACTTAATTACGAGAATGCCACCGACTGCTTTTGAACTGGGCGCGCTCTGCATGCGCGCGGCGCACTCAACGGCGGCGGCGTGGCGCGGCTCGCCGGCGACGAGGGTAGCTCTAAGCGGGAAGAGATCATGGTGGCTAGGTTCAGTGAGCAATGGGCTATCCGCCGGTCCAGACCTCGAGGACGGGAACTCACCGGTGCTTGCTGTCGCCGTGGAGGGGCGGAGGTGTGGTTGTCGGGACAGCGGCGACTGGTGGCGAGGCGACGGCGAGCTCCACGCTGCACAATCAAGGTTCAAGCTTGGTTACAACGTGCGCATAGGGTAGAGGAAGAAGCCGACGGGCGGAATCGAGCTTTGGTTCACCGTGGAGGGGATATTCTGGTGATGTGTTGACGTCGGTTGAAGGAGGGTCCGGAGGAAGACAACCCAAATCCCGGCGCGGCGGTCGTTGATGTGGTCGAGGCGCGCTCGGGGACTAGCTAGCTCGGGGATCGATGAGGTCGTCCTGGCGATGCTTGTGGTGGGCTGTATTGGGGTCGGTGTGGTCGGACGCGGTGGCGCGGCGAGCTTCACACTCCGACGGCCATGGCGGGTGAGCGAGCGAGAGGGAGACGGAGAGTGCGAGGGAGATCAGCGGAGGGGCCGAGGGTAACGGGGAGCGCGAGAAAAATGAGAGAGAGAAGCGAGACCGACGCCGTTTTGGTGTGGCGTGGCGTCCATGCATGACGCGAGGGAGAGAGAAGCAAAGGGGGAGAGAGATTGACAGGTGGGACCGGCTGCCTTTCTTTTTATTACGAATTCATCTCTCTCTCTTGTAAATTCAAGAAAAAAATAGTATTTGAGCTCCAAATTTCCCCAGATTTGCATGGAGTGACATTGACACCTGTAGAAGACAGCTGTCCAGTCAATCCTTCCAGAAGCTTTCAAATTTCGAATTTGAAATTCAAACAAGTTGCTTAAACTTTAAACTTCAAAGATTTATTTGAGGGGCTTCCTAAAAGAGTTTGGTTCCAATCTTGTTGCTAGATTTTTATTCCACTTGCATCTTTCACATAAATTTTTGGTTACACCAAGTTCTGTTCAAATTTTTAAACTTGTTTCTCAATTTGACTTAAATTTGACTTAATTCAAATTTTTGTAATTATTTTGAAGCAGAATTTGAAAATTCACCTATACCATCTCAACACACATGACTAGCATGGTTCAAAAATGGCATGAGACTAAAAGCGAGGCAAACTAGAGGAAGGTAAAATGTTGGAAGAAAATTTAACTCGATACCTGGGAGTGATGACCAAAATTCTGGGTAGTGATTACGCAGAAACTCTTCGGATTCCCAGGTCGATTCATCTTCCGAATGATTACTCCACTGGATTTAAAGAACTTGAGAGTCCTTTTCCGAGTCACTCATTCTTTCTCATCGAGGACTTTGATCGGAAATTCGGAGTATGTCAAATCTGATTGGAGAGGTTCCACGTCTTCTAAAACAATGTCTACAGGAGGTTTGAGACATTTCTTGAGTTGTGAGACATGGAAGATATCATGAACACCCAATAACTTTGCGGGCAATTGAAGCTTGTATGCTACAGGACCACATCTCTCGACAATCTGAAATGGACCAATGTAGCGTGGCGCTAGCTTTCCTCTAACTCCGAAGCGCTGAATACCTTTCATAGGTGATACTCAGAGATAGACATGATCATCTTGTTTAAAGGATAAAGGTCGACAGCATCGATTGGCATATTTTTCTTGTCGACATTTCGCAGCCTGAAGATTGGCCTGAATAATTCGGACTTTTTCTTCCGCATCTCTCACAAGATCAGGACCGAAAATTTCCCTTTCTCCAGGCTCAGACCAGTTGAGAGGTGTTCTACAACTTCGTCCATACAGTGCCTCGAATGGTGACATTTTTGCACTCTCTTGATAGCTGTTGTTATATGAAAATTCTGCGAGAGGCAAATACTCATCCCAGTTACCTCCATGTGTCAAAACACAGGCCCTAAGCATGTCTTCCAAAATCTGGTTGACACGCTTAGTTTGTCCATCGGTAGTAGGATGATAAGCAGAACTGCGAATTAAAGTAGTGTCCAAAGATGCATGAAGTTGTTCCCAGAAACGAGCAACGAACTGGGGACCTCGATCAGAAATTATGGTCTTGGGCACACCATGAAGACATAGAATTCTCGATATGTAGAGCTCCGCATCCTGCCGAACTTTGTAAGAAGTATTGACAGGCAGAAAATGCGCTGACTTTGTAAGCCTGTCCACAATGACCCAAATTGAGTTGTGCTTGCGCGAAATGAGAGGAAGGCCTACAATAAAGTCCATGCTTATATCTTCCCATTTGCAAGCAGGAATACTCAACGGTTGGAGCAAGCCAGCTTTTCTCAAATGATCAGCTTTGACCCTCTGACAAGTATCGCACTCGGCGACGTAACGGGCCACTTCTCTTTTCATTCTTGTCCACCAAAAATTCTTCTTCAAGTCCTGGTACATTTTATTACTGCCAGGATGAATGGAATACTTGGACTGGTGGGTGTAAGCTTCATAGCCCATTGGAGTTTGGAAACCCCAAAGGTATGAATGTTTTGGTGATTAGGTGACCATATTGATGCGACTAAAATTTTCATGTAGGATACATTGGTAGTCATGTCAAGGAAGCGTCATCTCACAAACTCTATCTTTATCGACGACTTGGTGATTGGTTGCCTCGACAATTCGGATCGAGAACTTGATGGAGTCAAGGTTGAAGATGGATCAAGGCTAAGGACATGCTAGATCCAAGCAAGTGTTGGCTTGGTATAGATGTTAGCTTGAGTCCATAGGAAAAACCGAACTATCAAGAGGGATCGAATTGGTTCTCTTAGAGCACACTAGTTTAGAGATCATGTGGATGCATTGTGAGTCTCATGAGGGCTAGGGTGGCTGAAGAGAAGAAGAGGGACCCAAAAGGAAGAAGTTGGAAGTAAGGATCAAGAGTTGGATCAAGTTTCAGCTTCTGCGGAAGAGACCGGACGGTACGGTCTTCATTGAAGATCCAGACGGAGAAATGAAGTCTCGGGATGCTGAGAAAATGAAGACCAGACCATTGACCGGACCATATGATCTGTTGACCGGATGGTACGGTCATCACAGGATTTCTATACAGAGAAGGATCAGTTTTTGTTGGAGGAAATCGAGTAGAGACCGGATGGTCCGGTCCTAGGGACCGGATGCGCCCTGGAAATGAAGACCGGACCATACGGTCAGATGGAGACCGAACGGTACGGTCTATGGTGCGGTCCTTATATTTCCTGGGCACTTTTGAGCAACGGCTAGTTTTGGGTTGGTAGCCTATAAATAGTTGGTTGCTCGGCCCTTGAGGGGTCTCTTAGCCATTGTGGGAGTGTGGAAAACTCAGAGGAAGCCAAGGGTAAGGAAGTGAAGCACTTGTGAATCCTAGTGCTTGAGAGAGTAGCAATTGCATCAATTTGATCTCTAGGCTAGTGTGAGCTTGAGAGAGCCACTTCGGTTTGTTACTCTTGGTCTATGGCAAGGCCTAGACCGGTTAGACGTTGGTGTTGAGCTGTCCAAAGAGATTGTGGAAGCTAACACAAGTTTGTACATGGTCTTGGATCTTCCCGTGCGAAAGAAGCATCACTAGTGGAGCACCCTTTGGCACGCATCACGTGGGGAGCTACTCCGGAGGAGTACCCGGGAGAGAGCCCAGCGGGACGTGCCCGCGACTTCACTCGAGCAGTGGAGTGTGCTCTAGGAGGGATCGCCATCGAGCGGAGGGACGGGTCGAGACTCCGACGGGAGTGACCCAACGTGGAGTAGGGGAAGGCACCATCCTTCCGATACCACGGGAAAAATATCATGAGCATTCCTAAACTTATCTCCTTTACTTACTAGCATTTACGCTTCTGCATTTATCTTTATGTGCTAGTAGAATTTGATGTTAGGTTGTTCCTTTTCTTCTTAGTTGAATTGCTTGCTCGGGTGTTGCTCTTTGCTAGACTAGATTGTGTGCGCGCTTGGCTAGCTCGTTGTCAACGTATAGTCTAGCTTGTTTCGCTCTTGAGTAAAAGTGAGAGAAATTAATTAGACACCGATTCACCCCCCCCCCCTCTCGGAGCCCTTGATCCTTTCAAGTGGTATCAGAGCCTCGTTGCTCAAATAGGGCTTAACCGCCTTGAGTAAGGATGCCGAGAGGAAGTGGACCACCACCGTTCGATGGGACCGATTATGCCTATTGGAAGGCTCGCATGCAAGCCTACCTTGAGGCTCTCGATCCCGTCGCATGGGAGGTGACGTGTTCCGGTATCTCTATAAGGACTCCCATTGGTACTCTTGATGTGAACCTCGCGAAGGCAAATGCTAAAGCTAAAAATGCCTTGTTTGAAGCAATCACTAAAGAGGTCTTTGCTCGAGTCAAGTCCGCGTGTACCGCTCATGAAGTGTGGACTCAAATCCAACAAGTTCATGAGGGTTCCTCGGATGTGAAAGAGGAAAGATACTACGTCCTTAAGGACAACTATGATGCCTTTACCATGCTTCCACATGAGCTTATCAATGTTACTTACTCTCGCTTGAATGTGCTTGTAGAGGACATCAACTCGCTCGGTGTGAAGGACAAGATTAATGATGGTGACCTTATGCGGAAGATCATGAGGATTCTCCCGTGGGAGAAATATGGAGCACTCATCACATGTCTCTTCAACACCGACATGAAAGATCTCACCACCCCACAAGCTACTTGGGAAGATCACCGCCTTTGAGAGCTACCAACTTGAGAAGAAGCTTGATGAGAAGCCCTCCAAGAATCTAGCCTTTGCATCCGAGGGCTCAAGCAAGAAGAAGGGCAAGAAGGTGGTGACTCAAGATTCAAGTGAAGATGAGGAAGATGAGGAAGATGTTGAAGAAATGTTGCAAGTTCACCCAAATGATCTTGCACTCCTCATGAAGTGAAGCAACTTGTTCAAGAGAAGGTTCATCAACAAGAAAGATGCCGAGTGCTACAATTGTGGTGAAAAAGGTCACTTTGCCAAGGAGTGTCCGAAGCCATCCAAGTTGAGGAAGAAGAAGACTCAAGAGTCAAGTGACGATGAAGAAGAAGACTCTAAGAGCAAGTCCAAGCCAAGAAGAAGGTTTGTCAAGAAGGAAAGCTCTAGAGGGAAAGACAAGAGAAGATCATCTCACAAGGGCTTCTTTGTTGGAGAGTGGGTCACGGATGAAGAAGAGAGTGATGATGATAATAGTGATGATGCTTCATCCAAGGGCAAGAAGATGGCCGGTATTGCTCTCACAAACATCTCCGAGACTCTACCACCTCCTCCTATTTGCTTGATGGCTAAAGATGATAGTAGTGACGATGATGATGAGAGGAGGAGTGTGAGTCCGAGGAGGAGTTTGGTGAGGAAGATAGACTCACATATGAGGAACTCTTAGATAGTATTCTCCTAACCGGCAAGATGCTCAAGAAGAAGGACAAGACCATTGCTAGGTTGGAGAAGGAACATGATGTGGCATCTTTCCGAGTTCGCCAACTTGAGGGAGAGCTTAGGGACATATTCATCACTCACAAGACCTTCCATGATGACTTTGACAAGCTTGAGGAGGAACAAGTGAAGCTCGAGGAGAAGTACAAAGCACTAGAGGATGAGCTAAAGAACCTTTCCACCTCTCTCATTACCTTGGATGAAAGCTATGACAAGCTCAAGGTTGATCACATGAGGCTAAATGAGAAGTACAAGGTTCTAGAGGATGAACATCAAGCTACCCTCGAAAAGTGTAACACTCTCTCTCTTAGTTCATCTAGTTCCGATATTTCATATATTATTTGTGATGAACTAACCCTCTCTCTTGAGAGCACATCTCTTGATGAGAAAATCTTGAAGGAATATCATCAACTCAAGGAGGAGAGAGCTTCGGTGATGGACGACTTTGAGAGGCTCACAAGGGGAAGGACCATTCATAAGGAGATCCTAGGTCGCAACCTTGTGAACAACCCCGGGCACAAGGGACTCGGCTCCTACCCCACCGCCATCAATCTCATCGGCAAGGACGATTACATCCCACCTTAGGTAGTCCCTCTCATGGCGGACGACTACTATTGTGAGAAGTGTTGCCGGGACGGGCACACTAGCAAGAATTGTCTCAAGGTGAGAAGTTCTAAAGTCTCTTTAGGGACAAGAAAGGAAGAGTGAAGGCAAAGGCTATTGGATCACCCGACAAGTGGAGGAAGACAAGGAGGATTTGGTGCCCAAGTGCATTGTTGACCTTGAGAGGCCAACCAAGTGCCAGTGGGCCCCCTAGACCAAGATCTAGAAGGGTGATGGTGCTGGACCGTTGTTGACGGCTCTTAGACCGAAAGTAAACAGTCAACTAGCTGCACCTTTTTCCCTCAAACCAAACACCAAAGGTAGACTTAGGACTTGAAACTAACGGATTCCACGAGTCTTCGTGAATTTGTGAGTGCAGCTGCATTTCATAGGAAAACGGGGAAAAGGAAGCGTAAAAGGCCCACTCTGGAAACACCGATTTTTCCCGGAATAAAGATATCTCCCCAAAAGCCCAATATCAAGGAGACATGAAGAAATATCCTCTCCTGGAGATCCTCAATAATGGCAAAGATATATGGACCCACCAAATCAACCCAAATCATATCAAGAATATTCCGGAGGATCCATATCAGAATCATATCCAAGGATCATATCAGAATCATATAAAGAATATCTCAGAGGATAGCATCTAGAATCAAATCAAGGATATGTCAGAGGATATGCCAGAGAAGAAGGAAAGCAAGAGGCGGCAAAGGCAGGTCGGCCGACCCCACAGGGCAGGTCGCCCGACCCAGAGCCTTAGCCTCTAAGGCTCATCTTTTTATGGAAGTTTCCCACCGTCATACCAAGGTCGGTTCAGCCAGCAATCAATGCCCAAAGGCGGTGGAGGACCCCCAAACCGACCTACCAAGGCTATAAATAAAGGGGTACCCCCCTCCTTTCAACACACAACACAAGACACAAGTCATTCCACTCCCATCCAGGCCAAGGGCCTCTTGTATAGTAGTAGAGTAGAGGAGAGGGCAGGGGAGAAGAGAGGGGTAGTCCTCCCTTTGTGAGGACTTAGCCCAAATCTTGTACCTTGGCGGATATTATCTTATTTATAGTTCATCGTTCGTTCTTCGTTCGTTCGTCGTTCGTTCTTCGTTCGTCGTTCGTTCTTCGTTCGTTCGTCGTTCGTTATTCGTTCGTCGTTCGTTCATAGTTCGTTCGTTGTTCTTATTCATAAGTTAGTATTCGTGGTGATATTGATCTAGCGAGCATTGTTTACTAGTCGTTATTCTTGTTATACTTGTTTGCGGGATCATCGCTCCGCAAGGAGTGCTCTTGCCTTCTGAATCAGTACCAGGACCGGGGTTAGAGTAGTAATCGACGGCATAGACGTGGTGTCTAGGCTAGAGGTTACCTTTGTTTGCAGCGTGCCCCACGGTTTGTAGAGGTAGGCGGCAGGTGGTGACAGCCCTGTCCGTCCCTTGTAATCCTCCACGTTCGGTTTCGTCGTAGAGCTACAGGCTGGCGTGACTTGGCAGACCAGGTCTATACCAGTGCCCGAAGTAGACAAGTAGAGCTTGAGTGCGACCATCCTAAGGGATAACTAGATCTTTATTCATCCTCTCAATCCTACACTACTATCGTCCTTGTGTGTCCTTGGGTAAAACTAACCTTGCTGCAGGATACCTCCGTTCCTTGGGGAAAACAAATACGATACCTTGGAATACTCCCGGGTGAAGTGCTACAACGGTATTCCGTGCGCTTGCGGATTTATTCGTGACGTAAGAAATACCAACAAGCATTTCTGGCGCCGTTGCCGGGGAACGGTTGCTATCTCTGCTGCGAACCAGGTTTGCCCTCATATTGTATCCTTTACCTTTTTCCTTTACCATCATTAAAAGAAAAAAAAAATTTCACCATTCCATCCTTGTGACACCTTCACCTATCCACTTAAAGAAAAATGCCAAAAACATTTACCATGGAGCCACAACCTATGATTCAATCATTCTCTGCTCCACGGGGCGAGCTCTTAGAGCCACCTTTATCATCACAACCAGTTTTATCATCAAGCTATGAGCTTTGCCCCAGTTTTATTGCTTTGATCAAAGGTTTATCTTTCTCTGGTCTTAAAGATGAAAATCCTTTTCAACACTTGCGAGAGTTTGAGCAATTGTGTGCATGCCGATTGATCAATGGCATGACACATGAAACCTTAAAGTGGACATTGTTTTCCTTCTCCCTCAATGGGAAGGCGAAGCAATGGTACACTTACACCGCTAAGAGAGTGAACGGCGATTGGAAAGAATTGCGAGACAAATTTTGTCTAGCATTTTTTCCCGTATCTCGTATCACTGCTCTACGAGCGGAAATAATTAACTTTCGCCAAGAAGAGAAAGAGATCCATAGTGCGGCATGGATCCGGTTCTGTTCATTAACAGATTCCGGCCCAGAGTTATTGCTCCCAGAACCCGTTCTTTTTCAACACTTTTATTCAGGGTTGAGCAAAAACACCGCACTTTACCTTGACACGGCTGCCGGTGGTTCTTTTTTCCATAAGACCATAGTGGAAGCAAAAGAGCTTTTAGAAATAATCGTTGAAAACACACCGTTTTCCGCTGAAACACTTGAGGAGCCGGAGTTAAAGGATGAGGAACTCATTGTGGAAACACTACAAAAAGTGTCTACCTTGGTAGACCCAATCTCCAAGTCCTCATCCGATTCACGAACGATGAAAGAGGATGAAAAACCTCTGGAGTTCCCATCTAAGTTTGGGGATAATATCTTTGGAGGCTATGGAAACACCTTGAACTCTTCCTATCAAAAACCACCAGCCTCTACATCACCCCCCAAACCACAAATGATGGAGGAGGAAGAAGAAGATGAGCACTTTGAATATCCGGTGTTTGAGGAAATAATTTTTGAAGATTATGGGAATACCTCGAATTACACCTGGGTAAAGAAACCACCTCCTTCTCCTCTGGATCCTCCAAAAGAACCATTTCTCAAGGAGGACACGAAAGAAAACCCTTGGAAAACTTCTTTCGCCACCACTACCACTCAGAATCCTTTGGTGAAACCTCACCTTGATCATTCACCACTCGAGCAAGTGAAGTTCATATCTCCACTTATATCACCCGATCTTGCTCTTCATGAGGATGAGAAGTTTTCCAACAAAGAAGAGGACAAGAAGGAAGAAACACTTCAAATCCAACGATCCCCTTCTTCTGCCTCACTTGAGTCCTTTCCCTCTGGCCTTCCTTGCATCATTCTTGATGATCAAGAACTTCTAAAAGAAAATCCTTCGGCCACGGAATTTCTTGAGGCATCGACTCTAGAATCCAAATATGAATCTTTGAATGAGCATGAGAGCTTCTTCCTTGAACAACCTTTTGATACATGCTCACATCATGAATCTCTAGAGTCAAGCATCGTTAGTGCCATAACCGCTTTGGATGCCTACAACCACCATAAAGCTCTCTTTTGCTACTTGTTCTTCAGGATGGTTGTAGATGCTTTCATTTATCATAAATATTGCAAATATCGTGGTTGTATTGCTGGCACTAACCTTGCAGAACATTCTCCGGACCACATCATGACGGAGAAAGTCTTGCTTGTCGGACTTTAGATGATGATGCCCTTGCCAACAGGATAATTGGCAGTTATCTCATTTTTGCATTTCTTCCATATTTGATTTCCCATCAGCATGCATATTTGATTTTTCCCCAATTTGCATCCATGCATATTTTGAAATTTTCACCTGCATTGTTTTGCATATTTGCTTTTTCCACCAAAAAAAATGCATATTTGATTCACTTGCATTCTTGCATGTTTGAATTTTTTTCCAAATCATGTTCGGGATTTTTTTCAAATCACTTTGCATTTTGCATAAAAAAATATTTTATTTCTTTTAAGGGAATAAATTTGGAAAATGATTTTTGAGACTACTTTTTGATGAAAAAAATGTTTTGAGAAAAAGATTTTGGACGAATTTTGGCACAACCTCCTATGGCTGTTTATAGCCAAGTGGGGTTGTTGACCGAATTGGACTTCACTTCTTCACACCTTTCTCCCAAGTTTTCATTGGATTGTGTCTCAAAATTCAAGAAAAAAAATATTTCCATCTTTCTTTGATTTTCCATTTATTTTTTTGGAAGTTTCCAAAATAATTCTCCAGCAAGTTGGACCTCCTCCAACTCTTCTTTTTCTTCTTTGAAAAACAAAGAGATTTTCATTTCTTTTGAAATAACAATTTTGGGAAAATGAATTTGAGATAATCTTTTGTTGGAAAATGCTTTGAGCAAAATTTCTGGAACATTTTGGCACAGCCTCCTATGGCATTTTATAGCCAAGTGGGGCTGTTGACCAATTTGGGCTTCATTTCTTTAAAATTGGATGCAAGGGTGTTTGGACTCTCCAAATTTCACTCAAGCACCCTTACAACGAAATTCTTGCTCTCGCATTTCCCCAAGTTCTCATCGTATTTTATCTCAAGTTTAAGAAAAATATTTTATCTCTCCCTTTTTGTTTTTCCATTTTCATGTTGGGGAGTTTTCCAAAATAAGTTCTTCGTTGTTGGAAGTGTTCCAACTCTTCTTTTTATTTTTTTTCTACTTGAAAATCATTCAAAGAAAAAGAGGAGAAATAAATTTGAGACAAATCCTTTTTGCGTTTTGCCTCACACGTGATAAAAAGATTTCCCTTTTCTTCTTTTAGTTTGTTTTCATGATTTGAGTTGCGGAAAAAAAAAAGAGCCTTGCAAGAGCAATCCATGGGTGTGCCACTTTATTTACACTAACATAACCCGTTCTCGAGTTTGCTCTTGTGTTCTCGCTTGTGTGCAGCTATGAAATGGCCCAACAAGTGGCTCATCGATACGTTGAAGAGGTGACAAGCTCAAACCCAAGTCACTCTCGATGTGACACATATTCGTACCTCTCCATCGAGCTCATGCCTAGCTCAAGAGGGTTGGCATGAAGAGCTTCAAGAGTAGCCCATGGAGGTGGACCACGATGAAAATAACACGTCGAGACTCTTCTTCAACACCAATCCATCTTGGTGTGCAATGAGGAGAAGCAAGCCTACAACACTCATGGAACCGTGTCCATACTCACTGTTGGCGGTCGTTAAACCATGTTTTGACCGCCACCCTACCGGTAAGTAAATACATAACACCAAGATTTTGTGCATAGTAGATAGGAATAATGCTACTCCACAAGTTTTGGTGGATATTTGGATGCAGGAGTGAATAATGGAGAAAAGTGGGCCCAGTCAGGGAAATTCCCTGGCCGGCCGGCCCCACCCTAGGCCGGCCGGCCCCACCTGGTGGCCACAGGCCCCAGGCTTCCTCCAGTGGGCTGGAAGATAATCTTCAACGCATAATTCAAGCCCAGCCCGGCAGAATTCCATCGACATTCTAGAAGGTGGGCCATTTGGGCCTTTACTTGGCCCTCACTTCAATTCTGCCGACCCCAGCAGGAAACCGACCTTCAGACCGCCTTCAGGGAGTGATCTGGAGCGTCCAGGAGCAAGTCGGTGGCAAACCGCCACAGGGGACGGCCGGCCGGCCACCCCCCTAGGCCGGCCGGCCGACTTTGGCGCCACCGCCTCTCCAGCTTCGGCCAGGGTGCTTCCACCGCCTTCACAAGCTATAAAAGGGACCCCTCGGCCTCCGAATCAATTCGCACCATCACACTTCATCCAAGTGTTCATTAGTTTAGTTGAGTAGTAGCTTTGGGAGTTAGAGTAGAGTAGAGTAGAGTGAGAGCTCTCTCGGGCTTCCGGAGTAATCTCGGAGTTCGGTATAGTTCTTTGCATCTTACTCTTGAGATATTATTTTATTTATTATATAATTAGTTTTATCTTTATTTATTTCTTTTAGTAATTCTTTTCTATTTAGTTTATTTATTCGTTAAGTAAGTGCTCGTAGAAGTCTTGTTGTGGGATTCGTGATTGTTAGAATAGCGAGTACGAGAGAGTGCCGTCGTCGGAGATGACGTCGTGTGAAATCTGTGCTTGTTCATTCTTAGATAGGACTGCTCCGTTGATCAAGAGTAGCTCCTCTAGGCGGGTTGTAAGCGCGGCGCTTAGATCTTGGCCTATGCACGTTTGGCACCCAACCCCACGGAGGATGGTAGCCGCGAGTGTATGTGACAGCTGCACCGGTCTCTGTAATCCACCACGTCCGGGTTGGACTCAGCAGGGTCTTAATTATAGCGGATGGATCCCCAGGGTGAACTAGCAGCATCGGTTGCCCTGGCACTTCCGTGCCCCGAAACGACATGACTTGTATGTGTATGATCTTAACTAGAGTAAATAACCTTTGTAGAATTGACTGCTAGAAAAGTAAATAATAGATAAACATACAGGTAGCCTTAACTCTATCTCGTTGCTCTCCCAAATGTATACTACGATTTATTTTATTACCTTGGATTTGAGGATGTGTGTGCCACCCATATATATCATGCCTATCTTACCCCCGTCTCAAGTATAGTTGATACATTATTTCTTTCTCCAAATTATCCAATGCATAGCTATTATTCAGCTTTCTTTTGCTCTACTTCCCTGCGGAAATATAAATACGATAACCCTGGAATACTCCAAGGTGAAATGCTACAATGGTGATCCGTGCGCTTGCGGAATTAATGAATTTAATTTTATCGCATAAGAACCGCCAACAAGCATTTCTGGCGCCGTTGCCGGGGAAGTAGCAGCTAGGAACTGAATAAATGCATTGAAGTTTGTGAGAAGAATAATTATCACTTACTTTTGCGGGCTTACCCTTGTCCTGGTTTTTCTTCTTGTAAAAATTTGAAACAGGACTGTGCATGACTGGTTTCGACCTACCAGAAAACTTCCACTCAGATCCAGAACAGTTCTTGAGGAAAGTTCGAACCAAACTCACCAAACAGATCCGCAAGAACGCTCTGGCTCTCGAATCATCTCCTCCACCGGTTGTCAGGGCCTCCTCAACGAACAGTACCATGGCCGACCCCGTTGTTGAGAAGACGATCAATGACTTCTCCGCGCCAACTACGGAGAACATCCGCGTGGGACCCAACCCGCGCGTCACCAACAAGGACTACGAGCTCAAGCCAGCCTTGATCAACATGATCTTGGCCAGTCCTTTCTGTGGGAAGCCGTCGGAGGATGCAAATGCTCACCTCCAAAGGTTCCTGATGACGTGCAACACTTTCGTCATAAAGGATGCACCTCAGGACGCTATCCGACTACAGCTATTCCCTTTCTCTCTATTGGGGAAGGCTCTCCAGTGGTTCTATGTGAACCAAGAGTCCCTCGACACGTGGACGGCATGCTCCAATGCCTTCCTCGCCAAGTTCTTCCCGCCGGGCAAGACGACTGCCCTGCGGAACAAGATATCGGGCTTCCAACAGCTCGCAGATGAGTCGACCGCGGAAGCTTGGGACAGGATGCAGGAGTACGTTCTCTCATGCCCACACCATGGCATGGAGGAATGGCTCCTCATACAGAGTTTCTACCACGGTTTGAGGCCGTCCGCTCGAGAGCACCTCGACGCCGCAGCAGGCGGCTCCTTCTTCTCCCTTAGCGTGAAGAACGCTAAGAAGTTGATTGAGAAGGTGGCGGCCAACCAGACTCATGGTGAACGCCAAGCGGCAAACACCAAAACCCGTGGAGTGCACCAAGTGGAGACGATGGACATGCTCGCCATCAAGCTCGATCAGCTACTCCGCAAGGTGGAGTCTCCGCAGGACCTGCAAGTTGCGGATTCCCGCATGACATGTGAGGAATGCGGCAACGTTGGGCATATGGGCAGCAATTGCCCAAATACGAGAGAGGAATGCAATTTCCTCAACAATGGCAATGGGTTCCGCTCCCAGAACAACTATGGCTGGAATTCCAGGCCCGACCTCTCCTTCAACAAGAATCAGGGAGGTAACAATGGTAATCTTTCCCGTTATGAGCCCTCTATCAAGGATCTAGTTCTCGGCCAGGTCAAGATTAATGACAGCATTAGTAAGAAATTTCTTACTACGGACAAGGCTTTAGAGAGCATAGATGCCAAGTTAGAGTCGTTCAGCACTGCTCTGCAGAATCAGCTAAGCCATAACAAGATGCTAGAAACGCAAATAGCGCAAATAGCTTCAGCTGTGCAAGCTCCTCATACGAAGGAGAGTGTTAGTGCTATCACCACCAGGGGAGGAAGAGGTACTGTGGACCCACCATACCCCAAGGGTGCAGAGAGAAAGACACCAAATGCAGCCTCCAAGGAGAAGGCCGGTAAAAGAGTTCCAGAAAAGAAGGTCCCTGAAGAGGAAGACGCCGAGAAGGAGAGCTCCGAGGAGGAACCAACGACAGATCCTCCCGTTGAGCAAGCTCCACCTAAGGCAGCACCTCATGAGTATTTTGACACTACAGGCTTGCCTTACCCCGACCGCAGGAAGAAGCTCACTGTGGACGAGCGCTTTGATAAATTTGTTGAGGCTATCCGACATATATATGTGCATATTCCGCTGCTTGATGCCATGCAGGTACCTACTTACACTAGGTATTTTCGGGACATCCTCAACAACAAGCGCCCCATTCCAGCAATGGAGGTAGTGAAGCTTACAGAAGAGTGCAGCGCAGCCATTCTGAACACTCTTCCGGAAAAGAAGAAGGATCCAGGATGCCCTACTATCCCGTGTTCGATTGGCAGCCAGCATTTCTCTCAAGCGCTTTGTGACTTGGGTGCAAGCGTGAGCGACGCCCAAGGCGGTATATGACAGGTTAAATTGTCCATTATCGCCTACGGCTATGTGCTTGCAGCTCGCAGATCAGTCCGTTCGTCACCCTGCTGGTATTGCCGAAGACGTCCCCGTGCAGATCAGAAACTTCTTCGTCCCCGTCGACTTTGTTGTGCTGGACATGGAAGTAGATGTCAAGACCCCTCTCATCCTTGGGAGGCCGTTCTTGAGCACCACCAACGCCAACATCGACGTGGGGGCAGGAGAGATCCACTTGGACTTCAACGGCAGGGAAGAAACGTTCAGCTTCAAGCCTAAGGTTGAGCAATGCAAGCAAGTACGGGTCATATATGGGAAGGACCCAAGGAGAGTGGAGAAGATTGAGATTACTCCACCCATGCCACAGCCAGACAAGCTCATTGCATATATGAGAGACTATCTGGAAAGAGAGAATGCAAGAAGGCTAGCAAAATATTGGAGGACTCCAAGGAGGATGCCTCAGCCGCCTAACACATCTCAAGCCCCCCTTACTCCTCCACAAGAAGGAGTTGGCGAGTCACAATCGCCCAAGAAGAGGAGAGCGAGGCGCTCAAGAAAGAAGAAGGCAGCCACGGCATCGACCGATAAGAGTACAACAAAGGCGCCTATCAAAGAAAAGGTCGCCGCCACCAACACAGAGAAGACAACCAAGGTGTGGCGGAAGAAAGAAGGAACCTCTACCTCGCAAGATTCTCCAGCGAGCGAGGTCCAAACAAGTTGAAAAGACATGGAGAATGTCTAGCTCAAAGACGTAAAAATGAGAGCCCTCCGATTGGGGAGGCCATCCCAATCGTTATCCTAGCTAGGCCTAGCACTTGTTTTTCTTTTCATAAATCATAAAAACAAAATAAAAATTTGAAAAATTTAAAAACAACAAAAATAATAGGATTCCCGGTGATGCCCATTAGGGGCTAGCCACTTGTATCATCCTCACTCTTTTTTGCAGATCAAGAAGGAGGAGGAAGAGCCTGAATCAAGCTTAAGTCTTACAAAGACTCAAGCTTGGTGAGGGCACCCCCAGGTAAGAAGGAGTTCAATACAAGCTCGAGTCTTGCAAAGACTCAAGCTTGGGGAGGACCCCCAGGTAAGTATTCCTAACTTTCTTAATAAATAAATGAACTCCCTGTTTCAAATAAATGCTAGAATCTTGGTGTTATGCTACGCTTAAGGGAAATGATGATCGAGTTACAAATTAGCTTCCCATGTGTCGCATAGATGCAACCTCTACTCCTGACATATGTGTTATTTTTACTTGAGCATGATCACATCATGAGTCTTGCTTATTTCCGTGGGTTGCATTTGTTACACCAAGTCTGAGCATTGTGGATTGTGATATGGCATGATTAGGACTTGTTGCAATTTCTTAGTATGGTTTCATCCAGAGATGTTTTTCTTGAATTGCTGCAAGTACCTAAAACCCTTCTGTTTTGGCACACTTCTCTTAGTGTGAGGATTTATGCACCTACCAGAGCCATATCATAATTTTCGAAACAGCCCCACTCATAGCCATTTGTTTATGCATTGAGTTTTGTTAAGGATTGATGTACTCTTGAAACTAAGCACTCCTAATTTTGGTCATAATTCCTTCGCGTGTGTTTTCGAAAATTTCTCTCCACCAAATAAAAAGGGGAATGTTTGGATAAATCAACCAAACATTTTTCAGAGTTTGCAAAACTTTTGGTCCATCCAAAATGCTCAAGAATATTTCAAATGTTTCATTGAACCATTCAAAATTTATGGCCCCTTGCACCATGGAGTAGTCAAAAAAAAAAAAACTCCATGGTTGCATGACAAAAGTCAATGGCTAGATGGTTCTTATCATAAACATCTTGAGCAAAATAAAGGACCAATGTTTTTCAAAACCCCCTTCCATAAGCGTGAGTTCATTTTCTCCCCCTCCATCACATCATTTCATATGACCAAAATAAATGGAGTTGCTATGTTGATTGAGACTCATTCTTTAGCTTTACAATATATGCATGACATTTGTGCATTCCTTACCAAGCTCCACATACAAAGCCTCATTTGGTAGAAGGTAGGATGAGTGAAGCTTGTAGGAATAGAACTCACATCGGTGTGGTAAGAGAAGTGCCACCCAAAACGAAGGAGAATTTTTGCACCTTGCAGCACATAAAAACTCTGGATGCATACCTGCTAGAATTGTGTACTTGTCCGAAAATGCCATTCTAGTCTTCAATGCTGCATGACAAGGTGTAACATATAAGCCCCACGATTTTTTGCAACACTCATGAATATTTTGTGCTCTCGTAAACTTACCACTATTTAGGGAGTATGTTGTTGCATCTTTATTACCAATGGGGCGCTTCTTTGTAACTCCTGATCCGCCGGTACCCTGAGTTGAGTTTGCTCGGGACGAGCAAAGTTTAAGCTTGGGGAGGTTGTTGGCGGTCGTTAAACCATGTTTTGACCGCCACCCTACCGGTAAATAAATACATAACACCAAGATTTTGTGCATAGTAGATAGGAATAATGCTACTCCACAAGTTTTGGTGGATATTTGGATGCAGGAGTGAATAATGGAGAAAAGTGGGCCCAGTCAGGGAAATTCCCTGGCCGGCCGGCCCCACCCTAGGCCGGCCGGCCCCACCTGGTGGCCACAGGCCCCAGGCTTCCTCCAGTGGGTTGGAAGATAATCTTCAACGCATAATTCAAGCCCAGCCCGGCAGAATTCCATCGACATTCTAGAAGGTGGGCCATTTGGGCCTTTACTTGGCCCTCACTTCAATTCTGCCGACCCCAGCAGGAAACCGACCTTCAGACCGCCTTCAGGGAGTGATCTGGAGCGTCCAGGAGCAAGTCGGTGGCAAACCGCCACAGGGGACGGCCGGCCGGCCACCCCCCTAGGCCGGCCGGCCGACTTTGGCGCCACCGCCTCTCCAGCTTCGGCCAGGGTGCTTCCACCGCCTTCACAAGCTATAAAAGGGACCCCTCGGCCTCCGAATCAATTCGCACCATCACACTTCATCCAAGTGTTCATTAGTTTAGTTGAGTAGTAGCTTTGGGAGTTAGAGTAGAGTAGAGTAGAGTGAGAGCTCTCTCGGGCTTCCGGAGTAATCTCGGAGTTCGGTATAGTTCTTTGCATCTTACTCTTGAGATATTATTTTATTTATTATATAATTAGTTTTATCTTTATTTATTTCTTTTAGTAATTCTTTTCTATTTAGTTTATTTATTCGTTAAGTAAGTGCTCGTAGAAGTCTTGTTGTGGGATTCGTGATTGTTGGAATAGCGAGTACGAGAGAGTGCCATCGTCGGAGATGACGTCGTGTGAAATCTGTGCTTGTTCATTCTTAGATAGGACTGCTCCGTTGATCAAGAGTAGCTCCTCTAGGCGGGTTGTAAGCGCGGCGCTTAGATCTTGGCCTATGCACGTTTGGCACCCAACCCCACGGAGGATGGTAGCCGCGAGTGTATGTGACAGCTGCACCGGTCTCTGTAATCCACCACGTCCGGGTTGGACTCAGCAGGGTCTTAATTATAGCGGATGGATCCCCAGGGTGAACTAGCAGCATCGGTTGCCCTGGCACTTCCGTGCCCCGAAACGACATGACTTGTATGTGTATGATCTTAACTAGAGTAAATAACCTTTGTAGAATTGACTGCTAGAAAAGTAAATAATAGATAAACATACAGGTAGCCTTAACTCTATCTCGTTGCTCTCCCAAATGTATACTACGTTTTTATTTTATTACCTTGGATTTGAGGATGTGTGTGCCACCCATATATATCATGCCTATCTTACCCCCGTCTCAAGTATAGTTGATACATTATTTCTTTCTCCAAATTATCCAATGCATAGCTATTATTCAGCTTTCTTTTGCTCTACTTCCCTGCGGAAATATAAATACGATAACCCTGGAATACTCCAAGGTGAAATGCTACAATGGTGATCCGTGCGCTTGCGGAATTAATGAATTTAATTTTAACGCATAAGAACCTCCAACACTCACACATGAGTATGTGACGCGGAATTGCTGCACAAGACAGGTATGAATGTTAACTTTGCCAATGATGAGAAGCCATAGGGTGAGAAAGTTTTGCTGGAAGGTTCGCTCCTACTTGCCATACAATTTTTATGCACCCTGCTAGTAGTAGACAACGATTTTATTCTTCGGTTCTTGCTGAATGAGTATCAAGTGCTTTCATGGAACAATCTTGGTCTACTACTAGGTTTCCATAAGCATTGCTTGCTTGAGCTTTTCTACAACTCCTAGTCTTCGCAAGCATGCTCTTTGGCGAAGTATCACATTCCACCCTGTGCTTGATGCATGAATGGCTTGCTATGACTTGTGTTCCTTAAGACAATCATTTGACCATTCTATGAGGAATGAGCTTAGAATCCTGCTGCCATGATTTACAATTTAGGGATCTCTCATCTGCAATGCATTTGCAATGGTTAGAACTTTTCAAGCATCAAGGACCTGTTGAGTGCACCTCGTTAATTGTTCGTGTTGCTTAAAGAGTCTGGGCTTTAGTAAATGCTTAAGTTTCTTATATCAATGAGCCCTGCTCTTTTATCAATGAGAATCATCATGTTTATGGTCACACTCATACATGGTCACATGATTCGCTTGTGCTTATCTTCCTCAGCTATACAAATGAGATCCGGTTACCTAACCCGGGACTTTATTTGTATAAGCTGTGAGAGCTAACCATCCCTCTCCAAGCTGGATGAGGAGTGCTTGCAGGAGTAGTGTTTTTAGCAGGGATTACTTGAAAAACGCTAAGGAATGCAGCCATGAAGGTGCCACAACCGCAGCCCCAGCCTATGAATATCTAAGCGGGGTGGGAAACAACTAAGTATCACTTGGCTGGGACCAACCCACGCAAGGATATGAGGCTTGAGGTTCGTCGTGACACATGATGGCAGCAAACCATTGAGGATCAATGTGCCAACATCAACGCCACGCTGCAACAAAGCCCGGTCAATCTCAAGACCCACAACCAACGCATGGGTTTCAACCCCAATCAAGGGCTATGAGCAAAGAACAAGTGTGGGGGAGGTTCCCTCCCCCACTAAGGTGACTTATATCGCAACTTGTATCCTTCAGCTTTCACCTTACATGATAAACTAAAAAGTTGAAAAAGAACCTAATGTCAAATAAATAATAATTTAATAAATAAAAAAAACATATGAATAAACTAGGCGCTTTTATTTCCCTCTTTCATACACATAATGCGCCTTGAGCTGGTTTCCTAATTGAATAAATTAAGGCTCCCCGGTCTTTAACCCCGGTAGAGTCCTTTTTGCTTTCATATTCTTTTGTTTGTTTTGAATAAAAAGAAGCCAGCTACAAGAACAAGTGTGGGGGAGATCTCTCCGCCTTCATCACGCACACATTTGAGATATCCCACCAACACCGATGCACAACATCGCACTGAACAACATGCTAAGGAGTGGAGCCATTGGGTACAAGAAAACAAAGAATGATTGAACCCCTTGGTTCGATCAAACATTCAAAGGTCCCACATGATCTCCACTTCATCCACGGCGATGGTTTGCGCATCCTATACCCTTCTCCCTATTCTTGAGTTAAATAATCTTTCATGAAAATCTTGTAGATTTAACTCAAATATAAAATGAACCAACATACTTTCACCTGGTCGGCCTGCATACTCTTTATTCCTCGCATCATACACCTGTTGCTTGTGAACACCAATCTCATAGGACCCCATGTTTATCTAAGTTGTTGGCGAATGTGATATGGTTGGATGAGAGGAATCTTGCTTCTTCTGTATAGAGTGCTTGGGAATTTATCTTATAAAATTCAAAATCCATAGCTTTGCACTCCTCAATGATCCTATATTCCCACCAGAACCAAATAATAATCATATTGAAAACCTCTACAAATGCTGCTTGTTATTGCTTTGAGCTTTGTCAAATTGTTGTGACCCTTGTGAGATGCTTGTCCTACTTTCATGATCAAGATCACGTACACATATACCACCACCACAAAACAAGCTAAACTTCTACACTGGAAGTTAGCTACATCATTTCATTCATCCATCCACCAAAATAAATACTCCTTCATTTGTTGTTGATGTGTCTCTCCAAATATTCTTGCAAAAGAGGCATGGCTATCAAAAAAAAAAAGAAAAAAAAGAGAGAGTGCTCATATGCATGAGCAGAAATAAAAGAAAGAACCGCTCAAACATGAGCGTGATCGAAAAAAAAAGGGAAGAAGAAAGAAAAGAAAAGAAAATAAGTGATAGCCATATTCTCAAATAAAATGCAATCAAGAGAGAGACATCATCACATCAAGGAGTATCCACCATATTCACTTTTATCATACACTTATCCACACACATGCACATTCTTGATCAGATTGTATGACTTGTTATCTCTTTGGATCCGGTTTTTGACTTAGCAACATAAGTAATGCAAGTATGCTCGTTTTTATTCCCTACCAAGCTCCACATAAAGCCTTACATAGAAGTAGGATGAAAAGAGGCAAATCAAATGCCTTAGTGAGGAATCATACACATTGAGCAATCTGAGAGTTATCATTTGAGGAGTATAAGCTATGTTTTTACTTTTGAAAATCTTTCAAAAACCCAAGTTACTCAGCAGATGCAGCAACGATGACTTGAATCATGACTGTTCCATTCCTCAACCGCCCAAGATGACATGGTAGACACATCAAAGTTCACGGGTGCAGGTATGGCTTGGAATAACTTGTATGCTAGCATCATACCAAAGAAAGTTATGTTCCACCTTAGTCCTTTATCTTTACTCGAGGACGAGCAAAGGCTAAGTGTGGGGGAGTTGTTGACGGCTCTTAGACCGAAAGTAAACCGTCAACTAGCTGCACCTTTTTCCCTCAAACCAAACACCAAAGGTAGACTTAGGACTTGAAACTAACGGATTCCACGAGTCTTGGTGAATTTGTGAGTGCAGCTACATTTCAAAGGAAAACGGGGAAAAGGAAGCGTAAAAGGCCCACTCTGGAAACACCGATTTTCCCCGGAATAAAGATATCTCCCCAAAAGCCCAATATCAAGGAGACATGAAGAAATATCCTCTCCTGGAGATCCTCAATAATGGCAAAGATATATGGACCCACCAAATCAACCCAAATCATATCAAGAATATTCCGGAGGATCCATATCAGAATCATATCCAAGGATCATATCAGAATCATATAAAGAATATCTCAGAGGATAGCATCTAGAATCAAATCAAGGATATGTCAGAGGATATGCCAGAGAAGAAGGAAAGCAAGAGGCGGCAAAGGCAGGTCGGCCGACCCCACAGGGCAGGTCGGCCGACCTAGAGCCTTAGCCTCTAAGGCTCATCTTTTTATGGAAGTTTCCCATCGTCATACCAAGGTCGGTTCAGCCAGCAATCAATGCCCAAAGGCGGTGGAGGACCCCCAAACCGACCTACCAAGGCTATAAATAAAGGGGTACCCCCCTCCTTTCAACACACAACACAAGACACAAGTTATTCCACTCCCATCCAGGCCAAGGGCCTCTTGTATAGTAGTAGAGTAGAGGAGAGGGCAGGGGAGAAGAGAGGGGTAGTCCTCCCTTTGTGAGGACTTAGCCCAAATCTTGTACCTTGGCGGATATTATGTTATTTATAGTTCATCGTTCGTTCTTCGTTTGTTCGTCATTCGTTCTTCGTTCGTCGTTCGTTCTTCGTTCGTTCGTCGTTCGTTCTTCGTTCGTCGTTCGTTCATAGTTCGTTCGTTGTTCTTATTCATAAGTTAGTAGTCGTGGTGATATTGATCTAGCGAGCATTGTTTACTAGTCGTTATTCTTGTTATACTTGTTTGCGGGATCATCGCTCCGCAAGGAGTGCTCTAGCCTTCTGAATCAGTACCAGGACCGGGGTTAGAGTAGTAATCGACGGCATAGACGTGGTGTCTAGGCTAGAGGCTACCTTTGTTTGCAGCGTGCCCCACGGTTTGTAGAGGTAGGCGGCAGGTGGTGACAGCCCTGTCCGTCCCTTGTAATCCTCCACGTTCGGGTTCGTCGTAGAGCTACAGGCTGGCGTGACTTGGCAGACCAGGTCTATACCAGTGCCCGAAGTAGACAAGTAGAGCTTGAGTGCGACCATCCTAAGGGATAACTAGATCTTTATTCATCCTCTCAATCCTACACTACTATCGTCCTTGTGTGTCCTTGGGTAAAACTAACCTTGCTGCAGGATACCTCCGTTCCTTGGGGAAAACAAATACGATACCTTGGAATACTCCCGGGTGAAGTGCTACAACGGTATTCCGTGCGCTTGCGGATTTATTCGTGACGTAAGAAATACCAACAACCGTGTGCCAAGATGATGATCCATGAGAGTCCACCACAAGCTTAGAGTGCTTCATCGGCAAATCTACTCTTCAAGAAGGTAATTTGTATCATAGTAGGTTTCCTTTCTTGCATTCTCTTGCATGGTAGTTAGGTACTCCTTTGTGAACTAGTATGTTTGCATCCATGCATATGTAAATAACTAAAAATAAAAGAGCAAAAATATTAGTTGGAGGTCTAACTTTCTCAAGATAGTTATGAGCAAGGGGGTGTGCTTGAGTTGGCGGACCAATGGACTCAAGGCAAGGTCTGGCTCATAGTGAGTAAGCTTGAGGAAGGCTCAAACTTGACCTTGAGTAGGTTTCCTTTATGCGTTGTCTTAACTTTGCTTGCATATCACATAGGATATTTAAATTCCCCTTGCATTTGTATGATATGCATGTCTCATGCATTGCATATAGGAAATCACAAAGGAGTGGTCACACTATGAGGAAGTGCTCATTCCCCATATGATCTCACATCTCATAGAAGTGTGACAAAAGAAAAGAATTGCGCTTCATGCCCATTGAGTCTTGCTAAATGATCCTCAAGGTTAAATCTACTTGCACGGATCATAGGCAAAGGGCTCATACATACCCCTCCTTTGGTTTTATCCCATTTGGTTTTTATTGGATGGTTCTTATTTGCCGATTGAAAAATTACTATAAGCCTATGCGCAACCTATATTGGTTTATTTTCAAAGGAGTGTTTGAGAGTTCCCCTTCTTGTCCATGTTTGGTGGTTATTTGGTTTTTGTGTGAGAAACTTGGACCTAGAAGGAAATTCCTTGAAATCAGCTTTTTCGGACTAGACCCTACCGTACGATCATAGGGACCGTACCATACGGTGTGCTTTTGCACGATTCCCTTCTTACCCTGAGGTAGAGTGGAGACCGGACCATACGGTCCTGAAGACCGTACCATACGGTCTCTCTAAAAGAATGTCAGGGGTAAAAAGGAGACCGCACCATACGATCTATAGGACCGGACGGTCCGGTTTGGTCAGTTCATCGGGACTCCGAATCCAATCTGCGCCGTTGATTCAAATGCTGATCAATCTTGACCGTGCATTCTGTTTTAACCTAATTCCAACGGAATTCTTCGTGTTACTGTGCGTCCTCTTCGATTTACGCAGCCGTTCACCGCGCCCGCGCTCCCGCCTCCACTTCACCTTCCCTCGCGCACGCCGCCGTACACCTCGCCGCCGACCATCGCCGCCGTCGCGCCTCGTCGACAAGCTTCACCTCCACCACTGCCGCGCGCCGCCACCAAGCTCCACTGCGCCCCCGCTCCGCAACCCTAGCGCCACGCCGCGCCGCCGCACCACTGCTTTGCACACGCGCTGTTGGCGGTTCTTATGCGATAAAATTAAATTCATTAATTCCGCAAGCGCACGGATCACCATTGTAGCATTTCACCTTGGAATATTCCAGGGTTATCGTATTTATATTTCTGCAGGGAAGTAGAGCAAAAGGGAGCTGAATAGTAGCAATGCATTGGATAATTTGGAGAAAGAAATAATGTATCAACTATACTTGAGACGGGGGTAAGATAGGCATGATATATATGGGTGGCACACACATCCTCAAATCCAAGGTAATAAAAGAAATAAATCGTAGTATACATTTGGGAGAGCAACGAGATAGAGTTAAGGCTACCTGTATATTTATCTATTATTTATTCTTTATAGCAGTCTAGTCTACAAAGGTTATCTACTCTAGTTAAGCTCATACACATACAAGTCATGTCGTTTCGGGGCACACACGTGCTAGGTTAACCGATGATGCTAGTTCAAACATAGGGAACTGTATGCTATAATTAAGACCCTGCTGAGTCCAACCTGGACGTGGTGGATTACAGAGACCGGTGCAGCTGTCACATACACTCGCGGCTACCATCCTCCGTGGGGTTGGGTGCCAAACGTGCATAGACCAAGCTCTAAGCGCCATGCTTACAACCCGCCTAGAGGAACTACTCTTGATCAACGGAGCAGTCCTATCTAAGAATAAACAAGCACAGATTTCACACGACGTCATCTCGACGGCGGCACTCTCTCGTACTTGCGTACTCCAACAATCACGAATCCCACAACAAGACTTCTACGAGCACTTACTTAACAGAATAAATAAACTAAATAGAAAAGAATTTCTAAAAGAAATAAATAAAGAATAAAACTAATTATATATTAAATAAAAATAATATCTCAAAAGAGTAAGGATACAAAGAACTATACCGAACTCCGAGAAGACTCCGGAAGCCCGAGAGAGCTCTCACTCTACTCTACTCTACTCTAACTCCCAAAGCTACTACTAAACTAAACTAATGAACACTTGGATGAAGTGTGATGATGCGAGTCGCTTCTGAGGCCGGGGGGTCCAATTTATAGCTTGTGAAGGTGGTGGGAGCACCCTGGCCGAAGCTGGAGAGGCGGTGGCGCCAAAGTCGGCCGGCCGGCCTAGGGGGGTGGCTGGCCGGCCATCCCTTCTGTCGGTTGGCCACCGTCTTCTGCCTCGACGCTCCAGATCATCTCCTGATGGCGGTCCGAAGGTCGGCTCCTCGCTGGGGTCGGCAGAATTGAAGTAAGGGCCAAGTAAAGGCCCAAATAGCCCACCTTCTAGAATGGCGATGGAATTATGCTGGGCTGGCCTTCAATTATGCGTTGTGGATTAGTTTCCAGCCCACTGGAGGAAGTCTGGGGCCTGCGGCCACCAGGTGGGTGTTGGTATTTCTTAACGACCACAGATAAATCCGCAAGCGCACGGAGAATACCGATGTAGCACTTCACCCAGGAGTATTCCAAGGTATCAAAAATCCACAGGGAACGTGTGTGTTTATCTTCTAACAAGCTCGTCCAAGGACAACAAGAAGTATTTGATAGGCTTGGGTAGAGAGGATTCCTATGGATAAAGCTCCTAGCTCGAGTAAGATATGTTTCGCTTTTACTTCCTTACTTCGGGCACCGGCTTACCCCTGGTCTGCCAGGCGACTCCGGTCTACAGCTCTACGACGTACCCGTACGTGGAGGGCTACCGAGGGCGGATAGGGCTGTCACCACCTACCATCTACCTCTACTATCCGTGGGGCACGCGGCAAACAAAGGTAACCTCTAGTCTAGACACCACGTCTACACTATCGATTACTACCTTAATCTCGGATCCAACAAAGACTAAGGCACTCTAAACAGAGCGATGATCCCGTAAGCAAGTAAAGAAAATAACTTACTCAAAAAGGAAACTAAATTACCATAAAAGAATCACGAAGTCTTACTTAAAAAGGCAGGACTCCGTCGAGGTACAAGCTGGAGAAGAACGCCGATAAGCCCGGCGCTTCTCCGAACTACTCTCACTCTCTCCCTATTTTCTAAGAAGTACGGAGGCAGCGCTTCGCCTTTGGAATGGAACTACTCACTTCTTCCTCTTGTGTGTCTTGAGCCGTAGGCGCTACCCCCTATTTATACCCAAATATGAGAAGGGGGGTTTATGTAGAGCGAGTGAGAGGCGGTTGGAGGGATTTGCCCGCCAAGTTTGGCCGGCCGGCCTAGGGGGTGGCCAGCCGGCCCTCCGATGTGGCGGTTTGCCACCGTCTTCTGCGTGTACGTCCCAGATTGCTTCCCCATGGCGGTTGTACAGTCGGTTGTTGTCTGGAGGCGGCAGAACTCGAGTAAGGACCAAGTTTAGGCCCATTTGGCCCACCTTCTAGAACGTCGACGTAAAACTCCAACTTGGGCTTTAGTTTTGATGTGTTTGGCCTATTTACAGCCCACTGGAGGAATGCTGAGGCTTTTGGAAGCCAAGGGGGGCCGGCCGGCCTAGAGGGATGGCCGGCCGGCCTGTGTTTTGTCCAACACAGGTCCATTTCCTCCAGAATATTGTTCCTGCAATCAAATATCACCAAAACTTGTGGAAAGGCATTAGTTTATAAAATATTCCTATTCTATGTGTCTTATATGCCCTTTTATATTGATAGATTGGCGGTAAATATTATTCAATAAGGACCGCCAACAAACCCCCCACACTTAGCTCTTTGCTCGTCCCGAGCAAAGGTGAAGAACCAGTGTGGAACAACACCTTCCATTGGCATGATGCGGGCATACAAATCGTTCCATGCCATACCTGCAGCTGTGAACTTTATGGTGTCTATCATGTCATCTTGGGTGATTGATGAGTGGAACAGTCTTGATTCAAGTCACCTTCACTTCTTCTGTTGAGTAACTCGGGTTTTTGATATAATTTCAAAAGTAAAAATATAGCTGTGCTCCTCAAATGATTTTTCTCTCAAATCACTCAAGGTGTATGAATCCTCACCAAGGCACTGAATTTGCCTCTTTTCATCCTACATCTAAATTGGCTGATGTGGAGCTCGGGTAGGGGTGAACAAGGAGCAAACTTGTACTACTTATGTTGCAAAGTCAAAAACCGGATCCAAGAAGAAAACAAATCATATCATCATGATCAAGAATGTGCATGTGTGTGGATATGCGACTAATGAAATGGAAACTCCTTGTTGAAAAGATCTGTCTTTTGATTGAAATTGAGAACATGGCTATTTCTTCTCCCTTTTTTTTCTTCTTTTTTTTTTGATCAGGCTCGGCATTTTTGCCTCTTTTTTTTTCGCATAGCCATGTCTCTTTTGCAAGATAGATATTTGAGAGAGATCAATAACCACATGATGGAGTATTTATTTTTATGGAATGATAAAGATGATGTTGCTAACTCCGAGTGTTGGAATATAGCATATGAAGGTGGTGTGTGTACGTGATTCTTGATCATAGCAATATGAAAGGTATTCTTACTAGGGTCACAACAATTTGACAAAGCTCACAGTAGTAGCAAGCAGCATATGTGTAGAGTTTTGCATTATGTTCAACATATGGCTCTGGTAGGATATTTGAATCATTGAGGAGCATTGCTATTATTATTATTTTTTTAAATAAAACTTCCCGAGTACTTTAAAACAGTTGAAGCAAAGATTTCTTTCATCTAACCATATCACACTCATCAATTACTTAGATAAACATGCTTTCCTAAGAGAAATGTGTTCACAAGCAACGAGGTATAAAAGCTAGGAATAAAGAGTATGCAAGCCAACCAATGGAAAGTATTAAGGTTTATTTTTACTCATGAGTTAAACTTTAGCAATTAGTTTCAACTTTGATCAGTTTTAACTCACAAATAGGGGAGGTTGAGAGATGAGATGCGCAAACCAGTTGATGACGCAGAGACTGACGATCCGTGAAGTATTGCGCGTTGTGTTGGTGAGGAGTCCCATTTGTTTGTGCGATGAAAATCTCGAAGGACCCCCCCCCCCCCCCCACACTTATTGTTGTACCTGCATTTTTATTCAAAACAAATAACAAGGTGGAAACAAAAGAGACTCGACCGGGGTAACGACCGGTGAGCTGCAAATTTTATTCAATCAAACAAAAGATTTTTTTATTTTTATATTTTTTTTATTTTAGCAGGAGCATCAAAAATCATGACAAGAGGCTATGAAAGATTAAAATCAATTAATTCTATCACATCTACCTCTTCATCTAGATTTTTATCTGGTTCTAGGAAAACTTTTAAACGTTGGCCATTTACCTTAAAAAGGTTACCTCCGTCGTCTTGGAGTGTGATTGCTCCGTGCGATGAAGTTTCAACGACGGTGAATGGTCCATCCCATTTACTCCGAAGTTTTTCCATGTCAGAAAAGCTTGACTCTGGAGTTGAAGAGTAGCACCTTATCCCCTGGTTTGAACTCTTTTTCATTGATCCTTTTATCATGCCATCTCTTAGTTCTTTCCTTGTAGATTCTGGCACTATGATAGGCTTTCTCTCTCCATTCCTCCAGCTCAGAAAGTTGCATTTTTCGGTGTTCTCCTGCCATCTTGGAATCCATGTTCCATTTTCGAATGGCCCAGTGTGCCCTATGTTCCAACTCAATAGGTAGGTGACATGTTTTTCCATAAACAAGTTGGTAGGGTGACATGCCGATGGGTGTCTTGTACGCAGTCCTATATGCCCAAAGTGCATCGGGTAGTTTTAGTTTCCATCCTTTCCCCATTTCATCCACGGTCTTCTGTAAGATATTCTTTATTTGCTTGTTTGAAGTTTCCGCTTGCCCACTAGTCTGGGGATGGTATGGAGTTGCAATGTTGTGTTCTGCTCCAAGCTGCTTTAAGAATTTTCGGAAGGTCTTATCAATAAAATGAGACCCGCCGTCACTTATAACCATTCTAGGCGTTCCAAAACGAGGAAAGATGATCTCGTGAAACATCCTGCGAGCATGTTTGGCATCTGCAGCTCGGCATGGCATTGCTTCTACCCACTTGGACACATAGTCGACGGCAACCAAGATGTACTTACAATCATAGGACTTGGGGAATGGTCCCATGAAGTCGATGCCCCAAACATCAAATAATTCCACTTGAAGATTGTATGTCAAGGGCATTGCGTCACGAGAAGTGATACCTCCAACTCTTTGGCACCTTGAGCATCTTCGGATGAATTCTTTGGTGTCTTCATACATTGTTGGCCAGAAGAATCCACTCTGCCATATCTTGGCATGTGTGCGGTATGCACCATAATGCCCTTCATATGGACCTGCATGACATTTCTCAATAATCTTGGTACCTTCAACTGCCGGCACACATCTTCTCAGTAACCCGTCAGCACAGACTCTGTAAAGGTATGGCTCATCCCATAGGTGACGACGACTCTCCTGAATGAGCTTCCTTTTGTTCTCCCCCGGTGGCACATAACCTGCAACCATAAAATTCACAATATCTGCATACCAGGGGTTGGAGTCTGTCACCTTCAGCAGCATGTCATCCCGTAGGAAGTCATTTATCGGTAGTTCCTGCATGTTAGTTACTTGCAAACGTGACAAATGATCCGCTACGAAATTTTCTACTCCTTTCTTATATTTAATTTTCAAGATCAAACTCTTGGAGTAGAAGGATCCATCTTATCAGATGGGGTTTAGCATCTTTCTTAGAGAGCAGGTATTTCAAAGCAGCATGATCGGTATAAACAACAACCTTGGCTCCTACTAAGTAAGATCTAAACTTATTGATAGCAAAAACAACGGCTAGGAGTTCTTTTTCAGTTGTTGCATAGTTAAGTTCAGCTCCTGTCAACGTTTTACAAGCATAAGAGATTGCGTGGTGCTTTTTATCTTTAGTTTGGCCGAGAACGGCACCTACAGCATAGTTACTAGCATCACACATTTTCTCAAAGGGCAGCGTCCAATCAGGGGGTTGTATGATTGGGGCTGAGATGAGTGCTTTCTTAAGGATATTAAAAGCATTTAAACACTCATCACTAAAAACGAAAGGCGCATCCTTAGCTAAAAGGTTTGTGAGGGGTCTAGCGATCGTCGAGAAATCTTTTATAAATCGCCGATAGAACCCCGCGTGGCCTAGGAAGCTATGGACTCCTTTCACATTGATCGGAGGTCGAAGCTGTTCTATAACTTCTATTTTTGCTCTATCCACCTCTGTCACACCCGGTTTTAAGAACAAAACCAAGTGCTCATCTATATGTGTGCCCAGGACCAAGTTTCACACATATAGGACAAAGTATAGTAAAACAGAGTAACCAATGTCATAAATACATCGTACCTTATAATAATAAATGTCTCATAAGACTAAAACAAATATATTCGCTAGCGGAAGACTCCATAACGCCACAGGCAATCGACCGGGGGCTCCACAAGCTTAGACTTCATCGCCATCATCAAAGTACTCCATCTTCATATTCTCTGAGCAGCATTTCATATTTGTGGGGGAGATAGCAAGTGTGAGTACATGTCGTACTCCGCAAGTGGGGGAAAAAATATGACATGCAAGCTTAATAGAAGAACGGCTACAACATGGTTCATTTGCATAAAAGCCAACTATAACATAAGACGCAGTTTATAAAGCAACCTATATTACTAGGTGTGTTGAGACTACCCATCAATTAAATTAAGTAAATTAAACCAAACTCCACACAGCAGACAGTCCACAGAGGACAACGGTTCACACAGGACCGTGAGGGAAAAGATCACCAAGATACATATGATTCACCCAGAAACCACCAAACCAACCAACACCCACTAATCGTGTGAAAGGGCCATGCCGCTCGTAACCGTGAGCACGGCTTTCATGAAAGTTTTACACTCTGCAGAGGTGGCACCACTTTACCCACAAGATAGAGATTCCCGTAGAGCCATTCCACTTCCGAGGTAGATGACCGGGGTTTCTCTACTAGCCTTTACAAAGAATGCTCCCAACAATGTAACTCGCTCATTAAGGATCCACAGCCGTACATAAGTGTTGGTTCACAGAAACCCACAGTTCACACAGGACCATGACTCAAGAGCCAACACCCCAGCTGCCCCCTCTGATGCCAGGCTGTTCCCAGGATCACAAAGCATCCCTTCCCCACTCTACCAATAGCGAGCACAAAGTTAAGAACACCCTAATTATTTGGCTAGCCTACCCATTATCAGTCTTGTGATGGCACTGTTGTCATGGTTACACGTTCCACGAACCGGTCCTTAGCTGATCCGAGCAAGAACTATTCTCAAACCAAATGTTCACCGAGAACCATCCAAACCATCCCCTTGCTCAGACCCTAGCTTCCCATGTTGCTAAACAAATTAGCAGATTACACTTAGTTGAAGTATACCATTAGTCAAGATTAACATGATAAGGTGATTGACTCAACAGCAAGGCTAAGCAAAAGCTACCCAAAGACAACCACCATAAGCTAGGGCGACAAGGAATGATATGGAACAGGTAAAGTAGACACATAGGATTCAATATTAAACAAGCATGCATGTTTATAAAAGACACATTTAAAACATAGGTTCAGAATGGTCAAGGACACTTGCCTCAGTCCCATGTTGCTGCTCAGAGTCTTCATGTCTTGATCTTCGTCTTGATAACTCTCGAACGGGCGCGTTCTCTATTTAACCGTAACATGCAAAGCACACATAGCACAAACAATAAGAAACAGTACACCAAACAGTACCAAAATGCTACAAAAACAGTACTAAAAGATAGTACTCGTCGCTACGATCGCGTGAGCGCAAGAATCGCTAAAAACGGAGTTAAGAGTAAAAAGTTATGAACTTTTGAAGTTAAGGGACTAAAACAGAAAAACAGTAACGCCTAGGGACAGAAACGTGCGCGTTCCTGTTGATTGGCTGCAGGTTTGGGAGCATGGTTTCCACAGTACTATGCGCAAAGTTGTGGAACATAACGAACACATGATGATTAGGGCACAGGTTCACCTGAATTGGAGATCGAATGGTTGGATCTCGATGAGATTGTTCTGCGACAGCTGACGGTGGCATAGCGTTCCTGGTCGTTTCTGGCATGATCTTGGGGAATCCTTTGGGGAAACTGTAGTATACTTGCTGGAACACAACCGGGTATTGAATTTAGGTCAGAAACAAAGAGGGATTGGGTGGATCACGGAAAACAATTACCATCAGGCGCGCTGGACAGACCCAGAACACGGAGCAGTAGTCATTGCGAATTAGATCCCCGTCGATCCAGGTCAGATCTTGGGCTGAATTTTGGATATGTTGTAGAGGACTCAATGGCGCACCAGCTGGTGAAATTTGGTGGCATTTGGATGGATGGATCTTCGGGAACGTCGATGCCAATCTGAGCCAGTGCTGCTGGACGCGAGGGGCTGCGAGGAGGGGCGGCGGCCTAGAGGCGTGGGAGGGTTTTGGAGGGCAGGGGGAACGTGGGAGGACGTGGGGGAGGCTCCAATATATATAGGAGGGGTGGTCTAGGGTTTGGGAAAGGTTTTGGGCTTGGCCCATAAGGGTTAGAGGTGAGGAAAAGGTGGGCCTTGGCCCAAACAGCATGGGAACGGGCTGTGGATGAGAGGAGATGATGGATCAGTTGAGAATTTGGCCCGAGTTGGTTTGAGGGGTGGGCGAGAACGTGGATAGGGGTCTAGGTATTCATAGGAGAGGCCGGGATAGTGTGCCAATGAAAGGAAAGGAAAGAATAGAAAGAAAAGTGTATTAATCGTACGTTAAATGCTGATTTTCTTTCCTTTTGTGTGAAAGCGTTAGGTGGAATGAATGTGGATGGGATCATATATTGGGCGTAGATTGAACGAATGTGGACGGCGTCATGTCGACATACACGAATGTATAGATGATGAGAGGTGACATTATGGAAGGAAGTAGCATGACTTATGGGGTCAGAACCGATATGCACAGGTGTGAGGCAGGCGATTAAGTTAGCGAGTGGAATCACAAGCGTAGACGAAAGATCTTGACCAGCCGAGTGAAGAAAGGAGCAGAAGGGGAACAAGCCAAAGAAGATTTGGCCCACAACGGCTGAGGGTTTTCTTATCTCTTTGTCATTGAAAGGATATGGAGCCGATGATGACACAGGTTCCACATGAAAGATGTTGAGGGGATGCTGGGAATAGGGACCCATTAGGAAACATACTCTGCTCCCATTCAGAAGCACAACAACAAGCGCCTCGACATTGAGGTCAAAGGCATTAGTGACATTTCAGGGGATCGGGAAAGTGGACATCTTTAGGGTATGAGCTGGGCGCGTGCTGACATAGGACAGAGACACAGACACAGACGATGTAGATCCTGAAGGCTTCCATGCTCCTATGGTCCTCATCTTCTAGTATGTTGTCGATAAAGACCGAGTACATCGCATGGTAAATTTTGGAGACGTTTGGTTGGACAGATCATCGGGAACTTGAATCGAATTGCGCCATGCTGCAGCGTTGTGACTGATTGTCTGCCTGCTGCTTTCTTGACAGGGCTGCTAGGAGCCAAATAGAGAGTAGAGAGAAGAGAGATCAAGGCAGAGAACAAAACGGCAGAATAGCAGCAAAGAGCTTTTATGGCTTGATCGAAGGAAAAGAAATCAAGAGTGACCGACAAGTCCGGAACGACATCGATACTTGGTGACCGAAAGATGAGGAAAAGAAAAGAAATCAAGGAGGTAAAAATAGAGATCGAATAAAGATATTTGAATTGCATATTATTGATGCATGCAGATAGCCTGGTTGTTTAGAAGGTGTGGAGAAAAGAAAGGAGAAGAAGAGAATAAATTGATGACTTGGCCGAGATTGGGCCTAGGTTAAGAATAGGATTATTATCCACGATATAAACCGAAATAATTTCTAATCGAGCTTTAAAAATACATTTTTCACTCAATATATACCTACTGCAATCTATGCCAGCATGAATGCAACAAACACCTTACTATATCTTATATTAATTTAATTAATTTAGAAAATAATTCATTTGCCTAAATAAAAGTGATAACACACAAATAATAAAGCAAAGTTTTAAACTATTCCAAAAAGTTTTAAAATTTAGTGAAATTTATTCACAAACCAAAATTTGAAATTTTGGGATGTGACAACCTCTATCCCTCTTTCGGACACTAAGTGTCCTAGGACTATCCCTTCTCGGACCATGAAGTGGCACTTTTCCCAATTAAGTACCAGGTCCTTCTCTTGACATCTTTGCAAGACCTTGTCCAAGTTCTCAAGACAATGATCAAAGGTTTTCCATAGACAGAAAAATCATCCATGAAAACTTCCATGATTTCCTCGATCATGTCGGAGAAGATGGACATCATACACCTTTGGAATGAGGCAGGTGCATTGCACAAACCGAAGGACATCCTACGGTAGGCAAAGGTTCCATATGGACATGTGAAGGTGGTCTTGCTTTGATCATCGGGATGGATGGGGATTTGATGGTAACCAGAATACCCATCAAGGAAACAAAAGTAAGAGTGTTTCGCCAACCGTTCCAACATTTCATCAATGAAGGGCAGCGGGAAATGGTCTTTCTTTGTTGCCTTGTTAAGCTTTCGGTAGTCGATGCACATCCTCCACCCCGTGACGGTTCGTTGTGGGATCAACTCGTTTTTATTGTTCTTAACGACCGTCACACCTCCTTTTTTAGGCACAACTTGGACAGGGCTAACCCACTCACTATGTGGTACGGGATAAATTATTCCGGTGTGTAGAAGCTTTAAGACCTCTTTCTTAACGACTTCTCTCATCGCATTATTTAGCCTCCTTTGAGGCTCCCTGGAGGGTGCACTATCAAAGTCGATAGGAATGCGATGGGTGCAAAGAGCGGGGCTAATCCCTTTGAGATCTTGGTGTGAGTAGCCTAGGGCTGAGCGATGCTTTTCTAGAACGGCTAAGAGTTTAGCAGTTTCTTCCTTGGAAAGCTTGTCACTTATGATGACAGGGGCTTCCTTATCACCGTGTAGAAAAGCATAGCGAAGGCCTGAAGGAAGGGGTTTTAGCTCAATCGGTGGTCGTGGTGCTTGCTCGGATTCAGGTAGCTCGATAGTCTCTCCTAAATCATCCTCCTCTTGGATGAATTGTTCGGCATCTTTGTCGAGGATTGATTCGGGAGGCTCGAATGGAAAGACAGACATCACTTCCTCGATTGGCTCATCCTTGGGGAGACTTTCAGTCAGGGAATTCCGTGATCGAGAGATTGGAACAGAAAATGTGTCTTCCCCAAGTTTTATGTCGAGATTTCCTAGTGTCAGGGCATCCATGAGTAACATCTCTATGGGATGTCCGATCAGAATATCAAAGTCTTGGACTTCGATAACATGAAAATCTAGGAGAACCTCGACATTTTCGTGCCTTACGGTCACGTTTTGCAAAATCCCATACCCTCCTAGAATGGGTCCTGAGGGGCTCTTGAAGGATTTATTAGTCGGTGCTAAAGGTACATCGCCCAAGATGTCAAAAGCGAAAGAATCAGAGACAATGTTAGCACCGACAGTGGGATTGTAAAGAACGTCCACCATGACTCCTCTAATACAACATTGAATGGTTGAGGACGGAGCGTTGATTCGAATGACTTCTGAAGAAAGCTCGCCCTCCCTTGACCATTCGTTGCTCATGATTGAGCTTAATTCCTTAACCGTCTTTAGGAGGAAAGCCTCTTCAAGAGGATCAGGAAGAGAAGTTGAAAATGGTGGTTTCTTTTGGCAGTGATAATTCGAGGTATTCCCGTAGTCTTCAAAAAGATCTTCCTCGAATTTAGATGAGAACTCACGAGGTTGAATTTATTCCTCCTCCATCACTGTTCTTGGTTCGGGAAATGGCTCAACAGGTGAATCTTTGATTGTGAAAGATGAAGGGTTAGATTCGGATGTTGAGAGTTTCTCTTGGCTGGACTTGACTTCCTCTGTGTGGGGTTCAGTAGCATCGGCGACATAGGAAGTGCTATCTAGGATACGATCCAAGAGTTGCTTTCCTTATGTCGGAGTTTTATGCGTGAAAGAACCTCCAGCAGAAATGTCAAGATATAGGGTAGATTCTTTAATTAAACCCAAACAAAAATGCTGTAGCAACACGTGATTTGGGATAGACAAGTCTGGGCCAGATTGAGTTAACAAAGAAAATCTAGTCCAGGCTGCACCTATGGCTTCCTTCTCATTCTGCGAGAAATTAAAAATTTCCCTTCGAAGAGCGGCAACACGATGCAGAGGGAAGAATGCAAGACAAAATTTATCTCGTAGTTTTTGCCAATCACCGTTCACGCTCCCAATCGTGCGATCGTACCATTGTTTCGCCCTCCCTTGAAGAGAGAAGGGAAACAATTTCCATTTTAGAGTTTCTTGTGTCATGCCTTCAATTAGGAGGCAGGAACACAATTGCTCGAATTCTCGCAGATGGTGGTAGGGATTTTCGTGGTCAAAACCAGAGAAAGATCGATCCTGAACCATGGCTATAAAGCCAGGGCGAATTCTATAGCCAGTTGTATGGATAGGATGTGAAGATGATGGTGGCTCAAGGAATTCGCCCTTCGGAGCAGATAACTGTTGTATGGTGGGTTGCTCCATGATAGAAAAAGGAAAGGAATAAAATAAAAATAAAAAGATACGAGGACGAACAAGGTTCGGAGATAAAACAGCAACCGTTCCCCGGCAACGGCGCCAGAAATGCTTGTTGGTATTTCTGAACGACCACAGATAAATCCGCAAGCGCACGGAGAATACCGATGTAGCACTTCACCCAGGAGTATTCCAAGGTATCGAAAATCCACAGGGAACGTGTGTGTTTATCTTCTAACAAGCTCGTCCAAGGACAACAAGAAGTATTTGATAGGCTTGGGTAGAGAGGATTCCTATGGATAAAGCTCCTAGCTCGAGTAAGATATGTTTCGCTTTTACTTCCTTACTTCGGGCACCGGCTTACCCCTGGTCTGCCAGGCGACTCCGGTCTACAGCTCTACGACGTACCCGAACGTGGAGGGCTACCGAGGGCGGATAGGGCTGTCACCACCTACCACCTACCTCTACTATCCGTGGGGCATGCGGCAAACAAAGGTAACCTCTAGTCTAGACACCACGTCTACACTATCGATTACTACCTTAATCTCGGATCCAACAAAGACTAAGGCACTCTAAACAGATCGATGATCCCGTAAGCAAGTAAAGAAAATAACTTACTCAAAAAGGAAACTAAATTACCATAAAAGAATCACGAAGTCTTACTTAAAAAGGCAGGACTCCGTCGAGGTACAAGCTGGAGAAGAACGCCGATAAGCCCGGCGCTTCTCCAAACTACTCTCACTCTCTCCCTATTTTCTAAGCACTACGGAGGCAGCGCTTCGCCTTTGGAATGGAACTACTCACTTCTTCCTCTTGTGTGTCTTGATCCGTAGGCGCTACCCCCTATTTATACCCAAATATGAGAAGGGGGGTTTATGTAGAGCGAGTGAGAGGCGGTTGGAGTGATTTGCCCGCCAAGTTTGGCCGGCCGGCCTAGGGGGTGGCCGGCCGGCCCTCCGATGTGGCGGTTTGCCACCGTCTTCTGCGTGTACGTCCCAGATTGCTTCCCCATGGCGGTTGTACAGTCGGTTGTTGTCTGGAGGCGGCAGAACTCGAGTAAGGACCAAGTTTAGGCCCATTTGGCCCACCTTCTAGAACGTCGACGTAAAACTCCAACTTGGGCTTTAGTTTTGATGTGTTTGGCCTGTTTACAGCCTACTGGAGGAATGCTGAGGCTTTTGGAGGCCAAGGGGGGCCGGCCGGCCTAGAGGGATGGCCGGCCGGCCTGTGTTTTGTCCAACACAGGTCCATTTCCTCCAGAATATTGTTCCTGCAATCAAATATCACCAAAACTTGTGGAAAGGCATTAGTTTATAAAATATTCCTATTCTATGTGTCTTATATGCCCTTTTATATTGATAGATTGGCGGTAAAAATTATTCAATAAGGACCGCCAACAGTGGGGCCGGCCGGCCTATGGTGGGGCCGGCCGGCCAGGGAAATTCCCTGGCTGGGCCCACTTTTCTCCATTATTCACTCCTGCATCCAAATATTCACCAAAACCTGTGGAGTAGCATTATTCCTAACTACTGTGCACAAAATCTTGGTGTTATGCATTTATTTACCGGTAGGGTGGCGGTCAAATCATGGTTTAACGACCGCCAACAACCTCCCCAAGCTTAAACTTTGCTCGTCCCGAGCAAACTCAACTCAGGGTACCGGCGGATCAGGAGTTACAAAGAAGCGCCCCATGGATAATAAAGATGCAACAACATACTCCCTAAACAGTGGTAAGTTTACGAGAGCACAAAATATTCATGGGTGTTGCAAAAATCATGGGGCTTATATGTTACACCTTGTCATGCAGCATTGAAGACTAGAACGACACTTTTGGACAAGTAAACAATTCTAGCAGGTATGCATCTAGAGTTTTTATGTGCTGCAAGGTAAGGTGCAAAAATTCTCCTTCGTTTTGGCAGGCACTTCTCTTACCTACTAATGTGAGTCTTATTCCTACAAGCTTCACTCATCCTACCTTCTACCAAATGAGGCTTTGCATGTGGAGCTTGGTAAGGAATGCACAAGTGTCATGTATATATTGTAAAGCAAAGAATGAGTCTCAATCAACATAGCAACTCCATGTATTTTGGTCATAGGAAATAATGTGATGGAGGGGGAGAAAATGAACTCACACTTGTGGAAGGGGATTTTGAAAAACATTGGTCCTTTATTTTGCTCAAGATGTTTATGATAAGAACCATATAGCCTTTGACTTTTGTCATGCAACCATGGAGTTTTTTTTTTTGACTACTCCATGGTGCAAGGGGCTATAACCTTTGCATGGTTCAAAGAAAACATTTTGAAATATTCTTGAGCTTTTTGGATGGACCAAAAGTTTTGCAAACTCTGAAAAATGTTTGGTTGATTTATCCAAACATTCCCCTTTTTATTTGGTGGAAAGAAATTTTCAAAAACACACGCGAAGGAATTATGACCAAAATTAGGAGTGCTTAGTTTCAAGAGTACATCAAACCTTAACAAAACTCAATACATAAACAAATGGCTATGAGTGGGGCTGTTTCGAATATTATGATATGGCTCTGGTAGGTAAATAAATCCTCACACTAAGAGAAGTGTGTCAAAACAGAAGGGTTTTAGGTACTTGCACAGTTCAAGAAAAACATCTCTGGATGAAACCATACTAAGAAATTGCAACAAGTCCTAGTCATGCCATATCACAATCCACCATGCTCAGACTTGGTGTAACAAATGCAACCCACAGAAATAAGCAAGACTCATGATGTGATCATGCTCAAATAAAAATAACACATATGTCAGGAGTAGAGGTTGCATCTATGCGACACATGGGGAGCTAATTTGTAACTCGATTATCATTTCCCTTAAGTGTAGCATAACACCAAGATTCTAGCATTTATTCGAGCAGGGAGTTTATTTATTTATTAAGAAAGTTAGGAATACTTACCTGGGGGTCCTCCCCAAGCTTGAGTCATTGCAAGACTCGAGCTAGTGTTGAACTCCTTCTTACCTGTCGGCCCTCCCCAAGCTTGAGCCTTTGCAAGACTTAAGCTTGATTCAGGCTCTTCCTCCTCCTTCTTGATCTGCAAAAAAGAGTGAGGATGATACAAGTGGCTAGCCCCTAATGGGCATCACAGGGAATCCTATTATTTTTGTTGTTTTTAATTTTTTCTACTTTTTATTTTGTTTTTATGGTTTATGAAAAGAAAAACAAGTGCTAGGCCTAGTTAGGATAACGATTGGGATGGCCTCCCCAATCGGAGGGCTCTCATTTTTACGTCTTTGAGCTAGACGTTCTCAATGTCTTCAACTTGTTTGGACCTCGCTCGCTGGAGAATCTGGCGAGGCTGAGGTTCCTTCTTTCTTCCGCCACACTTTGGTTGTCTTCTTTGTGCTTGTGGCGGCGATCTTTTCTTTATTAGGCGCCTTTGTTGTACTCTCATTGGTCGATGCCGTAGCTGCCTTCTTCTTTCTTGAGCGCCTTGCTCTCCTCTTCTTAAGCGATTGTGACTCGCCTACTCCTTCTTGTGGTGGAGGAGCAAGAGGGGCTTGAGATGTATTTGGCGGCTGAGGCATTCTCCTTTGAGTCCTCCAATAATTTGCTGGCCTTCTTGCATTCTCTCTTGCCAGATAGTTTCTCATGTATGCAATGAGCTTATCTGGCTGTGGCATGGGTGGAGTAATCTCGATCTTCTCCACTTCCCTTGGGTCCTTTCCATATATGACCCTCACTTGCTTGCATTATTCAACCTTAGGCTTGAAGCTGAACGTCTCTTCCCTGCCGTTGAAGTCCAAGTGGATCTCTCCTGCTCCGACGTCGATGTTGGCATTGGTGGTGGTCAAGAATGGCCTCCCGAGGATGAGAGGAGTCTTGACGTCCACTTCCATGTCATGTACAACGAAATCGACGGGGACGAAGAGATTTCTGATCCGCACGGGAACTTCTTCGACGGTCCCCAAGGGCAGGCGTAGTGACCCGTCTGCAAGCTAGAGCTTCATGGTTGTTGGGGACAATGGGTGGTTTAACCCATCGTACATCGCCTTTGGCATGATGCTCACACTTGCTCCTAAGTCACATAGTGCCCGAGCGAAGCACCGGTCGTTGACCAAACACGGAATGGTTGGCCATCCGGGATCTTTTTTGATCACATCCTTGGGGAGCGCGGTATCCAAGTCGCTTTCATCACACCTGATGGTTATTGCATTTACACTCTCCTTGGGATTAACTTCTGGTTGCCCAGGAAGTTTACCCGCACGAGGAGACTGCACAGCTGAAGCTGTTTGCGCGATTTGCGTTTCTAGCATTTTATTATGACTTAGCTGATTTTGCAGAGCAGTGCTGAACGACTCTAGCTTGGCATCTATGCTCTGTAAAGCCTTGTCTGTAGTAAGAAACTTCTTACTAATGCTATCATTAATCTTGACCTGGCCGAGAACTAGATCCTTGATGGAGGGCTCATAACGGGAAAGATTACCACTGTTACCTCCCTGATTTTTGTTGAAGGAGAGGTCGGGCCTGGAGTTCCAGCCGTAGTTGTTCTGGGAGCGGTACCCATTGCCATTGTTGAGGAAATTGCATTACTCTCTCGCATTCGGGCAATTGATGCCCATATGCCCTGTGTTGCCGCACTCTTCACAAGTCATGCGGGAGTCCGAAACTTGTAGGTCCTGTGGAGACTCCACCTTGCGGAGTAGCTGATCGAGCTTGATGGCGAGCATGTCCATCGTCTCCACTTGGTGTACTCCACGGGTCTTGGTGCTCGCCGCTTGGCGTTCACCATGAGTCTGGTTGGCCGCCACCTTCTCTATCAACTTCTTAGCGTTCTTCACGCTAAGAGAGAAGAAGGAGCCGCCTGCTGCGGCGTCGAGGTGCTCTCGAGCGGACGGCCTCAAACCGTGTTAGAAACTCTGTATGAGGAGCCATTCCTCCATGCCATGGTGTGGGCATGAGAGAACATACTCCTGCATCCTGTCCCAGGCTTCCGCGGTCGACTCTTCTGCCAGCTGTTGGAAGCCCGATATCTTGTTCCGCAGGGCAGTCGTCTTACCCGGCGGGAAGAACTTGGCGAGGAAGGCATTGGAGCATGCCATCCACGTGTCGAGGGACTCTTGGTTCGCGTAGAACCACTGGAGAGCCTTCCCCAACAGAGAGAATGGGAAGAGTTGCAGTCGGATGGCGTCCTGAGGTGCATCCTTCATAGCGAAAGTGTTGCACGTCATCAGGAGCCTCTGGAGGTGAGCATTTGCATCCTCCGACGGCTTCCCACAGAAAGGACTAGCCAAGATCATGTTGATCAAGGCTGGCTTGAGCTCGTAGTCCTTGTTGGTGATGCGCAGGTTGGGTCCCACGCGGATGTTCTCCGTGGTTGGCGCGGAAAAGTCATTGATCGTCTTCTCGATCGGATCACCCATGTTGCTGTTCATTGATGAAGGGTGATCGACAATCGTCGGAAGGGATCCTTCAAGAGCCAGAACTTTTGATCGAGCGTGGGTGGGAGGAGGGGTAAGCCTGGCCCTCACCCTTCTCAAGAACTGTTCGGGATCTGGGTGGAAGTTTTCTGGTAGGTCGAAACCAGTCATGCACAGTCCTGTTTCAAATTTCCACAACAAAGAAAGACAGCACAAGGGTAAGCCCGCAAAAGTAAGTGATAATTACTCTTCTCACAAACTTCAATGCATTTATTCAGTTCCTAGCTGCTACTTCCCCGGCAACGGCGCCAGAAATGCTTGTTGGCGGTTCTTATGCGATAAAATTAAATTCATTAATTCCGCAAGCGCACGGATCACCATTGTAGCATTTCACCTTGGAGTATTCCAGAGTTATCGTATTTATATTTCCGCAGGAAAGTAGAGCAAAAGGGAGCTGAATAGTAGCAATGCATTGGATAATTTGGAGAAAGAAATAATGTATCAACTATACTTGAGACGGGGGTAAGATAGGCATGATATATATGGGTGGCACACACATCCTCAAATCCAAGGTAATAAAAGAAATAAATCGTAGTATACATTTGGGAGAGCAACGAGATAGAGTTAAGGCTACCTGTATGTTTATCTATTATTTATTCTTTATAGCAGTCTAGTCTACAAAGGTTATCTACTCTAGTTAAGCTCATACACATACAAGTCATGTCGTTTCGGGGCACACACGTGCTAGGTTAACCCATGATGCTAGTTCAAACCTAGGGAACCGTATGCTATAATTAAGACCCTGCTGAGTCCAACCCGGACGTGGTGGATTACAGAGACCGGTGCAGCTGTCACATACACTCGCGGCTACCATCCTCCGTGGGGTTGGGTGCCAAACGTGCATAGGCCAAGCTCTAAGCGCCATGCTTACAACCCGCCTCGCGGAACTACTCTTGATCAACGGAGCAGTCCTATCTAAGAATAAACAAGCACAGATTTCACACGACGTCATCACGACGGCGGCACTCTCTCGTACTTGCGTACTCCAACAATCACGAATCCCACAACAAGACTTCTACAAGCACTTACTTAACAGAATAAATAAACTAAATAGAAAAGAATTACTAAAAGAAATAAATAAAGAATAAAACTAATTATATACAAAGAACTATACCGAACTCCGAGAAGACTCCGGAAGCCCGAGAGAGCTCTCACTCTACTCTACTCTAACTCCCAAAGCTACTACTAAACTAAACTAATGAACACTTGGATGAAGTGTGATCGTGCGAATTGCTTCTGAGGCCGGGGGGTCCAATTTATAGCTTGTGAAGGCGGTGGGAGCACCCTGGCCGAAGCTGGAGAGGCGGTGGCGCCAAAGTCGGTCGGCCGGCCTAGGGGGGTGGTCGGCCAGCCGTCCCTTCTGTCGGTTGGCCACTGTCTTCTGCCTCGACGCTCCAGATCGTCTCCTGATGGCGGTCCGAAGGTCGGCTCCTCGCTGGGGTCGGCAGAATTGAAGTGAGGGCCAAGTAAAGGCCCAAATAGCCCACCTTCTAGAATGGCGGTGGAATTATGCTGGGCTGGCCTTCAATTATGCGTTGTGGATTAGTTTCCAGCCCACTGGAGGAAGTCTGGGGCCTGCGGCCACCAGGTGGGGCCGGCCGGCCTATGGTGGGGCCGGCTGGCCAGGGAAATTCCCTGGCTGGGCCCACTTTTCTCCATTATTCACTCCTGCGTCCAAATATTCACCAAAACCTGTGGAGTAGCATTATTCCTAACTACTATGCACAAAATCTTGGTGTTATGCATTTATTTACCGGTAGGGTGGCGGTCAAATCATGGTTTAACGACCGCCAACACACGCCGCCGCGCTTCGCCGGAGCCGAGGACGACGACCTCGACGTCGTCGACGATAAGCTCTGTGCAGAGGAGCTCCTCTCTGCCCGCGCACAAGACCGAGCTGCAGTTCTTCCTCTTCCTTGCGCGCGACAGGCTCCTCTCTGCCCGCGCACAAGACTGAGCTGCAGTTCTTCCTCTTCCTTGCGCGCGATAGGCTCCTCTTGCCCGGCGACTCACCGGACGGCCGCTCTTCTCGTCGATCTCCGTCGACTCTATAGTTCCGGTGAGCCACTGCGATTCCCAATTGCACAGTAGCCCGTTTTCATGACCTTTCTAGGGTTTGAGCCGATCGATTCCTTCATCGTTTGAAATCCCTAGAAATTCAATCCAAAAATCGATCCTTTATTGCGAAATGTTATACATTGCTATCCATTGCTTCGCAATTTAGGACAATTGGTAGCCATATGTCGTAGAGGTCGTAATTCTATCTCCTATGCCTATGACATTGTGGTAGTTCCTCGATTAGTGTCGTATATTTATGTTATTTATCAAGTGTATGACACTAGTTGATCCCCATCTATAATCGACAATGCCGTTGTTCCCATTGCATATTTGTCGGCATTGTGTCCTTCACCTCTGCGCTAGGACTTCATCTAGATTTATGCGCTTACCTACGATTCTTGCTTGTAGATTATAGTAGGTTATTCTATAACTCATATACCCTGTCTATTCCTATCGTGCAGGGGCAGTGGACAGTTGGGCAGTTGACAGCAGAGCAGAGTCAGTGGACGGATTTAGGGCCAAGCCCTTGATCCTATCTCTTTGGCAGTCAGCTTGTCTGTGGACGGGTTGATGAGCCAAGGTCACTCGCCCCATCTTGTCTGCAGTGATGGCAGGAGACAGAGGCAGAGGCAGAGGCAGGGGCAGAGGGGATCAGGACAGAGGAAAGGGCAAGGCTCCAGACCCAGTACCCAAGAAGAAGAAGCAGAGGACCGGTGATCCTGTTTGGGATGCAGCTCTCAGGGCAGCAGCAGTTGACCTACCTACTGGCAGAGACACAGGCTTCCAGATCAGGGACACAGCTACAGCCCAGGGGGAGCAGTCAGTGAGGAGGTCCACCAGACAGAGAGTTCCAGTGCAGCGGACTCTGTCCACCACGAGGTTGGTACGTCGAGGACCGCGCAGCAGCCGGCACAGCAAGAGGAGGAGGTGAGCTCTTCAAGCTCTGGTGACGGTCCTCCCTACGTCACTAAGGAGGATAGGCAGGGGATGAGAGAGAGGTTCTGTGCACTCAACAGGAGTGCCTCTCTCCAGGATGTTCTTGCTGAGGACGCTCTCAGGCTGCCAGGCGCAGTCCTCAAGAAGTTCAGGAGAGTTACAGAGGACACCTGAGTGCCTAACAGGAGAGACCTAGCTGCTGGAGGACGTTTCTGGACACTGTTACAGCAGAGGATTGCAGCAGGGCTGAGGAGACGTCTGCACACAGATGGAGCTAAGAAGCTCTTCACTACTCACCAGCACTGCAACATACAGGCTGCCACCAGAGGTGCCGGGACGGACTTCACTCAGCACTTGACTTACCTCCCGGGCCTTGAGGAGCTCATCACTAGACCTCTGCGGTACGACACTGACATAGTGATGGACTTCTACGCTTCTTTGTGGATTGCCCCAGACCGCTCAGCTATCTGGTTCATGTTCAGAGGGCAGCCCTACAGACTGACGAGCGAGAACCTCGTAGAGGCACTTGAGGCCATCCAGCACGAGACGAGGGTCTTTGAGTAGCACACAGAGGGATGGAGCCTCCCCGCAGACCTCTTGGGGGGCATTTGCCTACAGATGATGAGATGAGCATTGCCTTCCCACCGCCTCACCCACAGAACTACAGCAGAGCCCACACCAGACTGACACATGAGGGCAGAGTTCTGAGGAGTATACTGTGCAGAACTATTGTTCCCAGGAGTGGCTACAAGGATCAGTTCTTTATCCTTGCACAGTGGATTGTGATGATGACGCTGAGACACAGGGGCTTTGACCTAGTTGACCTGATCTTGTGTCAGATGGAGGATATCATTGCAGAGAGCATTGCTGCCAGGCACTTGGCTTTTGGTCCCCTGATCTGCTACATCCTAAGGAGGATGAACTTCATGACCCAGGAGGAGTACGATCACCTACCCAAGGTGACCACTGCTTACACACCCCTTCCTGCCTCTGACAGATGGGTTGCTGCCCGGGAGCCAGCTTCACAGGGGAGTTCTTCACAAGGGCTAGGTGACACTGCTACAGAGACAGAGCAACACTTACCGACTGGGAGTCACATGGAGTCCATCCCTGAGGACGTGACACCAGACAGCAGAGCAGGTCCCTCCACCTCAGCTACAGCTCCAGCTCAGACAGACTCACTCCTGCATGCAGAGCTTGCACAGATCCGCAGGGAGCTCAGGGACCAGAGAGAGAGCAGAGAGAGGGACAGGCAGATGATGGACAACATCATTCTCACCCAGAGGGAGATGGCTGCAGGGTTCTCCTCTCTCTTCACAGGTTTCCAGATATTCACTCAGACTCTGAGGCATCTTGGACAGGCAGTTCCCGGACTTCCACCGTTCCCTCCTCTCACCTTCCCAGGTGTGCTGCCACCAGACACGCTCCAGTTTCAGCAGCAATTTGCTCAGCAACAGCAGCAGCTAGGACAGTCAGTCAGCCAGGGATAGTACTTCAGCACTCTACTCAAGGCTCCCAACTCACCTGCTGGTGTACCTACGGTGGGACCGTTTACTTCTACGTTTGCTGGTTTGACAGGAGAGGCAGGACCTTCACACATGTATCTGTCTTCACCAGGCCTCTCCATGACACCGTCAGCTCTTCTAGCTACCACAGCTCTGAGCTTCTCACCGCTACAGCTGACGAGTCCTTTCTTCGTGTGACCGCTGCCACCTCGTACTCTAGACTTCGACGCCGTAGCTCAGACTGCCTCAGTACAGATAGATTCAGTACGGACAGCTTCACAGTCGGAGGCAGTAGCTACTACAGTTGAGACAGCAGCAGTGGAGCAGACAGCACCACTCAGGACCCCTTCTCCTCCAGATCAGCAGCAGCAGCACAGCACCACAGCCCAGAGCTCTCAGTGACCACTACTGCTGCACCACCTGCTCCAGTCTCTGACGCGTAGGATAGCAGTCCTTATCTGTCTTTTTGGTCACTGGTGCCAAAGGGGGAGAGAGATCTTGTACAGGTCTAGGGGAGTAGTGGAGTGATCTCATGTTCAGGGGGAGTGTGAGAGTTTTTGTTCAAGGGGAGTACCTTTTGATACTTGGTTGTATATTCTTTTGGTACTTCGTGGTTCTTGTTGAGCTTGGATTTCTTTTGCCTGTGTTTAGCTCATCAAGAATGCACTTGATTTTAGTCCCTTTCATGCACTTACTCGTTATCTATATATCATGTATATTGCTCTGAGTTTGTGTATGTTTACCTGGTGCTTCTTTATCTATCTATCTTGCCAGGTTTCCTTACTTTGTGATGATATGTGCACTAACTTGCTTTTGCAGGAATATCCCATAAACTTATCATCACAGCTTTGTGGTCATAGCTCGTGCTCCTGTATTATATATATCACCCATATGCTCTAACTCTATTTTGCAGGTGATATCATTTTTGAGCTATGACTACCTTGTTCTCCGTTTTACGTGCTTTTCTTTCATATCCTATCATCTCGATCACCTTTGCGTGTCTCTTTCTTTATCTATTTATATGTGTTGTCACCAATCACCAAAAAGGGGGAGATTCTAAGCTTCATGGCCCATTGGAGTTTAGAAACCCCAAAGGTATGAATGTTTTGGTGATTGGGTGACCATATTGATGCGACTAAAATTTTCATGTAGGATAGATTGGTAGTCACGTCATGGAAGCGTCGTCTCACAAACCCTATCTTTATCGATGACTTGGTGATTGGTTGCCTCGACAATTCAGATCGAGAACTTGATGGAGTCAAGGTTGAAGATGGGTCAAGGCTAAGGACATGCTAGATCTAAGCAAGTGTTGGCTTAGTATAGATGTTAGCTTGAGTCCATAGGAAAAATCGGACTATCAAGAGGGATCGAATTGGTTGTCTTAGAGCACACTAGTTTAGAGATCATGTGGATGTATTATGAGTCTCTTGAGGGCTAGGGTGGCTGAAGAGAAGAAGAGGGACCAAAAAGGAAGAAGTTGGAAGCAAGGATCAAGAGTTGGATCAAGTTTCAGCTTCTGTGGAAGAGACCGGACGGTACGGTCCTGGGGACCGGACGGTACGGTCTTCATTGAAGATCCAGACAGAGAAGTGAAGTCTCAGGATGCTGAGAAAATGAAGACTAGACCATTGACCGGACCATACGGTCTGTTGACCGGACGATACGGTCATCAGAAGATTTCTATACAGAGAAGGATCAGTTTCTGTTGGAGGAAATCGAGTAGAGACCGGACGGTCTGGTCCTAGGGACCGGACGATATGGTCTTCAGAGGATGAGTTCAGACAGAAGAGAAGAAGTTGGAGGACGCCCTAGAAATGAAGACCGGACCATACGGTCAGATGGAGATCGGACGGTACGGTATATGGTGCGGTCCTCATATTTCCTGGGCACTTTTGAGCAACGGCTAGTTTTGGGTTGGTAACCTATAAACAGTTGGTTGCTCGGCCTTTGAGGAGTCTCTTGGCCATTGTGGGAGTGTGGAAAACTCAGAGGAAGCTAAGGGTAAGGAAGTGAAGCACTTGTGAAGGATTTGGAGTGATCCTAGTGCTTGAGAGAGTAGTAATTTCATCCATTTGATCTCTAGGATAGTGTGAGCTTGAGGAGTCACTTCGGTTTGTTACTCTTGGTCTATGGCAAGGCCTAGACCGGTTAGGCGTTGGTGTTGAGCTGTCCAAGGAGATTGTGGAAGCTAACACAAGTTTGTACACGGTCTTGGAGCTTCCAGTGCGAAAGAACCATCACTAGTGGAGCACCCTTTGGCACGCATCACGTGCGGAGTTTTACCTTCGGACGAGTACCCGGGAGAGAGCCCGGCGGGACGTGCCCGCGACTTCACTCGAGGAGTGGAGTGTGCTCTAGGAGGGATTGCCATCAAGCAGAGGGACGGGTCGAGACTCCGACGGGAGTGACCCAACGTGGAGTAGGGGAAGGCGCCATCCTTCCGATACCACGGGAAAAATATCATGAGCATTCCTAAACTTATCTCCTTTACTTACTAGCATTTACGCTTCCGCATTTATGTTTATGTGCTAGTAGAATTGCATGTTAGGTTGTTCCTTTGCTTCTTAGTAGAATTGCTTGCTAGGGTGTTAGGTTGTTCTGGAGATTGGGGCAGACTCTGATCGCTGGATCTCCCGATGATGGCTTGGCAGTAGAACAGCTTAGTCTTGACTTGTGTGCAGCTTAGGCTATAGGTAGATGCTACGCACGCTACTTGACGATGTATATTAGGAGTAGCCGTTCTTCTTACTTAACCTTAGCTTAGCTTAGAGCCGCCTCTCGCCTTTTATCAGAGAGTGGAACTGCCTGCTGTGTGCGTCGCACTATCCTCTATCCATTTATTGCCTTACTCTTGCATTTGGATATTGGTTATGATCTATCATTTGTAACACCATGAGTATAAGTACACACTTGTCAACTACGTCTTCCTTTGGGAAAATATGAATAACGATACCCTAGAATACTCTCGGGTGAAATGCTACAACTGGTTATCCGTGCGCTTGCGGATTATCTTTTATGATTAAATACTAATAATACATCTGGCACTCGTTGCTAGTTGTGGATTATTATGTATCCTAAGCAAGTAACTTAACCCCAGGTATTTCTGGCACCGAACCGGGAATATTCACTCTAGGCCTAACCAGCCTAAGGTGGTGTTTTCTGTTTGGTGTAAGAAATACCAACAAGCATTTCTGGCGCCGTTGCCGGGGGAGACAATTGTTGACAAGTGTACAATGATTACTCATGATTACACTTGATGTGATTTAACCATTACCCTTTGCAGGCTAACCTTGATCTGTTTTCTCTCTTTGATGTGAAAACAGGATAGTGTATGCGTGGATTCAACTTGCCGGAAAACTTCGTTGATAATCCAGAGTCGCTTGTAAGGAAAGTCCGACCCCACGTCGACTCTCCCTCACAAGCAACACTCCCGACAGACAAACCCACATCATCCGCACCATCATCACTTACTGACATGGCTGATCAAAGGACCCTCCGTGACTACTCTGCTCCCTCCGTTGCCAATGTTCCCGTTGGGCCCAATGTCAACGCCGGTGACGCAGGGTTTGAAGTCAAATCAAGCCATATCACTATGGTGCAGGCCATTCCCTTCTGTGGAAAGGCCACGGAGGACGCCAACACTCATCTCCAGCAATTCCTTGAGATATGCAACACATCGGCAACTGCTGGAGTCAACCAAGATGCTATCCGACTTCGTCTGTTTCCCCTCTCCCTTCTTGGGAAGGCGAAACAATGGTTCTACGCCAATCGTGCCATCATTGACACTGGGGACCGCTGTTCTACCGCGTTCCTCGCAAAGTTTTTCCCGTTGGGCAAAACAAATGCCCTTCGTGGAAGAATTTCAAGCTTCCAGCAAGCCAACAATGAAACCATCGCCGAGGCGTGGGATAGGCTCCAAGATTACATATCCGTCTGCCCACACCACGGGACGGAAGAATGGCTCATTCTTCAACATTTCTACAACGGGTTGACACCAACAACCTGTGGACATATGGATGCCGCTGCTGGAGGAGCCTTCTTCTCAATGACCATTGCTCAAGCTAAAGAACTTATTGAGAAGATGGTCTCCAATCAAGGGTGGAGCGATGAACGTCTCCAACCACGCTCTAAAGGCGTACACCCTATCAAGGAGGTGGACTTATTGTCCGCCAAGCTCGACCTCGTCATGAAGCGCTTGGACGACTTCAACACGCATGGTAGTGTTCGTTCACTCAACCCACGCATTACGTATGAGGAATGTGGCAACACCGGCCATATGGGGAAGGATTGCCCCAACCATACCCATGAAGAAGCATTCTACATGAACAACAACAATGGGTATCGTCCAAGTGGAGGTCAAGGTTTCAACCAAAACCGCCAATCTTATCAAGGAGGTAATAATTTCTCTGGTTTTAATAATAATCAGCCTTCTTTGAAAGATTTGGTTTATGGCCAAGCTAAAATCAACGAATCAATCAACAAAAAGATTGCTGCCAATGATCAAAGTTTAGAGAGCTTAAATTCAAAAATAGAAGGTCTTTCTTCCGCTTTCAAAAATCAGTTGAGCTTTAACAAAATGATAGAAACTCAGTTAGCTCAGCTCGCTGCTCTTGTTCCTTCTGCTAATTCTGGGCAGATTCCTGGGCAACCAGAATCTCCCATTGAGAAAGTTAATGTTATCACTACGAGAGGCGAAATGTTCTCTCATAGGACTAACCATGCAGGGGAGAACAGGAAAATAAGAGGAGAACCTTCTACAATAAAAACTGATCCAGGCTTCCCAGTAATCTCTTGCTCAATCAAGAGATTCCACTTCGACTACGCACTGTGTGACCTTGGGGCCAGTGTGAGTATTATGCCCAAGGCGATCTTCGAGCAATTAAAGTACAGATTCCTTAGACCAACAGCGATGCGGCTACAATTGGCCGACTCATCCTTTCGCTTTCCAATGGGGATTGCGGAGGATGTGCCGGTATTTATAAGGGGCCACATCGTCCCGGTGAATTTTGTGATGCTTGACATGGATATTGACAAGGAAACGCCCCTCATCTTGGGACGTCCCTTCCTTAGCACCATAAAGGCTCAGATTGATGTTGGAGTTGGAGAGATCCGCCTCTATATCAATGAGAAGGAGGAGAAGTTCGAGTTTCAACCTTGGAAAGAACAATGCTCGATGATCAAGGTCAAGTATGGGCTAAACACCTCCAACATTCAAGAAGTTGAAGTGACAGCCAGGAAAACGGACAGCCTCATTGCTCTATGGAAGAGCTTGTCAAAGATTTAAAATCCATCACAGTTTCAACCAAAGAAACCTGCGACCACGAGGCCGGGATTATGGGCCAAGAAACCCGTCCTAAAGTCCGAGAAGCCACCTACACCACCAAAGATGAAACAAGTGTGGCAAGTCAAGGCGCAGCCCTCCACGTCCTCATCTCCAAGGACAGGGTCCACGCCACCAAGCTAAACCCGTTGGAGAAGTCTTAGCCCGTCGGACTTTAAACGACATGGCCCTGGCCGTCTGGTTAACCGGCATTATCATTTGCTTTTATTTGCTTCTTTTTGAGTTTTTCCACCACCAATTTGCATTTGGATTTTTCCAAAACCACCTTGCATATTTATTTCCTCCACCAAAATTTTATTTGGATCTTTCCACCAGCATATTTGAATTTTTCTCTCGCCATGCATTTGAAATTCAAAATTTTCAACAACACTTTTGCGTTCAAAATGTCTCATCTTTGGATGAAATTTTTGAACCACCCTTGTATCACCATGAAAAAGCCAAAAATATTTTTGCATGTTGAAATTTTTCATCAACATGTCGATTTTTGAATTTTTTCGAAAATTTTTTGAATTCGCTGCAACCTTTTATTTGGAAATCTTTTTGAGCAAATAATTTTGAGGAATTTCTGGACATAGCAACCGTGGTCAATCACCATTTGGCCGTTGGGGGCTATGGGCCAAAGAGGGAGGCAAGTGGGCCCCACAGGGGGTCGGCCGACACCATTTGCCAGGTCGGCCGACCCAGGGTGGCCGTTGGGCGCGCCCCCCTTCGCCCCAACGGTCACCTGCACCCTCCTTTATTCGAATATGGCCGTTATGGCCTCCCTATATGAAGGAGTGGCCCGCCATTGCTCTCTCCCTCTCACACTCTCATTTCCACTCCTCAACTCACTTCACTCCCTTAGCTCTCAAGTTTTCCATTTTGCTCACTTGGTTCTTGCCTCAAAATTCTGCAAAAATATTTCTCTCTTAGTTTGCTTTGCAGTTTTGATTTGGTTTGGTTTTCCGAGTTGCGTTTTCTCGCTTGCAAGAACACCGACGGTTTCATCGATTGGTTTTCACTCTCACAACCCGTTCGGAGTTTTTGTTCTTGCGTTCTTGCTCAACCTCGCTGCAGCATGAAGCGCGCCGGGAAGGCCGTCGCCTTGCTGTTCCGGTCCGGGAGCACAAGCTCGGGCTCAACTCGACCTCGCACTCGCGCCCGCACCGCCACCGAGCAAGTGTCAAGCCCTCAACATGAAGCCGCAGCGGAGGAACAAGTCAACACCGAGCATCGTCTCCTCGTCGACACCGATCTCGACTTGGTGGGCGACGACGAGATGAGCGCCTACGAAGCTCTCCGGCTCCGTACATTTGCTCCTACGCGAGCATTTGATCCGGAACTGCTGCAAAAGATTGGTATGGATGCTGAATTTTCTCGAGTATTTAAAGCAATAGGGTGGGATAAGTTTGCATGTGTAGATGAGCAGGGTTCCCGCTTACTTACACTACAGTTTTTATGCACCCTACGCGTGGTAGATGACGGTATTACCTTTCGGTTTTTTCGGGAGGAATATCATTTGACATGGAAAATCCTTAGTCAATGCCTCGGCTTTAATTCTCGCTGCACCATTGATGTTGATAGTTCGATTCCGGGTTACTCAAAGTTAGCTTTTTGGCAAAGAATTTCTGCATCTCCTACTTGTGAGAAACCCCGAACTAATCATATTCATCATCCTACCTTGCGTTTGTTGCACATGTGGCTTGGCATTACCTTGTTTCCTAGAAGTGATATTAGGATTGTGCGCGAGGATGATCTGAAAATTCTTTATGCTATGGTTGAGAAAATAAAGATTGCTCCTCTTGTTTTCATGATTGCTCAGTGGTTAGAAAATTTTAGAATGACTGGACCGATTGAATGCACCTCGTTGATTACACGTATTGCTGCGGGTGTTGGTGCTTTGCATGATGCTAATGTTGCATATATTGATACACCCCGCTCTCTTATCACTGATGATTATCTTATTCAAGGTCATACACTTAAGCATGGTCCAAATAATTCTCTCATATTTTATTATGTCGGTTATACAAATGAATTCCCGTTACCTAACCGGGGACTTCGTTTGTATGACTGTCAAAACCTGACCACACCTCTCGAAAAAGAGGAAGCTGCACGTAGGAGTACTTCTTCTCGCAGGAGGACGTGCAGGCCGGAGCCACCCGCCGACACCGGGATACCCGCACCGCAGCCCATGGCCTATGCATATGGGCCGAGCTACGGTCACGCCGGGTATGGTCCCGGTGGGTACACCACTCCACCACCGTTTGAGGCCGGCGGCTCGTCGCAGCAGGGTGCGGGCCAAGCCCAATAGACGCACCCTCCCCGCGCACAATGGAAGGAAATCTCCTCCGATTCGACGTCCTACTCACCGAGGGCCGGTGGGCGGCGTTCGTCTGCAGCTCGTGATCCATATTTCGAGCAGCAAATGAATGCGCTTACCGAGCAAATGGGACGCATCGAGACTCGAGGAGAGGACGTTGAGTACACTCTCAACCAACACGTCCTGCAGACTCATCAGTGGCAAGAAAACACAAACGCCCAGCTCACCAACCTCACCAACATGACGCAGCAGGGCCAAGCCGATATGTTGGCTTATTTTCGAAACACCGGGTTCGATCCTCGACGCCACCCATGAGCAAGAACAAGCTTGGGGGGGATGCCATACCCCCCGCTAAGGTATCATGTATCGCAACTTGTTTCTTTTCTTTTTGTTTGCTTGTTCTTGCACCTCTCATGAAAAATACAAAAAAAAATGATAAATCTGAAAATAAAATAAAAATAACAAAACTAAAAAGAACAAAAATAGTCTTTAGTGTGGTTTCTAGTTTTTCGTAGTTTCTCTCTATATGCGAGTATGAGTGTTTAGCCTTCCTTATGTTGAGATGATGAATAGTTACTCTGTTTTATCTCTCGTTTGTACCTAGTCACAACTTAGTGCTCTCCCAAGTTTTGAGATTTTTAGCTTATGCTTACCTAGAACTTGAAACTTGTGGGCTGCATAGTGCTTGATCTAAGTCTAAGCTGTTGTGAGATATGATATGGTACAAATAGGGCTGCTATGATCTTGTTCAAAGTGCGACTTGACTTCCGGAGATTTATTTTACAAAATACAAAAATGATAAAGTTCCTCAATAATCAAAATTCCTACCAAAGCCATATGTTGCTCTTATGTTGCAAAACCTTACACGCTTGTCATTGCATTGAGCTTTATCAAAATTGTGTGACCCTAGTGAGAAGCTTGTCATACTCTCATTGATCAAGATCACATACACTCCACCTCGCATGCTAAACTTCTACACTGGAAGTTAAGCAATACCACCACACTTTCCACCCAAAATAAATACTCCAAAAATTCATTGTTACCTCTCTCGCTCAAAATGTATCATCGGAGACATGGCTATGCAAAAGGAAGAAAAAGAATAATCCCCTGCTCATACAAAAGTAGAGCATGATGAAAAAAAATGGGGAATAAAGAAAGAAAAAAATGTTGAGAAAAAGAAAGAAAGAAAGATAGCCATGTTCTCCTCAAAAATTCAAAAAGAGAGAGAAGGAACAAATAAAAAGGAGTATAGTTCTTCCACCTCACCACCACCATATACACACATGCACATCCTGATCAAGGTTGTATGACTTGCATTCTCCATGGATCCGCTCTTTTGGTTCGGCAATATGTGTGATGCAAGTATGCCTCATATCATCCCTACCTTGAGCTCCACATACAAGCCTTAGAAGTAGGATGACAAGAGGCAACACGATAATGCCTTGGTGAGGAATATACACTTATTGAGCGATTTGAGAGCATCATTTGAGGAACTTTGCTTTTATTTCAAAAAAAAAAATTTTGAAAACCTCCGGAAAATAAAAGTCAAACAATGGACAAGTGAATGGTACTCTCTTATAACCGTTCTATCTCTCAACCGCCCAAGACAAGGAAAAGCCATACGCCCCATAAGGAGTAAAGGTAAAGGGTGATTTACCATGCCAACTTTTTCAACTCAAAGGAGAGTATTTTCGTTGTGTGCATGGTACCTAGGAGATATGAAACATCGTAGCAACTCCTGATCAACATCCTAAGTCCTACTTCTTGCTCGGGATGAGCAAGGAGGACAGCTTGGGGGAGTTGTTGACGGTCCTTAGACCTAGTTTTTGACCGTCAATTAACTCTATAAATAAGGAAGAACTAACACTTGTTACTTGCATTTTGTTATCAAATAACCTATTTCCACGTGTACCTCTACATTTGGATGTGCAGGTGGAAAACAGGGATTTCCAGGTGTAAACAGGCCCCAAAGCGACGATTCCAACATGTCACACCCCAAAATTTCAAATTTTGGAATGTGACTTAAATTTCACTTAAATTTAAAACTTTTTAGAATAGCTTAAAATTCTGCTTTATTATTTGAGAGTTATCACATTTGTTTAGGCAAATAAAATTATTTTCTAAATTATATAAATTAATATAAGATATAGTAAGGTGTTTGTTGCATTCATGCTGGCATAGATTGCAGTAGGTATGTATTTTATTTGAGTGAAAAATGTATTTTAAAGTTCGATTAGAAATCGTTTTATATCGAGGATAATAATCCTATTCCTATTCTAGGCCTAATCTCGCCAAGTTGTCATCTTTTCCTTTTCCTCTCTTTTTTTCATTAGACAAAAGTATGCAATCGAAACATCTCTGTATGCCTTTTGTTTTACCTCCTTTGTCCCCTTTCTTTTCTCTCGTCTGCCATTCCTAATTTCTTTTCTTTCTATCATGGCCTGCTACCTAGCATTCTCCAAAGTTATGTCATCTTGTTGCTGCTCCTGCCACCCTACTTTATCTTTGTTTCTTTGTCTCATATTCTCTCTTGTTGTTCTATATTTCTTTCTCTCACTTGGCGTGCATTTACCTAAACTTCAACACCAGGTTGCGACCTGTGCTTACCAACCTGTTGAGTTCAACCAAAACTTCTTTGTATCTGCCCTGCCATTTGTTCTTGCTCATATCTCTTATTTGGTTTGCAAGCAAAAGCTACCTGCGTGCAACACGATCTCATTTTCAAACCTTATTTCTATGTCTCTTCATCGTCTTGCCTCTGAATCTTTATTCCTTCGGTTATTCTTCTTCCTACATGTAAGCTACACATCTAGCTATATCTGAACCCAATGTTGCAGCTTGTGTCGCCAGGAGTTGCCCAAACCTTGCCATGATCTTTTTACCTTCTCTCTTGACCCTCTCTAATCCTACTAGCTAGCTGAATGTGCGACCTGTGCAGCCCTCCCTATCGCGGCACAACGTATGCAATTGGTCTAACGCCTAGCCCAGCGTGCCAACCCAACGTAGCACGCATAGCAGGCAGCCCTGCACCCTGCTCAGCCCAGCCCAGCACCCTCTCTCAACTCCCCCATTGTTTTCCTTGCTGTTAGGACTGAGGCCCACGTTTCCTCGCCCCTCTCTCTTATGGGCCGAGCCCAAAACCTCTTCCGAACCCTAGACCACCCCCTCTATATATATTGGAGCCCTCCCCACGTCCTCCCTGCCCTCCAAACCCCTCCCACGCCGCCAGGCTGCCGCCACGCCTCGCCGCCCTCGCGTCCAGCAGCACTGTCACAGATTGGCATTCGCGTTCCCGATGATCCAGCCATCCAAATGTCGCCAAATTTTGCCAGGAGGTGCGCCTTGAAGTCCTCTCCATCATATCCAAAGATCATGCCAAGATCTGACCTGAACCCACGGAGATCTGGTTTGCAATGACCACTGCTCCCTGTTCTGGATCTCTTCAGCGCGCCTGATGGTAATGCTGTCATTGTTCCATCCAATTCCTTGCCGTTTCTGATGCATAATCATTACCCAATTGTGTTCCTGCAAGTCTACTACACTTACCCTGAAGGATTTCCCTAGATCTCGCGGGAAACGACCAGGAACGCCATGCCACCATCAGCTGTCGCAGAACAATCTCATCGAGATTCAACCATCCGATCTCCAATTCAGGTGAACCTGTGCCCTAATCATCATGTGTCCTTTATGTTCCACAACATTGCGCAGATTACTGTAGAAACCATACTCCCAAACAAGCAGCCAATCAACGCGAACGCGCATGTTTCTGTCCCTAGGCGTTTCTGTTTTTCCTGATTTAGTTCTTAATCTTTGAAACATCATAACTTTTTACTTATAGCTCCGTTTTAAGCGATTCTTGCGCTCACGCGATCGTAGGAACGAGCTCTAGCTTTTAGTACAGTTTTTATAGTAATTTGCTACAGTTTGGTGTACTGTTTTCTTATTGTTTGTGCTATATGTGCTTTGCTTGTTGCTGTTAAATAGATAACGCGCCCGTTTGAGAATAATCAAGAGCAAGATCAAGACTTTGAAGACTTTGAGCAGCATTACTTCTTTTGAGGCAAGTGTCCTTGACCATTCTGAACCTATGTTTTAAATGTGTCGTTTATAAACATGCATGCTTGTTTAATATTGAATCCTGTGTGTCTACTTTACCTGTTCCATATCATTCCTTGTCGCCCTAGTTTATGGTGGTTGTCTTTGGGTAGCTTTTGCTTAGCTTTGCTGTTGGAGTCAATCACCTTATCTTGTTAATCTTGACTAATGGTATACTCTAGCTAAGTGTTAACCTGCTAATCCGTTTAGCAACTTGGAAAGCTAGGGTCTGAGCAAGGGGATGGTTTGGATAGTTCTCTGTGAATGTTTGGTTTGTGCTTAGTTCTTGCTCGGATCAGCTAAGGACCGGTTCGTGGAGCATGTAACCATGACAACAGTGCCATCACAAGACTGATAATGGGTAGGCTAGCCAAATAATTAGGGTGTTCTTAATTTTGTACTCGCTATTGGTAGAGCGGGGAATGGATGCTTTGTGATCCTGGGAACCGCCTGGCATCAGAGGGGGCAGCTGGGGTGTTGGCTCTTGAGTCATGGTCCTGTGTGAACTGTGGGTTTCTGTGAACCAACACTTATGTACGGCTGTGGAACCTTAATGAGCGAGTTACATTGTTGGGAGCATTCTTTGTAAAGGCTAGTAGAGAAACCCTGGTCATCTACCTCGGAAGTGGAATGGCTCTACGGGAATCTCTATCTTGTGGGTAAAGTGGTGCCACCTCTGCAGAGTGTAAAACTTTCATGAAAGCCGTGCTCACGGTTATGAGCGGCATGGCCATCTCACATGATTAGTGGGTGCTGGTTGGATGGGTGGTTTCTGGGTGAATCATATGAATCTTGGTGATCTTTTCCCTCACGGTCCTGTGTGAACCGTTGTCCTCTGTGGACTGTCTCCTGTGTGGAGTTTGGTTTAATTTACTTAATTTAATTGATGGGTAGTCTCAACACACCTAGTAATATAGGTTGCTTTATAAACTATGTCTTATGTTATAGTTGGCATTTATGCAAATGAACCATGTTATAGCCTTTCTTCTATTAAACTTCCATGTCATCTTTTCCCCCACTTGCGGAGTACGACATGTACTCACACTTGCTATCTCCCCCACAATTATGAAATGCTGTCAGAGAATATGAAGATGGAGTACTTTGATGATGGCGATGAAGTCTAAGTTTGTGGAGCCCCCGGTCGATTGCCTGTGGCGTTATGGAGTTTTCCGCTAGCGAATATATTTGTTTTAGTCTTTTGAGACATTTATTATTATAAGGTACGATGTATTTATGACATTGGTTACTCTGTTTTACTATACTTTGTCCTATATGTCTGAAACTTGATCCTGGGCACACATATAGATGAGCATTCGGTTTTGTTCTTAAAACCGGGTGTGGCAGAGTGGTATCAGAGCCGTGTCGACCGTAGGTCGCAAGCTTAGCTAGAATGGTTGCCATAAAGTCCTATTTTCAAAGCTATTTTTGAAAAATCCGAATTGTATACTCTTCTGGCCATTCCGTTTTCTCTTCTCAACTTGTCTATTATTTGTCTATTTCATAAATTGATTTTTAACCTTTTCTATCTTGAAGACCATCATTATTATCCCTAAGAGTTAGTCCCAATCTCTTAACTACGTTGTAGAACGTTTTTGTTTGAGTGTGGTGTGTCATGTATTGATTTGGATCTTTGTTTGAGTGCTAGTGTGATGTGAAGCGTTTGCTTTTATAATCACATCTTTGCTAATATAATATAGTTAGAAGTTTAGCTGGGTTCCCTTTTCTCTTCTACAACTTCTTTCTCTTTTATTTCTCTTCAATCTTATCTACAAAAGCTAGTCCGAATTCAAGACAGGTCATTTACCGAGAGAGTCTTTCTACGTCCGCAACATACCAACAAGATAATGACAAAGACGTTAATCCCAAGTGCTAATCTTAAGGGGGGTAGAGCTCACCTCCAACCTCGAGGTATGGATGAAAATGAAAAGAGTGTTTTCACCTTTCACCGACGAAGCAAGTTCAAGTGATATTTTCACCTCGAGGAGCGTCATCAAGTTGAAGATTGGAAGCTGAGATATCCCTTCACCCTCTTTTATTTCTAGCCACTCAGAATCTCGGGGCGAGATTCCTGTTAAGGGGGGTAGTCTTGTCACACCCCAAAATTTCAAATTTTGGAATGTGACTTAAATTTCACTTAAATTTAAAACTTTTTAGAATAGCTTAAAATTCTGCTTTATTATTTGAGAGTTATCACATTTGTTTAGGCAAATAAAATTATTTTCTAAATTATATAAATTAATATAAGATATAGTAAGGTGTTTGTTGCATTCATGCTGGCTAGATTGCAGTAGGTATGTATTTTATTTGAGTGAAAAATGTATTTTAAAGTTCGATTAGAAATCGTTTTATATCGAGGATAATAATCCTATTCCTATTCTAGGCCTAATCTCGCCAAGTTGTCATCTTTTCCTTTTCCTCTCTTTTCTTCATTAGACAAAAGTATGCAATCGAAACATCTCTGTATGCCTTTTGTTTTACCTCCTTTGTCCCCTTTCTTTTCTCTCGTCTGCCATTCCTAATTTCTTTTCTTTCTATCATGGCCTGCTACCTAGCATTCTCCAAAGTTATGTCATCTTGTTGCTGCTCCTGCCACCCTACTTTATCTTTGTTTCTTTGTCTCATATTCTCTCTTGTTGTTCTATATTTCTTTCTCTCACTTGGCGTGCATTTACCTAAACTTCAACACCAGGTTGCAGCCTGTGCTTACCAAGCTGTTGAGTTCAACCAAAACTTCTTTGTATCTGCCCTACCATTTGTTCTTGCTCATATCTCTTATTTGGTTTGCAAGCAAAAGCTACCTGCGTGCAACACGATCTCATTTCAAACCTTATTTCTATGTCTCTTCATCGTCTTGCCTCTGAATCTTTATTCCTTCGGTTATTCTTCTTCCTACATGTAAGCTACACATCTAGCTATATCTGAACCCAATGTTGCAGCTTGTGTCGCCAGGAGTTGCCCAAACCTTGCCATGATCTTTTTACCTTCTCTCTTGACCCTCTCTAATCCTACTAGCTAGCTGAATGTGCGACCTGTGCAGCCCTCCCTATCGCGGCACAACGTATGCAATTGGTCTAACGCCTAGCCCAGCGTGCCAACCCAACGTAGCACGCATAGCAGGCAGCCCTGCACCCTGCTCAGCCCAGCCCAGCACCCTCTCTCAACTCCCCCATTGTTTTCCTTGCTGTTAGGACTGAGGCCCACGTTTCCTCGCCCCTCTCTCTTATGGCCGAGCCCAAAACCTCTTCCGAACCCTAGACCACCCCCTCTATATATATTGGAGCCCTCCCCACGTCCTCCCTGCCCTCCAAACCCCTCCCACGCCGCCAGGCTGCCGCCACGCCTCGCCGCCCTCGCGTCCAGCAGCACTGTCACAGATTGGCATTCGCGTTCCCGATGATCCAGCCATCCAAATGTCGCCAAATTTTGCCAGGAGGTGCGCCTTGAAGTCCTCTCCATCATATCCAAAGATCATGCCAAGATCTGACCTGAACCCACGGAGATCTGGTTTGCAATGACCACTGCTCCCTGTTCTGGATCTCTTCAGCGCGCCTGATGGTAATGCTGTCATTGTTCCATCCAATTCCTTGCCGTTTCTGATGCATAATCATTACCCAATTGTGTTCCTGCAAGTCTACTACACTTACCCTGAAGGATTTCCCTAGATCTCGCGGGAAACGACCAGGAACGCCATGCCACCATCAGCTGTTGCAGAACAATCTCATCGAGATTCAACAATCCGATCTCCAATTCAGGTGAACCTGTGCCCTAATCATCATGTGTCCTTTATGTTCCACAACATTGCGCAGATTACTGTAGAAACCATACTCCCAAACATGCAGCCAATCAACGGGAACGCGCATGTTTCTGTCCCTAGGCGTTTCTGTTTTTCCTGATTTAGTTCTTAATCTTTGAAACATCATAACTTTTTACTTATAGCTCCGTTTTAAGCGATTCTTGCGCTCACGCGATCGTAGGAACGAGCTCTAGCTTTTAGTACAGTTTTTATAGTAATTTGCTACAGTTTGGTGTACTGTTTTCTTATTGTTTGTGCTATATGTGCTTTGCTTGTTGCTGTTAAATAGATAACGCGCCCGTTTGAGAATAATCAAGAGCAAGATCAAGACTTTGAAGACTTTGAGCAGCATTACTTCTTTTGAGGCAAGTGTCCTTGACCATTCTGAACCTATGTTTTAAATGTGTCGTTTATAAACATGCATGCTTGTTTAATATTGAATCCTGTGTGTCTACTTTACCTGTTCCATATCATTCCTTGTCGCCCTAGTTTATGGTGGTTGTCTTTGGGTAGCTTTTGCTTAGCTTTGCTGTTGGAGTCAATCACCTTATCTTGTTAATCTTGACTAATGGTATACTTTAGCTAAGTGTTAACCTGCTAATCCGTTTAGCAACTTGGAAAGCTAGGGTCTGAGCAAGGGGATGGTTTGGATAGTTCTCTGTGAATGTTTGGTTTGTGCTTAGTTCTTGCTCGGATCAGCTAAGGACCGGTTCGTGGAGCATGTAACCATGACAACAGTGCCATCACAAGACTGATAATGGGTAGGCTAGCCAAATAATTAGGGTGTTCTTAATTTTGTACTCGCTATTGGTAGAGCGGGGAATGGATGCTTTGTGATCCTGGGAACCGCCTGGCATCAGAGGGGGCAGCTGGGGTGTTGGCTCTTGAGTCATGGTCCTGTGTGAACTGTGGGTTTCTGTGAACCAACACTTATGTACGGCTGTGGAACCTTAATGAGCGAGTTACATTGTTGGGAGCATTCTTTGTAAAGGCTAGTAGAGAAACCCCGGTCATCTACCTCGGAAGTGGAATGGCTCTACGGGAATCTCTATCTTGTGGGTAAAGTGGTGCCACCTCTGCAGAGTGTAAAACTTTCATGAAAGCCGTGCTCACGGTTATGAGCGGCATGGCCATCTCACATGATTAGTGGGTGCTGGTTGGATGGGTGGTTTCTGGGTGAATCATATGAATCTTGGTGATCTTTTCCCTCACGGTCCTGTGTGAACCGTTGTCCTCTGTGGACTGTCTCCTGTGTGGAGTTTGGTTTAATTTACTTAATTTAATTGATGGGTAGTCTCAACACACCTAGTAATATAGGTTGCTTTATAAACTATGTCTTATGTTATAGTTGGCATTTATGCAAATGAACCATGTTATAGCCTTTCTTCTATTAAACTTCCATGTCATCTTTTCCCCCACTTGCGGAGTACGACATGTACTCACACTTGCTATCTCCCCCACAATTATGAAATGCTGCTCAGAGAATATGAAGATGGAGTACTTTGATGATGGCGATGAAGTCTAAGTTTGTGGAGCCCCCGGTCGATTGCCTGTGGCGTTATGGAGTTTTCCGCTAGCGAATATATTTGTTTTAGTCTTTTGAGACATTTATTATTATAAGGTACGATGTATTTATGACATTGGTTACTCTGTTTTACTATACTTTGTCCTATATGTCTGAAACTTGATCCTGGGCACACATATAGATGAGCATTCGGTTTTGTTCTTAAAACCGGGTGTGACACAACACGTCCATCAAACGACGCTCGCCGCGATAATATAATCCAAGGATTAAAGGCCCAGAACCTACCAGAATATCAACTGAGGCTACGCACCTGGAAAAGAGGCTTGAATGCCGAGGAGAGCCAACCTGCCAAAGCCCAGCCCAGGAGGGGCCAGGGCCAGGTCGGCCGACCCCAATACCTAGGTCGGCCGACCCGCCAGGTGGCCCCCCTGGGTCCATCTTTTTATGGCGGTTTGCAACCAACTTCAGGAGGTCGGTTCCACCTGCAATCAATGCCCACAATATCTGGTACCGCCTCAACTCCACCGCCTTTGGAGGTCTATAAATAAAGGGGTACCCCCCTCCTTAGAAGACACACAACACAAGAAGCTCATTCCCTCCTCCACACATCCAGAGCTAGGGGCTCTCTAGTTAGGCTTAGGCTGAGTAGTTGGGCTGCCCTTTTAGCTCCGAAGTCCCTTGGAGAGTTTGGGGTAAATCCCCTTGTATCCTTTTACTCTCTTTGTAAGACTTATTTATTTATTAATGGAATATCATCGTTCTTGTAGTAGTTATGTGCTTATGCTAGTTCATCGTTCATCTTTGATCTTGGATGAACGTTCTTCATTCGTTCATGTTCGTTCATCATTCGTTCATCGTTCATCGATGTTCGTTCATGATCGTTCATCGTTCGTTCGTCGTTCGTTCATACTCGATCATCGGTTAACGATGATCGTTCTTCATCGTTCGTCGCTCGTTCTTGAGTGACGAACGCCTATGCTTAACATTGTACTAGCTTTGATCCTTTGTCTAAGTAATCGCTCGCTGGATCTAGTTGTTCCTTTTGCTTAGTCATCGGGTCCATTGTCTTGCAAGAGTGCTCTAGGTTTATCGCCTTGCGATGTGCCTTGAGGGATCTAGAGTTGTGGTTAGTTACGCTAGCATGGTGCTAGAGCTTCCTTTCCACCCTTGGATGCGTGTTCGTGCCCCACGGTTTGTAGAGGTAGGCGGCAGGTGGTGACAGCCCTGTCCGTCCCTTGTAATCCTCCACGTTCGGGTATGGCGTAGGAGTATATATGAAATGTCCGGAGATTGGGGCAGACTCTGATCGCTGGATCTCCTGATGATGGCTTGGCAGTAGAACAGCTTAGTCTTGGCTTGTGTGCAGCTTAGGCTATAGGTAGATGCTACGCACGCTACTTGACGATGTACATTAGGAGTAGCAGTTCTTCTTACTTAACCTTAGCTTAGCTTAGAGCCGCCTCTCGCCTTTTATCAGAGAGTGGAACTGCCTGCTATGTGTGTCGCACTATCCTCTATCCATTTATTGCCTTACCCCTGCATTTGGATATTGGTTATGATCTATCATTTGTAACACCATAAGTATAAGTACACACTTGTCAACTACGTCTTCCTTTGGGAAAATATAAATAACGATACCCTGGAATACTCTCGGGTGAGATGCTATAACGGGTTATCCGTGCGCTTGCGGATTATCTTTTATGATTAAATACTAATAATACATTTCTGGCACTCGTTGCTAGTTGTGGATTATTATGTATCCTAAGCAAGTAACTTAACCCCAGGTATTTCTAGCGCCGAACAGGGAATATTCACTCTAGGCCTAACCAGCCTAAGGTGGTGTTTTCTGTTTGGTGTAAGAAATATCAACACGCACTTGGCTAGCTTCTCGTTGTCACCATATAGTCTAGCTTGTTTCGCTCTTGGGTAAAAGTGGGAGAAATTAATTAGACACCGATTCACCCCCCCCCCCCCTCTCGGTGCCCTTGATCCTTTCAGCGGGCTTCGTCAAGAATCTTGCGACGAAGATTAAAATCCTTGGGTACTACCAAACGGTTGTCAAACCAGAGAACACCATTGGCGTCCTGTCGGAAACAAGCGGCTTTGCCATCTCTGATTTTCCGCCGAATATAGTCCATACCAGGATTATTTTTCTGAGCAACAAATACGTCATTGCGGATAGAAGAATGAATAGCCAGATTATGAATGACCAAGCTAGGTGAAACATGATGACTTGGTTCAGCTATCACCTTCTCATTGGTGCTGTCCAAAAATTCCAGCATCAAATTATTGCAATGTACTTTACGGCTCAGTGCATCGGTGACAACATTGGCTTTACCGGGATGGTAGTGAGTTTCCAACTCGTAGTCTTTAATCAACTCGAGCCATCGGCGTTGCCTCATGTTCAGATCCGACTGAGTGAAAATATATTTGAGGCTTTTATGATCTGTAAATATGTGCACCAAGTTCCCAAGAAGATAATGGGCAAGATTTTCAATGCAAGAACCACTGCGGCTAACTCCAGATCATGAGTTGGATAATCCTCTTTGTGCTTTCGCAATTGTCGTGAAGCATAAGCGATGACACGACCGTCTTGCATGAGCACACAGCCAAGTCCCGTTCCAGATGCATCACAATAAACATCGAAAGATCTGGTGGTATCTGGCTGAGCTAAAACTGGTGCAGTGGTCAGCAATTCTTTCAACTTCTGAAAAGCTTCTTCACAACGATCATCCCATTTGAACTTCACCTCATTTTTCAGCAGCCTAGTGATAGGCTTGGACAGTTGAGAGAAGTTAGGAATGAAGCGTCGATAATATCCAGCTAGTCCCAAAAAGCTGCGGACTTGAGAGACCGACTTGGGTGGTTCCCAATTCAACACGTCTTGGACTTTGCTCGGGTCAACGGAAATTCCTTCCGCTGAAACCACATGACCAAGGAAAGGTACGCTGTCCAACCAAAACTCACACTTGCTGAATTTGGCGAACAATTTGTGATCCCGCAGACGTTGGATAACAATTCGGAGATGTTCCTCATGTTCTTTTTCAGATTTGGAGTAGATCAAAATGTCATCGATGAAGACCACCATAAACTTGTCCAACTCGGGCATGAACACCGAATTCATGAGATACATGAAGTGAGCAGGAGCATTGGTCAGCCCGAACGACATCATCAGATATTCAAACAGCCCATATCTGGTGGCGAAAGCAGTCTTGGGAATATCTTCCACATGGATTTTTATCTGATGATATCCGGAGCGGAGATCAATTTTGAAGAAGACTTTTGCGCCAATCAATTGGTCAAAAAGAATATCAATCCGGGGCAGCGGATATTTATTCTTGATTGTGACTTCATTCAATGGCCGGTGGTCGACACACATACGCAATGTATGGTCCTTCTTCTTCACAAAAATAGCCGGAGAACCCCACGGCGAACAGATTGGCCGTATGAAACCCTTCTCGAGTAATTCTTTCAGCTGAGTTTTTAACTCTGTCAATTCCTTTGGAGCCATCTTGTACGGTCGGCGAGAAATTGGAGAGGTACCTGGCTGCAACTCAAATTTGAATTCGACCTCCCGATCAGGGGATAGGCCAGATATATCCTCTGGAAATACGTCGGGAAATTCCCGAATCACAGGAATATCCTCCAGAGATTTTCCCTCTATGTGGTGCACGATGGAATTTTGAGGTGGATGAGAACACAAATGAATCGAGTCAAGACCATGTATGGAAGAATCCAAATGAACGATGCGAGGTGCGATATCTAACACAGCTTTATGGAACTTCATCCAATGCATGCCCATAATAAGATCTATCTTTTGATTAGGAAGCATGATGAAGTCAGAAAAATAAATTTTCTGATTGAGATCAAGTGGAGCCTTATACAAGATTTGATCAGCAAAAATTTGACCACCAGGAGAGTGAACTATATATGGCGACTTAAGGGTGCTGGTTTGGTGATGATATTTTTGTATGAACTTCATGCTAACAAAGTTATGAGATGCACCAGAATGAAAAAGAACAAGAGCTGGGCGACGGCAAAGCGAAAACGTACCCGTCATCACAGGCTCTCCCTATGGGATTTCTTCCACATCAGTGTAGTTCACTTGGCCCTTACGGAGTGCAGCAACCCTCTGCTGATTAGAGGTCTGCCCAAAGGTTGATTATTATTGATCCTCGGGACTTTGCAATCTCGTGCAAAATTGCCGGGTCGACCACAATTAGAAGCGCTGTCCAGACGGTGAAGTATACACCAGCCTATACTTGGACGGCTGACCAGCAGGAGTACTAGGAGGAACCTTCCTCTTACGATCTTCATCCTCAACTTGTCGCATAGCATCTTCTTGGACAATGGCAGCATTAACTAGATCATTGAAATTACCGGTAGTCTGCCAAGTCAGACGTTCTTTCAGCTTTGCATTTATGCCCCGTAGGAATGAAGTTCTCTTCTTTTCCTCAGTGTCAACATAGCTTGTGGCATACTGAGATAGGTGGTTGAAGGTTTCAGCATACTAGAGGACACCCCTCCCTCCTTGCTTTAAGTCTCAAAATTCCTGGAATTTCCTTTGCGTGAGACTCGCAGGAATGAAATGAGCACGGAATGTGGCCTTGAATTCATTCCATTGAACTTGATGATCAGCGGGGAATGAGGTTTCATAGTTAGCTCACCAAGCACTAGCAATTATTCCCTAAAAAGCAAATGTTGCAAAAAGGGGTTTAGTATGATCTGGGGCTTGCCTTGATCTACAGAGGAAATGTTAGTCCCTTCAGGCTCACCTTCCTGAGCAGGGAGATCCTTCTGAATATCCTCTTCTTGATCGTTTCCTATAATATAATATATGTCAATGGGATGGAAATGCAAAGAAGATATAAACTCAATATGTGATGCAATGAGAATGATTTGGTTTCACAGTTGAAATGTGAATTTCAGTTCTGAAATTATGATTGAATTTATATTACTTTAGTCTGAAGTATTTCCTTCATTGACTCCCATGAAGCATTATTAACTTATCTTGTTATATTATCATTAAAATAACTTAAAGAAATCATGATAATTATTTTTAATGCATTTCTGGACATGGGTAACTTACTAACATTACTAACATGCTTGAACAGATCAAAACCTTATTTTACCTATCTTATGCTCAAAAGAATTATTTTAAGTGGCAAAACCTAGTTGCAACAAGAAATAATTCCAACAAAATTCTAGTAAACAGTTATGATCAAACCCAAATCCATGGTGACAGGTGTTCACCTGTACAACATGCATGCACAAGTTCAAGGTCATTTGATGACTAATTAATTTATTAAGAAGATAACAATTTTATCAAAGAGAAATTCATGATTAATTAATTTTACAGAATCCAGATGAACATCACAGATCAATATGAAGGGCATGTCACAAGGATTCTAACAAGCCCTAGTTTGCAATTTTTGGATAAGAAAATCATTTACTATGAATTAAACAAGTTCAAACAAGGTCCAAATTCTAACAATTATACAGGATATAGGATACATGAACATTGATCAACTTGATGTTCTTTGGATAGATCTCTTCAAGATGAATCCAACAAGATTTATTTTGCTATTTTTGGACTTCGGAATCTTTTTCTATCGAATTTCAAAGTTTAACTCAAAGTTCAGATCCAATTGCAGAAATGCCATCGGCTACTTAAACCCTAGTGCGCGCACTGCCTGAACTCGGCGCGCACAGCGGCGGGGTGGTGTCGCGGCTTGCTGGCGTGTTGATATTTCTTACACCACGAATAAATCCGCAAGCGCACGGAATACCGTTGTAGCACTTCACCCGGGAGTATTCCAAGGTATCGTATTTGTTTTCTCCAAGGAACGGTGATAATCTGCAGCAAGGTTAGTTTTACCCAAGGACACACAAGAATGGCAGTAGTATAGGATTGAGAGGATGAATAAAGATCTAGCTGTCCCTGCAGGACGATCGCGCTCAAGTTCTACTTGTTTACTTCGGGCACTGGTATAGACCTGGTCTGCCAAGTCACGCCAGCCTGTAGCTCTACGACGAACCCGAACGTGGAGGATTACAAGGGACGGACAGGGCTGTCACCACCTGCCGCCTACCTCTACAAACCGTGGGGCACGCTGCAAACTAAGGTAACCTCTAGCCTAGACACCACGTCTATGCCGTCGATTACTACTCTAACCCCGGTCCTGGTACCAATCTGGAAGGCTAGAGCACCCCTCGCGGAGCGATGATCCCGTAAACAAGTATAACAAGAATAACGACTAGTATGTAAAGCTCGCTAGATCAATAACACCACGAATACTAATCTTACGAATAAGAACAACATCGTTCTATGAACGAACAACGAACGAACGACGAACGATGAACGAACTAAGAACGAACGACGAACGATGAACGAACGACAAACGAACGAAGAACGAACGAAGAACGATGAACGAACGACGAACGAACGAAGAACGAACGATGAACTATTAATAAGATAAATATCCGCCAAGGGTACAAGATAAGGAACTAACCAAAGGAAAGCTATCCCTCTCCTTGATCCTTGCCCTCTCCTCTATTCTACTACTGTACAAGAGGCCCTTGGCCTGGATGGGAGTGGAATGACTTGTGTCTTGTGATGTGCTTTGGAGGAGGGGGGTACCCCTTTATTTATAGCCCAAGAAGGTCGGCAACTTAAGGCGGTTCCTTAGGTCGGTGGCATTGATTGCAGGTGGAACCGACCTCTGGAAGGCGGTGGCGAACCGACATAACAAGATGGGCCAGGGGGGCCTCCACCGCAGGTCGGCCGACCTAGGGTTTGGGGTCGACCGACCCCTGGTGGGCCCCTCTGGGCCTGGTCTTCCTCGTGCTACTTCTCTGGGCTGTGTTGTCCTTGATCCACCTGCTGTGGGTGGAGTTGAAGCCAGGATATTTGGATTTTGGGCTTCAAGAGAGAAATTCTTTATTCCGGGGAAAATTGATGTTTCCAACTTGGGCCTTTTATGCTTCCTTTTCCCCGTTTTCCAATGAATTGCAGCTGCACTCACAAATTCACCAAGACTCGTGGAAATCATTAGTTTAAAGACCTAAGTCTACTTTTGGTGATTGTTTCATTATAAAAAGTGCAGCTAGTTGACGGGTAAATATTGGGTCTAAGAGCCGTCAACAACTCCCCCACACTTAGCTCTTTGCTCGTCCTCATAAATGAGAGCCTGCACACAAGTTATTGCAAGCCACACTTCATACCTGTGAACTTTGAGGTGTCTAACATGTATTCCTTGGATGATTGATAAGTGGAACGGTCATGTCTCAAATCACCTCGCCTTCCCTGTCAAGTACCTTGGGATTTTTGCATAATTTTCAGAAAATAAAAACATAGTTTTCTGCTCCTCAAATGACTCTCTCAAGTCGCTCATGGTATTTGTGTATTTTCCTCTCAAGGGCCATGATTTGCCTCTTCCCTCCTTGTGTTCGATCAGGCTTTTGTGGAGCTCAAGGTATGGTAAAGTGGAGCATACTAGTGTCTCTTTTATTGCTAAGTCAAAGACTGGATCCAATGGAGAAATCAAGTCATACAATCTGATAAAGATGTGCATGTGTGGTGGTGGTATGAAGTGAAAAATTATTTGTACTCCTTTTTATGGTGTTACCTTCTCTCTCTTTTTGAATTTTTGAGGAGGACATGGCTATTATACTTTTTTTTCTTTTTCTTTTTCTCTATTTTTCCCATCATCATTTTTTTTCATCATGCTCTACTTTTGTATGAGCAGGGATTATTCTTTTTCTTTTTGCATAGCCATGTCTCCAATGATATTTTTGAGAGAGAAAGGTAACAGAGATTTTTGGAGTATTTATTTGGTGGATGGATGATGGAATGTTGCTCAACTTCCAGTGTAGAAGTGTAGCATGTGAGGTGGAGTGTACGTGATCTTGATCAAAAGAGTATGACAAGCTTCTCACTAGGGTCCAAGAATTTGACAAAGCTCAAATCAACAACTAGCAGCTTATAGGCTATCAAGATGTTCATGTAGAGTTCTTGGCCTTGGTAAGAAAATATAAATCAAGTGAGGAGCATCATACTATGGAATTTTTGATTTTCATAAAGATAAATTCCCAAGGACTTGAAGGTTAAGCAAAGATCATTTCGACAAACCATATCTCACATGCCAATTATCTAGGAAAAACATGGGTTCCTAATGATAAGGTGTTCACAAGCATTCAGTGATGGAGTGAGAAATAACAAGTGTGCAAGTCCATGAATATGAGAGGTAGAGTTGTGGGCAAAAGATAAATCAATTATGATTTTCCCAAAAGATTAGTGCGTCAAGTTTTATTTAGTTTTCAGATTATCAGAATAAACTTGACGGTGTAGCAGGCAAAAAGTGGAAGTGTGGTGCAAACTCAGGAGGCAGGAGGAGGCTGGAGCCTGGTGGGGACCACCAGGGGTCGGCCGACCCTCCTGGTGGGGTCGGCCGACCTGGCATGGACCCTACTGGTGCTGTGTTTTCGCGTGGTGACCGCTCCTGAGTTGCCTCATATGATTCTGGATGATTTGGTCGTGATTGTTCCAGATATGGCGATGTTTCCCCCCCACACTTGCCTTTTTGCCTGTTTCCTTCAAAAACGACAAAGATATGGAAACACAAATATTGCTCTACCGGTATGCAAGCCCGGGGAGCACTATCATTGATTGAATTTAAACTAAACTCGCAGGCGCATTACATAAGAAAATGAACCTAAACGATTGGAAACAAAAAACTTAAAGCGCCTGCGTTTCCATTCTATTTATTTGGCCTCTCTTAATCTTTTTCTATCACATCCAGGGCCAGATCGACTTGTGCCCACTTCTTGGAGAGAGTTTTGATGAGGGCCTCGTCTTGCATCCTCTCATGCATAAGATTGTTGTAGAGATTTTGGAGGACGCCATTTTCCTTCTTTGCTAGAGCCACCTCTTGTTCCAAGCTCCTAATCTTGAGGTGGGCTCTTCCTAGAGCTTCAGCGCATCTTTCAAAACGCTCGGCATCGGCCACCCAATAGGGCTTTTCTTCCTTGCCCTTATTCTCTGTGCAGATGGAGGAGGCGTCGCTCTTTTCGCTCATGACGAAGGTGAAGGTTTTGGTTCAAGGAGTGGATCTTGAAAGAGATGAATGGAGAGGGGGTGCAATGGGTTGTATTTATAGTGGTTTTCCCTCTCCCGGCGAAGAAACGAAGGATTTATTTCCAAAGCATAGCTGGACGAAACAAGGAAATCTTGGGTTGCAGAATGAGCAAAGGATGGAAGGCAGAGGCGGCCAGATGGGGTCGGCCGACCCTGGCAGGCTCTGGCCTTTCTATTTTTCGTGGAGCTTTGTTGGGAAAGGTATCTTCAGGATAAACAGGGTATAGAAGGATATTCCGATGCAGAGGTCAAGAAAAGATATTTAAATCAATTAAGTGCATGACATCGAATTCCTTATTCGCTTCGGGTTCAAGATAAATTTTAAGACGCTGACCATTTACCTTGAATATATTACCTCCGTCGTCTTGGAGTGTGATTGCCCCATGAGTCGATGTGTTGATGATGGTGTATGGTCCGTCCCATTTACTTCTTAATTTTCCGTGCCCGAAGAGCTTTACCCTTGAATTGAAGAGCAACACCTTGTCTCCAACTTTAAATTCTTTTATCCTTATTCGCCAGTCGTGCCAGCGCTTTGTACGCTCCTTGTAGATGGCTGAGTTTGTGATATGCTTTGTCTCTCCATTCTTCCAACTCAGCTATCTCCATTTTTCTTCTCCACCCAGCTCCTTTCATATCCATGTTCCAAGTTCTCATGGCCCAATATGCCTTATGTTCCAACTCGACTGGCAAATGGCAAGTTTTTCCATAGACGAGTTGGTATGGTGACATGCCTATGGGTGTCTTGTAGGCTGTTCTATATGCCCATAGTGCATCGGGTAGCTTGTTCTTCCATCCCTTCCCCATTTCCAACACTGTTTTCTGCAGGATCCGCTTGATTTGTTTGTTGGATGTTTCGGCCTGCCTATTTGTTTGGGGATGGTATGGAGTGGCAATGTTGTGCTTTGCTCCAAGTTTTCTTAGAAAGCTACGGAAGGTCTTATCAATGAAGTGAGACCCTCCGTCGCTTATCACCATTCTCGGAGTTCCAAACCTTGGAAAGATAATCTCGTGGAACATCCGGCGAGCGTGTTTGGAGTCGGCAGCTCGGCATGGCATAGCTTCTACCCATTTGGAAACGTAATCCACCGCCACCAATATGTACTCACAATCTTGGGACTTCACGAATGGTCCCATGAAGTCAATGCCCCATACATCGAAGAGTTCGACTTGAAGGTTGTATGTGAGGGGCATTGCATCTCGTGCTGTGATGCCTCCAAATCTCTGGCATTGCGGGCATCTTCTAATGAATTCTTTTGTATCTTCATACATGGTTGGCCAGAAGAATCCACTTTGCCAGATCTTTGCTTGGGTACGGAAGGCACTATAGTGTCCACCGTATGGGGCTGCATGGCATTTTTCAATGATTTGTGTGCTCTCGGGAGTGGGCACACATCGCCTAAGCAGTCCATCGGCGCAGACACGATAGAGGTATGGTTCATTCCATAAGTGATGGCGACTTTCATAAATCAATCTTCTTTTATCCGCCCCTGGTGGTACGTATCCTGTGGCGATGAAGTTCACAATGTCGGCGTACCAAGGGTGCGAATCCGTCACTTTCAGCAGCATGTCGTCGCGTAGGAAGTCATTTATGGGTAACTCCTGCAAGTTAGTGAACTGCATACGCGACAAATGATCTGCTACAGAATTTTCTACTCCTTTCTTATCTTTAATTTCAAGATCAAACTCTTGGAGCAGAAGGATCCATCTTATGAGACGAGGTTTAGCATCTGTCTTAGCAAGCAGATATCTCAAAACAGCATGATCAGTGTAAACGATAACTTTTGCTCCAGCTAAGTAAGATCTAAACTTGTCAAAAGCAAAAACAACGGCAAGGAGCTCTTTCTCAGTGGTAGTATAATTCAACTGAGCTCCAGTCAAAGTTTTGCTAGCATAAGAAATTGCATGATGCTTTTTGTCTTTCATTTGACCAAGAACTGCCCCCACAGCATAATCGCTAGCATCACACATTATTTCAAAAGGAAGCGTCCAATCAGGGGGTTGAATAATTGGAGCAGAGACGAGTGCATTCTTAAGAGTAGCAAAGGCATGCATGCAGTCATCATTGAAATCAAAGGGTGCATCCTTAGCAAGCAAGTTCGTAAGGGGTTGTGCGATTTGAGAGAAATCTTTTATAAAGCGACGATAAAAACCAGCATGACCCAGAAAACTACGAATACCCTTGATATTCACAGGAGGCGAAAGCTTTTCTATAACTTCTATTTTTGCTTTGTCCACCTCTATGCCTCTCTCAGACACAAGGTGTCCAAGAACTATGCCCTCTCGGACCATGAAATGGCACTTTTCCCAATTAAGTACCAGGTCCTTCTCACGGCATCTCTGTAAGACCTTGTCTAGATTTTCTAAGCAATGATCGAAGGTTTTTCCATAAACAGAGAAATCATCCATAAAGACTTCCATAATGTCTTCGATCATATCAGAGAAAATAGACATCATGCAATGTTGGAACGAGGCAGGTGCATTGCACAAACCAAAAGACATGAGACGATAAGCATAAGTTCCATACGGGCATGTGAAAGTGGTCTTACTTTGATCGTCGGGTGGATGGGAATTTGATGATATCCCGAATACCCATCAAGGAAACAAAAGAAAGAATGATTTGCCAACCGTTCCAACATCTCATCGATGAAGGGTAGCGGAAAATGATCTTTCTTTGTAGCCTTGTTAAGTTTTCGGTAATCAATGCACATTCGCCACCCCGTGATGGTTCATTGAGGAATGAGTTCATTTTTATCATTATGAACAACCGTCATACCTCCTTTCTTGGGTACCACTTGTACGGGGCTCACCCAATCACTGTGAGGAACAGGATAGATGATCCCGGCGTGTAATAGCTTCAAGACCACTTTCTTCACAACTTCTCTCATCGCATTATTCAGCCTCCTTTGAGGTTCCCTTGAAGGTGTACTCTCGGGATCCATGAGAATGCGATGAATGCAGAGAGCGGGGCTGATCCCTTTTAGGTCTTCAAGTGAGTAGCCAAGAACGGAGCGATGTTTCTCAAGCACGGCTATGAGTTTGGTGGTTTCTTCTTCCGAAAGCTTGTCACTTATGATGACGGGAGCTTGCGGATCTCCGTGCAAGAAAGCATAGCGCAAACCGGGAGGTAGCGCTTTGAGATCAATGGGAGGTCGTGGCGGTGGTGTGGTTTGTGGTAGCTCAAAGGTGTCCTCCGAGTCGGCTTCTTCTAAGATAAAGTCTTGTGCAACTTCTTCCAAAGCTAACTCGGGGTCCATGTGAGGAAAAATGGCCATGACCTCCTCCAATTGATATTCCTGAAGTGGTTCATCGGAAAGAGTGTTCCGTGAGGTGGTAATTGGAATGGAGAATGACTCTTTCCGAGGGCGAAGTTGAGGTTTCCAAATGATGGGGCATTGATGAGGAATTTTTCTATAGGATGCCCTATCATTATGTCGAAGTTTGGGACTTCGAAGACGTAGAAATCCAGGATAACCTCGAGGTCTTCATGATAGAGAGTCACATCTCTGACAATCCCCAAACTCTCAAGAATATGGCCTGATGGGTGCTTGAGGAGTTTGTTTGTTGATGTCCATGGTCGGTTGCCAAAGATTGACAACGCATATGTGTCGGAGAGGATATTGGCACCAACAAGAGGGTTGTAGAGTGCATTCACCTTGGTCCCTTTGATGGAGCAGCATATGTTGGTTGAGGGAGGGCAGAGCCGAATGATATCCATGGATAGCTCATTCTCCCTCAACCATTCATCGCTCATGATTGAAGTAAGTTCCCGAACAGTCTCCACAAGATATTCTTTTTCAATTGGTTCGGGAGGTGGTAAAGGAACAGGCGGTCTCTTTTGAAACAAATAGTTCGAGCTGTTTCCAAAATCTTCAAAAATTTCTTCCTCAAACTCAAATGGGAACTCTAGAGGTTCATCATCCTCTGTCATTGTTCGGGAATCAGATGAGGACTCGGATGTTGGGTCTACCAAGGTAGACACCTTTTGTTATGTTTCCACAATGAGTTCCTCACTTTTGACTCTGGCTCCTCGGGTATTTTAGCGGAAAAAGGTGTATTTTCAACAATCCTTTCTAACAAATCTTTTGCTTCCGCTATGGTCTTATGAGAAAAAGAACCACCGGCAGCCGTGTCGAGATAAAGTGCGGTGTCTTTGCTCAACCCTGAATAAAAATGTTGCAAAAGAACGGGTTCTGGGAGCAATAACTTTGGACCGCAATCTGTTAATGAACAGAACCGTATCCATGCCGCACTGAGGGTTTCTTCCTCCTCTTGGCGAAAGTTAATTATTTCCGCGCGTAGAGCAGTGATACGAGATACGGGAAAAAATGCTAGACAAAATTTGTCTCGCAATTCTTTCCAATCACCGTTCATTCTCTTAGCAGTGTAAGTGTACCATTGCTTCGCCTTCCCATTGAGAGAGAAGGAAAACAATTTCCACTTTAAAGTTTCATGTGTCATGCCATTGATCAATCGGCATGCACACAATTGCTCAAACTCTCGCAAGTGATCAAAAGGATTTTCATTTTTAAAACCAGAGAAAGAAAGTCCTTTGATCAAAGAGATAAAACTGGGGCAGAGCTCATAGCTTGTTGAAACAACAAGTTGAGATGAACATGGTGGCTCTAAGAGCTCGCCCCGTGGTGTGGAAAAAGATTGGATTGTGGGTGATGACTCCATGTGTGTATATATTTTTTTCTTTTCTAATTTAATTGAACGGGAAATGTAAAGATAAGTTACGAGGGCAAACCTGGTCCGCTACAGAATTAGCAACCGCTCCCCGGCAACGGCGCCAGAAATGCTTGTTGGTATTTCTTACAACACGAATAAATCCGCAAGCGCACGGAATACCGTTGTAGCACTTCACCCGGGAGTATTCCAAGGTATCGTATTTGTTTTCCCCAAGGAACAGTGATAATCTGCAGCAAGGTTAGTTTTACCCAAGGACACACAAGAATGTAGTATAGGATTGAGAGGATGAATAAAGATCTAGCTATCCCTGCAGGACGATCGCACTCAAGTTCTACTTGTTTACTTCGGGCACTGGTATAGACATGGTCTGCCAAGTCACGCCAGCCTGTAGCTCTACGACGAACCCGAACGTGGAGGATTACAAGGGACGGACAGGGCTGTCACCACCTGCTGCCTACCTCTACAAACCGTGGGGCACGCTGCAAACAAAGGTAACCACTAGCCTAGACACCACGTCTATGCCGTCGATTACTACTCTAACCCCGGTCCTGGTACCAATCTGGAAGGCTAGAGCACCCCTCGCGGAGCGATGATCCCGTAAACAAGTATAACAAGAATAACGACTAGTATGTAAAGCTCGCTAGATCAATAACACTACGAATACTAATCTTACGAATAAGAACAACGATCGTTCTATGAACGAACGACGAACGAACGAAGAACGAACGAAGAACGATGAACGAACGACGAACGAACGAAGAACGAACGATGAACTATTAATAAGATAAATATCCGCCAAGGGTACAAGATAAGGAAATAACCAAAGGAAAGCTATCCCTCTCCTTGATCCTTGCCCTCTCCTCTATTCTACTACTGTACAAGAGGCCCTTGGCCTGGATGGGAGTGGAATGACTTGTGTCTTGTGATGTGCTTTGGAGGAGGAGGGTACCCCTTTATTTATAGCCCAAGAAGGTCGGCAACTTGAGGCGGTTCCTTAGGTCTGTGGCATTGATTGCAGGTGGAACCGACCTCTGGAAGGCGGTGGCGAACCGACATAACAAGATGGGCCAGGGGGGCCTCCACCACAGGTCGGCTGACCTAGGGTTTGGGGTCGGCCGACCCCTGGTGGGCCCCTCTGGGCCTGGTCTTCCTCGTGCTGCTTCTCTGGGCTGTGTTGTCCTCTGATCCACCTGCTGTGGGTGGAGTTGAAGCCAGGATATTTGGATTTTGGGCTTTAAGAGTGGAATTCTTTATTCCGGGGAAAATTGGTGTTTCCAACTTGGCCTTTTATGCTTCCTTTTCCCCGTTTTCCTATGAATTGCAGCTGCACTCACAAATTCACCAAGACTTCTGGAAATCATTAGTTTAAAGACCTAAGTCTACTTTTGGTGATTGTTTCATTATAAAAAGTGCAGCTAGTTGACGGGTAAATATTGGGTCTAAGAGCCGTCAACACAGCGGTGACGAGTGGACCTCCACGTGAACGTGTTGCCTTGTGAGCACCAGTGAACTTAGGGCCACACGCCGGTCACAGTGGCGAGTCAAGAACCTCACCGGAGCGGCCTGTCGACAGAGAAGGACGGAGCTCGGGTGCGCTGGGGCAGCGGCGGACCACGGCGAGGCTACGGCGACCAAAACACTGCACGGCTTGAGGTACGGCGAAGTTAGGAGGTGCGCGTGAATAAGATGAACACGCCAATGGGGCGGAATCGAACTGAAACTCACCGAGATGGAAGAATTCCAGCGAGGAATCAATGGCGGACGCGCGGGGCTTGATAAGGCAAATGATGCGATTCCGGTTGAAAGAGTAATCGACGACGTGAACTTCTTCCAGCAACCTGAAGAGCGTCGCACGGCGATTCTTTGGCGGGGTTAAGTTCGCGCTGCGATGCAGTGTAGCGTGGCGCGCGATATAAGCTCGTCGGCGGCAAATGGCGGGCACGCGGAATCGACGGCAAATGGCGGGCGCGCGGACGATAGACCAGGAGAGGGAGCGAGTGGGTGACCGGGAGAGGAAAAAGAGGAGTCGGTCTCTTGGTTTTGATGCTTGTCGATCGATAGAGCGACGCGAAGCAGGTGCTGGCACGGCGGCAAGCAGCCAGGAAGGAGATGGCGCGCTGGTGAAGGATCGAGAGAGGAAGAAGAGAAGAACAGTGGCTGACAGCCGGGTTCCATCGAATTCTTCTCAAAATTTACAAGTTTGCCACTGCTTTTGTAAAATCAAAAGAAAATAGCAAATGAGCTCCAAAAATACCCAAATTTTTCCTGGAAACTTCTTAACACATGTACAACATAATTGTGCCCACTTTTTCCCCAAAAACTTTCAAAAGTTTGAATTTGAAATTTAAACAAGATGTTTAAATTTTAAACTTGAATGATTTATTTAAGGTTCTTCCCAAAAGCAATTAATTCTGAAATGTTAACTAGATTTTTATTTCACTTGTAGCTTTCACATAAATTTTGATTGCACATATTTCTATTCAATTTTTGAATTTTCCTTTTTAATTTAACTCCAATTTAGATCTTTTTCAAACTTTTGATCCTTAATTTGATGTGATCAATATGAAATTTTCACCTGAGCAACTCAACGTGAGGTTCTAGCATTGTAGGAAAAAGACTGAGACACCTCGGGTGTCACAACCCTCCCCCCTAAAAAAAAAAAATTTCGCCCCGAGATTAAAGACAAGGCAAGTTCAAGGAAGGTAGATCATCGGAAAGTTTTATTTCGATACCTGGGAGTGATGACCAGAATTCCGGTTAATGAGTACGTAGAAATTCTTTGGACTCCCAAGTCACTTCATCTTCTGAATGATGACTCCATTGAATTTTAAAGAACTTGACAGTCCTTTTCGGAGTCAATCGTTCTTTTTCATCCAGAACTTTGATCAGACTCTCGGAATAGGTCAAATCTGATTGGAGAGGTTCCATATCTTCTAGATCAATGTCAATAGGAGGTTTGAGACATTTCTTGAGTTGTGAAACATGGAAGATGGCGTGAATACCCGATACATTTGCGGGTAACTGGAGCTTGTATGCTACAGGGCCACATCTTTCGATAACTCGAAATGGACCAATGTAGCGTGGCGCTAACTTCCCTTTAACTTCGAAATGCTGAACACCTTTCATAGGCGATACTCGGAGATAGACATGATCTTCTGCTTGGAAAGACAAAGGTCTGCGTCGTCAATTGGCATATTTCTCCTGACGACACTTTGCAGCCTTAAGATTGGCTTGAATAGTATGGACCTTTTCTTCTGCTTCTTTTACAATGTCACGGCCAAAAGTTACCCTTTCCCCAGATTCGGACCAGTTGAGAGGGGTTCTACAACTTCGTCCATATAAAGCTTCAAATGGTGACATTTTCGCACTCTCTTGATAACTGTTGTTGTAAGAGAATTCAGCGAGAGGTAAATACTCATCCCAATTACCTCCATGTGTCAAAACACAGGCTCTAAGCATGTCTTCCGATACTTGATTGACACGCTCAGTTTGTCCATCGGTAGCAGGATGATAAGCAGAACTACGAATCAAAGTAGTGTCCAAAGATGCATGAAGTTGTTCCCAAAATCGAGCAATGAATTGAGAACCTCGATCAGAAATAATGGTCTTTGGAACACCATGAAGAGATAAGATTCTTGCTACGTAAAGTTCTGCATATTGCCGAATCTGGTAGCGAGTATACTGGTATAAAATGTGCTGACTTGGTAAGCCTGTCCACAATGACCCAAATTGAGTCATGCTTGCGTTAAGTAAGAGGTAGGCCTACAATAAAATCCATACTTATGTCCTCCCATTTCCAAGTAGGAATGCTTAATGGTTGGAGTAAGCCAGCTTTTCTTAAATGATCGGCTTTGACCCTTTGACAAGTTTCGCATTCTGCGACATAATGAGCCACTTCTCTTTTCATCCTAGTCCACCAAAAGTTCTTCTTCAAGTCCTGATACATTTTATTGCTACCAGGATGTATGGAATATTTAGATTGATGGGCTTCATCAAGAATTTTGCGACGGAGGTCAAAATCATTAGGTACCATCAAACGGTTGTCAAACCAGAGAACACCATTGGCATCTTGTTTGAAACAAGCAGCTTTGCCATCTCTGCTTTTCCGTCGGATATGCTCCATACCCAGATTGTTCTTCTGAGCAGCAATTACTTCATCTCGAATAGAAGAGTGGATAGCCAAATTATGAATGACCAAACTAGGCATAACATGTTGGCTTGGCTCAGAGATAACCTCCTTATTGGTGCTGTCCTGGAAGTCCAGCATCAAATTACTGCAATGTACCTTACGTCTCAGAGCATCGGCAACTAAGTTGGCTTTACCAGGATGGTAGTGAATTTTCAATTCGTAGTCTTTAATTAACTCGAGCCATCTACGCTGCCTCATGTTTAGATCAGGTTGTGTGAAAATATATTTGAGGCTTCTATGATCTGTATATATGTGCACCAGATTTCCAAGAAGGTAGTGGCGCCATATTTTCAGTACAAGGACCACTGCGGCTAACTCCAGATCACGAGTTGGATAGTGCTCTTCCTATTTACGCAATTGCCGTGAAGCATAAGCAATCACATGGCCTTCTTGCATGAGCACACAGCCAAGTCCCGTTCCAGAAGCATCACAATAAACATCGAAAGGTTCTGTGGTGTCTGGCTGAGCTAAAACAGGTGCAGTAGTCAATAATTCTCTTATCTTCTGAAAAGCTTTTTCACAACTATCATCCCACTTGAACTTCACATCATTCCTCAGCAACCTTGTAATGGGTTCAGACAACTGAGAAAAATTAGGGATGAATCATCGGTAATATCCAGCAAGTCCCAAGAAACTACGATTGCGAAACCGACTTGGGTGTTTTCCAATCCAATACATCTTGGACTTTGCTTGGGTCAACAGAGATTCCTTTTGATGAAACCACATGACCTAAGAAAGGTACACTGTCCAACCAAAACTCACATTTGGTGAATTTGGCGAACAATTTGTGGTCTCTCAGACGTTGAAGAACGATACGAAGATGTTCCTCATGCTCTTTTTCAGATTTGGAATAGATCAGAATATCATCGATAAAGATCACCACAAACTTGTCTAACTCAGGCATGAACACCGAATTCATAAGATACATGAGCAGGTGCGTTGGTTAGACCGAATGACATTACAAGATACTCAAATAATCCATATATGGTAGAGAAGGCAGTCTTTGGAATATCTTTAGGACGAATTTTTATCTGATGATATCCAGAGCGAAGATCAATCTTGGAGAAACCTTTAGCACCAAGTAATTGGTCAAAGAGAATATCTATCCGAGGCAACGGATATTTATTCTTGATGGTAACTTCATTTAGTGGCTGATAATCGACACACATACGCAGAGTATGATCTTTCTTCTTCACAAAGATGGTCGGGGCACCCCATGGTGAAGTACTCGGCCGTATAAAACCTTTCTCAAGTAAATCTTTCAACTATGTTTTCAATTCTGCCAATTCCTTAGGAGCCATTTTGTATGGTCGTCGAGAAATTGAAGAAGTTCCCGGCTGCAACTCAATCTTGAATTCGACCTCCCGTTCAGGGGGTAGGCCAGAGATATCGTCCGGGAATACGTCAGGGACCTCCTGAACGACAGGAATATCCTCCATAGACTTTCCCTCCATGTGACGAACGATAGAATTTTGAAGTAGTTCAGAACACAAACGGATTGAGTCAGGTCCGTGAATTGGAGAATTCAAGTGAACGATGCGAGATGCAATATCTAGCATAGCTTTGTGGACTCACATCCAGTACATGCCCAAAATCAGATCTATCTTTTGGTTATGTAGCATGATAAAATCAGTCGAATAAAATTTGCTATTGATTTCAAGTGGTGCCTGATACAAAATTTGATCAGCAACTATTTGACCACCAGGGGAATGGATTTAAAATGCTTGTTGGTATTTCTTACACCAAACAGAAAACACCACCTTAGGCTGGTTAGGCCTAGAGTGAATATTCCCGGTTCGGCGCCAGAAATACCTGGGGTTAAGTTACTTGCTTAGGATACATAATAATCCACAATTAGCAACGAGTGCCAGATATGTATTATTAGTATTTAATCATAAAAGATAATCCGCAAGCGCACGGATAACCCGTTGTAGCATTTCACCCGAGAGTATTCCAGGGTATCGTTATTTATATTTTCCCAAAGGAAGACGTGGTTGACGAGTGTGTACTTATACTCATGGTGTTACAAATGATAGATCATAACCAATATCCAAATACAGGGGTAAGGCAATGTATGGATAGAGGATAGTGCGACACACACAGCAGGCATTTCCACTCTCTGATAAAAGGCGAGAGGCGGCTCTAGGCTAGACTAAGGTTAAGTAAGAAGAACTGCTACTCCTAATGTACATCGTCAAGTAGCGTGCGTAGCATCTACCTATAGCCTAAGCTGCACACAAGCCAAGACAAAGCTGTTCTACTGCCAAGCCATCATCGGGAGATCCAGCGATCAGAGTCTGCCCCAATCTCCGGACATTTCATATATACTCCTACGCCATACCCGAACGTGGAGGATTACAAGGGACGGACAGGGCTGTCACCACCTGCCGCCTACCTCTACAAACCGTGGGGCACGAACACGCATCCAAGGGTGGAAAGGAAGCCCTAGCACCATGCTAGCGTAACTAACCACAACTCTAGATCCCTCGAGGCACCTCGCAAGGCGATAAACCTAGAGCACTCTTGCAAGACAATGGACCCGATGACTAAGCAAAAGGAACAACTAGGTCTAGCAAGCGATTACTTAGACAAAGGATCAAAGCTAGCACTACGTTAAGCATAAGCGTTCGTCGCTCAAGAACGAGCGACGAACGATGAACGATGAAGAACGATCATCGTTAACCGATGATCGAGTATGAACGAACGACGAACGAACGATGAACGATCATGAACGAACATCGATGAACGATGAACGAACGATGAACGAACATGAACGAACGAAGAACGTTCATCCAAGATCAAGGATGAACGATGAACTAGCATAAGCACATAACTACTACAAGAACGATGATATTCCATTGATAAAGAAATAAGTCTTACAAAGAGAGTAAAAGGATACAAGGGAATATACCCCAAACTCGCCAAGGGACTTGGGAGCCAAAAGGGCAGCCCAACTACTCAGCCTAAGCCTAACTAGAGAGCCCCTAGCTCTGGATGTGTGGAGGAGGGAATGAGCCTCTTGTGTTGTGTGTCTTCCAAGGGGAGGGGGTACCCCTTTATTTATAGCCCTCAAAGGCGGTGGAATTGAGGCGGTTCCGTAGGTCGGTGGCATTGATTGCAGGTGGAACCGACCTCCTGAAGTCGGTTGCAAACCGCCTTAGAAAGATGGACCCAGGGGGCCTCCCTGTCAGGTCGGCCGACCTAGGGTTGGGGGTCGGCCGACCTAGCCCTGGCCCCCCCTGGGCTGGGCTTTGGCAGGTTGGCTCCCCTCGGCCTTTTAGCCTCTTTTCCAGGTGCGTGGCCTCAGTTGATATTCTGGGTGATTCTGGGCCTTTAATCCTTGAATTATATTCCCGCGGCGAGCGTCGTTTGATGGACGTGTTGGAATCGTCGCCTTGGGCCTTGTTTACACCTGGAAATCCCTGTTTTCCACCTGCACATCCAAATCTAGAGGTACACGTGGAAATAGGTTATTTGATAACAAAATGCAAGTAACAAGTGTTAGTTCTTCCTTATTTATAGAGCTAATTGACGGTCAAAAACTGGGTCTAAGGACCGTCAACAACTCCCCCAAGCTGTCCTCCTTGCTCGTCCCGAGCAAGAAGTAGGACTTAGGATGTTGATCAGGAGTTGCTACAATGTTTCATATCTCATAGGTACCATGCACACAACAAAATACTCTCCTTTGAGTTGAAAAAGTTGGCATGGCAACTCACCCTTTACCTTACTCCTTATGGGGCGTATGGCTTTTTCCTTGTCTTGGGCGGTTGAGAGATAGAACGGTTATAACAGAGCACCATTCACTTGTCCATTGTTTGACTTTTATTTTCCGGAGGTTTTCAAAAGTTTTGAAATAAAAGCAAAGTTCCTCAAATGATGCTCTCGAATCGCTCAATAAGTGTATATTTCTTACCAAGGCATTATTGTGTTGCCTCTTTGTCATCCTACTTCTAAGGCTTGTATGTGGAGCTCAAGGTAGGGATGTTATGAGGCATACTTGCATCACACATATTGCTGAACCAAAAGAGTGGATCCATGGGGAATGCAAGTCATACAACCTTGATCAAGATGTGCATGTGTGTATATGGTGGTGGTGAGGTGGAAGAACTATACTCCTTTTTATTTGTTTCCTCTCTCTCTTTTTGAATTTTTGAGGAGAACATGGCTATCCTTCTTTCTTTCTTTTTCTCAACATTTTTCTTTCTTTCCCCATTTTTTCATCATGCTCTACTTTTGTATGAGCAGGGGATTATTCTTTTTCTTTCTTTTGCATAGCCATGTCTCCGATGATAAATTTTGAGAGAGAGGTAACAATGAATTTTTTTTTTTGGAGTATTTATTTTGGTGGAAAGTGTGGTGGTATTGCTTAACTTCCAGTGTAGAAGTTTAGCATGCGAGGTGGAGTGTACGTGATCTTGATCAATGAGAGTATGACAAGCTTCTCACTAGGGTCACACAATTTTGATAAAGCTCAATGCAATGACAAGCAGCATATGTGTAAGGGTTTGCAATGTAAGAACAACATATGGCTTTGGTAGGAATTTTGATCATTGAGGAACTTTATCATTTTTTTGTATTTTGTAAAATAAAACTCCGGAAGTCAAGTCGTACTTTGAACAAGATCATAGCAGCCCTATTTGTACCATATCATATCTCACAACAACTTAGACTTAGATCAAGCACCATGCAGCCCACAAGTTTCAAGTTCTAGGTAAGCATAAGCCAAAAGTCTCAAAACTTGGGAGAGCACTAAGTTGTGACTAGGTACAAACAAGAGATAAAACAGAGCAACTATTCATCATCTCAACATAAGGAAGGCTAAACACTCATACTCGCATATGAAGAGAAACTACGAAAAACTAGAAACCACACTAAAGACTATTTTTGTTCTTTTTAGTTTTGTCATTTTTATTTTATTTTCAGTTTTATCATTTTTTTGGTATTTTTCATGAGAGGTGCAAGAACAAGCAAACAAAAGAAACGAAAAGATACAAGTTGCGATACATGATACCTTAGCGGGGGGTATGGCATCCCCCCCAAGCTTGTTCTTGCTCATGGGTGATGTCGAGGATCGAACCCGGTGTGGCGAAAGTAAGCCAACATATCGGCTTGGCCCTGCTGCGTCATGTTGGTGAGGTTGGTGAGCTGGGCATTTGTGTTTTCTTGCCACTGATGGGTCTGCAGGACGTGTTGGTTGAGAGTGTACTCAACGTCCTCTCCTCGAGTCTCAATGCGTCCCATTTGCTCGGTGAGCGCATTCATTTGCTGCTCGAGATATGGATCACGAGCTGCAGACGAACGTCGCCCACCAGCCCGTGGTGAGTAGGACGTCGAATCGGAGGAGATTTCCTCCCATTGCGCGCGGGGTGGTGCGTCCATTGGGCTTGGCCCGCACCCTGCTGCGACGAGCCGCCGACCTCAAATGGTGGTGGAGTGGTGTACCCACCGGGACCATACCCGGCGTGACCGTAGCTTGGCCCATATGCATAGGCCATGGGCTGCGGTGCGGGTATCCCGGTGTCGGTGGTCGGCTCCGGCCTGCGCGTCCTCCTGCGAGAAGAAGTACTCCTGCGTGCAGCCTCCTCTTTTTCTAGAGGTGTGGTTAGATTTTTACAGCCATACAAACGAAGTTCCCGGTTAGGTAACGGGAATTCATTTGTATAACCGACATAGTAAAATATGAGAGAATTATTTGGACCATGCTTAAGTGTATGACCTTGAATAAGATAATCCTCGGTGATAAGAGAGCGGGGTGTATCAAGATAAGCAATATTAGCATCATGCAAAACACCAACACCCGCAGCAATACGTGTAATCAGCGAGGTGCACTCAATCGGTCCAGTCATTCTAAAATTTTCTAACCACTGAGAAATCATGGACATGACAGGAGCAATCTTTATTTTCTCAACCATAGCATAAAGAATTTTCAGATCATCCTCGCGCACAATCCTAATATCACTTCTAGGAAACAAGGTAATGCCAAGCCACATGTGCAACAAGCGCAAGGTAGGATGATGAATGTGATTAGTTCGGGGTTTCTCACAAGTAGGAGATGCAGAAATTCTTTGCCAAAAAGCTAACTTTGAGTAACCCGGGATCGAACTATCAACATCAAGGGTGCAGCGAGAATTAAAGCCGAGGCATTGACTAAGGATTTTCCATGTCAAATGATATTCCTCCCGGAAAAACCGAAAGGTAATACCGTCATCTACCACGCGTAGGGTGCATAAAAACTGTAGTGTAAGTAAGCGGGAACCCTGCTCATCTACACTTGCAAACTTATCCCACCCTATTGCTTTAAATACTCGAGAAAATTCAGCATCCATACCAATCTTTTGCAGCAGTTCCGTATCAAATGCTCGCGTAGGAGCAAATGTACGGAGTCGGAGAGCTTCGTAGGCGCCCATCTCTTCGTCGCCCACCAAGTCGAGGTCGGTGTCGACGAGAAGACGATGCTCGGTGTTGGCTTGTTCCTCCGTTGCGGCTTCATGTTGAGGGCTTGACACTTGCTCGGTGGTGGTGCGGGCGCGAGTGCGAGGTCGAGATGAACCCGAGCCCGTGCTCCCGGACCGGAGCAGCGAGGCGAAGGCCTTGCCAGCGCGCTTCATGCTGCAGCGAGGTCGAGCAAGAACGCAAGAACGAAAACTCCGAACGGGTTATGAGAGTGAAAACCAATCGATGAAGCCGTCGGTGTTCTTGCAAGCGAGAAGACGCAACTCGGAAAACCAAACCAAATCAAAACTGAAAAGCAAACCAAAGGAGAAATGTTTTTGCAGAATTTTGAGGCAAGAACTCAATGAGCACAAAGGAAAACTTGAGAGCAATGGAGTGAAGAGTGTTGAAGAGTGGAAATGAGAGTGTGAGAGGGAGAGAGCAATGGCCGGCCACCCCCATCTTATACACGGCCATAGTAGCCGTTTTTGAACGTTAGGAGGTGCATGTGACCGTTGGAGCAAAGGTAGGAGGGAGCCGTTGCTCCCATGGGTCGGCCGACCTGATCGGTGGGGTCGGCCGACCCCCTCTGGGGCCCACCTGCTTCCCTCTTCGGCCCATAGCCCCCAACAGCCATATTGGTGATGACCATGGTTGCTATGTCCAGAAACTCCTCAAAATTATTTGCTCAAAAAGATTTCCAAATAAAAAGTTGCCTCGAATTCAAAATTTTTCAAAAAAAAAAATCAAAAATCGACATGTTGATGAAAAATTTCAACATGCAAAAATATTTTTGGCTTTTCTATGATGATACAAGGGTGGTCCAAAAATTTCATCCAAGGATGAGTCTTTTTGAACGCAAAAGTGTTTTTTGAAAATTTTGATTTTTAAATGCATGGCGAGGGAAAAATTCAAATATGCTGGCGGAAAAATCCAAATAAATTTTTGGTGGAGGAAATAAATATGCAAAGTGGTTTGGAAAGAAATCCAAATGCAAATGTGGTGGAAAAATTCAAAAAGAAAAGAATCAAACCGAATGATAATGCCGGTTTTCCTGGCGGCCAGGGCCGTGTCGTTTAAAGTCCGACGGGCTAAGACTTCTCCAACGGGTTTAGCTTGGTGGCGCGGACCCAGTCCTTGGAGATGAGGACGTAGAGGGCTGCGCCTTGACTTGCCACACTTGTTTCATCTTTGGTGGTGTAGGTGGCTTTTCGGACTTTGGGACGGGTTTCTTGGCCCATAATCCCGGCCTCGTGGTCGCAGGTTTCTTTGGTTGAAACTGCGATGGATTTTCAATCTTTGCCAAGCTCTTCCATAGAGCAATGAGGCTGTCCGTTTTCCTGGCTGTCACTTCAACTTCTTGAATGTTGGAGGTGTTTGGCCCATACTTGACCTTGATCATCGAGCATTGTTCTTTCCGAGGTTGGAACTCGAACTTCTCCTCCTTCCCATTGATGTAGAGGCGGATTTCTCCAACTCCAACATCAATTTGGGCCTTTGTGGTGCTAAGGAAGGGACGTCCCAAGATGAGGGGCGTTTCCTTGTCAATATCCATGTCAAGCACCACAAAGTTCACCGGAACGGTGTGGCCTCTTATGAATACCGGCACATCCTCCGCAATCCCCATTGGAAAGCGAAAGGATGAGTCGGCCAATTGTAGCCGCATTGCTGTTGGTGTGAGGAATCTGTACTTTAATTGCTCGAAGATTGCCTTGGGCATAATGCTCACGCTGGCCCCAAGGTCACACAGTGCATAGTCGAAGTGGAATCTCTTGATTGCACAAGAGATTACTGGAAAGCCTGGATCAGATTTCATTGTAGAAGGCTCTCCTCTTATTTGCCTGTTCTCCCCTGCATGGTTAGTCCTACGAGAGAACATTTCTTCTCTCGTGGTGATAACATTAACTTTTTCAATGGGAGATTCTGGTTGCCCAGGAATCTGCCCTGATTTAGCAGAAGGAACAAGAGCAGCAAGCTGAGCTAACTGGGTTTCTATCATTTTATTAAAGCTCAACTGATTTTTGAAAGCGGAAGAAAGACCTTCTATTTTTGAATTTAAACTTTCTAAACTTTGATCATTGGCAGCAAGCTTTTTGTTGATTGATTCGTTGATTTTAGCTTGGCCATAAACCAAATCTTTCAAAGACGGCTGATTATTATTAAAACTAGAGAAATTATTACCTCCTTGATAAGATTGGCGGTTTTGGTTAAAACCTTGACCTCCACTTGGACGATACCCATTGTTGTTGTTCATGTAGAATGCTTCTTCATGGGTATGGTTGGGGCAATCCTTCCCCATATGACCAGTGTTGCCACATTCCTCACACGTGATGCGTGAGTCAAGTGAACGAACACTACCATGCGTGTTGAAGTCGTCCAAGCGCTTCATGACGAGGTCGAGCTTGGCGGACAATAAGTCCACCTCCTTGATAGGGTGTACGCCTTTAGAGCGTGGTTGGAGACGTTCATCGCTCCACCCTTGATTGGAGACCATCTTCTCAATAAGTTCTTTAGCTTGAGCAACGGTCATTGAGAAGAAGGCTCCTCCAGCAGCGGCATCCATATGTCCACGGGTTGTTGGTGTCAACCCGTTGTAGAAATGTTGAAGAATGAGCCATTCTTCCATCCCGTGGTGTGGGCAGGCGGATATGTAATCTTGGAGCCTATCCCACGCCTCGGCGATGGTTTCATTGTTGGCTTGCTGGAAGCTTGATATTCTTCCACGAAGGGCATTAGTTTTACCCAACGGGAAAAACTTTGCGAGGAACGCGGTAGAACAGCGGTCCCAAGTGTCAATGCTAGCACGATTGGCATAGAACCATTGTTTCGCCTTCCCAAGGAGGGAGAGGGGAAACAAACGAAGTCGAATGGCATCTTGGTTGACTCCGGCGGTTGCCGATGTGTTGCATATCTCAAGGAATTGCTGGAGATGAGTGTTGGCGTCCTCCGTGGCCTTTCCACAAAAGGGAATGGCCTGCACCATAGTGATTAGGCTTGATTTGACTGCAAACCCTGCGTCACCGGCGTTGACATTGGGCCCAACGGGAACATTGGCAACGGAGGGAGCAGAGTAGTCACGGAGGGTCCTTTGATCAGCCATGTCAATAAGTGATGATGGTGCGGATGATGTGGGTTCGTCTGTCGGGAGTGTTGCTTGTGAGGGAGAGTCGACGCGGGGTCGGACTTTCCTTACAAGCGACTCTGGATTATCAACGAAGTTTTCCGGCAAGTTGAATCCACGCATACACTATCCTGTTTTCACATCAAAGAGAGAAAACAGATCAAGGTTAGCCTGTAATGGAAATGGTTAAATCACATCAAGTGTAATCATGAGTAATCATTGTATACACTTGTCAACAATTGTCTTCCCCGGCAACGGCGCCAGAAATGCTTGTTGGTATTTCTTACACCAAACAGAAAACACCACCTTAGGCTGGTTAGGCCTAGAGTGAATATTTCCGGTTCGGCGCCAGAAATACCTGGGGTTAAGTTACTTGCTTAGGATACATAATAATCCACAACTAGCAACGAGTGCCAGATATGTATTATTAGTATTTAATCATAAAAGATAATCCGCAAGCGCACGGATAACCCGTTGTAGCATTTCACCCGAGAGTATTCCAGGGTATCGTTATTTATATTTTCCCAAAGGAAGACGTGGTTGACGAGTGTGTACTTATACTCATGGTGTTACAAATGATAGATCATAACCAATATCCAAATACAGGGGTAAGGCAATGTATGGATAGAGGATAGTGCGACACACACAGCAGGCATTTCCACTCTCTGATAAAAGGCGAGAGGCGGCTCTAGGCTAGACTAAGGTTAAGTAAGAAGAACTGCTACTCCTAATGTACATCGTCAAGTAGCGTGCGTAGCATCTACCTATAGCCTAAGCTGCACACAAGCCAAGACTAAGCTGTTCTACTGCCAAGCCATCATCGGGAGATCCAGCGATCAGAGTCTGCCCCAATCTCCGGACATTTCATATATACTCCTACGCCATACCCGAACGTGGAGGATTACAAGGGACGGACAGGGCTGTCACCACCTGCCGCCTACCTCTACAAACCGTGGGGCACGAACACGCATCCAAGGGTGGAAAGGAAGCCCTAGCACCATGCTAGCGTAACTAACCACAACTCTAGATCCCTCGAGGCACCTCGCAAGGCGATAAACCTAGAGCACTCTTGCAAGACAATGGACCCGATGACTAAGCAAAAGGAACAACTAGGTCTAGCAAGCGATTACTTAGACAAAGGATCAAAGCTAGCACTACGTTAAGCATAAGCGTTCGTCGCTCAAGAACGAGCGACGAACGATGAACGATGAAGAACGATCATCGTTAACCGATGATCGAGTATGAACGAACGACGAACGAACGATGAACGATCATGAACGAACATCGATGAACGATGAACGAACGATGAACGAACATGAACGAACGAAGAACGTTCATCCAAGATCAAGGATGAACGATGAACTAGCATAAGCACATAACTACTACAAGAACGATGATATTCCATTGATAAAGAAATAAGTCTTACAAAGAGAGTAAAAGGATACAAGGGAATATACCCCAAACTCTCCAAGGGACTTGGGAGCCAAAAGGGCAGCCCAACTACTCAGCCTAAGCCTAACTAGAGAGCCCCTAGCTCTGGATGTGTGGAGGAGGGAATGAGCCTCTTGTGTTGTGTGTCTTCCAAGGGGAGGGGGTACCCCTTTATTTATAGCCCTCAAAGGCGGTGGAATTGAGGCGGTTCCGTAGGTCGGTGGCATTTATTGCAGGTGGAACCGACCTCCTGAAGTCGGTTGCAAACCGCCTTAGAAAGATGGACCCAGGGGGCCTCCCTGTCAGGTCGGCCGACCTAGGGTTGGGGGTCGGCCGACCTAGCCCTGGCCCCCCCTGGGCTGGGCTTTGGCAGGTTGGCTCCCCTCGGCCTTTTAGCCTCTTTTCCAGGTGCGTGGCCTCAGTTGATATTCTGGGTGATTCTGGGCCTTTAATCCTTGAATTATATTCCCGCGGCGAGCGTCGTTTGATGGACGTGTTGGAATCGTCGCCTTGGGCCTTGTTTACACCTGGAAATCCCTGTTTTCCACCTGCACATCCAAATCTAGAGGTACACGTGGAAATAGGTTATTTGATAACAAAATGCAAGTAACAAGTGTTAGTTCTTCCTTATTTATAGAGCTAATTGACGGTCAAAAACTGGGTCTAAGGACCGTCAACAATGGTGATCTAAGTGAGCTGGTCTGGAGATGAAGTTTTTGTATGCATCTCATACTAATGAAGTTATGTGAGGCACCAGAATCGAAAAGAACCAAGATGTGTTGATGATAAAGCGAAAATGTACCCGTTAGCACAGGTTCTCCCTGTGGGATCTCTTCCACCTCAACATAATTCACCTGGCCCTTGCGAGGTGCAGCACTCCTTTGCTGATCGAAGGCTTGACCCTGAGATTGGTTAGTGTTGTTCTTCGGAACCTTGCAATCTCGTGCGAAATGGCCAGTCTTCCCACAGTTGAAACAACCACTGTTGTTTCCTAGTCTTGCAGAGAATGGGGTAGGTGGGCCTTGGTTTTGCTGCTGCACAGGACCATGGGATATGTTCTGCTGCTGCGACTGGGGTCGAGAAAATTGCTGTTGTGGAGGACGATTGAATTGAGACTGTTGAGGCGCTCTGAAACGCTGTCCTGTTGGTGATGTATAAACCAGCCTGTACTTGGACGGCTGACCAGCAGGAGCACTAGAAGGAGCCTTTCTCTTGCGATCTTCATCCTCCAGTTGTCGCATAGCATCTTCTTAAATAATGGCAGCATTAACAAGGTCATTAAAGGTGCCAGTAGTCTGCCATGTCAGACGTTCTTTCAGCTTAGCATTCATACCCCGTAGGAACGAGGTCCTCTTCTTTTCCTCAGTGTCCACATAGCTTGTGGCATACTGAGATAAGTGATTGAAGGTTTCGGCATACTAGAGGACTCCCCTTCCTCCTTGCTTTAAATCCATAAACTCCTGGAATTTCCTTTGCATGAGACCCACATGGATGAAATGAGCACGGAATGCAGCCTTGAACTCATTCCATTGGATTTGTTGATCGGCGGGGAAGGAAGCTTCATAATTAGCCCACCAGGCACTAGCAGGCCCTAAAAGTTGCTGAGCAGCGAAAAGAGTCTTCTGACGCTCAGTGCACTGCAACAGGCTAAACTTCGCTTCAGTGACCCTCAGCCAGTTATCAGCATCGAGGGGCTCCTTGGCACGATCAAACTTGGGCGGGTGAGTGGCCAAGAAATCTGAATACGTGCATGGCCGAGGCTGATCATTATGAGGAGCTTGACGTCCACCCCCTCGGGACGTATTTTGCACCAGCTGGTAGGAGTTCAGAATCCTCCGCGCGAGATGCGAGGAGAGCTGCGAGAGCTTCTGCCACAGTGGGTTGGTCATTGCCCGCTTGATGCGAGGACTCCGGAACATCAGTCCTTCGCGTGTTCACCATGCGGAAGATTTAGATTATCCTGCACATTAGTCACCTCACATTAACACTTTTTGGTACAACATGAAGGATACTTGTGCAGAAAAATAAATCACAGCAGGAAGACAAAGTCTTTTCAAGCAACAACCACTTCCATAAAGCTCACAAACGATTATCATACAAAAGCATTTAAGTTTGCCCACATAACGTGTCACTGCCACTATGGTCTTACGGACACAATATACAAGATACAAAGTAAAGTCAACTTCTCCTTACTTGAGTTTATTATCTCACAACTCTATGTGACAAGACTGCTTGGATCATCTAGCCCTAATCCACCCTAGGGTAGATCTGCGTGACGTAGTACCCCTGCTGCAATATCGCGGTGCGCATGGCATCCGCAAGAGAGAGAGTCACTTCGGTTTGTTACTCTTGGTCTATGGCAAGGCCTAGACCGGTTAGGCGTCGGTATTGAGCTATCAAAGGAGATTGTGGAAGCCGACACAAGTTTGTACATGGTCTTGGAGCTTCCCGTGCTAAAGAAGCATCACTAGTGGAGCGCCCTTTGGCACGCATCAAGTGCGGAGCCGTACCTCCGGAAGAGTACCCGGGAGAGAGCCCGGCGGGACGTGCCCGCGACTTCACTCGGAGGGTGAAGTGTGCTCTAGGAGGGATCGCCATCGAGCGGAGAGATGGGGTCGAGACTTGAGCATTCTAATCTCTATCTCCTTTACTTACTAGCATTTACGCTTCCGCATTTACTTTCGTGCTAGTAGAATTGCTTGATAGGTTGTCTCTTTGTTACTTAGTAAAATTGCTTGTTAGGGTGTTGCTCTTTGCTAGACTAGATTGTGTGCGCGCATCGCTAGCTTCTTGTCATCACCATATCTAGTCTTGCTTGCTTCACACCTCAAGTACGTTTGGGAGAAATTATTGGGACACCGATTCACCCCCACCCCCTCTCGGTGCTCTTGATCCTTTCAAGTGGTATCTGAGCCTCGTTGCTCAAATAAGGCTTAACCGCCATGAGTAAGGATGCCGGGAGGAAGTGGACCATTCCCGTTCGATGTGACCGATTATGCCTATTGGAAGGCTCGCATGCAAGCTTACCTCGAGGCTCTCGATCCTATCGCATGGGAGGTGACGAGTTCCCGTATCTCTCTAAGAACTCCCATTGGTACTCTTGATGTGAATCTTGCGAAGGTAAATGCTAAAGCTAAAAATGCCTTGTTTGAAGCAATCACTAAAGAGGTCTTTGCTTGAGTCAAGTCCGCGGGTACCGCTCATGAAGTGTGGACTCAAATCCAACAAGTTCATGAGGGTTCCACTATGTCCTTAAGGACAAATATGATGCCTTTACCATGTCTACAAATGAGCTAATCAATGATACTTACTCTCGCTTGAATGTGCTTGTGGAGGATATCAACTCTCTCGGTGTGAAGGAAAAGATTGATGATGGTGACCTTGTGCGGAAGATCATGAGGATTCTCCCAAGGGAGAAGTATGGAGCACTCATCACTTGCCTCTTCAACACCGACATTCAAGAACTCACAACCCACAAGCTACTTGGGAAGATCACCACCTTCGAGAGCTACAACCTTGACAAGAAGCTTGATGAGAAGCCCTCGAAGAATCTTGCTTTCGCTTCCGAGGGGTCAAGCAAGAAAAAGGGGAATAAGGTGATGACTCAAGATTCAAGTGATGAAGAAGTTGAAGAAGATGATGAAGACTTGTTGCAAATCCATCCAAATGACCTAGCACTCTGTTGACGGCTGTTAGAGCAAGAATTTACCGTCAACCTTCTGCACTCTTTTACCTAAAATCCATCACCAAAGGTAGACTTAGGTCTTTAAACTAATGGTTTCCACAAGTCTTGGTGAATTTATGAGTGCAGGTGTATTTCATATGAAAACGGGGAAAAGGAAGCATAAAAGGCCGACTTCGCAAACACCGAATTTTCCCGGAATAAAGATATCTCCCATAAAGCCCAAAATCCCAATAAGAAGGCTTCAAGTCCACCCATAGCAGGTGGATCAGAGGAAGAGGCAACCAGAGGAACCCACCAGAGAAGGCCCAGGCCCAGAGGGGCCAGCCACAGGTCGGCCGACCCCAGTACCTAGGTCGGCCGACCCCCTGTGGTGGCCCCACTGGCCCATCTTCCTATGGCGGTTCCCAACCAACGTACCAAGGTCGGGTCATCCTGCAGTCAATGCCATCAATGCCATGAACCACCTCAAGTTGCCGACCTTCCAAGGCTATAGAGCCTCTTGTACAGGCCTAGAGGAGAGCACCACTCCCACATCTCAGGCCTAGAGCCTCTTGTACAGTAGTAGAATAGGGGAGAGGGCAAGGATCAAGAGAGGGATAGCTTTGTTTTAGTTATTTCCTTATCTTGTACCTTGGCGGATATTTATCTCATTAATAGTTCATCGTTCGTTCTTAGTTCGTTCGTCGTTTGTTCATCGTTCGTTTCTTAATTCGTTCGTCGTTCGTTCATCGTTCGTCGTTCGTTCTTAGTTCGTTCATCGTTCATTCTTCGTTTGTCGTTCGTTCATAGTTCGATCGTTGTTCTTATTCATAAGATTAGTATTCATGGTGATATTGATCTAGCGAGCTTTACATACTAGTCGCTATTCTTGTTATACTTGTTTACGGGATCATCGCCCCGCGAGGGGTGCTCTAGCCTTTCAGATTGGTACCAGGACCGGGGTTAGAGTAGTAATCGACGGAATAGACGTGGTGTCTAGGCTAGAGGTTACCTTTGTTTGCAGCGTGCCCCACGGTTTGTAGAGGTAGGCGGCAGGTGGTGACAGCCCTGTCCATCCCGTGTAATCCTCCACGTTCGGGTTCGTCGTAGAGCTACAGGCTGGCATGACTTGGCAGACCAGGTCTGTACCAGTACCTGAAGTAAACAAGTAAGAACTTGAGTGCGATCGTCCTGCGGGACAACTAGATCTTTATTCATCCTCTCAATCCTATACTACTACCATTCTTGTTGTCCTTGGGTAAAACTAACCTTGCTGCAGATTATAACTTTTCCTTGGGGAAAACATATACGATACCTTGGAATACTCCCGGGTGAATTGCTACAACGGTATTCCGTGCGCTTGCGGATTTATTCATGGTGTTAGAAATACCAACAAGCATTTCTGGCGCCGTTGCCGGGGAACGGTTGCTAATTCTGTAGCGGACTAGGTTTGCCCTCGTAACTTATCTTTACATTTCCCGTTCAATTAAATTAGAAAAGAAAAAAAATACACACATGGAGTCATCACCCACAATCCAATCTTTTTCCACTCCACGGGGCGAGCTCTTAGAGCCACCATGTTCATCTCAACTTGTTGTTTCAACAAGCTATGAGCTCTGCCCCAGTTTTATTTCTTTGATCAAAGGACTTTCTTTCTCTGGTCTTAAAAATGAAAATCCTTTTGAACACTTACGAGAGTTTGAGCAATTGTGTGCATGCCGATTGATCAATGGCATGACACATGAAACTTTAAAGTGGAAATTGTTTTCCTTCTCCCTCAATGGGAAGGCGAAGCAATGGTACACTTACACCACTAAGAGAGTGAACAGTGATTGGAAAGAATTGCGAGACAAATTTTGTCTAGCATTTTTTCCCGTATCCCTTATCACTGCTATACGAGCGGAAATAATTAACTTTCGCCAAGAGGAGGAAGAAACCCTTAATGCGGCATGGATACGGTTCTGTTCATTAACAGATTCTGGTACAGAGTTATTGCTCCCAGAACCCGTTCTCTTGCAACATTTTTATTCAGGGTTGAGCAAAGACACCGCACTTTATCTTGACACGACTATCGGTGGTTCTTTTTCTCATAAGACCATAGCGGAAGCAAAAGATTTGCTAGAAAGAATTGTTGAAAATACACCTTTTTCCGCTGAAATAACTGAGGAGCCGGAGTCAAAAGATGAGAAACTCATTGTGGAAACACAACAAAAGGTGTCTACCTTGATAGACCCAACATCCGTGATCTCATCTGATTCACGAATTATGACAGAGGATGATGAACCTCTTGAGTTCCCATTTGAGTTCGAGGAAGAAATTTTTGAAGATTTTGGAAACACCTCGAACTATTTGTTTCAAAAGAGACCGCCTGTTCCTTTGCCACCTCCCGAACCAATTGAAAAAGAATATCTTGTGGAGACTGTTCGGGAGCTTACTTCAATCATGAGCGATGAATGGTTGAGGGAGAATGAGCTATCCATGGATATCGTTCGGCTCTGCTCTCCCTCAACCAACATATTCTGCTCCATCAAAGGAACCAAGGTGGATGCACTCTACAACCCTCTTGTTGGTGCCAATATCCTCTCCGACACATATGCTTTGTCAATCTTTGGCAACCGATCATGGACATCAACAAACAAGCTCCTCAAGCACCTATCAGGCCATATTCTCGAGAGTTTGGGGATTGTCAGAGATGTAACTCTCTATCATGAAAATTTTGAGGTTATCCTGGATTTCTACGTCTTCGAAGTCCCAGACTTCGACATAATGATTGGGCATCCTATAGAAAAATTCCTCATTGATGCACCATCATTTGGAAACCTCGACTTCACCCTCGGAAAAGAGTCATTTTCCATACCGATTACCACATCACGAAACACTCTTTCCGATGCACCACTTGAGGAATATCAAGTGGAGGAGGTCGTGGCCATTTTTCCTCACATGGACCCTGAGTTGGCTTTAGAAGAAGACGCACAAGATTTTATCTTAGAAGAAGCCGACTCAGAGGACACTTTTGAGCTACCACAAACCACACCACCGTCATGACCTCCCATTGATCTCCAAGCGCTACCTCCCGGTTTGCGCTGTGCCTTCTTGCACGGAGATCCGCAAGCTCCCGTCATCATAAGTGACAAGCTTTCGAAAGAAGAAACCACCAAACTCATAGCCGTGCTTGAAAAACATCGCTCCGCTCTTGGCTACTCACTTGAAGACCTAAAAGGGATCAGCCCTGCTCTCTGCACCCATCGCATTCCCACGGATCCCGAAAGTACACCTTCAAGGGAGCCTCAAAGGAGGCTAAATAATGCGATGAGAGAAGTTGTGAAGAAAGAGGTCTTGAAGCTATTACACGCCGAGATCATCTATCCTGTTCCTCACAGTGATTGGGTGGGCCCCGTACAAGTGGCACCCAAGAAAGGAGGTATGACGGTTGTTCATATGATAAAAATGAACTTATTCCTCAACGAACCGTCACGGGGTGGCGAATGTGCATTGATTACCGAAAACTTAACAAGACTACAAAGAAAGATCATTTTCCGCTGCCCTTCATCGATGAGATGTTGGAACGGTTGGCAAATCATTCTTTCTTTTGTTTCCTTGATGGGTATTCGGGATATTATCAAATTCCCATCCACCCCGACGATCAAAGTAAGACCACTTTCACATGCCGGTATGGAACTTATGCTTAGTCTTTTGGTTTGTGCAATGCACCTGCCTCGTTCCAACGTTGCATGATGTCTATTTTCTCAGATTTGATCGAAGAAATTATGGAAGTTTTTATGGATGATTTCTCTGTTTATGGAAAAACCTTTGATCATTGCTTAGAAAATCTAGACAAGGTCTTACAGAGATGCCAAAAGAAGGTCCTGGTACTTAATTGGGAAAGTTCCATTTCATGGTCCGAGAGGGCATAGTTCTTGAACACCTTGTGTCTGAGAGAGGCATAGAGGTGGACAAAGCAAAAATAGAAGTTATAGAAAAGGTTCGACCTCCTGTCAATATCAAGGGTGTTCGTAGTTTTCTGGGTCATGCTGGTTTTTATTGCCGTTTCATAAAAGATTTCTCTCAACTTGCTTGCTAAGGATGCACCCTTTGATTTTAATGATGACTGCATGCATGCCTTTGCTACTATTAAGAATGCACTCACCTCTGCTCCAATCATTCAACCCCCTGATTGGACGCTTCCTTTTGAGATAATGTGTGATGCTAGTGATTATGCTGTGGGGACAGTTCTTGGTCAGATGAAAGATAAAAAGCATCATGCAATTTCTTATGCTAGCAAAACGTTGACGGGAGCTCAGTTAAATTATACTACCACCGAGAAAGAGCTCCTTGCCGTTGTTTTTGCTTTTAACAAGTTTAGATCTTACTTAGCTGGAGCAAAAGTTATTGTTTACACTGATCATACTGCTCTGAGATATCTGCTTGCTAAGAAAGATGCTAAACCTCGTCTCATAAGATGGATCCTTCTGCTCCAAGAGTTTGATCTAGAAATTAAAGATAAGAAAGGAGTAGAAAATTCTGTAGCAGATCATTTGTCTTGTATGCAGTTCACTAACTTGCAGGAGTTACCCATAAATGACTTCTTAAGCGACGACATGCTGCTAAAAGTGACGGATTCACACCCTTGGTACGCCGACATTGTGAACTTCATCGCCACAGGATACGTACCATCAGGGGCGGATAAAAGGAGATTGATTTATGAGAGTCGCCATCACTTATGGAATGAGCCATATCTCTACCGTGTCTGCGCCGATGGACTGCTTAGGCGATGTGTGCCCACTCCCGAGAGCATACAAATCATTGAGAAATGCCATGCAGCCCCATACGGTGGACACTATGGTGCCTTCCGTACCCAAGCAAAGATCTGGCAAAGCAGATTCTTCTGGCCAACCATATATGAAGATACAAAAGAATTCATTAGAAGATGCCCGTAGTGCCAGAGATTTGGAGGCATCACAGCACGAGATGCAATATCCCTCACATATAATCTTCAAGTCGAACTCTTCGACGTATGAGGCATTGACTTCATGGGACCATTCGTGAAGTTCCAAGATTCACTACAAGAAATATGTTGATCAATGACATTCGCAAATCGTCATGGATCGAAGAAAAACCGTCATAAAGCAGCATCCATGACGGAAAGATGTTTCATCATGTATCTCGCGTCATAGATTAACCGCGCTGACATTTTCTTATTTTCGTCATGGATTTAATAGATCCGTGATGTTTCTTGATTGTCACAGAGTAGCTCAAGCCCAGCCCCAATCCAGACTTCAGTGACGATCAGAAGTGTGCAGAACTCAATCGTCACAATCAAATCATGTTACTTCTATTTGTATCCTCAATCATGCTAAGCTCACACAAAACTCATATACAACCATTCTTCATATCACAACAGATTAAGCCCAAAACATATAGCCATTATTCTCATTTCACTTCAAGATTTGCCATGTACAAAATTGATACCGGTTCAAAGACCACAACAGATACAACTAAGGTTTTGATCCGGTACCCACAACTTACAATAATACATCACGGCAATTCAACAAATCACTAATTCTAAATAAACAACCAAAGGCTTCTAGTGTCCAGCTGCTCAGTCCCGCCTCCCTCCCTCCTTCCTTGCTGCAATCAGCAAAATGAATTATGATTAACTAGTAGTAGTTGTATTTAGAATCCAAATAACAAAGAAAGTGAGCTTAGGTTGTCAAATACCAGAAGATGTATGCAACATTCATGAGAACCCAAAGTTTTCTATCACACCCATTTATCGATGAGGAGAATCAACATGTGCTTGGACTGCATCTAAAAATTACAAACCAAAATCTATGACTGAATTGCAAAGGGTATTTAGAACTACCTGCAGATCTTACCAATGGAGGAGCCAGAGACCATCGCCTTGGCCAAAGTGTAAAATCCAAAATCCTCAAATCAGAGCTCACGAATTGAAGCAAACATGAATGAAATCAGAACTTTTTGCAAACGAATCGTACCTTAGCAATTAGCATGTTGTTGCCTCGTTACTGTGTGCTTGCGTGCAGCTCGTCCCGACGGACCAACTTGCCGCGCGCTTGCCGCACTCACTCCACGCGAGCTACGCAACAGCTCCCCGCGCATTTGCCATAGTGGCTCGCCTGGGAGCCGCCCGGCCGCCGCGCCTCGGAGCCGCCCGCCGCCAATGGTCGCGCCTTGGAGAGGCTCGGCCGCCGAAACTCAGAGCAGCTCGGCGTGACCGTCTCTCCTTGGATCAGCTCCCCGCAGACCGAGCAAGGTGGGCCGGGGCGAGGCATAGCGTAGCCGATCGAGGCACACCAGAAAGGAGAGAAGAGAGAAGCAGACAGAGGGGCGGCGGTGGCTAAGGAAAATGAGGAGAGGTGTCGAGTGCTAGGTTTCCTTAGATTTTATATCAGGCGTGACAGGCTTTGGGCCGGCCGGCCCATCAGAGCAAAACACAATAGCATGACGACACTAATACAAATATAAATAAGTCTCATCACAGCAAACGTTAAATTAAAATAAAGCCACCGGTCAGTGACAAGCAGCCATTGCGAGAGGTCACTTGTTCGATCAATCCGGTCTGCACGTTTTTTTTTTTGAACAAATAGCTTGCTCGACCCGGCATGATCATGATGAACACTTACCGATCGTCACAGACTGATTGGTGTTGGTGACGCTCACTTAAAAACCGTCACAGAGTGGTAGTGTTTGTGATGCTCATTTGAAAATCGTCACAGATTGATATTGTTTATGACAGTCATTTTAAACGTCACTCCAAATTCGTCATGAATTAACAAATTTGTTGTAGTGATTGTGAGTACATATTGGTGGTGGTGGACTACGTATCCAAATGGGTAGAAGCTATGCCATGCCGAGCGGCAGACTCCAAACACGCTCGCCGGATGTTCCACGAGATTATCTTTCTAAGGTTTGGAACTCCGAGAATGGTGATAAGCGACGGAGGGTCTCACTTCATTGATAAGACCTTCCACAGATTTCTGAGAGAGCTTGGAGCAAAGGATAACATTGCCACTCCATACCATCCTCAAACAAATGGGCAGTCCGAAACATCCAACAAACAAATCAAACGGATCCTGCAGAAAATATTCTTGGAAATGGGGAAGTGATGGGAGAACAAGCTACCCGATGCACTATAGAACAGCCTACAAAACACCCATAGGCATGTCACCATACCAAATCGTCTATGGAAAAACGTGCCATTTGCTAGTCGAGTTGGAACATAAGGCATATTGGGCCATGAGGACTTGGAACATGGATATGAAAGGAGCTGGGTGCAGAAGAAAAATGGAGATAGCTGAGTTGGAAGAATGGAGAGACAAAGCATATCACAACTCAGCCATCTACAAGGAGCGTACAAAGCGCTGGCATGACCGACAATAAAAATGAAAGAGTTCAAAGTTGGAGATAAGGTGTTACTTTTCAATTCAAGGGTAAACCTCTTCGGGCATGGAAAATTGAGAAGTAAATGGGACGGGCCATACACCATCATCGACACGTCGACTCATGGAGCAATCACACTCCAAGACGATGGAGGTAATGTATTCAAGGTAAATGGCCAACATCTTAAAATTTATCTTGAGCCCGAAGAAAATAAGGAATTCGATGTCATGCACTTATTGATTTAAATATCTTTTCTTGACCTCTGCATCGAAATATCCTTCTATACCCTGTATATCGCGAATATACCTTTCCCAACAAAGCTCCACGAAAAATAGAAAGGCCAGAGCCTGCCAAGGCAGGTCGGCCGACCTGGCTAGGGTCGGCCGACCCCCTATGGCATCCTCTGCCTTCCATCCTTTGCTCATTCTGCCACCTAGGCCTTCCTTTCATCGTCCACCTATGCTAGGATAAAAATCCTGACTTCCTTTTCCAGGGGAGGGGAAAACCACTATAAGTACAAACTCTCACACCCCTCTCATTCCTCCTTGTACCTCCTCCCCTTGAGACCTTTGTCCTCGCCACCATGACCAAAATCAAGGGCGCCCCGCACCTCTTCTACAGCTAGGGAAGCAGTTCTGCAGGAAATGGCCTCCCTTCGTCGGTCTCACCAACAAGGAACTCACAAGGGAGCTAGAAAAACTCCTCAACAAAGCTGATACATTAGAGGAAGCCTTGGCTCAGATAAGGGAGGAGGAGGACAAGATCGACCAAGACCTAAAGTACATTGATGAAGTCATGGCAGGGAAAGGGATTGTCCTTCCAAAATAAAAAGAAATTTTTACTTCTAGGCGCATTTTGTTCCCCTTCAAAAATCAATTAGGTTTATTTTTCTCCAATTGTAATGCGCCTGCGAGTTTGATTTAAATTTCAATGAAATTAGTGCTCCCCGGGCTTGCATACCGGTAGAGCAAATTTGTGTTTCCATATTTTTGTTGTTTTTGAAGGAAACAGGCAAAAAGGCAAGTGTGGGGGGGGGGGGGGGGGGGGGGGGGGGAAACATCGCCATATCTGGAACAATCACGACCAAATCATCCAGAATCATACGAGGCAACTCAGGAACGTCCACCACTAGAAACATCAGCACCAGTGGGGTCCAGGCCAGGTCGGCCGACCCCTGGTGGTCCCCACTAGGGCCCAGCCTCCTCCTGCCTCCTGAGTTTGCACCACACTTCCACTTTTTGCCTGCTACGCCGTCAAGTTCATTCTGATAATCTGAAAATTAAGTAAAACTTGACGCACTAATCTTTTGGGAAAATCTTAATTGATTTATCTTATGCCCACAACTCTACCTCTCACATTCATGGACTTGCACACTTGTTATTTCTCACTTCACCGCTGAATGCTTGTGAACATAGGAACCCATGTTTTTCCTAGATAAGTGGCATGTGAGATATGGTTTGTCGAAATGATCTTTGCTTAACCCTCAAGTCCTTGGGAATTTATCTCTATGAAAATCAAAAATTCCATAGTATGATGCTCCTCACTTGATTTATATTTTCCTACCAAGAACTTTACATGAATATCTTGAGAGCCTATAAGCTGCTAGTTGTCGATTTGAGCTTTGTCAAATTCTTAGACCCTAGTGAGAAGCTTGTCATACTCTTTTGATCAAGATCACGTACACTCCACCTCACATGCTACACTTCTACACTGGAAGTTGAGCAACATTCCATCGTCAATCCACCAAAATAAGTGCTCCAAAAATCATTGTTACCCTTCTCTCTCAAGAATATTATTGGAGACATGGCTATGCAAGAAGAAAAAGAATAATGCCTGCTCATACAAAAGTAGAGCACGATGAAAAAAGGAAGAAAAATGATGAGAAGATGAAAAGAAAGAAAAGAAAGTATCATAGCCATGTTGTTGACGCAAAAATTCACCGTATGCCGTCGGAGCTGATTTCTTCGTGCGCCGCACACACGTGGCCTGGGAGATCTGCTTAGCTCCTGTACAGGTCCAATGGCTTCTAGAGGTGCTAGGCGTGCCAGTCAGTTTGATCCCACAACTGACAAGATATGAGGTGACGTCGCATCGGTCGGTTAATAGAAATACAATGCCGAGCCAATACAACGGAAAATACATGGTGATGTCGCATCGGCCGCAGTTAATAGAAATAGGATGCTGGGCCGATACAACCAAAAATAAGTGATAAGCTACCAGCTAAACACCCTGGTAGAACCGCTAAATCACTATGACAAAATCATACTTGTATTCTGCCGATTCTCCCTCACCGAGGACACGTCAACTAAGTGAGAATAAAGTAACACGGGACAAGTCAACCGTATCACACAAATCAGCAGGTATAGAATATAATCGGCCATAGCAATCCCAGGTGCCTAACCTCTCCGATCTAACCCCTAGCAACTGCTTCGTTGAAGGACAAGTCAACTCCAAAGAAGCCACACGGGACAAGTCAACTGCGCTATTACAATCGCTAGGGACAGATCGAATCAGCTAAACGCCTTAGCAGTGACTCGAATAACCAGATCGACCGATAACTACAGCACTAGCATCAACAACGAGAACGTGGTGGGACACGTCGACCACCTCGAACAGAATAGGACACGTCGACTATTCCAAGTTGCCGATATTCGTAACAGTAGTATCAAAGCGACCCAGGTCACCGGATAACTAGCAACTCGCCGAGATCAATTAGGAGATCAAACGATGCAGCCCTAACCAATCTCGTCGAGGTACCGAGCCGCAAAACCTTGGACTTACCCCTCCGCCGGAGGCCCTGCGTCAGGTGCCAAGTCTCATTGGCGAGAAGAACCTCGGAAGAGGGTGGCGATGCGCCGAAGTTGTATATTGATCGAGAGATATTTACAAAATGCCGTGACCCTTTATATTTATAGAGCTGCACGGACTTGATGTACAAGTAAGACCCAAGCTAAACCTACTACGTACAGAGATATTATACTAATCTAAACAAGTCGATTTGTTACTTCCTAAACAGGATAAATCATTCTTTATTCGGCCGGCTGTACGCGAGTGGCTTCCATATGCCCAAGTCAATCTTTTGCTTCGTACGGGTACTGGAATCTTGATCACCAATGGAAATATTATAATATTCCGGCCACAGTGCTAATCTCCCTTCATGATTCCTTTCTTTAATCTTCCACACCATATCTTCTTTGACTCCTCTTGTATCTTCCTTCCTGCACCCTTGTACTCCACGGATGCTCAACATACCAAATAATATAATATTCCGGCCACTTTGCTAATCATTCCATATAATGAAAATCTCCTAGAATTTGGCATCCTCCTTTCTCGCACATGGACTCTTAATCCATCCAAACTCCTCCAGCTCCAGAGGCACGTCATCGTGACTCGTGAGAACATCTCACCATCTTGGAATTTACTGGAAAAACGGTCAAATTCCGATGTCAACACATGCCCCCCAGTTTCGGAATATGAGATATCATGTTTCGAAATTATTCCTTGAGCAATCTTGAATGCCGTTACCCCCCAAGTCTGATGAGAGTTGCCTGCCAGGAAGAAAATTGACTTGTCCCTTGTCATCCATCACACTGATTCTCTGTTGACACCATAATTTGTCATCAGCAAATTCTGTTATCAACACGGATATGCCCGCCAATTCAGAATATAATATATTATGTTCTGAAATTATTTTCTCAAGCCATCTTCAGTGCCGATGCCCCCCAGTCAAAGTTGGCTCCAGGAGGATATCGGCATCTTCATTGACATTGGCCCCATCGGTTTGATAGCTTGATTACCTTATAAAAGAGCCATCGGCTTGATGTCTTCATATCAACTCTTCCTTGCTTTAATTTCTGATCCTTCAGCCGATGCTCTAAAACAGCCATTGATGAATATAATAATCCAAGAGCCGGATGCACTTCTAAAATACTCAGCCGACGTGAAAAAACAACACACCAGCTGATTGTGAAGTAACACAAATATATGCTAGCCGATAGGGAAAAACAACAGACCAGGCCGATGGTGGAAAGAATCAAACCAAGACTAACCAGCCGATGGTCACATTTTCCATTGCCGATTCCTTCTATTGCCGATTCAATATGGCAAATAAAATAATCTGAGTGATGCCGATTGTAGCTACTGATTTGCTTCCTTGCCGATTCCTTAATACTCCGGCGGCCGATCAGCTCTTCCAAAGTGACAATATTTTAATACTAACCCATGAAGCTTCACCTGCCGATGCATGCTAGTATTTTCAAGAGCCGATACACCAATAGTCCAATAACCGAAGCCCATAGATTCTCCATCAGCTGATACACCAGTACTCAAGAAGCCGATAGACGCACATACAATATTCATTATCTAATTTCCATGTGTCAGCCTTGTCTTTTCCTACTCTCTTTCCCAGCCGATGGTAGAAAATAACAGCAGATAGTTGAAAGCAAAACACATGTTGGCCGATAGGGAAATAAACAAGTACCGATGGTGAAGTAAATAAGAACAACACATACCAGCCGATGGCAATCTTTAGTACCGATTTCTCTCCATGTTGACATACGGCAGTCATAGCAGTTGACTTGATTGGCATGAAGACTGACAAGAGCAGACTGTGATTCCAGTGCTTCACGTTGGCAAGCCGATAGACTAATAATATAATAATCCAAATCAGGATCAGCCGATACACTAATCAGCTCTTCCAATGATACGTTAATTTAATATGGCAATGAAGCTCCAACAGCTGATGCACGATGCGCCAATAATCCAATATCAGCCGATGCAGTAATACTCCAATCTCCAGAAGCCGATGCCGATCCACAAACAGCCGATGCACTTCCTCCAGCAGCCGATAGACATTAGCAATATAATAATCTAATCAGCCTGCTGGTGCACTAGACACTTCAGCAGCCGATGTACACTTGTAGTTTTTCCCAGGAGTCGATGCACCAATACTCCAATAGCCAACATACTCACCAATACTCCAATAGCCAACATACTCAGAATAAAATAATGCAATCAGCCAGCCGATGGAGTGAAAGGAAGACAAGCTAGCCGATAGTGAAAAGAAAAACAAAACATGCCAGCCGATGGTGGAGTAAATAGGAACAACATGTACCAGGCAATGGGGAAGTGATAACAATCCAACTGCCGATATACTGACTGTCGGGGCACCATCATCCGATGCACTAGTAATCCAACTTGAAGGTCAAAAGCTCTTCCAAAAATACAATATTTTAACGGCCGCCGGTGATGAATACTAAACAGCCGATGCCCAAAGAGTCTCCATCAGCCGATGGACAATATCAATAGCTAGCCAGCCGATGCACTAATACCCAGCGCAGCCATCAGCTCAAACAGATATTATTTAAATACCAACTAATGAAGGATTTCCAAGAGCCAATGCGGATGCAACATGATAGCTCAACAATATAATAATCCAATAGCTCGATGCCCAATTAATCCAACAGCAGATGCACTGATACTCAACAAGCCGGCCGATGCATGCACTTTGACAATATAATAATCCAAAAGCAGCAAACATATTCCAATTTCCAGGCCAACAATTAACAATAAATTTGACTTCTAATCAGATGATTGTAAAATAAGGGTACCTCCAGATGATAGAAGACGTGTCCCACCGGGCGTGCCATAAAGTGTGTTGACGCAAAAATTCACCGTCTGCCGTCGGAGCTGATTTCTTCGTGCGCCGCACACACATGGACTGGGAGATCTGCTTAGCTCCTGTACAAGTCCAATGGCTTCTTGAGGTGCTAGGCGTGCCAGTAGGTTTTATCCACAACTGACAAGATATGAGGTGACGTCGCATCGGCCGGTTAATAGAAATACAATGCCGAGCCGATACAACGAAAAATACATGGTGATGTCGCATCGGCCGCAGTTAATAGAAATAGGATGCTGGGCCGATACAACCAAAAAATAAGTGATAAGCTACCAGCTAAACACCCTGGTAGAACCGCTAAATCACTATGACAAAATCATACTTGTATTCTGCCGATTCTCCCTCACCGAGGACACGTCAACTAAGTGAGAATAAAGTAACACGGGACAAGTCAACCGTATCACACAAATCAGTAGGTACATAATATAATCGGCCATAGCAATCCCAGGTGCCTAACCTCTCCGATCTAACCCCTAGCAACTGTTTCGTTGAAGGACAAGTCAACTCCAAAGAAGCCACCCGGGACAAGTCAACCGTGCTATTACAATCGCTAAGGACAGATCGAATCAGCTAAGCGCCTTAGCAGTGACTCGAATAACCAAATCGACCGATAACTACAGCACTAGCATCAACAACGAGAACGTGGTGGGACACGTCAACCACCTCGAACAGATAGGACACGTTGACTATTCCGAGTTGCCGATATTCGTAACAGTAGTATCAAATCGACCCAGGTCACCGGATAACTAGCAACTCGCCGAGATCAATTAGGAGATCAAACGATGCAGCCCTAACCAATCTCGTCGAGGTACCGAGCCGCAAAACCTTGGACTTACCCCTCCGCCAGAGGCCCTGCGTCAGGTGCCAAGTCTCATTGGTGAGAAGAACCTCGGAAGAGGATGGCGATGCGCCGAAGTTGTATATTGATCGAGAGATATTTACAAAATGCCGTGAACCTTTATATTTATAGAGCTGCACGGACTTGATGTACAAGTAAGACCCAAGCTAAACCGACTACGTACAGAGATATTATACTAATCTAAACAAGTCTTCCTAAACAGGATAAATCATTCTTTATTCGCCCGGCTGTACGCGAGTAGCTTCCATATACCCACGTCAATCTTTTGCTTCGTACGGGTACTGGAATCTTGATCACCAATGGAAATATTATAATATTCCCGCCACGGTGCTAATCTCCCTTCATGATTCCTTTCTTTAATCTTACACACCATATCTTCTTTGACTCCTCTTGTATCTTCCTTCCTGCACCCTTGTGTGACGTCCCGCCTCCACGAGGCCGGGCCCGCACGCCTGGCAGCTCTCTAGGATCTCAAGACTGTCCCCACAGACCAACACACGTCTTTTCTGCGCACTTTGTCCTCACTCGTGCACACCCAGGAAGGACTTCCCGGTCGGTCACCCATCCCGAAATTGCTCCGGGCCAAGCACGCTTAACCCCGGAGTTCTTTCGAGATGAGCTTCCGGAAAAGAAGTTGCAACTGTTGGTATGAGTATTCTTATCAATCCTATTAAGCCCTGGGCCAGGATGTTACATTCTCACCCCCTTAAGAGATCGACGTCCTCGTCGATCAACCCCAGTCCAGGAACGTCCCCTCTTGGCCACGTCCGTGCGTCCAGTGCCAGCGCATGTGCCATGCTATGTGACCACTCTGGGCCCACACCAGCCATGCGCACCATGCCTGAGCAACTACGCCCACACGCGCCCGTGAAACCGCGAGGGTCGGCTCTGATACCACTTGTGACGTCCCGCCTCCACGAGGCCGGGCCCGCACGCCTGGCAGCTCTCTAGGATCTCAAGACTGTCCCCACAGACCAACACACGTCTTTTCTGCGCACTTTGTCCTCACTCGTGCACACCCAGGAAGGACTTCCCGGTCGGTCACCCATCCCGAAATTGCTCCGGGCCAAGCACGCTTAACCCCGGAGTTCTTTCGAGATGAGCTTCCGGAAAAGAAGTTGCAACTGTTGGTATGAGTATTCTTATCAATCCTATTAAGCCCTGGGCCAGGATGTTACACCTTGTACTCCACGCATACTCAACATACCAAATACTATAATATTCCAGCCACTTTGCTAATCATTCCATATAATGAAAATCTCCTAGAATTTGGCATCCTCCTTTCTCGCACATGGACTCTTAATCCATCCAAACTCCTCCAGAGGCAAGTATGGTGAGAACATCTCACCATCTTGGAATTTACTGGAGAAACGGTCAAATTCCGATGTCAACACATGCCTCCCAGTTTCGGAATATGAGATATCATGTTTCGAAATTATTCCTTGAGCAATCTTGAATGCCGTTACCCCCCAAGTCTGATGAGAGTTGCCTGCCAGGAAGAAAATTGACTTGTCCCTTGTCATCCATCACACAGGGCGTGCCAAAAAGTGTGTTGGCAGTAAAATGTGACTTTCACTGCTTCGCACACGTGGCCTGAGAGATTTGCTTCACTCTGTTCAGGACCAAACTTGGAACGCGGTGTATTCCGGAGCGTGCCAGTCGATTTTCCCTGCAAATCGACAAAGACAAGAAAAGCGTGTAAAATTCCTGGGCTATCGGCCCCAGACAGGCCGATGCGTAACCGCAGCCGATGTTAGTAAATAAAAGATAATAAAAGAGTATAATGAATGCTCGGCTGTCGGCTAGAAACGAATCGGCATGCCGCAAAAGTAAATACTCGCACGATAACTAAAGTAAAAACATGCATCAGAATCGGCAATCGGCAAAGGACGGCATAGCATGTAATCGACAAATAGCTATCGGCAAGCATCATGGCAAAGTAAATCTGCATCGGCAAACAAGGTTCAAACCTCTACTTGAACAGAAACGATAAGACATTAAAAGCATGCAAGTAAAGATTTAAACGTGGTAAACAATCGGCTAAACACCCCGAAAGAACGATTAAACCAAAAGCAACTAATTAAACCTGTAATCTAACGATCGCTTCATCGAGGACACGTCAACTAAGTGAAGTAAAACAGGACACGTCAAACTGTTCTACACGATCGGTAAACACAGGTATAATCGGCAACTACCAGTCCCAGATACTTTGCAAACTAAATCTAACTCTTAGCAACTGTTTCGCCGAGGACACGTCAACTAAGCGAAGTAGACAGGACAAGTCAAACTGACTACCCAGTTGCTAAGAACAGACCTAATCCACTAAGCACCTTAATCGTGACTCGAATAACCAGAAAGAACAGGAAATCGGCATCAGCAATTGGCAACAAGGTCGCGGCTAGAACAAGTCAACTAACCGTAACAAAGATCTGGACTAGGTCTTAAACAATTCCAAGTTGTCGATGCATGTCGAACCCTAGATCGATCTAAATTACCGGATAACTAGCAGCCACATCATCTTAATCATGGACAAGTCGACATAACGAAGATCGATGCGCTTACCTGACGAAATCCAAGTCGAAACCGGAGCCCTGATGGACGCCAATGTCGACGGAGATCTCGTCGAGAAATTGTGGCGATGCGCCGAAAAGTGATTGTATTGCTTGATTGATTTTTACAAACACCTGGGTTTATATTTATACACCCGAGGCGACCGACTTGGAAACAAACACGACTCCTACTTGACCACAACTCGGTCAATTCTTTCTTAACTTAGAAAAGGAAAAGAAACTAAAAAAGAAAAACGGACCCACACATACGCACGCACGTTTTCTTCGGCCTCATGATCTTCGGTGGGCCACCACTTTGCGCACAAAATCTCTTTCCACCCGGCGCAAACCCTGTTAATCACTGACAATGGGCCCTGGGCCAAAATTTGGTGTCAACACATGCCCCCCCAAGCCGGGGTATGGAATCTCCATACGTCGGATTGTTTCCTCATTTCTCGCGCCTTCTCGATTCTCGCACCGTACTCAACACACCTGCAGTGCCCCTTCGTATCTCGTGCCGCCTGCAGCATGTCCCGTCTTATAAATAGACGCCATCTACCACACCTCTCCTTCTTTCTTCTCTCGCCGGTGCATCTCCTCATCTTCCCATTTTCTCTCTCTCCATCAACTCCGGCGATCAATCTCTTTAGAGGACGAAGAAACAGAAGCTCTACGGGATCACCTTTCCACAGCAATGGCGCAGCTCACCGCTTCCTCCACCGCCGTTCCCCAGGTAATAGCCTTCCGCTCCATCCCTGTTCTTAAACTAGAATAGGGTTGCTTGTTCTTGCGGTACTGTAGATCCCTTCGTTCATAAGCCATCCCCATTCTTCTTTAGACTCTTTGCCTGATTAAATTATTTTCATTATTTTTAGGAACTGCAAAACCAGATCTTGATCCCTACAGAGCTCGCCACACACCGTTTCTTGGGACCTATGGGCGATCCAGATCCAATAACTTTCATTTGCAGCGAAACCCTTAGGATGCCTTTCAAGAGGTCACCAGTTACCTTAGAAACATAGGTAGGCAGCTTCAGATCATGGCCCACTATCATCCCAGGCTGGCGCGAATGGTTCCTCAGAATCAAGGCTGCAAAATCGGCAACATGGGCAACTGTCGGCATAGAGCACTGTTTAGAACTCTCCCTTGCCGATATGAAGAAGAATGAACCAATGCTATCGGCATCCTGCTACTTTTGGTCCGACGCACTGAATGCCTTCCTTTTATGCCATGGACCAATGACTCCTACCCTTAGGGACGTTAAGATGCTTGCCGATCTCGACATATCAACTAATGCAAGTCTCCAGAGTCTGAAAGTCAAGCCTCAACATCGGTTTGATGTCAGAAACATCGGCGGATGGAAGAAATATATCACTACCTTCCAAGGCACAGGACCAGTATCAGATAAAGAGCATACAGCCTTCCTGATGATGTGGCTCGAGCACTTCTTTTTCTGTGGAGCCCAACTCAACCCCGTGTCCAATTTGCAGAATTTAGCAGAAAGATTGGCAGCCGGCACTGAAAAGCCTATCGGCAAATACCTGCTTGGTGCCCTCTACTCTTCACTTCATCAGGTTGCAGAGAAGCTCTGGCACAATACCCCGATCGGGCCATATTGGTGGTCCATGGTGGTTCCTTCAAATGTGGCTCACCCTGCACTACTACAAGGCTATGCAACTTCAGGATTTGCATTTATACAGTTTTCCAACCCCCAACCAAGTCGGACGCCGATGCACTTCGCTGGGAGAAGCTTTGGTGTCGATAGATGGGCTTGGAATGGATGCCGACCATTTGGCTTCATACTTCAAGGCCTTCTATAAAGGCATCAACAATGATCATCTCGATTGGTTCCCATATGGAAATTCTGAGATTATGGAACATTTCGAGATTCCTTTCACTTTCCGGGCTGACAATCCCCTTCAGAACGCAGTATCGGCAACAATCTTCATAACTTGCGTCAAACCTTGCATTTTGCCGACTGGACTGAATGCATCAGGCCGATTGAACCCATCATATGAGTTCTACAATCCTTCATTCGCCGCAAGACAAATGGGTCTCGGCCAGCTTCCTCCCAGTCTCTTCTATGCCGATAAGGTCAAAGCCCGTACAACCATCTCATCGGCTTTGGAGTATTCCTGGCTGTTTGGTCTAACTGATAACCTGCCCATTGGCCATATCGACAACATAGTTTTGGCTCCTTCCTGCACAAGGCTCTTCAGGCAGTGGTGGGCAGAATGGTCCAAGCACCATCAATGCACCAACACAGCATCCTTTGTCCCCAATCTTCAGCTTTCTGACCCGATAGGAGAGGTAACCGATCTCAATTTCTATCATTTTTCTCATCGACAAATCTTTAACTACAACTCTTTTATTTTGCAGTCTGATGTCGAAGATGCACCCACGCAGAGCAATAGCGGAATCAGCATGGTGTACGTGGCTGCACATCCAGACCCCGTCCTTGGCTCTGACGCACCAACACCGGCCCAAGTCCTCAAAGGCCAAACTTCTGGGACAAAACGACAAGGCCCTCGCTTCAAAGTCCCAGCCAAGCGTCATAAAGCCCTCCTGAAACAACTAAGCTCTGCGCCAACTCCTCCCAGTAGCCCGGTAGTCATTCTTATCTATATAATCATTTCATGATTGAGCAAATATCAACATCTAACCTTTGTTTCAATTTTTAGGGTCATTCTGAAGAAAATCCTGAAGAAACCGAAGTCCATCTCCTGAGGCCCATGCCGATACCGAAGAAGAGATAGCTCACCATCAGCAGTCACCTGCTGACATTCCTTCAGAAGAAATCGACATCGGCACTCAGCAGACATCTGCCATTGCTTCAGAGGAAATCGGCATCGAGACTCAGCCTCAGGTTTGTTCCCAAAACTTGTTCATCAACATTCATACCTTCATTAACTTCTTCATACTTAAATAGACACAAGGGCAAGGAGAAGAGGAATCGGCAAACCTCCCTGTCAATGAACCCGAAACTACAGCAGCACTTGCCCAGAATATTCCAGAAAGTCGCCGATCAGACCCTAGAGCATCTTCTTCTCAAACCGTCCCTGTTGCTGCTGATGTCGATCTTTCTCAGGTAATAAATATCGATCTGTTCCCTTTATCAATTCATCATCTAACCACCCTGTACCCGCAGGCACGCGTGGTAGAGCCGATCATCGCCATGCATCATCGACAACCTCTGCCAATCGACATCCGCAATGAGTTGCTTGAGCTGGAACCCAGACTTGACTTTGCAACCACAAAAGATCTTACTCGCAATGCAAGTTCGGTCCGTGCTAGATTTGAAGCTATTCAAAATCGCCTTCCAAGGGACTTAAGAGTTGCACTTCACCCCGTGGCATATATGGAGTTTCGGCGTCTCGACTATGAGCAAGCTCAAGAGAACATCAACCGTCGATCCAGACAGCACCAACTTGCTTCGGAAGCAGAAAAAGCTGTTGAGCTCTCACAGCAAGAATTGGAGAAATACAACTCCATGAAGAATCGGCTAACAGAGGAAGAGAATCGGCTAACTCAGCTGAAGAAAGAAGCCGAAGACTTGAGAACAGCATTGCAAGCCAAAGAACAAGAGGTATCGGCATCGGAGGAAACCATAGGCAGGATCAACGCAAACATACTCCAGCAGAAGGATGTACTTGCGGCCTCCATTGAAGCTTCAGAACGTGCCTGGGCATGGGTAACTGCAGAGATTGAGTCTGATGACAATGATAACTTTGTTCTTGCCGAGATTGATCAACTCTGCACTCATGCACTGGATGTAATCCGTGATTATTTGTACCCCCGTCGTGCGTGATGTAATAGCTTGTAAACATTAAGTACTTTGTCTTCTCAACCTCATCTATAATATATATCTGCTTCTCATCTTCCTTTGTTCCTTCATATATTTTTCTAAGGGCGATACCAGTAGCTGTTGGTATTTCTTAACGATCACAGATAAATCCGCAAGCGCACGGAGAATAACGTTGTAGCATTTCACCTGGGAGTATTCCAAGGTATCATAATTTATATTTTCCACAGGGAAGACGATGGTCAAGAGAGTACTGTGGTCATAGTTAATATCTACATTTAAATGGATCACGGTCCATACAATGCTAAACAATAATATATGGGTAGTGTGACACACAAGAAAAGGATCAACTCTAATATACATCCATAGCTAAGTGGAGAAGAACAAAGAAAAGAGCTAAGTTCCTATTGTTCATTATACAGTGGCATAATATACAACATACACATACATGTACATCAACTAAGGTTTAGGCATATGCACTCAAGCAAATTGGGCACCGGCTTACCCCTGGTCTGCCAGGCGACTCCGGTCTACAGCTCCACGTTCGAGCTTGAGTGCATCCAATGTATTCTACCAACCCAAGCACCATGCTTGCATTGCTAAAACATTACTCTAAATCCCTAGCGAAGGATCAGATCTAGAGCATAATCCTAAGGATCACTGGACTCATGCTTGAATATGCAAATGCATGTAAACCTAAGTATATACATGATATATTATGTACTAGGACACGTGACAATAAGGGAATTATGTCCATACTGCCAGTCCGCTAGGCAATACCCACATAACAAGCATATGAGCATATGAATATCACACTAGCACCATATAAAAAGAAATTACTCTATTACATAAGCAAGCCAAGGGTCCACAACCAAACAAGGAACGCTTAACCAAGGCAAGACTATATAGATAGAATAATATTATTAAATTGAATAAAGTCGCAAAAAGAGAAAATGATACAAGAGCCATACCAGAATCTCCAAGACAACTTGGGAACTAGAGTAGCTCTACTCTAAGCCTAACTCCACTAGAGCTTGGAGACTAAACTAATGCAAGAGTGTGATCTCTCTACTTGGTGTGTATTGTTTCGAAGCCGGCAGGGGTATTTATAGCCTACTTAGGACCAGGGGACTCTTATAGCGCGAGGAGGAGTGGCGCGGCCGCCAAGTCAGGCCGGCCGGCTAGATAGGGAGGCCGGCCGGCCGTCCACGGTGTCGGTTCGCCACTGTCTTCACTCTGGACGCTCCTGATTGCTTGATGAAGTCGGTCCCGAGGTCGGTTTTCTCCTGGAGTCGGCAGAACTGGAGTAAGAGCCAAGTTTAGGCCCATTGTAGCCCATCTTCTAGAAAGTCTTCATTAAGTTCGAGTTGGGCTTCAATATTCTGGTTTTGTGGGCTTCTCGTGGCCCACTGGTGGAGGCCTGCAGGCTGTGGCCGCTGGGTGTGGCCGGCCGGCCTGGATGTAGGCCGGCCGGCCTGTGTTTTCTCTCACAGAGGCCCATTTTCTCCAGAAATACTCCTGCACTCGTAAATCATCCAAAACTCGTGGAAATTTATTAGTTGAAATAAATATGCGTATAAGAAATGCTAATTCTCCTTTATGTGTAGGAATAAATATACAGTAGCATCGGCCATCTCAAAGGCGATGCTCTTAACGTCGGCTCCGCTATAAATTTAACCGAACACTTTAAAAACCTACCCAAAAAAGGGTAGTATTACTTTAAATACTTTCCATTAAGCGATCGGCCAAATTCTTCCTTCTTCTCCTTCGTCGATCGGCTGATTGTCGATTGCATCTTCTCTCTCAACTTCCATCAACCGATCAACATCCAGGTCTGGTAACTGCTACAGCAACTGCGGGGTTGCCGATCCTTCCGTGATGCAGACACCCTCATCGGTAACGTCCAATGCCTCACCTTCCCAGTAAGTCCCTGACATGCACGGCAATTTTTCCACCATCATCGGAAAAAAATCTGCAGTTGCCACACTCGCCGATCTATCAGCTTGAATAGTTTCCACTTCGTCGCCGACCCACTGGATAAGGAGTTGATGCATTGTGGAAGGGATACAGCAATTAGCATGAATCCAATCCCTACCTAGTAGTACGGCGTACGATCCCTTGCCTTCAATCACGAAAAACGTCGTCGGCAAAGTCTTGCTTCCAACTGTAACCTCGATATTGGTGACTCCTTTAACCTCAGAGCTCTTGCCCCCATAATCCCTTAAGGTCATATTGGTCTTTGTCAGCTCTTTAGGCAGTTTGCCGATCTTTCTGTACGTCACCATCGGCAAAACATTGACAGCAGCACCACCATCGACCATCATCTTGCTCATCGGCTTGCCATTGACGAAACCATTAAGGTACAAAGCCCTCAGATGGAGATGATCGACACCAGACGGCTTCTCAAACACTGCTTGCTGTGGACCCAATAACAACTCGGCAGAAGCTTCTTCTTCCGATTCATTAATACTCAAAGAACTAAATTCTCGTGGCAGCATAAATACCATGTTGACAGGTGCTTCAACTTCATGTACCTGCGATTTGATCTTTGGTTTCCACACCTTCTTGGTCTTGGGCCCTTTGTCATGGTCATCGGGTTCACATCTTTGTTCAGCTCCCGGCAACGTGTCCTCTGTACTCTTCTTTTCTGTGTCTTGGTAAAAATACCACTCGGACGCCATTGGCTTTCTTCTGTGAACTCTCCCTGATAATCTTCTTCATAATCTTAAACTTGATTGATAGGCCCAAGTCTTTCTTGTACAGAAACCCTTGATGCTAGCCTCCCTTCAAATCGATCATGCTGTCTCCTCATAGGGACCCGCCTCGAAGTACCAACTTCTCTGTACAAATCTCCAGATCTCCTGCTACAACCTGGGCAGCCTTCAATTGGTGGTAGCTTCATGCCCTGCTCCCAACAGTACTGGAAAAAAGGACAATTCCAGTGTGGATCGAAGTCATCATCACTAGATCTCCTGTCTTCTCTGTCCCTCTTCTTTGAGTACTTGTCGATCAGAGCAGCAGACCCACCGATCATGTTTACTGGAAAAGGATGTTCATCAATCTTCATCGGCTTCTGACCAGAAAACTTGATACGATCGCTCTCAATTACCGACTGAATTTGCTGTCTAAACACCTTGCACTCGTTGGTGTGATGAGAGGGAGTGTTATGGCATTTGCACCACTTGATTTTCTTCAACTCCTCAGCTGGAGGCAATGTGTGATTAGGTAGGAGTTGAATGAGCTTCTCTGTAGTAGCAGATCAAATATCTTATCGGCTTTATTGATATCAAAATCATATTTCTTCTCCTCTGCCTTCTGCTTGACCCATGGACAGAAAATAGACTTCCTATTCCTGGCCCATTCAGCAAGAGCAACTTCGGCTTCATCATCAGAATCAGACGAGTAATCAGCATAAGCCGCCAGAAATTGTCTGCCACGTGTATTCTGGATGCGTCCTTCATGAATCGACGCCTTCTAAAAGAGCTGTGCTAAACCATCGACTTCCTGAGGTGCAAACTTCTCTCTAATCTGAGGCAGCAAACCCTGATAAGCAATCTCAGCCATTTGTCGATCCCTCAGATTCAGGTTATAACACCTGCCACGGATGATTCTGAATCTCTAGACGAAATCGGCAACTGACTCCCCAGCCTTCTGACGAACAGCTGTCAAATCTGATATGCTCAACTCCGCCATGCCAGTAAAGAAATAGGAGTGGAACTTCTTCTCCAAATCGGCCCAATTCAGACAGTGATAGGGGAAACAGACGGACTTTCAATGCATCTTGAGCCGACGCTTCTCCCAACTGCGCCAAATATCGGCTGATGTGCTCCACTGTAGAGACATTATCTTGTCCAGAAAATTTACAAAATTCTGGCAACTTGTATCGATGTGGCAGGGCAACTTGTTCCATCCACTCTGGATATGGACGTCGATACATAAAACTCTGTTCCTTGGGCTTGAGATCAAACTGCTATTTCATGACTTCAGCCAACCAGGCGACTATGTCTTCTGATGTATTCTGTCCTTCCCCCAGCCAATTGGGCTGGTTGTTGTAACTGTAACTGAACCTGAGCAGGCTGCTCCCTATTGTAATGCTCACTGTAGTCTGCCACCCTATGATAACCTTGTGGTATCTCCTGGTTGAACAGTGCAGCGTTGACATTGGGAGCCACGTGATACCTTGTCTGAGAGGTTTGACCAATCCTTGGTTCAGTAGATGTACCACCTACTTCCCTCTGCGTGGACATCGGCGCATCAATAAGATTTGGCGCCGATACCCGGGCTGTTCCTGTAGCCAAAGCTTGAGCATTCGGAGACCACAACTCTGGTGGCATACAATATGGTTGCCTTTGCTGATCAACACTTGTCCCTTCTTGAGTTGTGGCTTGATCACCAGGATGTGCAGGACGTACAGGCGTAGTGGCTGGTGCAGTAAATGACGATCCTACAAATCCAGGCTAAATCTGCAAGGTTCCATCAGCAACCGCCTTGATCATGTTGTACACAGTGTTGACAAGCACTCCTGATTGGTTAATGAAAGCATTGTGAACAGCAGCATTCAAGATTTCGTCCACCAAAGCTCGATCTGGCATCTTTGCAGCTTTTATTGCAGCCAATTCCTCTGCACCTAGCACTATCGGAGGAGCTATCACTGATGTAATCTTGCCACGTGTCATCTTGATCGTGTCGAAGTATTTAATCTGATACCCAAACAGATAACTCTGATATTGATTCTTCTGCTCAAAAGTCATCTTCTCCCAAGCCATCACCTCATTGTTGCTAGTTATCTCAGAAGAACTTTTATCATCTCGAACAACTGGTGCGGGAATCCAGATCTGCTGACCCTTCCCATCAACGAGCAAAGAACCATCATCAGCAATAGCTTGCACGAACGCCATCTGCTTCTGAAAACTTGATCTGTCCCACCAGGCGTGCCAAAAAGTGTGTTGGCAGTAAAATGTGACTTTCACTGCTTCGCACACGTGGCCTGAGAGATTTGCTTCACTCTGTTCAGGACCAAACTTGGAAGGTGAATTCCGGAGCGTGCCAGTCGATTTTCCCTACAAATCGACAAAGACAAGAAGAGCGTGTAAAATTCCTGGGCTATCGGCCCCAGACAGGCCGATGCGTAACCGCAGCCGATGTTAGTAAATAAAAGATAATAAAAGAGTATAATGAATGCTCGGCTGTCGGCTAGAAACGAATCGGCATGCCGCAAAAGTAAATACTCGCACGATAACTAAAGTAAAAACATGCATCAGAATCGGCAATCGGCAAAGGACGGCGTAGCATGTAATCGACAAATAGCTATCTGCAAGCATCATGGCAAACTAAATCTGCATCGGCAAACAAGGTTCAAACCTCTACGTGAACAGAAACGATAAGACATTAAAAGCATGCAAGTAAAGATTTAAACGTGGTAAACAATCGGCTAAACACCCCGAAAGAACGATTAAACCAAAAGCAACTAATTAAACCCGTAATCTAACGATCGCTTCACCGAGGACACGTCAACTAAGCGAAGTAAAACAGGACACGTCAAACTGTTCTACACGATCTGTAAACACAGGTATAATCGGCAACTACCAGTCCCAGATACTTTGCAAACTAAATCTAACTCTTAGCAACTGTTTCGACGATGACACGTCAACTAAGCCAAGTAGACAGGACAAGTCAAACTGACTACCCAGTTGCTAAGAACATATCTAATCCACTAAGCACCTTAATCGTGACTCGAATAACCAGAAAGAACAGGAAATCGGCATCAGCAATCGGCAAGAAGTAGGACTTAGGATGTTGATCAGGAGTTGCTACAATGTTTCATATCTCCTAGGTACCATGCACACAATGAAAAATACTCTCCTTTGAGTTGAAAAAGTTGGCATGGTAATTCACCCTTTACCTTACTCCTTATGGGGCGTATGGCTTTTCCTTGTCTTGGGCGGTTGAGAGATAGAACGATTATAATAGAGCACCATTCACTTGTCCATTGTTTGACTTTTATTTTCCGGAGGTTTTTAAAATTTTTGAAATAAAAGCAAAGTTCCTCAAATGATGCTCTCAAATCGCTCAAAAAGTGTATATTCCTCACAAAGGCATTATTGTGTTGCCTCTTGTCATCCTACTTCTAAGGCTTGTATGTGGAGCTCAAGGTAGGGGTGATATGAGGCATACTTGCATCACATATATTGCCGAACCAAAAGAGTGGATCCATGGAGAATGCAAGTCATACAACCTTGATCAAGATGTGCATGTGTGTATATGGTGGTGGTGAGGTGGAAGAACTATACTCCTTTTTATTTGTTCCTTCTCTTTCTTTTTGAATTTTTTGAGGAGAACATGGCTATTTTTCTTTCTTTCTTTTTCTCAACATTTTTCTTTATTCCCCATTTTTTTTCATTATGCTCTACTTTTGTATGAGCAGGGTATTATTCTTTTTCTTTCTTTTGCATAGCCATGTCTCCGATGATCATTTTGAGAGAGAGGTAACAATGGATTTTTGGAGTATTTATTTTGGGTGGAAAGTGTGGTGGTATTGCTTAACTTCCAGTGTAGAAGTTTAGCATGCGAGGTGGAGTGTACGTGATCTTGATCAATGAGAGTATGACAAGCTTCTCACTAGGGTCACACAATTTTGATAAAGCTCAATGCAATGACAAGCAGCATATGTGTAAGGTTTTTGCAATGTAAGAACAACATATGGCTTTGGTAGGAATTTTGATCATTGAGGAACTTTATCATTTTTGTATTTTGTGAAATAAAACTCCGGAAGTCAAGTCTTACTTTGAACAAGATCATAGCAGCCCTATTTGTACCATATCATATCTCACAACAACTTAGACTTAGATCAAGCACTATGCAGCCCACAAGTTTCAAATTCTAGGTAAGCATAAGCCAAAAATCTCAAAACTTGGAAGAGCACTAAGTTGTGACTAGGTACAAACGAGAGATAAAACAGAGCAACTATTCATCATCTCAACATATGGAAGGCTAAACACTCATTCTCGCATATAAAGAGAAACTACGAAAAACTAGCAACCACACTAAAGACTATTTTTGTTCTTTTTAGTTTTGTCATTTTTATTTTATTTTCAGATTTATCATTTTTTTGTATTTTTCATGAGTGGTGCAAGAACAAGCAAACAAAAGAAACAAAAGGATACAAGTTGCCATACATGATACCTTAGCGGGGGTATGGCATCCCCCCCAAGCTTGTTCTTGCTCATGGGTGGCGTCGAGGATCGAACCCGGTGTGGCGAAAGTAAGCCAACATATCGGCTTGGCCCTGCTGCGTCATGTTGGTGAGGTTGGTGAGCTGGGCGTTTGTGTTTTCTTGCCATTGGCGGGTCTGCAGCACGTGTTGGTTGAGAGTGTACTCAACGTCCTCTCCTCGTGTCTCGATGCGTCCCATTTGCTCGGTAAGCGCATTCATTTGCTGCTCGAAATATGGATCACGAGCTGCAGACGAACGCCGCCCACCGGCCCTCGGTGAGTAGGACGTCGAATCGGAGGAGATTTCCTTCCATTGTGCGCGGGGAGGGTGCGTCCATTGGGCTTGGCCCGCACCCTGCTGCGACGAGCCGCCGGCCTCAAATGGTGGTGGAGTGGTGTACCCACTGGAACCATACCCGACGGGACCGTAGCCCGGCCCATATGCATAAGCCATGGGCTGCGGTGCGGGCATCCCGGTGTCGGCGGGTGGCTCCGGCCTGCGCGTCCTCCTGCGAGAAGAAGTACTCCTGCGTGCAGCTTCCTCTTTTTCGAGAGGTGTGGTTAGGTTTTGACAGTCATACAAACGAAGTCCCCGGTTAGGTAACGGGAATTCATTTGTATAACCGACATAATAAAATATGAGAGAATTATTTGGACCATGCTTAAGTGTATGACCTTGAATAAGATAATCCTCGGTGATAAGAGAGCGGGGTGTATCAATGTAAGCAACATTAGCATCATGCAAAGCACCAACACCCGCAGCAATACGTGTAATCAACGAGGTACACTCAATCGGTCCAGTCATTCTAAAATTTTCTAACCACTGAGCAATCATGAAAACAACAGGAGCAATCTTTATTTTCTCAACCATAGCATAAAGAATTTTCAGATCATCCTCGCGCACAATCCTAATATCACTTCTAGGAAACAAGGTAATGCCAAGCCACATGTGCAACAAGCGCAAGGTAGGATGGTGAATGTGATTAGTTCGGGGTTTCTCACTAGTAGGAGATGCAGAAATTCTTTGCCAAAAAGCTAACTTTGAGTAACCCGGAATCGAACTATCAACATCAATGGTGCAGCGAGAATTAAAGCCGAGGCATTGACTAAGAATTTTCCATGTCAAATGATATCCTGGAAAAACCGAAAGGTAATACCGTCATCTACCACGCGTAGGGTGCATAAAAACTGTAGTGTAAGTAAGCGGGAACCCTGCTCATCTACACATGCAAACTTATCCCACCCTTTTGCTTTAAATACTCGAGAAAATTCAGCATCCATACCAATCTTTTTCAGCAGTTCCGGATCAAATGCTCGCGTAGGAGCAAATGTACGGAGTCGGAGAGCTTCATAGGCGCTCATCTCGTCGTCGCCCACCAAGTCGAGGTCGGTGTCTGTTGGCGTTTCTTACGCACAGAGATAAATATCAACTCCGCAAGCGTACGGAACACCGTTGTAGCATTTCACCCAGGAGTATTCCAAGGGTATCGTATTTATATTTTCCACAGGGAAGCAGGGATAAGAATATCGTGAATTGACAAGGAAACATCTATTATTTATAACTTGCAAACTAGACCAAAACATGGGTAAAGATGGAAGATATGATGGGTGGCAACCAAACACACGCAAGAATTCCATGTGAAGATAAAGAGATAGAACCAGTCAACTGGGAGGACAACGAGAAGAAGGGTATCAGCCTAGGGGTTACAAATATCTACTTAAGCTTTCATTACAGATACATTCAAGTGCATCGGGGCATGGCCGCCGCCAAGACACGCAACTCGGAAACTAAGTTCAACGTATCCTGGCAACGGACCGCGTCTAGGCCCTACCTGTCCAACCCGGACGTGGTGGATTACAGAGACCGATGTAGCTGTCACATACACTCGCGGCTACCATCCTCCGTGGGGTTGGGTGCACACTCACGTCTAGGAATAATTCCTTGAACCATACAAGCAACTATCCTAGATAACTTACTCCAACGTAAAAGAGCAAGCCAACCATGCATAACAAATCTATGTGGATTGTGTAAGCATTTGCGGTGCAAACAACCCATGCAGATAGACCTACCATACATAGACGTGGAACCAACACAAGAATTTCTCTATAATTATTACTTAAATAAATAAATGTAAACTAAAAGGAAAACTAAAATAAATAAATAAGAAAATAAATTATATTAAAGAATATCTAAAAAAAAGAAAAGATACAAGAGAGCTTTACCCAATGTCCGAAGAAAACTCCGGAACGTCGAGGGGAGCTCTCACTTCTACTCTAACTCCCATGACCAACTAGCCTACTCTAAACTACACAAGTGGAATGATCTTCCATGAGCGGAGCGTGACCCTACATTGGGTCTTGTCCTCTCAAGGAGTGTGTGGAGGTGCGAGTTGGAATGGAGCCGGCCAGGGGTATTTATAGCTTCTCCATGGCGGTGGGGGCTATATGGCGGAAGCTGGAGTGCCGGGCCCGCCAAGCCAGGCCGGCCGGCCAAGTAGGGGGGCCGGCCGGCCGCCCATTGCGTCGGTTTGCCACCGCCTCGATGCTGGACGCTCGTGATTTGCTCCTGATGACGGTTGTCCAGTCGGTGGCTCTGTGGGGGCGGCAGAAGAGGAGTGAGGGCCAAGTTGAGGCCCAAAACAGCCCACCTTCTAGAACGTCGGTGGAATTCTTCTAAACAGGCTTTTGATTCTGCGTTGTAGGCCTGTTTGTAGCTCGCTGGAGGAAGGCCGAGGCCTGGGGCCACCTTGTGGGGCCGGCCGGCCGATAGGTGGGGCCGGCCGGCCAGTCTTTGTGCCAGCTAGGCCCACTTTCCTCCATATTTCCCTCCTGCATCCAAATATCACCAAAACTTGTGGAGTAGCATTAATCCTAACTACTATGCGCAGAATCTTGGTGACATGCCTTTATTTACCGGTATTGTGGCGGTCAAAACAGGGTTTAACGACCGCCAACAACCTCCCCAAGCTTAAACTTTGCTCGTCCCGAGCAAACTCAGAACTTAGGATACCGGCGGATCAGGAGTTACAAAGAAAGCGCCCCATGGGTAATAAAGATGCGACAACGTACTCCCTAAATGGTGGTAAGTATACAAGAGCACGTAATATTCACGAGTGTTGCACATGTGTGCGGCGTGTATGCTTCACCTTGTCATATAGCATTGAAGATTAGAACAGCACTTTTGGACGAGTCAAACAATTTTTCGCAGGTGTATGTCCAGAGTTTTATGTGCTGCAAGACAAGGTAAAAATTCTCCTTTGTTTGGTTCACACTTCCCCTCTCCTTAATATGAGGCTATCCCTACAAAGCTTCACTCATTCCTACCTTCTACCATATTGGGCTTGTATGTGGAGCTTGGTAAGAAAATGCACATTTATCATGCGTATATTGTAAAGCTAAAGGATAAATCTTAAGAGACATAGCAACTCCTTATAATCCGGTCATAGGGAAAAATGTGATGGAGGGGGAGAAGATGAACTAACTCTTATGGAAGGGGGTTTTGAAAACTTTGGTCCTTTCATTTTGCTCAAGATGTTTATGATAAGAACCATATAGCCTTTTATTTTGGGATGCAACCATGGAGTTCCTCTTTTTCTCTCTCTCTCTCTTTTTTTTTTTGGGTATACTCCATGGTGCATGAGGCTATAACTTTTGCATGGTCCGTAAAAATATTCTTGAACTATTCTTGAGCTCTTTTTTTTTTTGAATGAACCAAAAGTTTTGCAAACGTAGGAAGATGCTTGGTCGATTTCCAAACATTTCCCCTCTTTTTTTTTTATTGGTGGAAAGAAAAACAAGAACACACGCGAAGGAGTTTATGACCGGAACAAGGAGTGCTTACTCTCAAAAGCATTTAAACCTTAACTAAACTCAACGCATGAGCAAATGGCTATGAGTGGGGCTATTTTGAGTATTATCATGATATGGCTCTTGGTAGGTAAATAAATCCTCACAAGGGAAGTGTTCCAAAACGAAAGGGTTTTTAGGTACTTGCAGCAATTAAAATGAAAAACATCTCTGGACTTTCACCATGCTAAGAAATTGCAACAAGTCCTAATCATGCCATATCATATTCCACAATGCTTAGACTTGGTGTGATGTATGCAACCCACAAAAATATAGCAACACTAGTGATGTGACTATGCTCGAGTATAAATAACACACATGTCAGGAGTAGAGGTTGCATCAATGCGACACAAGGGGAGCTATCATGTAACTAATCATCATTTCCTTTAAGTGTAGCATTCACCAATATTCTAGCATTTTATTCGAAACAGGGAGTATTTTATTGATCGATAGGGATACTTACCTGGGGTCCTCCCCAAGCTTGAGTCTTCGCAAGACTTAAGCTTGAATAGGCCGCTTCCTCCATTCTTCTTGTGTCTGCAAAAAGAATGAAGGTGATACAGGTGGCTAGCCCCTATTGGGCTTTGCCAAGAACCTAATATTTTTTTTTGGTGTTTTTTTTTTAAAGGAAAGGGCACAATTCAAGAAGAGTATAATATCGTATATAGAAGTACTTACCTGGCGGTCCCTCCCCAAGCTTAGCTCTTGCAACCATGTGCAAAGCTAAGCGATTAAATCTTCATTTGAAGGTACTTGGTCCGCCTGGTTGGTTTCTCCTTCTTGAATTATGTGCCTTTCATGTTGCCTGATGTACTTGGTTTGCTCTCGAAAGGTCCTGCATTAGTTAGTACAAAACCATTCGTCTACATCGCACATATCTCTATAGTTCGATTAATCAACCTAGACACCGCGTCTAATTCGATCAATTATGTGAGGAGAGCAGAGGATATCATACTCTTCTTCTGTCATGAAAGCATCATAGAGGCATGTGTTTTTCTGTTGTTCAAACGGACACCGGTCATAGTCTCAAAAGACTATAGACACAGAAGTGCCGCACCCAAGCAACAGGAAGAGAAACAGGCGATTGATTTATGACTAACAATTTAACCACAACCCACATCATCAAAAGAAATCCTAGAGCACGGGTATGGTCATAGTTGCAGTTTATTTCCGTCAAAGAGCAGACTCAAAATCCTTTGCATTGATAAGGCAAAGAACCATTCAGGCAGCATTATTATTTTTTTTCATTTTTTTATTTATTTTATATATATATTATTATTTTTTAATTTTGAAAGGTGAGGGTACATGACAAGGAAAACATGGAATAAAAGCGTGTACGTACCTGGCGGTTCCTCCCCAAGCTTAGCCTTTGCAATAAAATGCAAGACTAAGCTCTTAGATCTTTTCATTGAACGTCTTGGTTCCGCCACGTATGTTTCCTTCTTCCTGTCATAAAAATCCAACCTTTCTTGCAAAATCCCTGGCCTATGATTGAGCACTCGGGTTTTTTTTTTTTTTCAAAATCCCCACGCCTATGATTGGGCGCTCGGGTTCTCTTCTTTTTTTTTTTAGTTTTTTTTTTGAAGCCCGAGGCCTATGATTGGGCACTCAGTTTTTTTTTTTAATTGCAGCGGGGTGGGATGGAGGGAAAACAAACATGCTGATGGATTGAAAAGAAAAACATGCAGATGTGATGGTGGCATGCTCAAATAAAATGCAGGTGGATGCTTAGTCTAGCAGCAAATTAATCATAACAGATAATCAATGTCAATCACAGATATCTTAAACCATTGCTTCCCCGGCAACGGCGCCAGAAATGCTTGTTGGCGTTTCTTACGCACAGAGATAAATATCAACTCCGCAAGCGTACGGAACACCGTTGTAGCATTTCACCCAGGAGTATTCCAAGGGTATCGTATTTATATTTTCCACAGGGAAGCAGGGATAAGAATATCGTGAATTGACAAGGAAACATCTATTATTTATAACTTGCAAACTAGACCAAAACGTGGGTAAAGATGGAAGATATGATGGGTGGCAACCAAACACACGCAAGAATTCCATGTGAAGATAAAGAGATAGAACCAGTCAACTGGGAGGACAACGAGAAGAAGGGTATCAGCCTAGGGGTTACAAATATCTACTTAAGCTTTCATTACAGATACATTCAAGTGCATCGGGGCACGGCCGCCGCCAAGACACGCAACTCGGAAACTAAGTTCAACGTATCCAGGCAACGGACCGCGTCTAGGCCCTACCTGTCCAACCCGGACGTGGTGGATTACAGAGACCGGTGTAGCTGTCACATACACTCGTGGCTACCATCCTCCGTGGGGTTGGGTGCACACTCACGTCTAGGAATAATTCCTTGAACCATACAAGCAACTATCCTAGATAACTTACTCCAACGTAAAAGAGCAAGCCAACCATGCATAACAAATCTATGTGGATTGTGTAAGCATTTGCGGTGCAAACAACCCATGCAGATAGACCTACCATACATAGACGTGGAACCAACACAAGAATTTCTCTATAATTATTACTTAAATAAATAAATGTAAACTAAAAGGGAAACTAAAATAAATAAATAAGAAAATAAATTATATTAAAGAATTTCTAAAAAAAAAGAAAAGATACAAGAGAGCTTTACCCAATGTCCGAAGAAAACTCCGGAACGTCGAGGGGAGCTCTCACTTCTACTCTAACTCCCATGACCAACTAGCCTACTCTAAACTACACAAGTGGAATGATCTTCCATGAGCGGAGCGTGACCCTACATTGGGTCTTCTCCTCTCAAGGAGTGTGTGGAGGTGCGAGTTGGAATGGAGCCGGCCAGGGGTATTTATAGCTTCTCCATGGCGGTGGGGGCTATATGGCGGAAGCTGGAGTGCCGGGCCCGCCAAGCCAGGCCGGCCGGCCAAGTAGGGGGGCCGGCCGGCCGCCCATTGCGTCGGTTTGCCACCGCCTCGATGCTGGACGCTCGTGATTTGCTCCTGATGACGGTTGTCCAGTCGGTGGCTCTGTGGGGGCGGCAGAAGAGGAGTGAGGGCCAAGTTGAGGCCCAAAACAGCCCACCTTCTAGAACGTCGGTGGAATTCTTCTAAACAGGCTTTTGATTCTGCGTTGTAGGCCTGTTTGTAGCTCGCTGGAGGAAGGCCGAGGCCTGGGGCCACCTTGTGGGGCCGGCCGGCCTATAGGTGGGGCCGGCCGGCCAGTCTTAGTGCCAGCTAGGCCCACTTTCCTCCATATTTCCCTCCTGCATCCAAATATCACCAAAACTTGTGGAGTAGCATTAATCCTAACTACTATGCGCAGAATCTTGGTGACATGCCTTTATTTACCGGTATTGTGGCGGTCAAAACAGGGTTTAACGACCGCCAATAGTGTCGACGAGAAGACGATGCTCGGTGTTGGCTTGTTCCTCCGTTGCGGCTTCATGTTGAGGGCTTGACACTTGCTCGGTGGCGGTGCGGGCGCGAGTGCGAGGTCGAGATGAGCCCGATCTTGTGCTCCCGGACCGGAACAGCGAGGCGACGGCCTTCCCGGCGCGCTTCATGCTGCAGCGAGGTTGAGCAAGAACGCAAGAATGAAAACTCCGAATGGGTTGTGACAGTGAAAACCAATCAATTAAACCGTCGGTCTTCTTGCAAGCGAGAAAACGCAACTCGAAAAATCAAACCAAATCAAAACTGCAAAGCAAACCAAGAGAGAAATATTTTTGCAGAATTTTGAGGCAAGAACCAAATGAGCACAATGGAAAACTTGAGAGCAATGGAGTGAAGAGTGTTGAGGAGTGGAAATGAGAGTGTGAGAGGGAGAGAGCAATGGCCGGCCACTCCTTCATATAGGCAGGCCATAACGGCCATATTCGAATAAAGGAGGGTGCAGGTGACCGTTGGGGCAAAGGGGGGTGCGCCCAACGGCCACCCTGGGTCGGCCGACCTGACTGGTGGGGTCGGCCGACCCCCTGTGGGGCCCACTTGCCTCCCTCTTTGGCCCATAGCCCCCAACGGCCAAATGGTGACTGACCACGGTTGCTATGTCCAGAAATTCCTCAAAATTATTTGCTCAAAAAGATTTCCAAATAAAAGGTTGCCTCGAATTCAAAATTTTTCAAAAAATTCAAAAATCATCATGTTGATGAAAATTTTCAACATGCAAAAATATTTTTGGCTTTTTCGTGGTGATACAAGGGTGGTCCAAAAATTTCATCCAAAGAGGAGACATTTTGAAGGCCAAAGTGTTTTTGAAAATTTTAAATTTTAAATGCATGGCAAGGGAAAAATTCAAATATACTGGCGGAAAAATCCAAATAAAATTTTGGTGGAGGAAATAAATATGCAAGGTGGTTTTGGAAAAATCCAAATGCAAATTGGTGGTGGAAAAACTCAAAAAGAAGCAAATAAAAGCAAATGATAATGCTGGTTAACCTGACGGCCAGGGCCGTGTCGTTTAAAGTCCGACGGGCTAAGACTTCTCCAACGGGTTTAGCTTGGTGGCGCGGACCCTGTCCTTGGAGATGAGGACGTGGAGGGCTGCGCCTTGACTTGCCAGACTTGTTTCATCTTTGGTGGTGTAGGTGGCGTCTCGGACTTTGGGACGGGTTTCTTGGCCCATAATCCCGGCCTATCGATCGCAGGTTTCTTTGGTGAAACTGCGATGGATTTTCAATCTTTGCCAAGCTCTTCCATAGAGCAATGAGGCTGTCCGTTTTCCTGGCTGTCACTTCAACTTCTTGAATGTTGGAGGTGTTTGGCCCGTATTTGACCTTGATCATCGAGCATTGTTCTTTCTGAGGTTGAAACTCGAGCTTTTCCTCCTTCCCGTTGATGTAGAGGCGGATTTCTCCAACTCCAACATCAATTTGGGCCTTTGTGGTGCTAAGGAAGGGACGTCCCAAGATGAGGGGCGTTTCCTTGTCAATGTCCATGTCAAGCACCACAAAGTTCACGGGACAATGTGGCCTCTTATGCGAACCGGCGTATCTTTCGCGATCCCCAAAGGAAAGCGAAAGGATGAGTTGGGCAATTGCAGCCGCATTGTCGTCGGTGTCAGACGTCGGTACTTGAGTTGATCAAAGATGATCTTGGGCATAACGCTCACGCTAGCCCCAAGGTCACATAGGGCATAGTCGAAGTGAAATCTCTTGATTGAACAAGAGATTACTGAAAAGCCTGGATCAGTTTTTATTGTAGAAGGTTCTCCTCTTATTTGCCTGTTCTCCCCTGCATGGTTAGTCCTACGGGAGAACATTTCGCCTCTCGTAGTGATAACATTAACTTTTTCAATGGGAGATTCTGGTTGCCCAGGAATCTGCCCAGAATTAGCAGAAGGAACAAGAGCAGGAAGCTGAGCTAACTGAGTTTCTATCATTTTGTTAAAGCTCAACTGATTTTTGAAAGCGGAAGAAAGACCTTCTATTTTTGAATTTAAACTTTCCAGACTCTGATCATTGGCAGCAAGCTTTTTGTTGATTGATTCGTTGATTTTAGCTTGGCCATAAACTAAACCTTTCAAAGAAGGCTGATTATTATTAAAACCAGAAAAATTATTACCTCCTTGATAAGATCGGCGGTTTTGGTTGAAACCTTGACCTCCACTTGGACGATACCCATTGTTGTTGTTCATGTAGAATGCTTCTTCATGGGTATGGTTGGGGCAATCCTTCCCCATATGGCCGGTGTTGCCACATTCCTCACACGTAATGCGTGAGTCAAGTGAACGAACACTACCATGCGTGTTGAAGTCGTCCAAGCGCTTCATGACGAGGTCGAGCTTGACGGACAATAAGTCCACCTCCTTGATAGGGTGTACGCCTTTAGAGCGTGGTTGGAGACGTTCATCGCTCCACCCTTGATTGGAGACCATCTTCTCAATAAGTTCTTTAGCTTGAGCAACGGTCATCGAGAAGAAGGCTCCTCCAGCAGCGGCATCCATATGTCCACGGGTTGTTGGTGTCAACCCGTTGTAGAAATGTTGAAGAATGAGCCATTCTTCCATCCCGTGGTGTGGGCAGGCGGATATGTAATCTTGGAGCCTATCCCACGCCTCGGCGATGGTTTCTTTGTTGGCTTGCTGGAAGATTGAAATTCTTCCACGAAGGGCATTGGTTTGGCCCAACGGGAAGAACTTTGTGAGGAACGTGGTAGAACAGCGGTCCCAAGTGTCAATGCTGGCACGATTGGCATAGAACCATTGTTTCGCCTTCCCAAGAAGGGAGAGGGGAAACAGACGAAGTCGGATAGCATCTTGGTTGACTCCGGCGGTTGCGATGTGTTGCATATCTCAAGGAATTGCTGGAGATGAGTGTTGGTGTCCTCCGTGGCCTTTCCACAAAAGGGAATGGCCTGCACCATAGTGATTAGGCTTGATTTGACTTCAAACCCTGCGTCACCGGCGTTGACATTGGGCCCAACGGGAACATTGGCAACGGAGGGAGCAGAGTAGTCACGGAGGATCCTTTGATCAGCCATGTCAATAAGTGTTGATGGTGCGGATGATGTGGGTTCGTCTGTCAGGAGTGTTGCTTGCGAGGGAGAGTCGACGCGGGGTCGGACTTTTCTTACAAGCGACTCTGGATTATCAGCGAAGTTTTCCGGCAAGTTGAATCCACTCATACACTATCCTGTTTTCACATCAAAGAGAGAAAACAGATCAAGGTTAGCCTGCAAAGGGTAATGGTTAGATCACATCAAGTGTAATCATGAGTAATCATTGTACACTTGTCAACAATTGTCTTCCCCGGCAACGGCGCCAGAAATGCTTGTTGGTATTTCTTACACCAAACAGAAAACACCACCTTAGGCTGGTTAGGCCTAGAGTGAATATTCCCGGTTCGGCGCCAGAAATACCTGGGGTTAAGTTACTTGCTTAGGATACATAATAATCCACAACTGGCAACAAGTGCCAGAAATGTATTATTAGTATTTAATCATAAAAGATAATCCGCAAGCGCACTGATAACCCGTTGTAGCATTTCACCCGAAAGTATTCCAGGGTATCGTTATTTATATTTTCCCAAAGGAAGACGTAGTTGACAAGTGTGTACTTATACTCATGGTGTTACAAATGATAAATCATAACCAATATCCAAATGAGGGGTAAGGCAATAAATGGATAGAGGATAGTGCGACACACACAGCAGGCAGTTCCACTCTCTGATAAAAGGCGAGAGGCGGCTCTAAGCTAAACTAAGGTTAAGTATAAAGAACTGCTACTCCTAGTGTACATCGTCAAGTAACGTGCGTAGCATCTACCTATAGCCTGAGATGCACACAAGCCAAGACTAAGCTGTTCTACTGCCAAGCCATCATCAGGAGATCCAGCGATCAGAGTCCGCCCCAATCTCCGGACATTTCATATATACTCCTACGCCATACCCGAACGTGGAGGATTACATGGGACGGACAGGGCTGTCACCACCTGCCGCCTACCTCTACAAACCGTGGGGCACGAACACGCATCCAATGGTGGAAAGGAAGCCCTAGCACCATGCTAGCGTAACTAACCACAACTCTAGATCCCTCGAGGCACCCCGCAAGGCGATAAACCTAGAGACTCTTGCAAGACAATGGACCCGATGACTAAGCAAAAGGAACAACTAGATCCAGCGAGCGATTACTTAGACAAAGGATCAAAGCTTGCACATAGGCGTTCGTCGCTCAAGAACGAGCGACGAACGACGAACGATGAAGAACGATCATCGTTAACCGATGATCGAGTATGAACGAACGACGAACGAACGATGAACGATCATGAACAAACATCGATGAACGATGAACGAACATGAACGAACGAAGAACGTTCATCCAAGATCAAGGATGAACGATGAACTAGCATAAGCACATAACTACTACAAGAACGATGATATTCCATTGATAAATAAATAAGTCTTACAAATAGAGTAAAAGGATACAAGGGAATATACCCCAAACTCTCCAAGGGACTTGGGAGCCAAAAGGGTAGCCCACTACTCAGCCTAAGCCTAACTAGAGAGCCCCTAGCTCTGGATGTGTGGAGGAGGGAATGAGCCTCTTGTGTTGTGTGTCTTCTAAGGACGGGGGTACCCCTTTATTTATTGCCCTTCAAAGGCGGTGAAGTTGAGGCGGTTCCAGGTATTGTGGGCATTGATTGCAGGTGGAACCGACCTCCTGAAGTCGGTTGCAAACTGCCATAAAAAGATGGACCCAGGGGGGCCACCTGGCAGGTCGGCCGACCTAGGTATTGGGGTCGGCCGACCTGGCCCTGGCCCCTCCTGGGCCGGGCTTTGGCAGGTTGGCTCCCCTCGGTCTTTAAGCCTCTTTTCCAGGTGTGTGGCCTCAGTTGATATTCTGGTAGGTTCTGGGCCTTTAATCCTTGAATTATATTCCCGCGGTGAGCGTCGTTTGATGGACGTGTTGGAATCGTCGCCTTGGGGCCTGCTTACACCTGAAAATCCCTGTTTTCCACCTGCACATCCAAATCTAGAGGTACACGTGGAAATAGGTTATTTGATAACAAAATGCAAGTAACAAGTGTTAGTTCTTCTTTATTTATAGAGCTAATTGATGGTCAAAAGCTGGGTCTAAGGACCGTCAACAGAGACCTACGGTCCTGAAGACCGTACCATACGGTCTCTTTAGAAGAATGTCAGGGGTAAGAAGGAGACCGTACCATACGATCTCTAGGACCAGACGGTCTGATCTGGTCAGTTCATCGGGATATTGGATCCAATCTGCGCCGTTGATTCAAACCTTGGTCAATCCTGGTCGTCCGTTCAAATTGACCTAATCCTAACGGTTTCTCTCCGGGTTACTGTGCTTCATTCCCAAATCACCGCCGCCGTTTACCGCGCTCGTGCTCCCGCCTCGCCGCTCCCGCACGCGCCCTCACCGCCGTACAGCCTGCCGCCAACCAGCCGCCGCCATCGCACCTCGACGACGTGCTCCTGCCGCAGCCGCGCGCCTCCTACTTCACCGTGACCACGCCGTGCAACCCTAACATCGCTCCGCCGCCGCCGCTGTCACATCCCAAAATTTCAAATTTTGGTTTGTGAATAAATTTCACTAAATTTTAAAACTTTTTGGAATAGTTTAAAACTTTGCTTTATTATTTGTGTGTTATCACTTTTATTTAGGCAAATGAATTATTTTCTAAATTAATTAAATTAATATAAGATATAGTAAGGTGTTTGTTGCATCATGCTGGCATAGATTGCAGTAGGTAGAGATTGAGTGAAAAATGTATTTTTAAAGCTCGATTAGAAATTGTTTTGGTTTATATCGTGGATAGTAATCCTATTCTTAACCTAGGCCCAATCTCGGCCAAGTCATCAACTTATTCTCTTCTTCTCCTTTCTTTTCTCCACACCTTCTAAACAACCAAGCTATCTGCATGCATCAATAATATGCCATTCAAATATCTTTGTTCGATCTCTATTTTTACCTCCTTGATTTCTTTTCTTTTCCTCATCTTTCGGCCACCAAGTATCGATGTCGTTCCGGAGTTGTCGGCCACTCTTGGTTTCTTTTCCTTCGATCAAGCCATAAAAGCTCTTTGCTGCTACTCTGCCGTTTTGTTCTCTGCCCTTGATCTCTCTTCTCTTTACTCTCTAGTTGGGTCCTAGCAGCCCTGTCAAGAAAGCAGCATGGCAGACAATCAGTCACAACGCTGCAGCATGGCGCAATTCGATTCAAGTTCCCGATGATCTGTCCAACCAAACGTCTCCAAAATTTACCATGCGATGTATTCGGTCTTCAAACAACAACATACTAGAAGATGAGGACCATAGGAGCATGGAAGTCTTCAGGATTTACATCGTCTATGTCTCTGTCCCATGTCAGCGCGCGCCCAGCTCATACCCTAAAGATGTTCACTTTCCCGATCCCCTGAAGTGTCACTAATGCCTTTGACCTCAATGTCGAGGCGCTTGTTGTTGTGCTTCTGAATGGGAGCAGAGTATGTTTCCTAATGGGTCCCTGTTCCCAGCATCCCCTCAACATCTTTCATGTGGAACCTGTGTCATCATCGGCTCCATATCCTTTCAATGACAAAGAGATAAGAAAACCTTTGCCGTTTCTGAGGCATAACCATACAATGGTATTATATTATTTTAATTACCATATTTATGTCGATGCAATGGTAGGTGCACATGTCATTGTTACACAACATAATGTTGGGTGTTAAAATAATGCATATCATTTGTGTGTCATGTCTTATACCTAGTCAATCTTTTATATCTTTAATATAAATTTCTTTGATCCCTTGTCATTTTGATCTTCGTTGAGTCGAATCACTGTTTCTCTCATTATGCATTTATAAATTTCTACCCTGATCTATTCAACCATGATCTTCAGTTCCGTCTACGACTCTGTAGATCGAGTTCAGAGATTTTCTTGTTTTCTTTATTCCTTTCCGTATCAATGTAAATTCAAGCTTGTGCATGTTCATTCTGACCCCATGAGTTGTGTTATTTCCTTTTATAACATCACCTCTCGCCATCTATATATTCATTCATGTCGACATGATGTCTCCCACATTCTACATCCAAGAAATTCCATCCACATTCATTCCACTTACTGTTTTCGCACGAAGAGGAAGAAAAACTGCATTTAACACTCGATTGATACACTTTCCTCCTCATTCTCGCGTTTTCTTTCAATGACACACCATCCCACTTTTTCTATAAACACCTGGGTTTTCCCCACGTCCTCCCCATGGCCCTAAGCCCCATTGGGCCGAACACTAGGGCAGCCCACCACCATATATCAACTCCCCCATCGATTTCCTTGCCATTTGGGCGGAGGCCCACATTTCCTTGCTCCTCTCCCCTATGGGCCAAGCCCAAAACCTTTCCTAAACCCTAAGACACCCCCTCTATAGATATGGGAGCCTCTCCCACGTCCCCCCTGCTGTTCCCCACGTCCTCCCTCCCCTCCAAACTCCTCCCACGCCGCCAGGCTGCCGCCGCTACTCCCTGCCCTCGCGTCCAGCACTGCTGTCGCAGATTGGCATCCGCGTTCCCGATGATCTAGCCATCAAAACGCCGCCAATTTTTGCCAGGATGTGCGCCATGAAGTCCTCTACAACATATCCGAAATTCAGCCCAAGATCTGACCTGGATCGACGGGGATCTAATTCGCAATGACTACTGCTCGCTGTTCTGGGTCTGTCCAGCGCGCCTGATGGTAATTGTTTTCCGTGTTCCACCCAATCCCTCTTTGTTTCTGACCTAAATTCAATACCCGGTTGTGTTCCAGCAAGTATACTACAGTTTCCCCAAAGGATTCCCCAAGATCATGCCAGAAACGACCAGGAACGCTATGCCACCACCAGCTATCGCAGAACAATCTCATCGAGATTCAATCATCCGATCTCCAATTCAGGTGAACCTGTACCCTAATCATCATGTGTCCTTTATGTTCCACAACATTGCGCATAGTACTGTGGAAACCATGCTCCCAAACATTAGCCAATCAACGGGAACACGCACGTTTCTGTCCCTAGGCGTTTCTGTTTTTCCTGATTTAGTCCTTAATCTTTGAAACATCATAACTTTTTACTTATAGCTCCGTTTTAAGCGATTCTTGCGCTCACACGTTCGTAGAGACGAGTACATTCTTTTAGTACAGTTTTCATAGTATTTTGGTACTGTTTGATGTACTGTTTCTTATTGTTTGTGCTATGTGCTCTTTGTATGTTGCCGTTAAATAGAGAACGCGCAGTTTGAGAGCTACCAAGAACAAGAACGAGACTTTGAAGACTCTGAGCAGCAGCACTTCTTTTGAGGCAAGTGTCCTTGACCATTTTGAACCTATGTCTTGCTCCCTCTAGTTTAATTTGCATGCATAGCGTTTAATATGAATCCTATGTGTCATTTATCCCGTTCCATACTATTTCCTTGTCGCCTGGTTGTGGTAGATGATAGTATGCGGATGGGTAGGTCTTGCTTAGCTTGCTGAACTGGGTTGGATGATAATTTGACTAATAATCTTGGCTAATGGTTCACTTGAACATAATGATCATGGACCGGTTAATCTTTTTAGCAACCTGGAACTTAGGTGTGCTGTAACTTGAGCAAGTGGTATGTTTGATGATGGTGCGGTTATGCACGAGACTTTGGTTTGTGTTGGTCTTGCTCAAGTTAGCTAAGGACCGGTTCGTGGAGCGGCAACCCAGGACAACAGCGCAAAGCACAGGGTTGATTATGGTAGACTTGGTCAAATATTATGCTGTCTTCCCAGTTTTGCTGGTGTTCAAGGAAAGAGGGAGGAAGGGTTACTTCTGAACTCAGGTGATGGAGGGGTACTCCTAGCCACGGCGCCAGAGGGGGCTACTGTTGCAGGGGTACTGGCAGTAGTGTAACCTTAGCGAGGATGTTGGCAGGCTGGGAAGTGCTTTGAAAGACCATGTGGTGTTCTCTTGGCCTTACACCTTGGTAGTGTGGTTGTGGCAACATGGAGACTTTAGTCATCGACGGATGACGGAATCACCACCCTGTGGGTAAAGTTGTGCACCTCTGCAGAGAAGTAAAACTGTCATGACAGCCGTGCTCACGGTCAGGATCGGCCTGGATCCTCACATGATTAGTGGCTTTGGTTGGTTTGGTTTTGGATGGTCTCCGGGTAGGAGCCATGGATGGTTGGATGGTTCCGGTGGGTAACCAGTTTGATGCTACAAGAAGGTATCTTGTAGTATAGCTTTGGGTGGGTAACCTTTTTGCTACAAGTGGGTGTCACACCCAGTTTTAAGGACAAAACTGAATGCATAGCTATATGTGTGCCAGGATTAAGTTTCACACATATAGAGACAATAGTGAAATAAACAGTATAACCAGTGTCATTATTACATCGTCTCATCGTAGCATTATTACAATATCCGAATATAAATGTCTCATAAGACTAAATAACTCGACAGCGGAAGACACCCAAACGCACAGGCAGTCGACTGGGAGACAGCACGCCTAGTATTCCTCATCGAAGTACTCCATGGCGCCTTCATATTCTGAGCAGCATTTCAATGTAGAATGGGGAATAGCAAGTGTGAGTACATGTCGTACTCCGCAAGTGGGGGAAATAAATGACATGTAAGCTTAATAGAAGAAAGGCTATAACATGGTTCATTTGCATAAATGCCAACTATAACATAAGACACAGTTTATAAAGCAACCTACATTACTAGGTGTGTTGAGACTACCCATTGATTAAATTAAGTAAATTAAACCAAACTCCACACAGGAGACAGTCCACAGAGGACAACGGTTCACACAGGACCGTGAGGGAAAAGATCACCAAGATACATATGATTCACCCAGAAACCACCCAACCAACCAACACCCACTAATCGTGCGAAAGGGCCATGCCGCTCGTAACCGTGAGCACGGCTTTCATGAAAGTTTTACACTCTGCAGAGGTGGCACCACTTTACCCACAAGATAGAGATTCCCGTAGAGCCATTCCACTTCCGAGGTAGATGACCAGGGTTTCTCTACTAGCCTTTACAAAGAATGCTCCCAACAATGTAACTCGCTCATTAAGGTTCCCCAGCCGTACATAAGTGTTGGTTCACAGAAATCCACAGTTCACACAGGACCATGACTCAAGAGCCAACACCCCAGCTGACCCCTCTGATGCCAGGCGGTTCCCAGGATCACAAAGCATCCCTTCCCCACTCTACCAATAGCGAGTACAAAATTAAGAACACCCTAATTATTTGGCTAGCCTACCCATTATCAGTCTTGTGATGGCACTGTTGTCATGGTTACATGTTCCACGAACCGGTCCTTAGCTGATCCGAGCAAGAACTATTCTCAAACCAAATATTCACAGAGAACCATCCAAACCATCCCCTTGCTCAGACCCTAGCTTCCCATGTTGCTAAACAGATTAGCAGATTAACACTTAGTTGAAGTATACCATTAGTCAAGATTAACATGATAAGGTGATTGACTCAACAGCAAGGCTAAGCAACAACTACCCAAAGACAACCACCATAAGCTAGGGTGACAAGGAATGATATGGAACAGGTAAAGTAGACACATAGGATTCAATATTAAACAAGCATGCATGTTTATAAAAGACACATTTAAAAACATAGGTTCAGAATGGTCAAGGACACTTGCCTGTATCCCCTGCTGCTGCTTGCTCAAACTCTTGGTCTTGGAAATTCTCAAACGGCTCCTCTTCTAATAACGGTAACATGCAAAGCACACATACACAAACAATAAGGAACAGTACACCAAACAGTACCAAACTGCTACAAAAACTATACCAAAAGATAGAGCTCGATCCTACGATCGCGTGAGCGCAAGAATCGCTTAAAACGGAGTTACGAGTAAAAAGTTATAAGCGTTTGAAGTTAGAGGGTTAAACTGTAAGATTAACATTTCTGGAATTATTTTTCTACTGAAAACTCGAGTTATTGCGCAAGCGTGACGTCAGGCTGATGCAGTAATTCGATAAAGGTTTAAATAAATCTGGAAAATCCATGGACTGGGTCCATGGCGGCTGTGCACCGGCCGAGATCGCCGGTCCACGGGTCCACGGTGGACCGGGGTCGCCGGAGACGGCGGGGCGCGGCGGCGCTTCGCCGGCGGATGGCCGGAACGGCGTTCCGGTGCGCGGAAACTCGCCGCAGTTGGCCGGGAGGCACGGGACGGCGACGAAGGACCCACCTTGGTGGTTGCGCGGGGTCGGCGAAGTCCGGAGGCGGCGGTCGACGGCGAGGTATGACGGCGAGTCTTCGGCGGCGTCGACACGGGCGTTGGGTCGTCGGAGCTTCACCGGAGCGGGCGGCGAAGGGGCGGCGCGTCACCGGCAAGAGCGGCGTCGGGTCGGCGTCGTTCAGGGCGTCGTGGAACGGCGGGGCGGCTCGCGGCAGCGTCGGCCACCGGAGCTCGGAAAGACGATGGCGATGCGGCGGCTAGGGTTGACTCGAGGCGACAAAACGGCGAAAGGGGGTCGTGGAAGGATCCTCGCTCCTTTTATACGCGGAGGCCGAACGAATCCGGCTCGAACGCCGAGGGCGGCGCGGCGTACGGTTGGCGGCGCGGCTGTGGGCCTGCGGGGGCTGCGGGGCGGGCTGGCGAGCGGGCTGAGGCGGGCGCGCGCGAGCTGGGCCAGGCGCGAGGAGCTGGGCCGCGGCGAAAGAAAAGGAAAACGGCCCAAGAGCGAAGGAAAAAGGGAAAGAAAAAGGAAAAGAAGAAATGGGCCAAGGGAATTCGGCCCAGCGTCCGGATTTGAATTTTCTTTTCTCTTTTCTATTTCTATTTTCCTTTCTAGGGTCTAAACAAAACGGAAACGATTTCTACTCGCATTTTAAATATATTTTCCACACAATAAAATACCTACTGCATACTACTCCAGCATGAATGCAACAAACAAATATTTTATATCCTAAATTAATTTATTTAATTTATAAATTAGCTCTTTTGCCTAAGAAAAATGATAACACCCTAATTAAGTTAAGGAGTTTTAAACTATTGCGAAATTGTGAAAATTAGGGTGTTACAGTGGGTAACTTGTAGTGTCCCCTCTGATGGTAACTTTTGGGTGGGTTTATATCATCTAGTAAATAGGTGCTTTAATTAAATGACTTAATTTATAGTTGCTTTTTGCTTTGAACCATGTGTTAGCCTTTCTTTCATATAAGCTTGCATGTCATCTTTTCCCACACTTGCGGAGTACGATATGTACTCACACTTGCTATTTCCCCTACAACTATCAAATGCTGCTCAGAGATTGAAGATTGCCCATTTTGGTGTTGATGGTGAAGATTAAGCTTGTGGAGCCCCCGGTCGATTGCCTGTGGTGTTATGGAGTCTTCCGCTAGCGTTTGTATTCTTATAGTCCTTTGAGACATTTACTATAATGATATTCGATTTAATTATGACATTGGTTACTCTGCTTTACTATACTTTGTCCTATATGTGTGAAACTTGATCCTGGGCACACATATAGATGAGCACTTGGTTTTGTTCTTAAAACCGGGTGTGACAGCCGCTCCACGCCACCACCAACCGCCGTGCGCCTTTGCCGTCGCCGGAGCACGCGACGACGCGCTCACCGTCAACGAGCACTGCGCCGAGGAGCTCCACCACTCGCGCGCCCGAGCTGCTCTTCTTCGTCTCGCGCACGACGAGCTTCCCCCCCCCCCCCCCCCCCCCTTCGGCCTCACCGGACCTCGACGATCACCGTCGATCCTCAAGCTCCGGTGAGCCTCTGGGAATTTGAGATTGCACAGTAATTCGATCCAATCTAGGGTTTGAGCCATTCTTCCTTCATCGATAAAATCCCTAGAATTTCAATCCGAAATTTCAACCTTTTATTGCGAATTGATTTGAACTGCTTCAATTTCTTCGCAATATAGAGTCAATTGGTTGCCACATGTTATAGAGGTCGTAATTCTATCTCTTATGCCTATGACATCGTGGTATTTTCCTCGATTAGTGTCGTATTTCGATGTTGCATATCTAGTACATGACACTAGTTGATCTCCACTCATAATCGACAATGCCGTAGTTCCCAATTACATATTTGCCGGCATTGTGTCCTTCACCTCTGCGCTAGGACTTCATCTAGATTTATGCGCTTACCTACGACTCTTGCTTATAGATTATAGTAGGTTATTCTATACTCATATACCCTGTCTTATTCTATCGTGCAATGGCAGTGGACAGTAGACAGTTGGGCAGTTGACAGCAGTGCAGAGTCAGTGGACGGATTTAGGGCCAATCCTTTGATCATATATTTGGCAGTCAGCTTGTCAGTGGACGGGTTGGTGAGCCAAGCTCACTCGCCATATCTTGTCTGCAGTCCAGCTAGCAGAGATGGCAGGAGGCAGAGGCAGAGGCAGGGGCAGAGGAGATCGTGACAAGGGAAAGGGCAAGGCTCCAGATCCACCGCCCAAGAAGCAGAGGACCAGTGATCCTGCCTGGGATCAGGCTCTCAGGGCAGCAGCAGTGGACCTACCCTCTAGCAGAGACACAGGTCTTCAGATTGGGACACAGCTGCAGGAAGACAGGGGGTGACAGTGAGGAGGTCTTCCAGGCAGAGAGCTCCAGTGCAGCGGACTCCGACCACCCGTGAGGTTGGCTCGTCGAGGATCGCGCAGCGGCAGCCAGAGGTAGAGGAGGAGGAGAGTTCTTCTAGATCTAGTGATGGACCTCCACATGTCACTGAGGCAGACAGGCAGATGATGAGAGAGAGGTTCTGTGCACTCAACAGGAGTGCCTCTCTCCAGGACGTACTTGCTGAGGACGCTCTCAGGCTGCCAGGCCCAGTTCTCAAGAAGTTCAGGAGAGTGACTAAGGAGACTTAGGTACCTTCTAGGAGAGACCCAGCAGCTGGGGGTCGGTTCTGGACCCTACTTCAGCAGAGGATAGCAGCCGGGCTGAGGAGTAGACTGCACACTGGTGGAGCCGAGAAGCTGTTGGCGCTTTTTAAATACCCATTTTATGTGCCAATAGCAGCCATATTCCTCCACATTCTCACCATATTCTTGTCATAATTGTGCATTATTACCCCTAACCTTGGCGAATTCCACTTGTAGTATTGTTTAAGTGCTATGTTGCAGAATTAGGTGAAATGACACTATAAAAGCTCAAGTATGAGAAGTATCGACATGAAGCCCGACTCGCCATGCAATGAGGGCTTTCCACTAGCCCATGATGCATCCAAAGCACCTCTGGATGTCCATGGAACCCAACATGCAAGCCCAAGGTCGTGGCCCAACGCCTAAGGATTTCTAGAAGGTTTATCCGGAAGGAAAGATCAATTCGCGCAGTCCAGAAATAGTACCGCATTGCCACGCGGTTTACGAGTTCAAGACGTGCTCTAATGGGAATCTAATGTAAAGGAAAGTTGTAGATATCGTCGAGAGCTTTCCGGAACATATATGGATTATCCTGTTTGGATTCTGGAGCTAGGAGATATAGGCCCCGCAAGGAGACCTGCGCAGAGGAGTCCGAATCAGGACCGATATTTGGCATTGCATATTTGGGAACCAAGACGGCTGAATCTGGAGATCCAATGAATACCAAAGTTGTAGATCTTTTCTAGGGCTACGAGATAGAGTCCAAGTTTTCCTCATTTGGACTCCGGACGGTGGAGATATGATCTATGGAAGGCGGAGCTACGAAAAAGGAAAATCGAGTCCGAACTGGAAACGAGTCGTGCCGATCGGCGCACCTTTGGTGCCGACCGGCACCGACCTAGATTTGTTTCCTTTCGCCTCCAGACGCCTCCCCAATATATATGTAGCCCATGGGACGCCCCAAGGACAGTTTTGGTACGGAGTTGGACATTGGAAGACCTAGGGAGACGCCTCACACATCCAAGATGCCGTCCGGAGTTGAGAGCCACCACATAGAACATGTAATCTAGGCTAGTTAGCTTGCCGGCATAGCCTCCATGCGCGGTTGGCTATGCCGGAGTTCTTGAGCCTCCCTTGATGTTCGTCAAGGTATGTAATTGATGGGAGCATTGTGTCATTGTGAGAATTCTTGGTCTTTAATCGGATTACTTTGGTCTTTGCGATTGTGCATGTTCTTAATTCTAGATACTTAATAAGAATAGACTCGTGGCGAAGGTTTGTTCTTATGGATCTATCGTACAGTGCAAGAAACCGGTGGGGAGCTATTAACTCTTGTTGTTGGGGATCGGGTACAGGCGCTAAATGGCGAGAGCTCAAAAAGGCGAGAGCCTTTTTGGCTTCGTTCCTTTATCATTACCACCAAGTCTTTGCCAGATGATTATTGCTTGTGTGCAGGTCCTTCGATATACGGGAAGGCAAGCAAAAGGTACCAACAGCGAGGGACCATCAACCCCCTCGCCATTCCGCAGACCATGGTGAAGACGTCAGCAAGTTAGGGTTAGGTTTCGAGAAACGGACTTGAGAGTGCATTGTCATTTGTACCCTTATGACATTTATGTACAGCATATTCGAGGTATATAGTTGGCAGGCCAAGGGTATTTTGGTCAACATAAAATGACCCTTGGCCTTCCCTATAAATACCCGTCTACGGGCTCACTGTAACGGGACGGAATTTGGAGAGAGAAAACACTCATAATGAAATGCTGTTCCATTCTCTCTTGAATTCCCTTGTTGGCATTCGACTTTCCTGTTGAGCAGTGTTCGGGAATTTCCCTCCGATAATGAGCAATTCCCAACATTGGCGCCCACCGTGGGTGCTGCTCGACAAAACCACCCGCGATGCCACATAAAAAGAAATGAGCGACAACCTTAGCACCACATCAAGCCTGATCTTGCCGGAGTTAGAAGACGAAGTTCTTCCTCCCAATCTGGCATTTTCAGAAGAAGAGATCCGTTGGGAAGCCGTCAGAAGCAAGCAAATGGCCCAAGAAACGAATCACATGTCGGAAACCGCGGAGGCCAGCCGTGCCGCCGGTTTTCCACAAGCTGCTCAAGGCACCACCGCCGCAATTTTCAAGTCCCTCCCTTTCAATGAAGTAGAAGCCGAAAAGTTGAACCAGGTCAAAGCAGGCAAGAGGAAAGCCAACCAACCACCCCTCTGTGATCCAGTCGAAAGTGACCCCGAAGATGAAGAAATCGAGAAGCAAATGCGAGCGCTCCTTGCTCTTCAGAAATTCAACAAAAGACTGAAGCAAACGAAAGAAAAGATCACGTCCAGTGAGAGAGCAAAGGAAAGAGAAAGGATCAGGCAACAGATAGAACAGGCTAGGGCTAGCATTGCCGAGCTGGAAAGAGAACTGGAAGAAATGGCGAGTGCCACCGGCCAAAACAGCGAAACTAGAAGAGAGCACCAATTAAGGTCCCCGGACTTTGAAGCGGACAATATGGCGAGGGGCAACACAGAGCCATGAACCCTTACCGCCAGACAATGCCATTCATCAGTAAAGTCGACAAGAATTCTCCTTTGTCCGAAGACCTTCAGTTAACTCCCTGGCCAGCAACTTATAAGCCCATTTCAGTGTCGAAGTACAACGGATCTACGGATCCAAGACAATTCCTCATGTCTTTCGAAGCCGCAGTTGCGTCAGCCGGTGGAGACGACTCTGTATTGGCGAAGACATTTGTCACCGCCATTGAACATCAGGCACTCGAATGGTACTCCAGGTTGAGACCCGGATCAATATATTCATGGGAAAATTTGAGGGACAAGCTGACCACCAATTTTCAAGGTTTTCACAGAACCTCCATATCAGCGAATGAACTCAGAGCATGCACTCAGCAAGAGAAAAAGCCATTGCAAGATTATTTCCAAAGATTCGTCAAGTTAAAATCCCTGATCAGATTGTTATTGACGCAGCAATTGGCGGTCTAAGGGCAGGTCCATGCGCCACCCATTTCTCAATGAATCGACCCTCATCTCTAGAGGAGCTCTTTTCAACGGCAGATCAATTTTGCAGGGCTGACAATGATCACAGAAGGAGATTGGAGTTACAAAGTGCCCAAAGACAGGCAAAAAGAAATCAACAAACCCGAGGCAACAAGAGTGGAACTCATCTAGAAGGCAGAACAACAGCCAAAATCACAATAATAAGCTCGTCAATCACATTGACACACAAGAAGAAAAGGGCGAGAGCTCTGAGCCTCAAGACAATTATCACCAAAGAGGGGGAAGGCATGGTCGATCCAGAGGAAGAGGTCGCGGCAATTCGCACAATTCGCGAAACGAGAAAAAACCATACTGTATATTTCATGGGCTAGACAAGGGTCATAGCTCCAAAGATTGTCCAGAGACCAAGGATGCAATGGAGAGAATGAAAGCCAAAGAGCAACGAAGCGACACCCAAAGAATAGTCAATCATACCTCCACCGCCAATACCTGGCACACCTCGCCTTTTGGAGCATCATACCCTTTCCAATATTTCCCGAACTCCTACTCGCCTAACCATCATTTCCCAAACCATTATCATTCACCCTCGCCCCCACCGCCTCCGCACATTCAACACATGGCGTCTCCTCAAGCAAGTTCATATACCCCGCAAATACAACAACCCAGAATAGCTGCATCCGAAGAACCACAACTCCCTCCACCACCACCTTTCCCAAAAACAACAAACCAAAACAACTCCACCTCCCAAAGCCTACCATCTTACGGAGTGATACTGCCAATAACCGGCGGGTCATCTTCCGAGTTTGAAACCAAGAAACAAAGGCGGCAATATTTTCGAGCGGTATATGGCCCCGTCATTAAATCGTGGTGGTCTCACATTCCCATCACATTCACCGAAGCCGATCTAAACCTCCGTTGTTTCCCCCACACAGACGCTATGGTCATTCAAGCCAATACCTATGGGTGGTCAGTAACAAAAATTCTAGTTGACAATGGAAGTTCGGCGGATATCCTATTCAAGAGAACTTTCGATCAACTGAACCTAGACCCCTCTCTGCTTCAACCGTCAGAATATCCTTTGTATGGTTTCGGCGGAAGAGAAATCCGGGCAATCGGAAAGATAAGCTTGCCAGTATCCTTCGGCACTTTGGAAAATGCAAGAACAGAACATATCACTTTCGATGTTGTTGACATGCCTTATCCTTACAATGCAATTGTCGTGGTGTCCTCAATACCTTCGAGGCAGTACTGCACAGTGCCTATTTGTGTATGAAAATGCCGGCACACAAAGAAGTAATCACAGTTTTCGGCGACCAGCAGGAAGCCAGAAATATCGAGAGGGCAGCGGCTCCCGGACAAAAGAATGTGCATTACCTTTACGCACATCCCAACGTCCACGTCCTCTACCCGGCATCAAAGAAACCCGGCAAAGAAGTGATACAGCAGGAAAAAGAGATGGACAAAGAAGCCCAGGCAATCCAACCCAATGAAGAAACAAAAAGAGTTCTATTGGACAAGCACGTTTTGGGGCAGGAAGTAATAATAGCCAGTGGAATGGCGAAAGAGACTGAGAAATCCTTCATTCAATTCCTCCGCAAAAACAAAGATGTCTTCGCTTGGTCCGCGAGCGATCTCAAGGGCGTGAGCAGGGATTTAATAGAACACAGATTGAGAATCGACAAATCAGTGAGGCCGAAAAAGCAGAAGCTCCACAAAATGTCGGATGACAGAGTCGAAGCAGTAAAAGCCGAAGTGCAAAGATTGCTTGACGCAAATGTTATTCGAGAGGTCAAATATCCAACCTGGCTCGCCAATACCGTCCCAGTCAAGAAAAAGAATGGGAAATGGCGTATGTGCATCGACTTCACAGATCTCAACAAAGCATGCCCCAAGGACGATTTCCCCCTGCCCAGAATTGACAAGATTGTCGACGCAGCCGCCTGCTCCGAGCTCCTGTCTCTGTTAGATTGTTTCTCCGGCTACCATCAAATTTTCATGTTCAGAGAGGATGAAGAAAAAACTAGTTTCATTACACCTTTTGGAACGTACTGTTTCATCAGAATGCCGGAGGGTCTGAAAAATGCCGGACCTACCTTTTGCAGAATGACTGTTGCCGCTTTTGAGGATCAGTTGGGAAAAAATTTGTCAGCCTATGTCGACGACATAGTTGTAAAAAGCACCAAAAAAGAGGATCACATCTCTGACCTCGCCGAAACCTTCTCCAATTTAAGAAAGGCAAATCTGAAACTCAACCCGGAGAAATGCGTCTTCGGCATTCAGAAAGGAAAAGTGTTGGGATGTTTGGTTTCAGTCAAAGGAATCGAAGCCAACCCAGACAAGATAAACGCAATCATCAATATGCGAGAGCCAAGATGCTTAAAGGATGTACAAAAACTCACCGGCAGAATCGCAGCACTCAACAGGTTCATTTCAAGGTCAGCCGAAAGAAGCCTCCCTTTCTTCAAAGTCCTCAGAAGTGCCTCCAATTTTCAATGGGGCGTCGAACAAAGTAGAGCCTTCGAAGAGCTCAAAAACTACCTCAAAGAAATGACAGCTTTTGCAAGCCCGAAGCAAAACGAAACTCTCCTGATGTATGTATCAGCATCACACTCGGCTGTCTGTGCCGCTCTCGTACAAGAACAACAGATGGAAAAAAAGGGGAGGCCCGTCAAAATCCAAGTACCAGTATACTATGTGTCTGAAGCACTGTCCGGCTCCAAAAGATTTTATTCAGAGTTGGAGAAGACAGCATACGCCGTTTTGATGGCGTCAAGGACACTAAGGCATTATTTCGAGGCCCACACCATCAGGGTCTTGACAAATCAACCACTCAATGACATGTTCAGAAATCGCGAAGAATCGGGCAGAATCACCAAATGGGCTTCGGAATTATCAGAGCACGTGGTTGATTTCGAGGCCAGAAGCGCCGCAAATTCCCAAGTCCTCGCTGACTTCATCGCAGATTGGACAGAGCCCTCGACTTATACCGAGGGGCCTGTCTTTGAAACACCCTGGGAAATACATTGTGACGGAGCATGGTGTCACTTAGGCGCAGGAGCTGCCGCCATTTTAACCTCTCCCTCCGGCATTAAGCTTAAGTACGCAGTAAGGCTGCAGTTTAACACCGAAACAGACAGGTGCACCAACAATGTCGCCGAATATGAGGGTGGTTTGCTTCTCGCCCTAAGGAAACTCAGGGCCCTCGGTGTCAAGACTTGCATCATCAAAACCGATTCTCAAGTAATTGCCGGGCACATTGACAAAACTTACAAAGCCAGAGATGAGCTGCTAGCAAAATACCTGGATCAGGCCAGAAACCAAGAAAAGTACTTCAAAGGCTTCACTTGTCAGTATGTCGACAGAAACCTAAATGGCGAAGCCGATCAGTTGGCAAAGGCAGCAGCCAAAAAAGAGCCCTTACCGCCAGATGTTTTCTTCGAGACCTTAACAAACCCCTCGGTTAAAACACCCGAGAAAGAACCCAAGCTCATACACGCAACATCGAGCCAGGATTGGCGAGCACCCATCTGTGCATACCTCAGAGATCACTATGAGCCTGAAACTAAAGCAGAAGCAAAGAGAATGAGGGCCAGGGCAAGGAACTATCTTTTCATCAACGGGGAATTGTACAAGTCCGGCACCTGTACACCACTACTGAAATGCATAAGCAGAGAAGAAGGAAGTAAACTTCTTCGTGAAATTCACGAGGGAATTTGCGGGGCACACAAAGGCAGCAGAAGTCTGGTCGGAAAAGCTTTCCGCCAAGGTTTTTATTGGCCCTCGGCATTGCAAGACGCCGTGCACTTAGTAAAAACCTGTGATGCTTGCCAGAAATTCTCGAACAAGATCAGTAACCCAGCTCAAGTAGTGCAGCTAATTCAACCTGTCTGGCCACTCCAGAGATGGGGAATCGACATTGTCGGACCACTGCCAGCAGCAAGCGGGAATTACACTCATACTGTAGTTGCTCTCGACTATTTCACCAAATGGATTGAAGCCAAGCCACTAATCAACATCACAGGGGCAGCAATCCAAAAGTTCTTTTGGCAAAACATTGTTTGCAGATTCGGAGTACCGGCCGAAATCACGGTGGACAATGGAAAACAGTTCGACAATCAGGAATTCAAAGAATTCTGCCACTCAATCGGAACCAGACTCAATTTTGCTTCAGTATATCACCCTCAGTCCAATGGTGCCGTGGAAAACGCGAACAAGCAAATCTTCGAAGCCATCAAGAAATGTCTAGAGGGGCAGAAGAAAGGCAAATGGATGGAAGAGCTCCCCAAAGTAATATGGTCGCATAACACCACTGTATCGAGAACAACCAAGTTCACCCCTTTCAGCCTCTTATACGGGGCGGAGGCGATGTCGCCGGAGGAAGCAAAAAGATGGAGCCTAAGGTGCGCTCACGTTCGGAATTTCGAGTTCGATGCTCTGTCTAAGGACATGTCAGAATTAGACGGAGATCAAGCTGTCCTCAACCTGGAAAAATACCAGGACGAAACAAGAAAATGGCGAGATGTCAAGGTAATTCCAAGATCATTCAAGGAAGGAGACCTGGTCTTATTGCGAAGCCCAAGGACAGAAAATTCGGGCAAGTTAAACTCGAAGTGGCAAGGCCCTTTCGTCGTTACTGCAAGTAACCTCCCAGGCTCCTATCGCCTAGCAGACGGCGAGGGAAATGAGCTTCTTCAGGCGTGGAACGTGGGAAACCTCAAGAAGTACTTCACTTAAAAAGTGTATCACCTAATGGCGACGCGCAGTTATAAGCGAAGCCATTAGTTAGCTTTTCCTAGTTTCTTCTTTATTTTTCTAAGGCCCATACTCTTTTCCTCACAGGGGAACCCCTCGCGGGGGTGAGGTTTTTAATGAGGTGGGACCTTCCTGTAACTTAAGCAGTGCAATATAATGCTACTCTCCCCAGCTGAAAAGGTCTCTCTACCTCACTTATCGATGCAACCTTCTGAAAAAACGTTGCCACATCGATGAGGGATTCATACCCTCGACAAATCCACTCGAAACCGGCAAATACCCCGCTCTCTCCTAGGCTTCTTTCTCAGAGCTAAGTTCAGAGAAAAACAGCCTAAGGGCTAAGGCTCGAATTTCCTTCAAAACGAGGAAAAAGCCTAAACAAAACAGCCTAAGGGCTAAGGCTCGAATTTCCTTCAAAATGAGGAAAAAGCCTAAACAAAACAGCCTAAGGGCTAAGGCTCGAATTTCCTTCGAAATGAGGAAAAAGCCTAAACAAAAGCCTAAGGGCTAAGGCTCGAATTTCCTTCAAAATGAGGAAAAAGCCTAAACAAAACAGCCTAAGGGCTAAGGCTCGAATTTCCTTCGAAATGAGGAAAAAGCCTAAACAAAAGCCTAAGGGCTAAGGCTCGCATTTTCTTCAAAAAGAGGAAAAGGCCGACTCATAACAGCCCAAGGGCTAAGAGTCTTTTTCTTTCAAACAAGAAAAAAGCGTGCACAACGCATCACCCGTGGTAAAACCCCAAACTTAGCCCGCAAATTTTGAAACCCGTTTGTCCCTCAATCGCCAGAGAGGGGGGGTGACGTCTTTTCCAACACGGCAATCAAGGAATATCGGTATCGGCGGGCCCCCCGAGCGCTAACCGTAAAGAAAGCCCAAAGGGGCTACTCCACGCACTTCACCTCGCCTTTTAATCGGCAGAGAGGGGGGTGACGTTTATTAACTCCTGGCCGATTAAATGCCGGGCGAGCACGCAACATTCGAATTGAGCCTTCCTTTGTCAAATATTCGAAAACAGCGACATCTAAAATCAGCCCAGAGGCTGGAGATGGTTTTGCCTAACAAGCAAGACAAAACTAAACGAAATCATCATAAGGGCTAAAATCAGCCCAGAGGCTGGAGCGCTAGCACTTTTCTCAAACAAGGAGAGAGTCGATAAAATAGCCGGGCCAAATCTCGCACATAAACCTCGCATACAGTGACATCTCACAGGAGGAACAAAATAGCGAACAGCTGCACAAAACGGCTACACCTCGCGTTTTTCCTCGTCATTCAATCGGCAGAGAGGGGGGGTGACGTTCAATGTTATGACGATCGAATGTCGAGAAAATATGTAGCAAAGCACAGCTAGGAGCTCTCAATCAAATAAAGACATTGCTTCAAGCACCAAAACATTCAACAAAACGTCCATGGTCACTCGGTTGGGCGTTCAGTTCATCAAATCAAAATCTAACTCTATCACAAAGCCGGGGCGACTGGCTCCCACATCGCGATCGTATGCACATCTAAAACGATCTAGCGAAGGCCAATCACAAGCCTCCGCATCATTTTCTAGCTTCACGAATTGTCGCACAGGCCGAGGCGGGCGGTCTACAAAAGTGCGAAGAACCTCCTCTCGCCCTTCAACATAGCCACGCTGCGCTTTTTCCCAAAACTGCGAAAAATCACAACGCGGAAACCGCGAAACAAATTGCAAATGCGCTTCCCCGGAAACAATCAAACCACCACGCTCATACTTCAAAGGAGCTATGTTCAAGGCTCGACCCATTAAACTCTCCTGCGCACAGTTTGCAGACAACAAAGAAGTTTATCATTACAAATAATGAAAAGCATCACCCCTCGGTACGCCTAAAATTATCTAAACCTCGGGGTCCCGGGAAAGTCGAGCTGCAGCAGAAGCGTCGACAGTCGGAGAATCCGCTGGGGCTTTAGCTTTGGACGAGGCTGGAGTCGCGCCATCTCTCGCACTTGTCTCAATGCCCTTTACCGTTTCATCAACGCGAGCATCCTTGGCAGCAGGCTCATCTGCAGCAGCAGAAGCCGGCCTCTTCAGCGACCTCTCGCCTTTAGAACCCTTAGCTCCTTCCAAGCTTTGTTTTATCTGAAATCGCAAAAGACGATGCATTAGACATCATCAACAACTGAGCATGTAAAGAAGTGCGACGCGAAAATAATCCATCACTTTTCCACGCAACAAAATGTTACCTCCTTTAATTTCGCCTCAGCGGCTCGACGACTAGCTTCAACGCCGTGTACACGCCAGTACCTCTTAATGAAGCGGTTCAAAGCAACTCGAACATTCTCGCTATCGTTATTCTCGTTAACGGAGTCAAAGTTGCTCTCGGCATAGCTTCCCCGCCCCAGGTCCGGGAAGTCTTTGCAGCCTCGCTTCTCCAAGAGATCCAAAAGGGCGAGGCAGCTAGCCCGCGCAGCAAAAGTGCCAACGCCATCAAACGCATCAGGCAGGTCACCCAGCTCCTCTTTTAGCCACTCGAAAAACGGCCCTGGCAGAAGTCGAGGTGGGCTGGCCAACAGTGGATTCAACTCACCGCCAACTCGACGAAGAGCATCATTGAAGCAGGTAAAAGTTTCTCGGGCACCTTTGTCAAAATCCAAAGTAAGCTGCTTCGACGATGCTCTCGCCTTTTCTGCCACTCCCTCGGCAATCTGGGCTCGCTCTTGAGCTTTGCGCAGCTCTTCACTGGCAGCCGCCAGCCTGTCTTCCAGCGACTTTATCGTTTTCTCGCTGTTAAGGGCAACCTCCTTTAGCGAGTCCAGGACGTCGTCTTTCTTCTGAATCTGCTCGTGAAGCTCTTTGTTCACCTTCTCAAGAGAAAGCTTTTCGTCAATCAGCGCCGCCCTCTCGCGTTTAACTCGCCCGAGCTCGGACACTATAGCATCGGCGGCGCGGAACTCAGGCATCCGGTCGAATAAAACCCGGGACGCTATTGACGTCTGCAAAATAGCGAGGCATCGCACAGTCAGTTGACAATATACAGCAGACAAAAAAGTCAAATAGAGCAAAAAACTCAAACGAATTTACCAGGGCGGCTTGCCGCTCTAGAATCTCAATAACTGCCGTGTTCCCAGAACTCCCCAAGAATTCAAGAAATTCTGAAATAACAAAACAGTCAGTGCGTGACACTATTGCGAGGACTACAACCCTCGAAATAAAAGGAAGGCATCCATACCTCGATTCCCAAAGCATTTAAAACCTTCGAAAAAATCTGCGAGAGGAACCTTCTCCTCCTCATCGGCCTCTGCCGCCTTTCCGGAAGAGCGAGCACCTGCGTCATAAGAGCTAGTCTCAGACGAGTTACTAGACTCCCCAGCCCCGATGCTCGAGTCAGATGGGCCTTTCACACCATGACTAGAACCGACCACATCAATGCATGCAGACGCAGCTTTCGCCAAAGTATCAAGCTTGGCAAAAGGCGAGGTGACAATTCCTCTGCCGTCAGCGCTATCCATATCGCGAAAAGCCTCTTCAAGGGCGTCATCCATCTCAGCAGCAGAACCTTCGGCTTCACCAAGCAATTCTTCGTCATCATCATCCTCAAACAGCGAAGGCATCACAGGGCGCCGAGTTTTCTGGCACCTCTCAATTTTCTCAGCGGCTTGGGGCTCCCTCGTCGAGGGGTCTGACAAATTCACGTCTCTGAAATCGCCGAGGCCGCGAGAGGTGGGGCGTTCATCCTCCTCACCCAACAGTTCCTCCTCTGAATCGCTGAAAGCCGAAGCCATTAACAATCGGCGCTTAGAGCAGCTTTCCCGCACGGTTTCGGCCTCTTTTGAGCCAGCTACCTTAACCCCGCCAGAGGACGAATCCTCTCGATTTCCAACAGTTGGCCTCGGTCCCAACCCTCCGTCCTTCTCTGGCTCGTCCTCAGCTTCAGCAGCAGCCACCAAAGAAGCAGTCCGCTTCCGCAAATTGCGACGCTTGGCATCTTCGGCAGACTTAGCCCCCTTAGATACGGCTGTCATTGTCCGAAACGTACCCTCAACAGACAATTTCACTTGCTCGCACGAGGGGGCCTTAGCAGGCGCTTTCTTCTTTTTGCGGGCAGAGGCTCTCGCCATTGTGGAAGTCTCCCATCCCCGCCTTTCCACGAACGTGGCGTTGATAGCCAATTCGCCTTTCTTCTTTCGCCCTTTCTTCACCGGGCGAATGACACGGGCCGCATACCTGATCCCCATCTCATCGAAAATGCGATTGACGCGTTCCGCTGACACCAGAGTCTCTTCACAGTCCTCTCTCTCGGCTTTAGTGAAAGGGCCACACAGCACGCTGGCAGTTTGCTCCACATAATCAACAAAGAGGTTCCCACTTATATCGGTCGGTTTCCTCAAACCAAACAAAGGACACTTGAACGACAGCTTAATATCTTCGAGGCGGCGGACCACAAACCGGTTTGGTTTCCATCCCTCCCGTATCGGCCAAATGCACGTAGCTATAAACTCCTCTACAATATCCCGCCCGCCACACAACTTCGCTGCAGTACAAAAAGCAGCGCAACTCTTCTTAAAACCCTCCGTTTCTTCGAAGTCCGGGGCCAGAATGACGCTGATACTGCGAGATCGGCTAAAAAGGGGATACACTTCTTGCCCATCATTGCCAACCATTCCAGGAACTTCAGCATAAAACCACCAGTCTGTCCAGTCAATTGGCCACTTATTGCGGCGGCCACCAATCAGCTCAACTTGCTCGAATTTCGAGCTCTTCGGGAAAGACCGAGCCTTGAAGGTTACCTGCCCATATTGACCAGAATAGCTTTCCTCGCCGAAAGTAACAACGCGAGGATTCCGTTGGATGTCGAAAAAACGGCAGAATGCCCCTGGATCCAAAGGACCCCTGAAACTCCTCACTGCCCATATAAACTTCGACAGTTGCACAATGGAGTTGGGGTACAGGTGATGTAAATCCAAGTCATACCTTTGCAGCACCCTATGCAAAAAAGAGAATGCCGGCAGCCGCAAGCCGGCCTCGTAAAAATCCCGAAACACAATCGCCTCATTATTTCGAGGCTGGGGAATCTCTTCTCCTTCAGAAGGCCTCGCCTTACCAGCCTCAAAATAGCCAAGCTGAACATACTCATCAATGACGCTCTGAGTAACCTTTGATCGCCCAAAGCGAAAGGTTGGCTCCATTTCAGAGGCCTCTTCACCGCTGATCAGATCCCCCGGCGACGCCGGCACGTCAGAGAGACCCTCATCATCCTCCAGTGAACCCCCAGCGTCGACGTTCCGGTGGTGCGTTCCTCTCGCTGCAGACGCGGCAGAAGAAGACTCAACGCATGCCTCCAAACACCGAGATCCCCCAAAACTCTTACCTCCTTGCGAAGCAGTGGCGGCGTCAATCTCTTCCACGGAAGGCGCATCGTCGGAAGTCCTATCATGGCCCGCGTCTCCAGTCCCTTCGGGATTATTCCCAGCAGGAGCGGTCTCACCAAGTCCAGTCGCAGCATCCTCAATCTCGCGGGCAGTCATCTTGATCCTCGGCATAAGCTCTGAAAGCCGAGAGCCCAAAATGTTAGAATTTTACAATCGCATATTCAGAAGATAGCGACATATCAAAGAAAAGCAAAAAAAGCAATCAACGCGACAAGATGCACCTATCCGCGACGATCAAAGCAGCAAAGAAAGCGCGAGCGAACTAAAACCTCTCGAAGAAAAAATCACAAGCGAAAGGGACGTGACAACCACCCCCCTCCTCCCTTTATATAGCACCCCCGGGGCACCGCATTTATGACCGGTGTCGGAATTCGAACGGTTTTTGTCTTCACGGGACACGACAAGAAAGTCGATAATCCCGACGACGGAGGGTGACGTGTATTCCACCGGCGCCTATTCCCGAGTCTTCGATCGCGGGCTCGACTTCTCGAAGTTAGCCCTCGCCCGCGAGGGGCTACTGTTGGGGATCGGGTACAGGCGCTAAATGGCGAGAGCTCAAAAAGGCGAGAGCCTTTTTGGCTTCGTTCCTTTATCATTACGACCAAGTCTTTGCCAGATGATTATTGCTTGTGTGCAGGTCCTTCGATATACGGGAAGGCAAGCAAAAGGTACCAACAGCGAGGGACCATCAACCCCCTCGCCATTCCGCAGACCATGGAACTGGGAACGAGAAAGCCGAGGGAGCAACAAATGTCGAGAGCTCCACGTGTCTACTGAAGACGTCAGCAAGTTAGGGTTAGGTTTCGAGAAACGGACTTGAGAGTGCATTGTCATTTGTACCCTTATGACATTTATGTACAGCATATTCGAGGTATATAGTTGGCAGGCCAAGGGTATTTTGGTCAACATAAAATGACCCTTGGCCTTCCCTATAAATACCCGTCTACGGGCTCACTGTAACGGGACGGAATTTGTAGAGTGAAAACACTCATAATGAAATGCTGTTCCGTTCTCTCTTGAATTCCCTTGTTGGCATTCGACTTTCCTGTTGAGCAGTGTTCGGGAATTTCCCTCCGATAATGAGCAATTCCCAACACTTGTCGTGACAGGATCGGGGCGAACGAAACCACTACGTCTTGTAGAATACCGGAGTAGTTTGTGTAAGCTAAGACCTTACTTTGACGTGATTTTACCTTATGGCTGGAACTACTAGATTATACAGGTTAAACTCTTGGATTGGATCTTGGTGAATATCTGTTTATCGGTTTACCACTCACTGTGCCGATCGGCACGGCCTCCGTGCCGACTGGCGCAACACCTATCTTCTTCACAACTCGCGTGTGTGCAATAGTACTTCATGCTAGGATTGTTCTGTTAGACGAAATAGTAACTTTAATTGTGTTCTCTTGCTGATCTCTGTGGATTCGATATAAACCTTAGAATACTCTAAGGGAAAAGCTACAATGTACACCGTCCACTTGCGGTATATAAATTAGGTGCGTGTAATGACCAACAAGCTCTTTCTGGCGCCGTTGCCGGGGATCGGCAACTCGAACCTAGGGTGATCTATCTAGTTTTTCGGACTAATCCTATTCTTTTATTGCACATGCCCTGTTTTTCATGTTTGTGTGTCCATTGAAAACAGGTACAGCTAGACACATAGTTATCCAAGGAGTACAGACGGTGATCCATCCTCCCGGTGCCGGCCACCACAACCGTGGTGCCGATCGGCACTGCCTGGGGGATCGCTGCCGTGTGTTCTGATGACGTCCAGAACGTTGGAGATCGACGACGTTGACGATCTGTGCTACCTTCTCCTCGCACCGGGAGCAAACTACTTCGTGCCGATCGGCGCAACGCCCATGCCGATCGGCACCTGCTGATTTATCAAAACAAGGTGCACGCTCTTGTGTCAAATTTTTTTTAAGACTAATGCTCTGCAAAGATTTGGCTTGTTCATAGCAATAGGATATGGGAGAGAAGATTGAGGGCTATTTACCATGAAGATCGAGGATTTCAATTTATAACATTGAAGGCATGGTGGATATGTTCTTGATCATGAGTTTGTCATTCTGTCTGCTGACTTCCCGGAGGTGTGCGCATCCGGACAGAAGATTGCATGGCCTAAAAAGTTGATATTCTGAAAGAGCATCAAGTTTAGTTTCCAACGGTTTAAGTCTCACATTATTTGCAGCTTTCTTCAAGGATTTATGGCCAAAACACGAGACCCTGCGCAGGCTGTTTGAGAATTTCACGAGAATAGCAACCAATTGGAAGATTGAAGAAAATATTGAATTATGGGACCATATCCACGTGATCTATGAGTTTCCAAACATTTAGAAGACTTCCTTTTGATGGTAGACACGGATTCAAGTCGTTCCAAACACAGAGTTTGAATATTTGGAAGGTTTGAATTCAATTCGGATTTATCGCGAGACAGCCTGATATACCTTTACAAAAACGGCCATATCTCCCTCATACCGAGTCCAATGAGGACGTGTGAGTACTCGTTGGAAAGATAATTTGATGCCCGACGCAATGGTACAGGTTTCAGCCCCAAATTCCTCTTGGTCGCAGCTCAGAGGGACGAACAATCCGTCGGTAGAAAGAAGAGAAGGCAGATTTCTTCGGAACAACCCAAATTGGAGGAGCAAAGGATTGGAGATCTTTGGATGAAGTGTCCTGAGCAATAATACAGCGGATAATGAAGTTGCTGCTGTGCCGACCGACACCATCATCGTGCCGACCGGCACAACTCTATAATATTTGGTACTTCTCCGATCTCTCTAATAGATTACTCCCACAACAGTATTGAAGATTGGATGCGACGATTGAAGAAAATATACAGTAATTGATGATGGCAACACGATAGTGGTTGGGTTTTTCTAAGGTTCCTACCAACCAACAAATATACATCATTCACTTGGTTATCACGATGTTCTTCATGAAGCAAGTTCAGTTTTTCGATGGTTGATTGGGATGAACACTCAAGAAAAGAGCCTCCGTTATTCGTCAAGAAGAAATCTTCCAACCGTCAACTCGTTGAATCATGAACAAGTTGAAGTTTGTTTCATCAAGATTCACGAGTCAAAGGACAAGCCGGCATATGCTCCAATGCTTGAAAAGATGAAGTCGTCAAGATTCTCTGGAAGAAAGAGCAAGAAGTTGAAGTCATTGGTAATTCTGCATGTCTCAGGACCTGATCAATTGAGAAAAATTTTATATCTGGATAGATCTTCAAGTCTTCTTTCCAACGCATCAAACGGTACTGGATTTGGATTTTTCTACAACGATTTATGAGCAAATCATTGGACGCTGCGCGAGCTGTTAGATTTCAAAACAGCACGCGACCCTGGACTAAAAATCTCATAAGTCTCACATACGGTGTCCGTTTGAAGTGTATGAGCACTCGTTGGAAAGATAATTTCGTAACCTAGGGGATGGTATAGGTTTTGGACCTGTTTCCATTTGTTGGTCATGCAAAATTCAGAGAGAACAGGACCTACAGATTATTGGTGGCATAATTGAAGTAGGAGATGAAGATGACGACAATGCAATTAGCTTGAGCAATTCTTTAAAACAAATGATCAGAGATGAAACAAAGATGAAGAATCGAGAGCATTATATCATCCACACACATTGAGCAATATGCAACACAACGAGGAAGGGCTATGAGCGAACCACGACAAAGTTGCATAGTACAAGCTGCTTGGATATCGTTGGATCTTACACCAAGAACCATGGCTTCGCGACAAAAAGGTATGTGAGAAGTCTAGCTACTTGACTATAATTGAAGCGCTTTCAGGAGGCAACCCGTGTTTTGTGTTTTCTTTTGGGTCTTTTGTTTGGATTGTTTAGTGCTACTAGGAGGGCAACCTAGAAGTTTTTGCGTGAGATTTACCCAACTCGAACGCTTATCTTGTGGCTAATTTGTTCTAGTCTAACATTCTTCTTTTTAGACCACCACCATAATTTGTTTTGTTCTCTTTCCTTGAAAATCATCCACTGCATGCATTCTTTGTGAGCACTTGCTTTGTTTCTGCATGATTGCATCCACTTGTCTGCGTTAATTTTTTCACTCATGATAGCTTGGCTTGTTTACTCTCCAATGAGCACTTAATTGGCTTGGTGTACACTCTCTCTAGCAAATTTAGGTGTAAACATGGTGTTTATACTTGTTTGTTGAACAACATTAGATAGTTCATTTGCCGTGCTATGTTTTGCATCATTTGCATTGGTTGGTTGCTACTCTTTTTCAATGCGCTACCTTTCTAATCCAGCGGAGTTTTGCAATGGCTAAGTCATGAACATGGCGTTTAGACTTTGTTTTAATTTCGTTTAGATTGCTAGCAATCTAGTTGTAAGCATGATGCTTAGAGCTAGGTGTAAACATTGCTTTTGTGTTGCTTCCACGCCTCTGACTTTCGTTGCTAACTTCAAAACCTTTTCTTCGCTTTGCTAGTATAGGTGCGACAAGATTGAATGTATTTGATATGTTTAGTCTATGTGATGCGCTTACTACGTATCTGATCAATACATGAATTCATTAGTGTAGCTGTCATGAGTTATGCTATCGATTATCACATAGTGCAAAAACATGTCATGCTCGCTTGTTGTCTTAAATTCTTTGCTAGCATTGTTCTAACAACTTCATGCATCCACACTTATGCACACACCTACACCCATTAGGTTTTCCTTTTCCACTAGAATAAGTTGTGCCACAAGTTGAGCTTTGAGGTTGTTGCTAGATGGACGATATTGTTTCTACTCCCGACCATCACCTCGGGAGTAGTATGTGCACTTAATTGTTTTGCAGGAATAAAGGAATTACTCTCACATGAGGGAAATTAGAAGAAATAAGGTGATGTCAGCCACATGAACAAGATGGAGCATTGGGACATTAGGTACAAGGCGATGATCGAAATTTATAATCCAAAGACGAGGCAAAGATGAGTGTGCCGATCGGCACCACCGTTTGTGTCGACCGGCACCACTTAATGTGTCGATCGGCACTCGCCCGCTACTCCTGTTATCAAGTTTTTCTCATGCAAATCAGCAAAATCTTAAGCATGGGGGAGACAAATGCTGGGTATCAATTCATTTAAATGTGGTAACATCTCTTCGCTTCCTCTCTTCTCTAATCTCGTTCTCTTCTCATTCTTGCAAGTATCATCTGCTATCAACTTGAGTTTTTGTTTTCTTTTCTCGTTTTGTTTGTGTCCATCACCATCTTTTGCTTGTGCTTTCACTCTAAGTGATGCATGATTATGATGAGGATCTTTGCTAGAGAAATGATGAAAGTTGCTATTGTTGTTGGAATTTGTTTGATTCATTGCATTAATTGTCCCCTGCTAAACTTTGAATTTGAACTGAAAATAAGCACCAATTCTATTACTCTATTTGCTTAAGTGGAGGGCGACGGATGATATGATAGAGACCCCATATGATTGTTCATTTGAACCATGCTTTGCTCTTGAATAAGAAAACTCCAACATAGCTAGTGTCCTTAATAATTTTTGGAAAACTATAATGTCTTAAGGTCTCTAATCCTTGCAAATTTTGCTCTCTTGCATTGATCATACCTACCAAAGCCAAATATGCTACACCTATATGATAAACCTGTAGATTGGAACATGTAATTTGGTGAGTTGGTTCAAGTTTGTTTTCTTTTGGTATGAGACTTAGAAGCTGGCCATTCCGTTTGCGTAACTATAACTTGTTTTCTAGCCTTATTCATATTCAGCATTGCCTATTCTTCTCTGGAATGTGTGCATATTTCGCTGAATATTCCCACCTGTAAACCCATATTTCTTTTGGTGATGTCCTCTCCTTGTCCACAACCTATGATATGAGTTTCTCGTCGAGCCGTTGCACTATTTCTATGGTTTTATGCACAAATTCTCAAGGTATCTTGCTCAAGACGAAGATTTTCATCACGAAACACCTCTGAAGACTTTCTGAAGCGCAAAGGATCAATTTGAGGCAAAAACAGAGAAAAGTCGGGTTCGTGCCGACCGGCACAAACTCGTGCCGACCTGTTATCTCCAGAAATCAAGTATATGTGTTTCAGATGGTCAAGGAGAAGAAATAAAAGGGTTAACTAGTGCTTTTTCTTTCTCCACTTCCTATATGCTCGGGACGAGCATCGTTTAAGCATGGGGGAGTTGGATCGTCATCCACATTCCGAAGCACTAGTTAATGGACTTCAAAGATTGTTGGTGGAAGATCAAGATTGTTTATAGTGTTATATCAAGTTGCAAGAGTGGACTTCATAGAAGATTGTGCATGAAACCATCATATTCAAGTAAGTGCATTCAATTGGCTGAAACTCTATCCTTCCAACTATGTGCAATCCGATTTTGAGAACTTCATTTGTGTCTTGAGATCATTCTTTGCCATTTGCACATGTCCACCTTTCTAAAGCGTGTGTTTTCCTCTCTTCCATCATCTTTTTTCTGATAGCCTTTTTGACAAGTCTCTGTAAAACCAAGTAGAACTATCTCTTGATTTGACAATATTCTGAGTTACATTGTTTTGCTAGTTGTTTTCCTACCAAGCTACACATAAAGCCTTCCACCAAATATTTGTAGAAAGGATCACTTCTAGTGTTTGGCTTGTGAGATTTGTGAGATGAGTGTTGTCTTGATTCTTTGCAAGAGAGTTTTTGTTTGGATATATGAGACTGAATTTTTGGAAAACTTTATGATCTTAAGGCCTAGTTTGAGGAGTAATCTGCTTTGAGAGTTGAAGCTACTTTATTTGATCATTGTGGTCGGTTCCAAGTCATAATCTGTCCCCCACTAGTATCTTTGAGTAGTAGAATTGGTGCAACATAAAACTTTTGAATTACACTCTTAAAGCGGGTTGGATATACATGTGCTTTGATGAACGCAAGTGAAGATAACATGACTGCAACGCTGATCTCTCCTTGAGAGGGTAAAGTGATTTATTTACTCGAGGACGCGCAAAGGTTTAAGCATGGGGGAGCTGTTGGCACTTTCTAAGTACCCATTTTATGTGCCAATAGCAGCCATATTCCTCCACATTCTCACCATATTCTTGTCATAATTGTGCATTATTACCCCTAACCTTGACGAATTCCACTTGTAGTGTTGTTTAAGTGCTATGTTGCAGAATTAGGTGAAATGACACTATAAAGGCTCAAGTATGAGAAGTATCGACATGAAGCCCGACTCGCCATGCAAGGAGGGCTTCTCACTAGCCCATGATGCATCCAAAGCACCTCTGGACGTCCATGGAACCCAACATGCAAGCCCAAGGTCGTGGCCCAATGCCTAAGGATTTCTAGAAGGTTTATCCGGAAGGAAAGATCAATTCGCGCAGTCCAGAAATAGCACTGCATTGCCACACAGTTTATGAGTTCAAGACATACTCTAATGGGAATCCAATGTAAAGGAAAGGTGTAGATCTCGTCGAGAGCTTTCCGGAACATATATAGATTATCCTGTTTGGATTCTGGAGCTAGGAGATATGGGCCCCGCAAGGAGACCTGCGCAGAGGAGTCTGAATCAGGATAGATATTTTGGTATTGCATATTTGGGAATGAAGATGGCCGAATCTGGAGATCCAATGAATACCAAAGTTGTAGATCTTTTCAAGGGCTAGGAGATAGAGTCTGAGTTTGCCTCATTTGGACTCCGGACGGTGGAGATATCATCTATGGAAGGCGGAGCTGCGAAAAAAGAAAATCGAGTCCGAACTGGAAACGAATCGTGCCGATCGGCACACCTTTGGTGCCGACCGGCACCGACCTAGATTTGTTTCCTTTCGCCTCCAGACACCTCCCCAATATATATGTAGCCCATGGGACGCCCCAAGGACAGTTTTGGTAAGGAGTTGGACGTTGGAAGACCTAGGGAGACGCCTCACACATCCAAGATGCCGTCCGGAGTTGAGAGCCACCACATAGAACATGTAATCTAGGCTAGTTAGCTTGCCGGCATAGCCTTCACTTTCTTGAACGACGGGTGGGTCTTTGAATTCAAAGAGGACTTCCTCTCCGCCCAGAGTCAATTTGAGGTGACCTTTTCTAGCATCAATAACAGCTTGTACAAGCTTCAAGAAAGGTCTTCCCAAAATAATATCTTCAACTCCAACTTCACCTTTATCAAGAACAAAAATATCCACTGGTATAGCGTTCCTTTTTACCTCAACGTTAATATCCTTGATAACTCCCAGTGGTTTAGTTCTCCTTCCATCCGCCATGATTAGCTCAAGCTCGGTTCCTAGCAATCTTCCTTTTATGTCATAAGGCATATCGATGAATGCTTCATACGTCGTCAAACTGACGCGGGAACCAAAATCACATAGTGCTTTAGGAAAGCTTCTATGCCCGATTTCGCACGGTATGTAAGGATCAACTTTTGTTCCTTTCGTAAGGCCAACTGCATGTACTCCGCATAATCCTTCATATGGCGACGGGACAAAACAACTATCGAATAGCTTCTTTGCTTGTTGAACCTCCATCTGATCAATTTCCACATCATCCTTATACAACTTCCTCAATACTTCACCAATGATAACATTATCCAGTATTTCTGAAGTTCTAGTGTTTTTAGGGAAGTTATACTGGACTCCTGTAGTAGAGGCATACCTTGGGACATATGTTCTCCTCATATTTAGCAGATTTGAGCTGAAATCTATAGGAATCCAATCCAACGGTTCAAACTCGTCTAACGATTTAGCATTGCTCAAGGTTGGATCTCCTACTGGTCTTGGAAATTTATTCACGAAGCTGTTTTCATGGTCCTCTAATATTGTCGCTTCAGTTTTGGAGATCCCCTTGACAGAAGGCTTCGTGCCGGTCGGCACAAGGACTGTGCCGGTTGGCACTCGCGGCTCCGGTGTGCCGATCGGCAAAGCAGAAGTGCCGGTCGGCACCTCCTCAGATTTTGGTCTTTTCAGATCATCTTGCACTAATTCTTCCGTCTTTACTGTTAATTCGACTCCAGACACTGTGCAGCTTTCTGTTTCCGCCTTGAATCCCAAGGAATCGCTGACTAGCGTCGATCTTTCAAGGGGAATCGGATCTTCTTGGAATTCTTCCCAATGTCTATGCATAGCTTCAGTCTTCGATATCTTACTCAAAAGATCCAGACCTGCAGTAGCAATCAAGTCGAGGAAACTCCCTCCAGCCGAACTATCCAGATGCATCCTGGAGGTTCCTTCAAGAGACATGTAGAATGTCTGGGCAGTCAAGTTATCATCCATGCCCAAATCGGGCCCTTGCTTCAACAAAGATTGGAAGCGTAACCATGCTTGCGTTAGGGTTTCTTCTTTCATCTGCTCAAAATTAACCACTTCTCTTCTTAGTTTCTGCACCATCAGAAGCGGGAAGAGATGCAACCAGAAATTTCCTACAAGCTTATCCCAGTTTCCTTTAGCTTCTCGGGCTGCAGATTTATACTAATCCTTGGCTCTTCCATCTAGAGAAAATGAAAATAGCAACCATCTGTACCAATTCTGAGGCACTCCCTCATGCTTAAAGGTCTGACAGAGAACTTCTAGATCTTGCAGATGTGTGTACGGGTTCTCGTCCTTCGTCCCAGAGAATTTGATGTTCTCTACCATACTGATGATGGTCGAGTTGAGAACATATGACGAAGCAGTGACTTTCTCATCAGAAAGTTTGTGGAATCAGCAATCCCGGAGACGGTAGTGAATGCTCCCTAACCGTATGAGTCGGTTCAGGAGTACCCATCCTGAAAACACAGAAAGAAAACAGAAAAACAAACTAGAAAAGAGAGGATTAGAGGTTAGTAGAACAAATAATTAGTAAAAGAACTGGCTTGCTCCCCGGCAACGGCGTCAGAAAGAGCTTGTTGGTCGTTTAACTTATATACCGCAAGTGGACGGTGTACAGTTGTAGCACTTTCCCTTAGAGTATTCCAAGGTTTAATATCGAACCACAGAGAACAAGCGGGACTTAAACTATTATTTAAACTACTAAATTAATATAGCAAAAGTGTGTGTGGAAAGGATGATTAACAACTAGAGGTGAAAGAGCCTGCGGTTGTAACAAGGTTATGAAAAGGATTCTCTCCTATGGTTTGGGGTACTGGCATGCAACTCTAATTAATGTTCGATTGATAGGTTTAGTATTCTACAAGACATGGTGGTTTCGTTCTCCTCTCGCCCTGTCACGACAAGGGTTAATAGCTCCCCACTGGTTTCTTGCACTATGTGATAATCACGTATTGATTAGATACAAAATAAACGCATCACATAGACTGAACACATCAAAAGAGTATTGTAAGTGTGAGAGTTACATGACCAGATTTCCCTCGCCACGGAGAGAATATGAGATCTACTCACGCATCATACTGCAACACATGAACATAGCTACAATAGGACGCGGGATTTTGGCGTGGACCCACAGGTACCGATCGGCACGGCAGTGTGCCGGTCGGCACAATCTTCCTTTTTGGTGGTGATGATCGGTGATCGCCGTCTTCGCCGCTGTTGGTATTTCTTACACCAAACAGAAATCGCCACCTTAGGCTGGTTAGGCCTAGAGTGAATATTCCCGGTTCGGCGCCAGAAATACCTGGGGTTAAGTTACTTGCTTAGGATACATAATAATCCACAACTGGCAACGAGTGCCAGAAATGTATTATTAGTATTTAATCATGAAAGATAATCCGCAAGCGCACGGATAACCCATTGTAGCATTTCACCCGAGAGTATTCCAGGGTATCGTTATTTATATTTTCCCAAAGGAAGACATAGTTGACAAGTGTGTACTTATACTCATGGTGTTACAAATGATAGATCATAACCAATATCCAAATGCAGGGGTAAGGCAATAAATGGATAGAGGATAGTGCGACACACACAGCAGGCATTTCCACTCTCTGATAAAAGGCGAGAGGCGGCTCTAAGCTAGACTAAGGTTAAGTAAGAAGAACTGCTACTCCTAATGTACATCATCAAGTAGCGTGCGTAGCATCTACCTATAGCCTAAGCTGCACACAAGCCAAGACTATGCAGCCCACAAGTTTCAAGTTCTAGGTAAGCATAAGCCAAAAATCTCAAAACTTTGGGAGAGCACTAAGTTGTGACTAGGTACAAACGAGAGATAAAACAGAGCAACTATTCATCATCTCAACATAAGGAATGCTAAACACTCATACTCGCATATAGAGAAACTACGAAAAACTAGCAACCACACTAAATGTTCTTTTTAGTTTTGTCATTTTTATTTTATTTTCAGATTTATCATTTTTTTGGTATTTTTCATGAGAGGTGCAAGAACAAGCAATCAAAGAAGAAAAAGATACAAGTTGCGATACATGATACCTTAGCGGGGGGTATGGCACCCCCCCCCCCCTCCCCCAAGCTTGTTCTTGCTCATGGGTGACGTCGAGGATTGAACCCGGTGTGGCGAAAGTAAGCCAACATATCGGCTTGGCCCTGCTGCGTCATGTTGGTGAGGTTGGTGAGCTGGGCATTGGTGTTTTCTTGCCACTGATGGGTCTACAGGACGTGTTGGTTGAGAGTGTACTCAACGTCCTCTCCTCGAGTCTCGATGCGTCCCATTTGCTCGGTGAGCGCATTCATTTGCTGCTCGAGATATGGATCACGAGCTGTAGGCGAACGACGCCCACCGGCCCTTGGTGAGTAGGACGTCGAATCGGAGGAGATTTCCTCCCATTGCGCGCGGGGAGGGTGCGTCCATTGGGCTTGGCCCGCACCCCGCTGCGACGAGCCGCCGACCTCAAATGGTGGTGGAGTGGTGTAACCACCGGGACCATACCCAGCGTGACCGTAGCTTGGCCCATATGCATAGGCCATGGGCTGCGGTGCGGGCATCCCGGTGTCGGCGGTCGGTTCCGGCCTGCGCATCCTCCTGCGAGAAGAAGTACTCCTGCGTGCAGCTTCCTCTTTTTCGAGAGGTGTGGTTAGGTTTTTACAGCCATACAAACGAAGTTCCCGGTTAGGTAACGGGAATTCATTTGTATAACCGACATAATAGAATATGAGAGAATTATTTGGACCATGTTTAAGTGTATGACCTTGAATAAGATAATCCTCGGTGATAAGAGAGCGGGCTGTATCAAGATAAGCAACATTAGCATCATGCAAAGCACCAACACCCGCAGCAATACGTGTAATCAACGAGGTGCACTCAATCGGTCCAGTCATTCTAAAATTCTCTAACCACTGAGCAATCATGAACATGACAGGAGCAATCTTTATTTTCTCAACCATAGCATAAAGAATTTTCAGATCATCCTCGCGCACAATCCTAATATCACTTCTAGGAAACAAAATAATGCCAAGCCACATGTGCAACAAGCGCAAGGTAGGATGATGGATATGATTAGTTCGGGGTTTCTCACAAGTAGGAGATGCAGAAATTCTTTGCCAAAAAGCTAACTTTGAGTAACCCGGAATCGAACTATCAACATCAATGGTGCAGCGAGAATTAAAGCCGAGGCGTAGGGTGCATAAAAACTGTAGTGTAAGTAAGCGGGAACCCTGCTCATCTACACTTGCAAACTTATCCCACCCTATTGCTTTAAATACTCGAGAAAATTGAGCATCCATACCAATCTTTTGCAGCAGTTCCGTATCAAATGCTCGTGTAGGAGCAAATGTACGGAGTCGGAGAGCTTCGTAGGCGCTCATCTCTTCGTCGCCCACCAAGTCGAGGTCGGTGTCGACGAGAAGACGATGCTCGGTGTTGGCTTGTTCCTCCGTTGCGGCTTCATGTTGAGGGCTTGACACTTGCTCGGTGGTGGTGCGGGCGCGAGTGCGAGGTCGAGATGAGCCCGAGCCTGTGCTCCCGGACCGGAACAGCGAGGCAACGGCCTTCCCGGCGCGCTTCATGCTGCAGCGAGGTCGAGCAAGAGCGCAAGAACAAAAACTCCGAACGGGTTATGAGAGTGAAAACCAATCGATGAAACCGTCGGTGTTCTTGCAAGCGAGAAAACGCAACTCGGAAAACCAAACCAAATCAAAACTGCAAAGCAAACCAAAGGAGAAATATTTTTGCAGAATTTTGAGGCAAGAACTCAATGAGCACAATGGAAAACTTGAGAGCAAAGGAGTGAAGAGAGTTGAGGAGTGGAAATGAGAGTGTGAGAGGGAGAGAGCTTGTGGCTGGCCACCTCCTTATATGCATGAGGCATAACGGCCAGTTTTGAAAAGAGGAGGCGCCAGGTGACCGTTGGGGCAAAGCCCAAGGTGAGCAACGGTCACCCAGGGTCGGCCGACCGGACCGGTGGGGTCGGCGACCCCACCCGGGCCCCCATTGCTTCCCTCTTTGGCCCACAGCCCCCAACGGCCAAATGGTGATTGACCACGGTTGCTATGTCCAGAAACTCCTCAAATTTATTTGCTCAAAAAAAGATTTCCAAATAAAAGGTTGCCTCGAATTCAAAATTTTTCGAAAAATTCAAAAATTGACATGTTGATGAGAAATTTCAACATGCAAAAATATTTTTGGCTTTTCCATGGTGATACAAGGGTGGTCCAAAAATTTCATCCAAAGATGAGTCATTTTGAACGCAAAAGTGTTTTTGAAAATTTTGAATTTTAAATGCATGGCGAGGGAAAAATTCAAATATGCTAGCGGAAAAATCCAAATAAATTTTTGGTGGTGGCAATAAATATGCAAGGTGGTTTGGAAAGAAATCCAAATGCAAATGTGGTGGAAAAATTCAAAAAGAAAAGACGAATAAAAGCAAATGATAATGCCGGTTAACCTGACGGCCAGGGCCGTGTCGTTTAAAGTCCGACGGGCTAAGACTTCTCCAACGGGTTTAGCTTGGTGGCGCGGACCCGGTCCTTGGAGATGAGGACGTAGAGGGCTGCGCCTTGACTTGCCACACTTGTTTCATCTTTGGTGGTGTAGGTGGCTTTTCGGACTTTGGGACGGGTTTCTTGGCCCATAATCCCGGCCTCGTGGTCGCAGGTTTCTTTGGTTGAAACTGCGATGGATTTTCAATCTTTGCCAAGCTCTTCCATAGAGCAATGAGGCTGTCCGTTTTCCTGGCTGTCACTTCAACTTCTTGAATGTTGGAGGTGTTTGGCCCATACTTGACCTTGATCATCGAGCATTGTTCTTTCCGAGGTTGAAACTCGAACTTGTCCTCCTTCCCATTGATGTAGAGGCGGATTTCTCCAACTCCAACATCAATTTGGGCCTTTGTGGTGCTAAGGAAGGGACGTCCCAAGATGAGGGGCGTTTCCTTGTCAATATCCATGTCAAGCACCACAAAGTCGACGGGGATGAAGCTACCCCGGATTTTCACCGGAATATCTTCGGCGATGCCCGCCGGGTAGCGGATGGATGAATCCGCTAGTTGCAGCCGCATGGGAGTAGGAGTTAAGTCAGTGTGGCTCAATTGATCGAAGACCTCCTTGGGCATCACGCTAACACTTGCCCCAAGGTCGCATAGAGCGTTGTTGAAGTGGTATGTCCCAATAGAGCATGATATGGTGGGACATCCAGGACCTTTCTTCTTTTCAGGAAGTTTGTTGAGTATAGCAGCGCTACACTCCTCAGTGAGCTTGATCATTTCTGTGGTGGGCAAGGGTCGCTTGTTGTTGAGGATGTCCTTGAGATAACGTGCATAGGTGGGTACTTGTATCATATCCATCAAGGGCACGTTGACATGAATCTTCTGAATTGTCTCAACAAATCGAGCGAATTGCTCATCCACATTCCTCTTCTTGGTGCGGTGCAGGAATGGCATGATGTTTGTATCTTGGAAGTCCAATGGTGCTTGCCTCCCGTCATCTTCCTTAGGCCCACTTTCTTCCTTTTCTTGATTTTTAGATGGTCCTTCTTCTTCTTCTTGTTCGTTCCTGTTCTTCCCTGCATGGTTAGGATATGGCGGGTCGCGAGTGGATTTTCCTCCCCTCGTGGTGACCGCATTAACATTTTCGCAAGTAGGAACAAGAGCAGCGAGCTGAGCTATCTGAGTTTCTATCATTTTGTTAAAGCTCAACTGATTTTTGAAAGCGGAAGAGAGACCTTCTATTTTTGAATTTAAACTCTCTAAACTTTGATCATTGGCAGCAAGCTTTTTGTTGATTGATTCGTTGATTTTAGCTTGGCCATAAACCAAATCTTTCAAAGAAGGCTGATTATTATTAAAACCAGAGAAATTGTTACCTCCTTGATAAGATTGGCGGTTTTGGTTAAAATCTTGACTTCCACTTGGACGATACCCATTGTTGTTGTTCATGTAGAATGCTTCTTCATGGGTATGGTTGGGGCAATCCTTCCCCATATGGCCGGTGTTGCCACATTCCTCACACGTAATGCGTGAGTCAAGTGAACGAACACTACCATGCGTGTTGAAGTCGTCCAAGCGCTTCATGACAGTTGGCGTTTCTTACGCACAGAGATTAAATTCAACTCCGCAAGCGCACGGAACACCGTTGTAGCATTTCACCCAGGAGTATTCCAAGGGTATCGTATTTATATTTTCCTCAGGGAAGCAGGGCTAAGAATATCATGAATTAACAAGGAAACATCTATTATTTATAACTTGCAAACTAAACCAGAGCAGGGATACATATATGATGGGTGGCAACCAAACACACGCAAGAATTCCATATGAAGATAAAGAGATAGAACTAGTCAACTGGGAGGACAACGAGAAGAAGGGTATCAGCCTAGGGGTTAGCATTTAGTATTTCCTGATAGTCTACAATTACTTGCTTAAGCTTTCATTACAGATACGTTCCTGCATATCGGGGCACAAACGTGCCAAAGCAGCAACCCGAGAACTAGGTTCAACTACTTTGGGAATCCGCCTGCTATTGACCTCCCTACTAAAACCATCACCCGGACGTGGTGGATTACAGAGACTACCATCCTCCGTGGGGTGTAGAGCAAACTCACGTCTAGGATAATCCCTCGCACCATGCAAGCAACTATCCTAAATAACTTACTCCTCGCGAAAAGAGCAAGCCAACCATGCATAACAAATCTATGTGGATTGTGTAAGCATTTGCGGTGCAAACAACCCATGCAGATAGACCTACCATACACAGACGTGGAACCAACACAGGAATTTCTCTATAACAATTACTTAAATAAACTAAAAGGAAAACTAAATTAAATAAATAAGAAAATAATTATATTAAAGAAAGTATAAAAGAAAAGATACACGAGAACTTTACCCAAACTCCGAAGAGAACTCCGGAGCTCCGAGCGAAGCTCTCACTTCTACTCTAACTCCCATGACCAACTAGCCAACTCTAAACTACACAAGTGAAACGATCTTCCATGAGAAAGAGCGTGACCCTACTTGGGGTCTTCTCTTCTCAAGTGTGGAGGTGCGAGTTGTTCTGCAGCCAGCCAGGGGTATTTATAGCTTCTCCATGGCGGTGGGAGCTATATGGCCGAAGCTGGAGTGCCGGGCCCGCCAAGCCAGGCCGGCCGGCCAAGTAGGGGAGCCGGCCGGCCGCCCATTGCGTCTGTTCGCCACCGCCTCGATCCTGGACGCTCCTGATTTGCTGCTGATGACGGTTGTCCAGTCGGTGGCTCTGTGGGGGCGGCAGAAGAGGAGTGAGGGCCAAGTTGAGGCCCAAAACAGCCCACCTTCTAGAATGTTGGTAGAATTCTTCTAAACAGGCTTTTGATTCTGCGTTGTAGGCCTGTTTGTAGCTCGCTGGAGGAAGGCCGAGGCCTGGGGCCACCTTGTGGGGCCGGCCGGCCTATAGGTGGGGCCGGCTGGCCAGTCTTTGTGCCAGCTGGGCCCACTTTCCTCCATATTTCTCTCCTGCATCCAAATATCACCAAAACTTGTGGAGTAGCATTAATCCTAACTACTATGCGCAGAATCTTGGTGACATGCCTTTATTTACCAGTATTGTGGCGGTCAAAACAGGGTTTAACGACCGCCAACAACCTAACCAAGCTTAAACTTTGCTCGTCCCGAGCAAACTCAGAACTTAGGGTACCGGCGGATCAGGAGTTACAAAGAAAGCGCCCCATGGGTAATAAAGATGCAACAACGTACTCCCTAAATGGTGGTAAGTATGCAAGAGCACGGAATATTTACGAGTGTTGCACATGTGTGGGGCGTGTATGCTTCACCTTGTCATATAGCATTGAAGATTAGAACAGCACTTTTAGACGAGTCAAACAATTTTAGCAGGTGTATGTCCAAAGTTTTTATGTGCTGCAAGACAAGGTAAAAAAAATTCTCCTTTGTTTGGTTCACACTTCCCCTCTCCCTAATATGAGGCTATCCCTACAAAGCTTCACTCATTCCTACCTTCTACCATATTGGGCTTGTATGTGGAGCTTGGTAAGGAAATGCACATTTATCATGCGCATATTGTAAAGCAAAAGGATAAATCTTAAGAGACATAGCAACTCCTTATAATCCGGTCATAGGGAAAAATGTGATGGAGGGGGAGAAGATGAACTCACTCTTATGGAAGGGGGTTTTGAAAACTTTGGCCCTTTCATTTTGCTCAAGATGTTTATGATAAGAACCATATAGCCTTTTATTTTGGGATGCAACCATGGAGTTCTTTTTTTTTTCTCTCTCTCTCTCTTTTTTTTTTTTTGTATACTCCATGGTGCATGAGGCTATAACTTTTGCATGGTCCGTAAAAATATTTTTGAACCATTCTTGAGCTTTTTTTTTTGAATGGACCGAAAGTTTTGCAAATGTAGGAAGATGCTTGGTTGATTTTCCAAACATTTTCCCCTTTTTTTCTCTCCTTTTTTTTTGTGGAAAAATAAACAAGAACACACGCGAAGGAGTTTATGACCGGAAAAAGGAGTGCTTACTCTCTAAAGCATTTAAACCTTAACTAAACTCAACGCATGAACAAATGGCTATGAGTGTGGCTTTTTCGAATATTTTTCATGATATGGCTCTGGTAGGTAAATAAATCCTCACAAGGGAAGTGTTCCAAAAGAGAAGGGTTTTTAGGTACTTGCAGCGATTAAAATGAAAACATCTCTGGACTTTCACCATACTAAGAAATTGCAACAAGTCCTAATCATGCCATATCATAATCCACAATGCTTAGACTTGGTGTGATGTATGCAACCCACGAAAATGTAGCAACACTAGTGATGTGACTATGCTCGAGTATAAATAACACACATGTCAGGAGTAGAGGTTGCATCAATGCGACACAAGGGGAGCTATCATGTAACTAATCATTATTTCCTTTAAGTGTAGCATTCACCAATATTCTAGCATTTTATTCGAAACATGAAGTATTTTATTGATCGATAGGGATACTTACCTGGGGTCCTCCCCAAGCTTGAGTCTTCGCAAGACTTAAGCTTGAATAGACCGCTTCCTCTATTCTTCTTGTGTCTGCAAAAAGAATGAGGGTGATACAGGTGGCTAGCCCCTATTGGGCTTTGCCGAGAACCTAATATTTTTGGTTTTTTTTTTTAAGGAAAGGGTGTAATTCAAGAAGAGTATAATATCGTATATAGAAGTACTTACCTGGCGGTCCCTCCCCAAGCTTAGCTCTTGCAACCATGTGCAAAGCTAAGCGATTAAATCTTCATTTGAAGGTACTAGGTCCGCCTGGTTGGTTTCTCTTCTTGAATTATGTGCCTTCCGTGTCGCCTGATGTACTTGGTTTGCTCTCAAAAGGATCCCTGCAATGGTTAGTACAAATCCATTCGTCTACATCGAACATATCTCTACAGGTCTATTGATCAACCTAGACACCACGTCTAATTCGATCAATCGTGTAAGAAGAGCAGAGCCAGGTATACTCTCCTTCTATCATTAAAGCATCATAGAGACGTGTATTTTTCTGTTGGTTGAACGGCCACCGGGCATAATCTCAATGGAGAACAGAGGCACAGAAGTGATCTTCACCCAATCAACAGAAAGAGATGCAGGCGATTGATTTTTGACTAACAATTTAACCACAACCCACATCATCAAAAGAAATTCGAGAGCACGGGTATGGTCATAAAGATTTGCAGCTTATTTTCACCAGAGAGCAAGTCAAGGTACTTTGCATTCACAAAGCACGGAACGATTCAGGCAGCATTTTTATTATATTTTTTTATTTTTATTTTTTCGAAAGGAGGGGATATATGACAAGGAAAAACAAGGAATAATTTCATATGCGTACCTGGCGGTACCTCCCCAAGCTTGGTCTTTGCAACAAAATACAAGACTAAGCTTTTAGATCTCTTCATTGAACGTCTTGGTTCCGCTACGTATGTTTCCTTCTTCCTGTCATATAAATCTAACCTTTCTCTATATATATTTTTTTTGAAACAAATTCCGGGCCTATGATTGGGCACTCGGAGTTTATTTATTTATTTATTTATTTTTTTCAAAATCCCCACGCCTATGATTGGGCGCTCGGGTTCTTTTTTTTAATTATTTTTTTTAATTTTTGAAAGCTCGAGGCCTATGATTGGGCACTCGGGTTTTTTTTTTAAAAAAAAATGCAGCGGGGTTTGATGGAGGGGAATTAAATATGCAGATGGTTTGAAAAGAAAACCAATGCAGATGTGATGGTGATATGCTCAAACAAAATGCAGGTGGATGCTTAGTCTAACAGCAAATTAACATAATAGATAGCCGATGTCAATCAAAGATATCTTAAACCATTGCTTCCCCGGCAACGGCGCCAGAAATGCTTGTTGGCGTTTCTTACGCACAGAGATTAAATTCAACTCCACAAGCGCACGGAACACCGTTGTAGCATTTCACCCAGGAGTATTCCAAGGGTATCGTATTTATATTTTCCTCAGGGAAGCAGGGCCAAGAATATCATGAATTAACAAGGAAACATTTATTATTTATAACTTGCAAACTAAACCAGAGCAGGGATACATATATGATGGGTGGCAACCAAACACACGCAAGAATTCCATATGAAGATAAAGAGATAGAACTAGTCAACTGGGAGGACAACAAGAAGAAGGGTATCAGCCTAGGGGTTAGCATTTAGTATTTCCTGATAGTCTACAATTACTTGCTTAAGCTTTCATTACAGATACGTTCCTGCATATCGGGGCACAAACGTGCCAAAGCAGCAACCCGAGAACTAGGTTCGACTACTTTGGGAATCCGCCTGCTATTGACCTCCCTACTAAAACCATCACCCGGACGTGGTGGATTACAGAGACCGGTACGGCTGTCACACGTACTCGCGGCTACCATCCTCCGTGGGGTGTAGAGCAAACTCACGTCTAGAATAATCCCTCGCACCATGCAAGCAACTATCCTAAATAACTTACTCCTCGCGAAAAGAGCAAGCCAACCATGCATAACAAATCTATGTGGATTGTGTAAGCATTTGCGGTGCAAACAACCCATGCAGATAGACCTACCATACACAGACGTGGAACCAACACAGGAATTTCTCTATAACTAAAATAAACTAAAAGGAAAACTAAATTAAATAAATAAGAAATAAATAAGAAAATAATTATATTAAAGAAAGTATAAAAGAAAAGATACACGAGAACTTTACCCAAACTCCGAAGAGAACTCCGGAGCTCCGAGCGAAGCTCCCACTTCTACTCTAACTCCCATGACCAACTAGCCTACTTTAAACTACACAAGTGGAATGATCTTCCATGAGAAAGAGCGTGACCCTACTTGGGGTCTTCTCTTCTCAAGTGTGGAGGTGCGAGTTGTTCTGCAGCCGGCCAGGGGTATTTATGGCTTCTCCATGGCGGTGGGAGCTATATGGCCGAAGCTGGAGTGCCGGGCCCGCCAAGCCAGGCCGGCCGGCCAAGTAGGGGGCTGGCCGGCCGCCCATTGCGTCGGCTCGCCACCGCCTCGATCCTGGACGCTCCTGATTTGCTCCTGATGACGGTTGTCCAGTCGGTGGCTCTGTGGGGGCGGCAGAAGAGGAGTGAGGGCCAAGTTGAGGCCCAAAACAGCCCACCTTCTAGAACGTCGGTAGAATTCTTCTAAACAGGCTTTTGATTCTGCGTTGTAGGCCTGTTTGTAGCTCGCTGGAGGAAGGCCGAGGCCTGGGGCCACCTTGTGGGGCCAGCCGGCCTATAGGTGGGGCCGGCCGGCCAGTCTTTGTGCCAGCTGGGCCCACTTTCCTCCATATTTCTCTCCTGCATCCAAATATCAACAAAACTTGTGGAGTAGCATTAATCCTAACTACTATGCGCAGAATCTTGGTGACATGCCTTTATTTACCAGTATTGTGGCGGTCAAAACAGGGTTTAACGACCGCCAACAATGACGAGGTCGAGTTTGGCGGACAATAAGTCCACCTCCTTGATAGGGTGTACGCCTTTAGAGCGTGGTTGGAGACGTTCATCGCTCCACCCTTGATTGGAGACCATCTTCTCAATAAGTTCCTTAGCTTGAGCAACGGTCATTGAGAAGAAGGCTCCTCCAGCAGCGGCATCCATATGTCCACGGGTTGTTGGTGTCAACCCGTTGTAGAAATGTTGAAGAATGAGCCATTCTTCCATCCCGTGGTGTGGGCAGGCGGATATGTAATCTTGGAGCCTATCCCACGCCTCGGCGATGGTTTCATTGTTGGCTTGCTGGAAGCTTGAAATTCTTCCACGAAGGGCATTGGTTTTGCCCAACGGGAAAAACTTTGCGAGAAACGCGGTAGAACAGCGGTCCCAAGTGTCAATGCTGGCATGATTGGCATAGAACCATTGTTTCGCCTTCCCAAGGAGGGAGAGGGGAAACAGACGGAGTCGGATAGCATCTTTATTGACTCCGGCGGTTGCCGATGTGTTGCATATCTCAAGGAATTACTGGAGATGAGTGTTGGCGTCCTCCGTGGCCTTTCCACAAAAGGGAAAGGCCTGCACCACAGTGATTAGGCTTGATTTGACTTCAAACCCTGCGTCACCGGCGTTGACATTGGGCCCAACGGGAACATTGGCAACGGAGGGAGCAGAGTAGTCACGGAGGGTTCTTTGATTAGCCATGTCAATAAGTGATGATGGTGCGGATGATGTGGGTTCGTCTGTCGGGAGTGTTGCTTGTGAGGGAGAATCGACGCGGGGTCGGACTTTCCTTACAAGCGACTCTGGATTATCACCGAAGTTTTTCGGCAAGTTGAATCCACGCATACACTATCCTGTTTTCACATCAAAGAGAGAAAACAGATCAAGGTTAGTGCAAAGGGTAATGGTTAAATCACATCAAGTGTAATCATGAGTAATCATTGTATACACTTGTCAACAATTGTCTTCCCCGGCAACGGCGCCAGAAATGCTTGTTGGTATTTCTTACACCAAACAGAAAACACCACCTTAGGCTGGTTAGGCCTAGAGTGAATATTCCCGGTTCGGCGCCAGAAATACCTGGGGTTAAGTTACTTGCTTAGGATACATAATAATCCACAACTGGCAACGAGTGCCAGAAATGTATTATTAGTATTTAATCATGAAAGATAATCCGCAAGCCCACGGATAACCCGTTGTAGCATTTCACCCGAGAGTATTTCAGGGTATCGTTATTTATATTTTCCCAAAGGAAGACGTAGTTGACAAGTGTGTACTTATACTCATGGTGTTACAAATGATAGATCATAACCAATATCCAAATGCAGGGGTAAGGCAATAAATGGATAGAGGATAGTGCGACACACACAGCAGGCATTTCCACTCTTTGATAAAAGGCGAGAGGCGGCTCTAAGCTAGACTAAAGTTAAGTAAGAAGAACTGCTACTCCCAATGTACATCGTCAAGTAGCGTGCGTAGCATCTACCTATAGCCTAAGCTGCACACAAGCCAAGACTTAGCTGTTCTACTGCCAAGCCATCATCGGGAGATCCAGCGATCAGAGTCTGCCCCAATCTCCGGACATTTCATATATACTCCTACGCCATACCCGAACGTGGAGGATTTCAAGGGACGGACAGGGCTGTCACCACCTGCCGCCTACCTCTACAAACCGTGGGGCACGAACACGCATCCAAGGGTGGAAAGGAAGCCCTAGCACCATGCTAGCGTAACTAACCACAACTCTAGATCCCTCGAGGCACCTCGCAAGGCGATAAACCTAGAGCACTCTTGCAAGACAATGGACCCGATGACTAAGCAAAAGGAACAACTAGATCCAGCGAGCGATTACTTAGGCAAAGGATCAAAGCTAGCACTACGTTAAGCATAGGCGTTCATCGCTCAAGAACGAGCGACGAGCGATGAACGATGAAGAACGATCATCGTTAACCGATGATCGAGTATGAACGAACGACGAACGAGCGATGAACGATCATGAACGAACATCGATGAACGATGAACGAACGATGAACGAACATGAACGAACGAAGAACGCTCAGCCAAGATCAAGGATGAACGATGAACTAGCATAAGCACATAACTACTACAAGAACGATGATATTCCATTGATAAAGAAATAAGTCTTACAAAGAGAGTAAAAGGATACAAGGGAATATACCCCAAACTCTCCAAGGGACTTGGGAGCCAAAAGGGCAGCCCAACTACTCAGCCTAAGCCTAACTAGAGAGCCCCTAGCTCTGGATGTGTGGAGGAGGGAATGAGCCTCTTGTGTTGTGTGTCTTCTAAGGGGAGGGGGTGCCCCTTTATTTATAGCCTTGAAGGTCGGTTCCTGGAGGCGGTTCCTTAGGTCTGTGGCATTAATTGCTGGTGGAACCGACCTCCAGAGGTCGGTTTGCAACCGCCATAGAAAGATGGGCCCAGGGGGCCACCCTGCCAGGTCGGCCGACCTAGGGTTAGGGGTCGGCTGACCCAGGCCTGGCGCCTCCTGGGCTGGGCCTTGGCAGGTGGCTTCCCCCTGGCCTTTATGCTTCTTATCCAGGTGCGTGGCCTCAGTTGATATTCTGGTAGGTTCTGGGCCTTTAATCCTTGAATTATATTCCCGCGGCGAGCGTCGTTTGATGGACGTGTTGGAATCGTCGCCTTGGGCCTTGTTTATACCTGGAAATCCCTGTTTTCCACCTGCACATCCAAATCTAGAGGTACACATGGAAATAGGTTATTTGCTAACAATATGCAAGCAACAAGTGTTAGTTCTTCCTTATTTATAGAGCTAATTGACGGTCAAAAACTGGGTCTATGGACCGTCAACAGCCGCCACAACCTTCAACCTAGGTCAAAACTTCTATCTGTCTGTCGTCTCCCTTATTTTGCGACCAAGATCCCCTCTTTATAGTTCCTTTCGATTGTGGGCTGGATTTCACCGACTCCGACTCTGATATTTCCTCTGGGCTTCATATTCTCCGAGTGGGCTTCATGTTTGGGCTCGACCCTGATGGTGCCGGTCGGCACGGGGCTGTGCCGACCGGCACGGCCTCCAATTTCTCCGTTCTTCGGGCCTCCGGCAGTTCTTTATCCGTAGTCTCTCAATTTTCACCTATTTCCTGCAAATCCTTCCGAATACACAGAAACTACGCATATATATAATAATGGGGTTAATTGTTAGCAATAATGACATAATAAGGTATTAAAAATACCATATTTGTCATATAAAATGGGTACCTAGAAAGCGCCAACAGAAGCTCTTTATTACTCACCAGCACTGCAGCATACAGGCTGCCACTAGAGGTGCCGGGACAGACTTCGCTCAGCACTTGTCCTATATCCCGGGCCTTGAGGAGATCATCACCAGACCTATGAGATATCATTATGACATAGTGATGGACTTCCATGCTTCTCTATGGATAGCCCCAGATCGCTCAGCTATTTGGTTCATGCTCAGAGGGCAGCCCCACAGACTGACGAGGGAGGACCTCGTGGGGGCACTCGAGACCATCCAGTACGAGACCAGAGTGTCTGAGCTTGCTCACAGAGGGATGGAGCCTCCCCGCAGACCTCTTGGGGGGCACTTGCCGAGTGATGATGATATGAGCATTGCCTTCCCACCACCTCACCCGGAGAACTACAGCCGAGCTCACACCAGACTCACACATGAGGGCAGAGTTTCAGGAGTATACTGTGCAGGACCATTGTTCCCAGGAGTGGATACAAGGATCAGTTCTCTATCCTTGCACAGTGGATTGTCATGATGATGTTGAGGCACAGGGGATTTGACTTGGTAGACTTGATTCTGTGCCAGATAGAGGATGTCATAGCCGAGAGCATTGCTGCCAAACGTCTAGCCTTCGGACCTTTGATTTGCTATACACTGAGGAGGTTAGAGTTGTGGACTCAGGAGGAGTACGATCACCTGCCCAAGGTGACTACAGCTTACACACCCCTTACTGCCTCCGACAGACGGGTTGCTGCCCGGGAGTCAGCTTCACAGGGGAGTTCTTCACAGGGGCTAGGTGACACAGCTACAGAGACTGAGCAGCACGTACAGACTGGTAGTCACATGGAGTCTATTCCTGAGGACGTGACACCAGACTCTAGAGCAGGACCTTCAGCCTCTGCTACAGCTTCAGCACAGACAGACTCGCTTCTACGCGCAGACTTGCAGAGATCCGTAGAGAGCTCCAGAGTCAGAGAGAGGACAGGGACAGGGACCGACAGATGATGGACAGCATGATACTCACTCAGAGGGAGATGGCTACTGGTTTGTCCTCGATGTTCACAGGCTTTGAGATGATTGCTTAAACTCTTCGTCTTTTTGGACAGGCAGTACCTGGACTTCCGTCGTTCCCTTCTCTCACTTTCCCAGGTGTGCTGCCACCAGACATGCTCCAGTTTCAGCAGCAGCAGCAGTTTGCTCAGGCACAGGCAGGACAGTCAGTCAGCCAGGGACAGTACTTCAGCACCTTACTCACGGCTCCCATCTCACCTGCTGGTGCACCTACGGTGGGACCATTGACGTCCACGTTTGCTGGTTTGACAGGAGAGGCAGGACCTTCACATCAGTACCAGTCTTCACCGGGCCTCTCCATGACACCGTCAGCTCTTCTAGCTACTATAGCTCTGAGCTTTTCACCGCTACAGTTGACGAGTCCTTTCTTTGTGTCACCACTGCTGGCTCGCACTCTTGACTTTGACATAGTAGCACAGACTGCCTCTGTTCATACCGACTCGGTGTTGACAGCTACACAGGCAGAGATGGTGTCTACTACAGTAGAGACAGCAGCAGTGGAGCAGACAGCTCCTCCCAGGACTCCTTCGCCACCTCCGGCTTTTGAGTACACAGGCACTCCTGTAGAGCAGCAGCAGCAGCAGCCACAGCAGCAGGATACCACCTCAGCTTCAGAGCTTACAGTGACCACTAATACTGCACCACCTCCTCCAGGCTCCGACGCGTAGGATAGCAGTTCTTCTCTTTCTTTCTTATTGGTGCCAAAGGGGGAGAGAGATCTTGTATAGGTCTAGGGGGAGTACTGGAGTGATCTTATCTTCAGGGGGAGTGTGAGAGAGTTTTTGTCTAGGGGGAGTCCATTTGCTACTTTGTTTGTATGTTCTTTTGGTACTTCGTGGTTCTTGTTGAGCTTGGATTTCTTTTGCTGGTGTTTAGCTCATCAAGAATGCACTTGGTTCCGTTTCATACACTTGCTCGTTATCTATATATCTTGTATATTGCTCTAAGTTTGTGTACGCTAACCTGGATGTGCTTCCTTGTATCTACCTTGCCAGGTTTCCTCTCTTTGTGATGATATGTGCACTAACTTGCTTTTGCAGGATTATCTTATAATCTTATCATCACAGCGTTGTGGTCATAGCACTCGCTTTTTATCTCATATATATATCACCCATGTGCTCTAACTCTATTTTGCAGGTGATACCTTTATGAGCTATGACTACCTTGATATCCATTTTACTCGCTTCTCTTTCATATCCAATCTTCTCGATCACTCTTGTACATTCCTTTCTTTATCTTATGATGTCTGTTGTCACCAATCACCAAAAAGGGGGCGATTGTAAGCTTCATGACCATTGGAGTTCGGAAACCCCAAAGGTATGAATGTTTTGGTGATTGGGTGATTTGATGTGACTAACATTTCCATGTAGGATATTCAAATGGTCATGTCAAGGAAGCGTCGTCTCACAAACTCTATCTTTATCGACGATTTGGTGATTGGTTGCCTCGACAATTCAGATCGAGAACTTGATAGAGTCAAGGTTGAAGATGGATCAAGGCTAAGGACATGATAGATCCAAGCAAGTGTTGGCTTGGTGTAGATGTTAGCTTAAGTTCATAGGAAAAACCGGACTATCAAGAGGGATCGAATTGGTTCTCTTAGAGCACATTAGGTTAGAGATCATATGGATGCATTGTGAATCTCTTGAGGGCTAGGGTGCCTGAAGGGAAGAGGAGGAACCAAGAATGGAGAAGTTGGAAGCAAGGATCAAGAGTGGATCAAGTTTTCAGCTTATGCAGAAGAGACCGGACGGTACGGTCTTAGGGACCGGACGGTACGGTCTTTATTGAAGATCCAGACAGAGAAGTGAAGTCTCGGGATGCTGAGAAAATGAAGACCGGACCATACGGTCTGTTGACCGGACGGTACGGTCATCAGAGAAATTCTATACAGAGAAGATGTTTCCTCGGGTCTCTGAAGAAATGAAGACCGGACTATTGATCGGACGGTTGTTGACATTTGTTAAGTCACACGAAATAAACCATCTCTGACAGTGATGTCAGAAATAATCTACAAGTGTGTCTTAATGATGTTTAGGTAAAATCCGCAAGCGCACGGAGAATACCGTTGTAGGATTTTACCATTGGGTTACAATGGCTGTCATTTATAGTTCTCCCAAGGGAAGGCGACGGTTTATGAGATAGCATGTTCACAATCATATAACTAATAATATACCAAGGTCTAAGCAGGGGTAAGGATACAGTGCATGGATAGGGTGACACACAGAGCAATAAAATCTAACATCAGTACAAAGCCTAGGTTAAGCGGGGTTAAGTGGAGTCGAGCTGGGCCCCTATGTACTTCTTGTATTCCTGTCTATGAGTTATACATGCATCACATACAAACCTAAGTTCTATGTTACCATGGAACACAGAGGATTACACAGCAGGGCTGTCACCACCTACTGGCAACCCTATGAGGACACTCAAAGCTATTTACCAATCTAAGCACCACGCTTACATTGCTAAACAATACTCTCAATTCCTATGGGACTTTGACCCTTCAGATCATCAAGTCGGGAACAAGAGTACACCTAACCTTGACCCGACGGATCAACAGGTCAAGTGCTAAACCATGCATAACAACTTTGACCCTACGGATCATCGAGTCAAGAAGTAAGACATGCGTAACTTTAACCCTACGGATTAACAAGTTACATACTATGGCGCAATGAACCCTAACCCTATGTATTAACAAGTCAAGGGCCAAAGCATGTCTAACCTCATTATGCATAGAACGAGTGTCAAGGCAAGGATGAACTTATATAAGTATGTGAAGCATATATAAACCAAACATGACTAGACAATAACCACATAGAAGGTACATGGCTATCACACTAGTGCAATCACAAGACATAAGGAATAAAGGAGTAAATGGTATAGATAAATGATACAAGTCTTACAAGAGGGGAATAGAGAAGATCTACCCCCAAACTCTCCAAGACTAGGTCAAGGACCTCTAATCAGCTCTCTACTCCCCTCTACTCTACTCTGGCCTGGAGGCTAAGCCTAATGCTAGAGAATGAATCCCTCTTGGTGTGTGTGTTGAAAGGAAGGGGTACCTCTTTATTTATAGCCTCCAAAGACGGTGGAATTGAGGCGGTTCCCGGCATTGATGGCATTGATTGCAGGCAGAACCGACCTTGGTACGTCGGTGGGGAACCACCATAGCAAAATGGGCGTTTTTGGCTACTGTAGCAGGTCGGCCGACCTAGGGTTTGGGGTCGGCCGACCCCCCCCCCTTGGCCCCTATGGCCGTGGGCTTTGGTGTAGTGGTCCATGGGGTCCTCATAAGGCCTCTGCTCGGTGTATGGCCCAGGATGAGTCCAGATGACTGTATTTTAGCCTTTTCTCCATCCCTGTGATTTCTGCGATGACCGTGGATTGGCCGGAGTGATATCTTGCTTGGGCTTTGGCCAAGGAGTCTCCCTTTGGGTTCTAATGATGTATCTCAATGTGTTGACCTAAAGTGAATAGGGTTTGTATCCCTTTTGGTGTATGTCTTCCTTGGCTCCCGATGCTGATTGCTCGGAGTGGTATCCTCTCTGGAATATGATATGGGTTGATTTGGTGGATCCATATATCTTTGCCATTGTTGAGGATATCCAAGAGATGATCTTTCTTCATATCTCCTTGATATTGGGCTTTTGGGGAGATTTCTTTATGACGGGGAAATTCGGTGTTTACAAAGTGGGCCTTTTATGCTTCATTTTCCCCAGTTTCCTATGAAATGCAGCTGCACTCACAAATTCTCCAAGATTTGTGGAAATCATTAGTTTCAAGACCGAAGTCTACCTTTGGTGTTTGATTTGAGGTTCAAAAGTGCAGCTAGTTGACGGTTTATTTTGGGTCTAAGAGGCGTCAACAACTGTACGGTCCTAGGGACCGGATGGTACGGTCTTCATTGGAGAAGTTCAGTCAGAGAAGAAGGAAATGGAGAAATGCCAGGAAATGAAGACCGGACCATACGGTCAGATGGAGACCGGACGGTACGGTCCATGGTATGGTCCTCATATTTCCTGGGCACTTTTGAGCAACGGCTAGTTTTGGGTTGGTAGCCTATAAATAGTTGGTTGCTCGCCCCTTGAGGGGTCTCTTGGCCATTGTTGGAGTGCAGAAAACTCAGAGGAAGCCAAGAGCAAGGGAGAGAAGCACTTGTGAAGGATTTGGAGTGATCCTAGTGCTTGAGAGAGTAGCAATTGCATCCACTTGATCTCTAGGCTAGTGTGAGCTTGAGAGAGTCACTTCGGTTTGTTACTCTTGGTCTATGGCAAGGCCTAGACCGGTTAGGCGTCGGTGTTGAGCTGTCCAAGGAGATTGTGGAAGCCAACACAAGTTTGTACACGGTCTTGGAGCTTCCCGTGCGAAAGAAGCATCACTAGTGGAGCGCCGTTTGGCACGCATCAAGTGCGGAGCCTTACCTCCGAAAGAGTACCCAGGAGAGAGCCCGACGGGACATGCGCGCGACTTCACTAGGAGGGTGAAGTGTGCTCTAGGAGGGATCGGATCGAGCGGAGGGACGGGGTCGAGACTTCGATGGGAGTGACCCAACGTGGAGTAGGGGAAGGCGCCATCCTTCCGAGACCACGGGAAAAACATCATGAGCATTCCTATCTCTATCTCCTTTTCTTACTAGCATTTACGCTTCTGCATTTACTTTTGTGCTAGTACAATTGCTTGATAGGTTGTCTCTTTGTTACTTAGTAGAATTGCTTGTTAGGGTGTTGCTCTTTGCTAGACTAGATTGTGTGCGCGCATTGCTAGCTTCTTGTCATCACCATATCTAGTCTTACTTGCTTCACACCTCAAGTACGTTTGGGAGAAATTATTGGGACACCGATTCAACCCCCCTCCCTCTAGGTGCCCTTGATCCTTTCAGCCGTCCCTTCGTGCAAGGCGATCCATTCTAGAGCACACTTCACCCTCCGAGTGAAGTCGCGGGCACGTCCCGCCGGGCACTCCCAGGTACTCCTCTGAAGGTAAGGCCCCACACGTGATGTGGGCCAAAGGGCGCACCACTAGTGATGCTTCTTTCGCACGGAAAGCTCCAAGACCGTGTACAAACTTGTGTTGACTTCCACAATCCTTTTGGACAGCTCAACACCAACTTCTAACCGGTCTAGGCCCTGCCAAAGGTCAAGAGTAACAAATCAAGATGATCCTCTCAAGCACTCCTAGCCTAGAGGTCAATGGATGCATTTGCTACTCTCTCCAAGCATTAGGATCTCTCCAAATCCCTCACAAGTGCTTCTCCTCCTTGCCCTTGGATTCCTCTGAGTTCCTCCAACTCCAACAATGGCCAAGAGAGTCCTCAAGGGCCGAACAACCAACTATATATAGGCCTCCAACCTCAAACTAGCCGTTTCTCAAAAGTGCCCAGTCGCAATTGGGACCGTACCAAGGACCGTACCATACAGTCTCTGTACCGTTGTACCATACGGTCTCTATTCGCAGACCTTCCAGAGACTCTGCTCTTCTGTTCCTCTTCATTTAATAGGGACCGTACCATACGATCCCTAGGACCGTACTATACGGTCTCTTCCACTTCCATGCCAACAGAAGCTTCCCCTTCTCTGTTGCATCTTCCAATAAGGACCGTAGCATACGGTCTCACCATCGTACCATGTGATTAATGGTACGGTCTCTATCATCTCAACTTCCAGAAACTCCCTCTTCTCTGTCTGGAATCCTCATAGAGACCGTACCATACGGTCTCCTTGATCGTACCATACGGTCTCCTCTGTTGAAGCTGAAACTTGATCATCTCCTCGATCCTCGCTTCCAACTTCTCCAACCTTGGTTTCTTCACTTCTCTTCTTCCTCTCTAGTGCCAAAGAGACTCACTATGCATCCATAGACCTCTACACTATTGAGTACTTAAGAGAACCAACCCGATCCCCCTTGATTGTCCGGTTTTTCCTATGGACTCAAGCCTAACATCTATACCAAGCCAGCACTTGCTTGGGTCTAGCATGTCCTTAGCCTTGATCCATCTCCTCGACCGCGACCTCATCAAGCTCTTGATCCGAGTTGTTGAAGGCAACCAATCACTAAGATAAGCTTGAAGAAAAGGTTTGGCGCACTCCATCAACGACGCTTTCTTCCAATGTGACCATAGGCAATGTCCTTCATGAAAATGTTAGTCACATACGACATGGCCACCCAATCACCTAAACTTTCATACCTTTGGGGTTTCCATGCTCCAATGGTCATGAAGCTTACAATCTCCCCCTTTTTGGTGATTGGTGACAACACATCAAAATATATGGAATTATGCGCAAAAACGATCAAGATGATTGGATATGAATGAAAAGCACAGAAGAAACAACAAGTATATGTTAGTCATAGCTCAAAAAGGTATACCACCTGCAAAATAAAGTTAAAGCACAACGGTAATATCTTAAGAATAAGATCAGTGAGCTACGACCGACAAGATGTGATGATAAGGATATACGTTAGTCCTGTAAAAGCAAGTTAGTTCACATATCATCACACAGAGAGGAAACCTGGCAAGATAGATACAAGTAAATGCATCCAGGTAGACATACACCAACTCAGAGCAATATATCACATATATAGAAACGAGCAAGTGTATGAACGAAACTAAGTGCATTCTTGATGAGTTAAACACCGAGCAAAAGAAGTACCAAACTCATCAAGAACCACGAACATCCAAAAGAATATACAACAAAAGATCCAACAAGTCCTGGCTACCATAAAACCCGAGAACTCCCCCTAGATACAAGCTCTCAATCTCTCTCCCCCCAAGACTCCCCCTAGAATACTCTCCCCCTTTGGCACCAAGTACCTGTCGTAACCCATATTTTCAGATATTCCCGAAGACTTAGTTTGGTATTTTCCGAAGACTTGTATCGCACGAAAGGAAACTTGTAGATAGACTCCGAATCTGTTACTACAGATCGGAAGTCTTGTAGAACAAGGCAAGGACTCCTAGAGGCGGTAATTAGGACTATAAATATACATGTAACCCTCCGATGAGAGGACATCGAAAGATACAGCATACACACCACCATATTCAACACGACAAACACTGGACGTAGGGTTATTATCCTTCGGGAGGCCCGAACCAGTATAAAAACTCTCTGTGTGCCCTAGATTGATACCTCGATGGATCGTTGTTCCCCGAACCAAATATTTGCCGTTCTCTCGATTATTCGAGCGACGACAGAGGCGCGCCAGGTAGGGGGGCAGCGCTGAGGATCCATCTAGAGCTTCAGATGGCATTGGCGAACAAGATGAAGTTCCCGGCGGGCGCCGAATTCAAGTTCGGGTCTTTCACGTTCGTCGCGGACAAGGAAGGAAATCTCCAGGAAAAGACGTCGTCGGTGGCGCAGGAGGCGTCCCCGGCGGCCATGAAAGCTCCGTCCTCGTACGGATCTGCTGAAAAGAGCTCGTCGGCGGCGCCACGTGTGTCGCCGGCGGCCCCATGTACTACGTTCGGACTGCGAAATTCCGCAGCCGAGTTCAAGATCGCTTCGCGGGTATCGGGCTCTCCGTTTGGAACCCGCCTAGAAGACGGATCCACCTTGGATCCGCCACCTAGCTCTGCCCTAGAAGCGAGAATGCAAAAGATCGCTCTCGACATCACCGAGGGGCAGTATTTTCCTGGATTCGGGCTCGGTTATCCCAATTACGAGTCTGACTTCAGTGACGATGACTGCCCTGAGATCGGAGATCCAAACCAGGGTCACAACCCGGCCAGAGAAGTCTTCATGGCGGGGCGTGATGATGAGGCATCCAGCGATTTGCGCACCATCGACTCGATCAGATCTCGATCGGTTGCGCCATCCAATGTGACGCCAAGAAATCTCAACCCCGACTTCGACGCCGTCTGGTTCCAAACCGCGTTGGATTCCCTCGCGCGTATGGCCCCTGACGGAACACCACTGGCTCCGATGGTACAACAAGTCGTGGAACTTGCCGGCCGCGTGATCCCACTACAAGATCAGGAGGTTGCTGCGCCGGCCAGGACTCCAGTACACAGACGCCTGGGGACTACTCAGGATCAGAGGGCCGATTCATCTTCGCATGGATCATCTTCCGATCACCCTAATTGACGACGGCGTAATCTGGAGCCTTCGGATGCAAGACATCAGATAAACCAACGGAGGAACCAAACTGGCAATCCCCCAAGGGGGAACCAGACCAACAAACCCCAGGCGCTCCAGCTCGTAGAGGGACGCGCCCAGAGACGGCTCCTAAGCCGCCCCCGTATAGCGCTCTGGGTAGTTATCTCCGAACTGTTGAGTGGCCAGCTAAGTTCAAAGTGGGGTCTATCGACAAGTACGACGGTACTATCAACCCAGAAGAGTTCTTGTCGATATACTCCACGACGATAGATGCCGCAGGAGGAGATGAAAGAATCAAGTGCGCCTATCTACCCACCGCCCTGACCGGAGCAGCGCGGTCCTGGTTGCTAAACCTCCCGGCATATCACTTCGACTCCTGGGAAGAACTGTGCGAGGTCTTCAAGGGAAATTTCCTTGGATCATACAACCGCAACGCAACACCAGAGCAGCTCCGAGGTGTTAAACAGAAGGCTGATGAGAATCTTCGAGACTACATCAAGCGCTTCTGCCTAATGAAGAACACGATTGCAGACATCTCCGATATAGAAGTAGTCCTCGCCTTCCAAGAAGGGTGTTTGGATGTGAAGATGGTGGAGACCATAGCGGAGAACGAGCCAAAGACTACCGCAGAGCTGTTCCGATTGGCAGAAATCTGTGCCAAGGCTGCTGATGCTCGTGCTCGCCTCTCCGATGGCCGGGGCAAGGCTCCGAAGAAGAAGTCAGAAGACAGGGAGGTAAATGCGGTCGATCGGTCGGGATCGGATCGTAATCACTTCCGTAAGAAGCGAGGTCGTCCCGAAGGCGTGGCCAAGTGGTGTCCGATTCATCGCTCCCCAAATCACAAACTAGAAGAGTGCTTCGATTACCTCAAGCTCGAAAAGAAGCGTCTAGAAGAGGCAAGACCTCACGGACGACCAGAGAAGAGGATCGGGGCCGCGAAAGCCAAGATCGAGAAAACCGAGATCGGGAGCACCGAGATCGGGAGAACCAGGATCGTGGGCGCCGAGATCGAGATTACCGAGATCGGGCGGCCAGGGAGCGCGATGACCGGGATGAACGCCCACGCTACAGAAGTCGCAGAGATCATGACGATGACGAGGAGGAGAGGTACCCAGAGATCAACATGATCTTCGGAGGAAGCTCCGCTCTGTCATCCAAGAACCAATACAAGAAGCTGCAGAGAGAGGTGGCTATGGCAGAACCCTGTTCTAGAAGACTAGAGTGGTCGGATATCCCGATCGCGTTCAATGCCGATGACCACCCGAAGACTCTGCTGAGCAACCCAGAGTTGCCCTTCGTCGCCAAAATCATTATCCACAGGAACAAGGTCGCGAAGACGTTGATCGACAACGGAAGCGGTCTCAACCTGTTGATGAAGAAGACGTACGATCAGATGGGCCTGCCGATCACCGCTCTCCGACCAGTTGGGGAATCATTCCATGGCATCTTGCCTGGGGTGTCTTCGCGTCCTCTTGGGAAGATAGAGTTAGCAGTGACAGTGGGCCCGAGAGAAAATAGAAGAACTGAAGTCCTGACGTTCGAGGTGGCTGACTTCGAATCTGCCTACAACTGCATCCTGGGAAGACCATTCCTGTTCAGGTTCATGGCGGCTGCGCACTTCGCCTACGCCATGCTCAAGATCCCAGGACCTGCCGGTGTTATTACGCTGTGCGCCGATCAAGACCAAGCCGTGAGATGCGACGTCAATGCGCTGATCATCGCTGGCCACTTTGACTCGAAAGATCTTGACTCGCAAAAGCAGCCAAAAACTTCTCGAGAAGATCAGAGGCAGATAGCAGCAGTTACCGACACGAAGGCTTCAGATGCGGCATCTCCGTCGACAGCGGTCGCTCAAGCGCCAGCAAAGACTGTCGACGGGCCAAGCACGAAAGGAGATGAGCCTGCTAAAAAGGGCAGCAAGCCGATTGGCCTCAGCTTCATCGACCCCGGCAAAAAGACCAACGTCGGGGACAATCTCGACCCTAAATAGGAAGACGCGCTCGTAGCCTTCCTCCGGGAAAATATCGATGTGTTTGCATGGCAACCATCCGATATGCCCGGGATCCCCAGGGAGGTGATCGAGCACAAATTGGGGATCGACCCAGCTTTCAAGCCGATCAAGCAAAAGCAGCGAAGGTACACGCCGGACAAACGCGACGCCATACATGAGGAGGTCACTAGGCTTCTCAAAGCCGGGTTCATCAGAACGGTAGACTATCCTGAATGGCTAGCAAATCCTGTACTAGTTCCTAAGCCAGACAAGTCCTGGCGCATGTGCGTCGATTACACTAGTTTGAATAAAGCTTGTCCTAAAGATGAGTACCCTCTTCCGAGGATAGATCAGATCGTAGACTCTACGTCTACTAGTGAGTTATTAAGTTTTCTTGATGCTTATTCTGGATATCACCAAATTAGCCTCAATGTCGACGATCAAGAAAGAACGGCCTTCATCACGCCGTTCGGAATATTCTGTTACATTACGATGCCCTTCGGGCTGAAGAATGCGGGGTGTACTTATCAGAAGTGTGTCAACATAGTCTTCGAGGATCAGATCGGGAAGAACGTCGAAGCCTACATTGACGACATTGTTGTCAAGACCAAGAAGTCCGATGATCTCCTGGCAGACCTGAAGCAAACCTTCGACAATCTGAGAAAGTACAAGATGAAACTCAACCCTGCCAAGTGTGTCTTCGGGGTGAAGTCTGGGAAACTACTGGGGTACATGATTTCCGAGCGTGGGATTGATGCGAACCCAGTAAAAGTTGCGGCCCTAGAAAAGTTGAAGCCTCCGAAGACCAGGCGAGAAGTCCAAAAGCTAGCAGGCATGATGACGGCCCTGAACCGGTTCATCTCGAGATCAGGAGAACGAGGTATGCCATTCTACAAGTTATTACGCAATCAAGATGGCTCTCAGTGGGATGACCAGGCAGAAGAGGCGTTCAAGGAGCTCAAAGCTTATCTCAAAAATATGCCCACCCTGAAACCCCCACAGCCCAATGAAGAACTGCTCTTATATGTTGCTGCCACAGATTCAGTTGTTAGCGCTGCGCTGACAGTTGAACGGGAAACAGACACTGGGCCCAAACAGTTTGCTGTTTATTTCGTCAGTGAGATCTTGAAAGATGCCCAGACGCGTTACCCGATGGTGCAGAAGCTCTTGTACACAGTATTGATGACATCCAGAAAGCTGAAGCATTACTTCTTAGCTCATCCAATCAAGGTGGTCTCGGATAGACCGCCCAGACTGTTTTCAATTGCAAGGATGCCATCGGCAGAATTGCTCAATGGTCTGTAGAGCTTGGTCAATACCAGATCGAATATGTCCCTCGAACAGCCATCAAAGGACAAGCTCTGGCGGATTTTATAGCAGAGTGGACCGATGATGGTGATGATGACAAAAAAGATCCAGATCACTGGGTCATGTATTTTGATGGTTCCTTCACGTTGAAAGGTGCCGGTTCCGGAGTTGTCTTCATATCCCCAGCAGGAAAAATATTGAAGTACGCCATTCAGTTGCTCTTCCAAGCTACGAACAATGTTGCAGAATATGAGGGCCTCGTGACAGGTCTCCGCATTGCCAAATCTCTCGGTATCAGCCGACTGCTCGTGAAAGGGGATTCACAGTTAGTCGCCCGGCAGGTACAGAAAGAGTATCAATGCTCTGATCCGAAGATGGCCGATTATCTTGACGAAGTTTGAAAGTTGGAGAAAGGGTTCGATGGTCTCGAAGCACGGTACGTACCACGACTGGATAATCGTGACGCTGATCATTTAGCTTGCATTGCTTCATCACGATCTCCAGTCCCAGATGATGTGTTCTTAGAAAAGCTCCACAAGCCATCGGCGGCAAGCACGCATGATGCAGTGGAAATGATGGTTATCGATTCGGGAGAAGGTTCTGTCGAAGACTGGCGTATACCAATTCGCCTGTTTCTCGAAAACAGTCCTATCCCAGATGATGATGCGGCCACGGAGCGGCTGGCCCGCAAATCCAAGCATTATGTGTTGATTGACGACGTGCTCTACAGAAGAGGTCTCAATGGGATTCTGCTGAGGTGTGTCTCTACGGAAGATGGTATTCGATTGCTACATGATATACACGGTGGGATCTGCGGTGCACATGCGGCTTATCGCACTCTCATCGGCAAAGCATTTAGGCACGGATTCTACTGGCCCACGGCGAAGCAGGACGCTATTCACCTCGTGCAGACATGTAAGTCCTGTCAATTCTTCAGTAGGCAAAGTACAAGGCATGCTCAAGAGTTGCATACAATTCCAATTACATGGCCTTTTGCTATCTGGGGGGTCGACATATTGGGACCGTTTCCTAAAGCCAAAGGAGGGTACAAATTCTTATATGTCGCCATCGATACTTTCACCAAGTGGATCGAGGCAGAGGCGGTTGTGAACATCACTGAGGTCGCTTCTGTCAAGTTCATGAGGAGTATAGTCACAAGGTTTGGAGTTCCCAGAAAGCTGATATCAGACAATGGTCGACAGTTCATCGGTCGCCGGTTTGAGAAATTTTGTGCCGATCATGGTATACTTCACCCGACATCTTCGGTGGCTCATGCTCAAACCAATGGTGCTGTTGAGCGAGCCAACGGGATCCTTATGAAGGGAATGCGTGCACGAGTCTACGAGAAGCTAGCAGCTAAAGGCAAGAATTGGATCGAAGAGTTACCGACCGTTCTGTGGTCAGCACGAACATCTACAAGTCGGGCTACAAAGGAAACTCCGTTCTTCCTAGTCTACGGCGCTGATGCAGTACTACCACCCGAGATTCACTTGGGGGCTCATCGGGTCACCAATTTCTATGAAGACGACCAGCAAATCTCTCGAGAGGTTGATCTACTGCTCCTCGAAGAAGAACGCAACACAGCACTCCATAATGTGGAACATTATCAGGAGGTTCTGAAGAAGCAGTACAGTCGCAAAGTGGTCGGTCGACATTTAGATGTGGGAGATCTGGTGATCAAGAAGGATATCAAAACCAAGGATAAGCACAAGTTGTCTTCTCCATGGGAAGGACCATACATAGTGGTTGAAGATGCTGGCATGGGGGCTTATATCTTAGCCCACATTGACGGTGATATATTGCCCGGAACATGGAACACTGATCAGCTTAGAAAGTTTTATGTGTAATCCATTGTTTGATGAATAAAGTGTGTTCAGTTTCTCCAACTACTGTGCAAGGTTCCAAAGGCTGACCAAAGGTCGGTCTACAAGTTTGGCTGGTGTCTTAGCCACATGAGGGTTATAAGGCATCGGTACGAACAGCCTCTTCAGGCAAGATTGGTCATAAGGCTTAGCCACACTGTGGTTCATAAGTTAATTGACCCCCATGATGTTCTAGCGAGGGACCCTTAGCCCATGAGGTTAATAAGTGGCTCTCCCTAGGCCGGTTGCACGATCAACCACCCAACAGACTGCAAGTCTTATGCCATATGGTGCTACATGATAGCTTGGCCAATGGTTCATAAGTTTCGTAAGTCTCCCCGAGTGTCTGAAGTAAGAGCCTTAGCCATCGAGTTATAAGTGCCAACTTCAGACCACGTTGCAAGATCAACACACCCACTACTTAGCTTGAAACATAACTTGCCATGTGCAAAGTCAAATGTTATACAGCTATTATGAGTTCCAGATATGGAACAACTTCAGAAACTTAGTTCAAACGTAGCTTGTCACAGGCAAAGCTAAGCGTCACTGAATTAATACGCCTTCTTCTATGTTATTTAGATCGTGCATATTAGTGATAATGCTTTCCTGTATACAGTTAAAACTGTATTCAAAAAAGCAGGGGGCTGGGCTGCTATGCATATCTAAATCAAATTAACAGGAGCCTGAGCTCCAATCTTGCATCAAAATATTGTCTGATTACAGGGCTTTACAAACAATTCAGGGCCTCTCCTCGTCAGAAGGAGATACATCCAAGTTCAAGTCCATGATGAACTTGTCGGCTGATTCCATCAGACCGTCAACCCATCACGTTCACCTATACTACAAGTAAAGCCTTGCTCTACAACCTTCACATCCAATTCAGGATGACGGTTCTTCAAAGCAGCCAAAGCAAAGGCACAGCCATTGACTAAACTATCAGCAACCTTGTCAGCAAGTTTGGCCTTCTCTGCGGACAGGATCTTGTTGGCCTCCTTCAGCTTCTTCGCCTCCGTCTGCAGAGTTTGGATCACTTGGGTCTTGGCTGTGTTCTCGGTGCGTAGGGCTTCATTTTTGGAGCTCAAATCTACAACAGAAGATATTAGATTACTTCAGGGGTATGCAGAAGGCAAAGAGTAAACAGCATATGACAGGAAGAATTACCCTCCGCTGTTTTCGATAAAGCATCTCTTTCCACACGCAGATCCTTGAGGTACTCCTTATGTTCAGCCTTTAGATCTGTGATCTCCCTGGCATGAGCTTCCTTTGCTTCGTCATGGGTTTTGTTCAAAGCAATGAGAGCCGCTTCGAGTTCTCGAATTCTATCATCTTTCCCAGATGAAGCATAGGCAGCCTCAACATCAGAAAGTTTCTTCTGAAGAGCGGCAAGTTCTCCATCCTTCTGTTTGATCCTGTCAGTAAAGCGCTTGCAAGTTCGCAAATGCCACTGCCTGGCAGCAACAACCTCCTGGCTCAGCTTGTCAAACACTAAGCTCTCCCCAACTGTCCCGGATGTGGAAACAGAAACAGTTAGGGCCTGTTCGGGCGCTGATTGTACGATCAGGGCCGGAGGGTTGATAGCAGGAGCAGGTTCAGTAGAAGAAGATGGAACACTACAGCATGATCACATATCAGAAGATCGGATGAAAATGTTTCAAACAGCAAGGGAATTTAGCAAGAATACTCACGAAGTATACCTCTTGGTGCGGAAGCGTCTTCTCTTGGCAGCAGGGCTAGAAGCAGATGTCGCCTGGGAAGACAAGACTTGAGAGATTTTGGAAAATCCTTTAAAGAGACTGCCGAAAACTATTTCGATGGGTACCTGATCGCCGGTACGAGGATTGGCGACGCGAGTTGGAGGCAGTTCAGGGACATCAGAAGCGACAATTGCTGGAGCTGCTGGAGTTGCAGGAGTTGCCGATCGGAAACGCTTGCGAGTCGTTGTCTTTGTCTTCGTCCCAGCTGGGGGCTTCGAAGACTCGACGGCAGGTGTAGGAGGACTAGTGGCTTCGACACCCACCGGAGTGTTACCGGATGTGGGATCGGTAGCGGGTCCAGGCCTCTCGGCATCTCCTGGTGCCTCAGACTGCTCAACAGCAGCCACCTTTCGCTCAAGAGAGCTGGTGGCGTCATCGGCAACGGCAGTATCCTTCTCCCGATCACCGTTGTCTTCTTCATCACTGTCCCCGATGACTATATCAACATCAGGTTGGACATCGTCGGGGCCAGGTTCGTAAAGGTTCTACAGAACGCAAGATCAGCATGGCAGAAAATATGTCTTCAAGAAAATTGAGGAGATTTACAATCAACATACCTCGGGAGGTGGATTTTCTGCACTATAAGGAAGAGGTACTGTCGAAGGCTTAACCTTCGGTCCAGTACCCATGATATCATACACTCTCTTGAAGACATCGTCTTCGGAGAGTTCGACAGCTGCAAAGGAGAGAAAAAGATGACATGCTTATCAAACAGAAATCAGATATCAAGTATATACTGGTATGTTGATGAGTGATGGACATCTACCTCCAGCTGGTAACCAATTAGGTTCGCCAGGACTTGTATAATACATAGCCAGTGGATCACGCCGCTGAAGAGGGAAGATGCGTCTTCGGATGAATTCTTCCACAACATGTTCTCCTCTCAGACCTAACTTGATCAACTCGTTGACCCTGGCTATCATTTTATTCAATCGAGGAACATAGGTCGGAAGACCCTTGTCCCATTTCTCATGGTTTGGCATTAAGCCCTCCAGCTTGATCACGGTGTTCTTTTTTTCCATGTCTAAGATCAGATATTTGGTGTCATATCCGCTCCAGGAAGACTTGTACTGATACGGGATGAACTCAGCTTTGTTCCTAAGTACGAAGCCTACGGAAAACACCATCATCTGACCCTTGTAGTACCGGGGCTGATGATAATGGCGCCACAGATTCAAGCAGGGGGCTACGCCCAACCAACACTCACACAAGATGGCAAACATGCTAAGCATCATCACAGCATTGGGTTTGAGTTGAACGAGCTCAATATGGTAAAATCTACAGATCTGCTCAAGAAATTTGGAAGGCGGAAGATTGAAACCACACATGAGATGAGCCTCAAATACCGGGAGTTCTGTGGTGTTGCAGTGATGGTACTCCTCTTCGCCGGTGTTTCTTCGAGTCAGAAAAGCCGAAATCATCCCCCTTCTCTCCAGTTCATCCAAATACTCCAGGGAAAGAGAGGATTTCTTCCAGTACTCCTGGAGATTCGGGATTTCTCCCTTCTTCATCTTCTGCTGCGCCTGGGTGAGAGAAATGTTGGAGTCGTGGGAGTCGGAGGATTGATTCTCGTTGGGATTGCCGGAGATTGTGGCGGACGAGGATGCGGCGGCCATGTGAAATGTTTAGGGTTTGAGGAAATGGAAAAGAGTGCAGACTAAAGGATGGAGGAAAAAGAATACGGCGTGAAGGGCTTAAGTAAAACCCGGCGTGACGGTTCGCCTCCCCATAAATGCGGGATTTCCCTTCCTTGGGTTACGTGCGGAATATACCGAGGTGATGCTCTTTTCTGTTATTAAAATAATGCGTTTGGATTTGCGCTCCGTTTTTGGAAGGATAACTACCTGGTTGTGAGGTAAGAAGTTGGAGTATTTTTCGGGATCAATTGCTCCGAATAATTAACAATGTACGATTAACAATCTGGATCGGAAAGAGCCTTCGGTGCGTGAAAAACGTGTTGAGTACTACTCCCGAAGAGTTCTCGACCAAGTGATCTGTTAGTTGTCACGAAGACTTACTTCATCAAGACACATCGGAGAAGCTAAGTTCAGTTATCTCGAAGACTCATGCAAGGTACATTATCGAGAGAAAAAGAGAAGACAACATCACAGATGCAATATCATTCAAAAGTTATAATCTTGGATTGAAGGCAGCTCTTGATGTCTCCAAGGATGCATCCCGGGACGACCTCAAGAAGGCCTACCGGGAGGTAGTCAAAAGATATTACAAGCAAGACATGCAGAAAACTATCTAGGTTCTACTCTCCGACCTGCTTGACAGAAGAATAAAACAGGAGAAGAAGAAAAAACAAGAAAACCGAGACTACTGCTAAGAGGATGGCATGATAGCCATCCCCTTATCCTTAGTTTCGCTGATCATCAGCGTCCTCAGGAGCTGCAACAGCAGCATCAGCATCAACCTCGTCCTCCTCATATGTAATGAGGGGAGAGGAGGCTTCGGCAGCAGCAGCAGCAGAGCCTGCACCTACGTCGCCCTCACCATGAGTGATGAGCGGGAGGGGCACCTTGGTGGTGGAGAGGGTAGAACCCTCGTTCAATGCCATGACCGGGTTGATGACCCCGGTAGGAAGAAGAGGATCTTCTGCGGCGACGGGAATGGAGCCACCCGCCTGACTGGATCCGGCTTGGGCGCTTGTCCAGGGAGTCCAACCAGGATTGTACAGGACCATGGCCTTCTTCTTGCTTGGCTCGTCGTCGTCGCTGTTGTCGTCGTCGTCGTCGTCGTCATCGTCGTCGGAGTCGTCGAGGAAGATGGGTTTGGCGTCCGCCGGAATCCCGCGTGGCCCTTTGTTCAGGGCGACGTGGAGGCGGCGCGCGAACTCTTCATCTCCCGCCGTGTCCGCCTCTAGGTCTACGACCTGAGATGGATCTGGAGGGGGACTCGGAGGAGGGAGCCCGTAATCTTCCGCGGAGGGAGGAGGAGCAGCAGCTACCGGCGGTGGAGCGCCAGCGGGATGCGCGGAGGAGGATCCCGACCCGCCGGCGAGCTCGTCGTCGAACCACTTCATGAACTGTGGAGTGGTGGGTCTTTTCTTGCCCATGGTGGATGGTGGATGCGAAAGTGATACTTGGGGGCTCCGCCGTCCTAATCATTTATAGCCAAAAGGTGGCCTTTTGGAAACCGAAAGGTCAAGTGCGAAGTGGATTTTTTATGTTTCTTTCTGGGGAACCGTGCGGCAACGCGGTGGATCCAGAGGATACCCTGGTGGGCCTGGTTTGGAGAATAAAGACAAGAATTGAAGGGTCGTGTCAAAGTCTTTTCAGCTCTGAAGCGGAATCAATGCCATGGCTGGACCGAGAAAAAGAGATAAGGATGGGAATTGATTAATATTTCCTCCAAACTCTCTGGATTGACGGTTCTCTTAAAAAGACCTGGCGTTGATAAAGTTACTTGAAGGAAAGGTTATTCCGATCACTCAATACGGTTGCTGTTATTTCGAAGACCCGATTTGTTCAGTTATTCCGAAGGCTCGGTTCAGACAGTTGTTCCGAAGACCTATGCGTCCGGTTGTTCCGAAGACCTATGCGTCCGGTTGTTCCAAAGACCTATGCGTCCGGTTGTTCCGAAGAGCTGTGCGTTCTGTTGTTCCGAAGACTAGGTTCGGTGAACTATTCCGATGACTCAAGGATTGAAGATGAGAATATCTGAAGTATGTGTGCTCAGTGAAGAACATATCCCTTGTCAGAAGTTCGCACGAAGATGAAGATCTCTTCGTATCAAAGACGAATCAGTCAAGTGACATGTTCGGGGGCTTATGTCGTAACCCATATTTTCAGATATTCCCGAAGACTTAGTTTGGTATTTTCCGAAGACTTGTATCGCACGAAAGGAAACTTGTAGATAGACTCCGAATCTGTTACTACAGATCGGAAGTCTTGTAGAACAAGGCAAGGACTCCTAGAGGCGGTAATTAGGACTATAAATATACATGTAACCCTCCGATGAGTGGACATCGAAAGATACAGCATACACACCACCATATTCAACACGACAAACACTGGACGTAGGGTTATTATCCTTCGGGAGGCCCGAACCAGTATAAAAACTCTCTGTGTGCCCTAGATTGATACCTCGATTGATCGTTGTTCCCCGAACCAAATATTTGCCGTTCTCTCGATTATTCGAGCGATGACAGTACCAAAAAGAAGAAAGCTGCTACAACTACGCATCGGAGGCTGGAGAAGGCTGTGCAGTAGTGGCAAGCACTGAAGAAGAAGCTGCTGCTGAAGCACTGCCCTGCTGCTGCTGAGGTGGTACAGGTGGAGTCCAGGTCCAGGTCCGCGGCATCCCCAACTCTGACTGCTGCTGCTGCTGCTGTAACTGAGGAGGTGTGTAGATGACTATCTGTCTGTCCTCAGAAGGTGCAAGTAACTGCTCAAGCTCTGCAGCGTACTCCTCAACCTCTGACTCAGAAGCTATATGAACTGAGGGTGAAGGAGTCCTGGCATCAGTGAAGCCAAAGCTGTCTGGAGGTGAGGGCGTCCTGGAGGTCTGCTGAGTAGATGGACCATGTATTGCTCTGGCTAACTCCTCGGCAGTGTACCCAAAGTCTGTCATCTGTGCAGTTGCTCTCTCAAGAGACTCTGTGGTGACCACAGTCTCATTAGTGACAACAGCCTCTGTAGAAATGGACGACGGGATCGTCACTGTCTCTGTCTGAGGTGCTGAGGTAGAGTGTGCCACTGTCTCGCTGAAGTCTAGAGAGCGTGCAGACAATGAGGATACCAAGAAGGGACTAGAGAGAGGTAGCGGAGAGAAGCTCGGTGCAGTCGAAGCAAGTAGGCCTGAGGGGCTCACAAAGAGTCCTGGTGAAGGCTGGTACTGGTGTGAATGTCCTGCATCTCCTGCCAAGCCAGCAAAAGTCGAACTCGACGGGCCCACTGAAGGTACTCCCTGAGGTGAGAAAGGGGCCGTGAGAAGAGAACTGAAGCACTGTGCTGAGCTGGCTGGCTGCTCAGGCTGAGTCTGAGGAACCTGCTAAGAGAACTGCTGCTGGAACTACTGCTGGAACTGTAGAGACTGGGTTGGCAGTCCTCCAAGTAAGACTAGGTGAGGAAAAGATGGAAGTCCAGGAACTACCTGACCCAAGTGCTGCAGCGTCTAAGAAAACAATGTGAAGCGAGTGAACAGTGTAGAGAGGCATGTGGACAACTGCCTCTGAGTCTCAATCATGCTGTCCATCATCTGCCTGTCACGTGCTCTGTCCTCTCTCTGCTCACTGAGTGCTCTCCTGATCTCTGCAAGCTCTGCCTGAAGAGTGGGATCTGTACGTGCTGGAGCTGTAGCAGAAGTCGAAGGAGCAGTCCTCGAGCCAAGTGTCAAGTCCTCAGGTATCGACTGCCTATGACTGCCAGTAACCTAATGCTCAACTGGTGAGTCTGACGTGTGAGGAGAGGAGTGGTGCTGTTCGGTCTCTGTGTCACCAACTGCCTGTGAAGAACTCCCCTGCGACGGAGAATCAGCATCACCATTCACTGAGACAGAATAGAGAACTTGTCCTTGTAACCACCTCTGGGGATAGGTGTCTTACTCAAGACACTCCGAACTCCCCGAGCCGTGTGAGTCAGTGTTGGTATTTCTTACACCACGAATAAATCCGCAAGCGCACGGAATACCGTTGTAGCACTTCACCCGGGAGTATTCCAAGGTATCGTATTTGTTTCCCCCAAGGAACGGTGATAATCTGCAGCAAGGTTAGTTTTACCCAAGGACAACAAGAATGGTAGTAGTATGGGATTGAGAGGATGAATAAAGATCTAGTTGTCCCGCATGACGATCGCACTCAAGTTCTACCTGTTTACTTCGGGCACTGGTATAGACCTGGTCTGCCAAGTCGCGCCAGCCTGTAGCTCTACAACGAACCCGAACGTGGAGGATTACAAGGGACGGACAGGGCTGTCACCACCTGCCGCCTACCTCTACAAACCGTGGGGCACGCTGCAAACAAAGGTAACCTCTAGCCTAGACACCACGTCTATGCCGTCGATTACTACTCTAACCCCGGTCCTGGTACCAATCTGGAAGGCCAGAGTATCCCTCGCGGAGCGATGATCCCGTAAACAAGTATAACAAGAATAACGACTAGTATGTAAAGCTCGCTAGATCAATATCACCACGAATACTAATCTTATGAATAAGAACAACGATCGTACTATGAACGAACGACGAACGATGAACGAACTAAGAATGAACGACGAACGATGAACGAACGACGAACGAACGAAGAACGAACGATGAACGATGAATGAACGACGAACGAACGAAGAACGAACGATGAACTATTAATAAGATAAATATCCGCCAAGGTACAAGATAAGGAAATAACTAAAACAAAGCTATCCCTCTCTTGATCCTTGCCCTCTCCCCTATTCTACTACTGTACAAGAGGCTCTAGGCCTGAGATGTGGGAGTGGTGCTCTCCTCTTGGGATTCTTGTGATGTCCTTTGGAGGAGGGGGTACCCCTTTATTTATAGCCCAAGAAGGTCGGCAACTTGAGGCGGTTCCTGACTTTGGGGGCATTGATTGCAGGTGGAACCGACCTCTGGAAGGCGGTGGCGAACCGACATAACAAGATGGGCCAGTGGGGCCACCAACAGGGGTCGGCCGACCCCAATACCTAGGTCGGCCGACCCAGGGGTGGCTCCTCTGGGCCTGGTCTTTCTTGGTGTTGGCTCTTGGGCTGTGTTGTCCTCTGATCCACCTGCTGTGGGTGGAGTGGAAGCCAGGATATTTGGATTTTGGGCTTCAACGGAGGAATTCTTTATTCTGGGAAAAATTGATGTTTCCAGCTTGGGCCTTTTATGCTTCCTTTTCCCCGTTTTCCTATGAATTGCAGCTGCACTCACAAATTCACCAAGACTTGTGGAAATCATTAGTTTAAAGCCGTAAGTCTACCTTTGGTGATTGTTTCATTATAAAAAGCGCAGCTAGTTGACGGGTAAATTCTTGCTCTAACAGCCGTCAACAACTCCCCCACACTTAGCTCTTTGCTCGTCCTCGCGTAAAGTTGCGAGCATAAGGCGGGAGATACTCATCCTCATAAATGAGATCCTGCACACAAGTTATTGCAAGCCACACTTCATACCTGTGAACTTTGTGGTGTCTAACATGTATTCCTTGGATGATTGATAAGTGGAACGACCATGTCTTAAATCACCTCGCCTTCCCTGTCAAGTACCTTGGGATTTTTGCATATAATTTTCAGAAATAAAAACATAGTTTCTGCTCCTCAAATGACTCTCTCAAGTCGCTCATGGTGTTTATGTATTCTCCTCTCAAGGGCCATGATTTTGTCTCTTCCCTCCTTGTGTTTGATCAGGCTTTTGTGGAGCTCAAGGTAGGGTAAAGTGGAGCATACTAGTGTCTCTTTTATTGCTAAGTCAAAGACTGGATCCAATGGAGAAGACAGGTCATACAATCTGATCGAGATGTGCATGTGTGTGGTGGTATGAAATGGAAAATATTTGTACTCCTTTTTATGATGTTACGTTCTCTCTCTTTTTGAATTTTTGAGGAGGACATGGCTATCATACTTTTTCTTCTTTTTTTCTTTTTCTCCATTTTTCTCATCATTTTTCCTTCCCTTTTTTTCATCGTGCTCTACTTTTGTATGAGCAGGGATTATTCTTTTTCTTTTTGCATAGCCATGTCTCCATTGATATTTTTGAGAGAGAAAGGTAACAAAGATTTTTAGAGTATTTATTTGGTGGATGGACGATGGAATGTTGCTCAACTTCCAGTGTAGAAGTGCAGCATGTGAGGTGGAGTGTACGTGATCTTGATCAAAAGAGTATGACAGGCTTCTCACAAGGGTCCAAGAATTTGACAAAGCTCAAATCGACAACTAGCAGCTTATAGGCTATCAAAGTATTCATGTCGAGTTATTGGCCTTGGTAGGAAAATATAAATCAAATAAGGAGCATCAAACTATGGAATTTTTGTTTTTCATAAAGATAAATTCCCAAGGACTTGAAGGTTAGGCAAAGATCATTTCGACAAACCATATCTCACATGCCAATTATCTAGGAAAAACATGGGTTCCTAATGATAAAGTGTTCACAGGCATTCAGCGATGAAGCGAGAAATAACAAGTGTGTAAGTCCATGAATGTGAGAGGTAGAGTTGTGGGCATAAGATAAATCATTTAAGATTTTCCCAAAAGATTAGTGCGTCAAGTTTTATATAATTTTCAGATTAACAGAACGAACTTGACGGTGTAGCAGGCAAAAAGTGGAAGTGTGGTGCAAACTCAGGAGGCAGGAGGAAGCTGGACCCTGGTGGGGACCACCAGGGGTCGGCCGACCCTCCTGGTGGGGTCGGCCGATCTGGCCTGGACCCCACTGGTGCTGATGTTTCGCGTAGTGGACGTTCCTGAGTTGCCTCATATGAATCTGGATGATTTGGTCGTGATTGTTCCAGATATGGCGATGTCCTCCCCCCCCCCCCCCCCCCCCCACTTGCCTTTTTGCCTGTTTCCTTAAAAAATGACAAAAATATGGAAACACAAATATTGCTCTACCGGTATGCAAGCCCGGGGAGCACTATCATTGATTGAATTATAAAATTGATAGGCGCATTACATATTTGAAAGGAAATTGTAATGAAGGGAAATAAACCAAGCAAAAATGCGCCTTTTAGCTAAATAAAAGTGAAGGATTAGATATAGAACTTTTCCTCCTTTCCTGCGCTCTTGAAGAGACGCTTGAGCTTGGAGTTGGTGCTGCGGCGTAAGTTTGCATTGTTGTCGCGCAGCTCATCCACAGCTTCCTTTAGCTCGGCCACTTTGTTTCCGAGCTCAAGATGCGAGTCACGGAGGTCGATGTACTTAGCAAGGAGGCGGTCATAAGGCTTCTTCTTGGGCGTCTTTTCCTCCTCACTTTCGTACATACCCCCTGCCCTTTTGATAGGAGAAGGGGTAAGGTGCCTCCTAACTCTCTTGGTAGGAGTAGAGCTCAAAAATTCGTAGGCACCCCTCTATTCTGCTGATGTAAGTGGCTGAACGAGCTGTTTCCCCTTCCCGCGGATGCCCGTAATCTTGAAGCGTGGGTCTTCCATCTTCTTGGGAGCAGCAGCAAGGGGAGAGTGCTCAATGTATTGATGGTGTA